>CM062817.1:151158147-152358147 GCA_031772625.1 Pinus tabuliformis
ATTTTGGGCGTCTATAGAAGGTTTATCTAGAAATCTACAGATCTGAGTTGTACATCATTGAGAGGAACAATCATATAGGCAGGAAATTGTTGACCTTCTACCATGTAACATTTTGAGGTTTTTATTATTGGGGTTTGGCAATGGCTGAGAAGGAAGTTGATTTGACTCTGTTGAATGAAGCAAGAGTTGAGAATTTGGGTTTTGTTGAGAGGGTTGTTGTTGTTGAATGGCAATGATAGTTGTGGTTTGATTTGGAAGTTGTGGAGCTTGTTGGTTTTGAAAAGATGGAGGATATTGATAAAATTGAGCAAATCTCCCATAAGGATTTGCATACCTTGTACCATGATTGAAAAGGATTTTGAGGTTGGGACTAAGGTTGTTGCCAAGGATTCCAATTTGGTGGGGTTGAAAGTTCATAGAGTTGTTAAACCCTTGGTTTTGTTGCCCCTGCCAAGGTCTCCTTGCAACAAAACAGAGAGACTCAATTGTATTTGGATCTTCTTGGAAGACAGCTTTGAGCCCAGGAATTGAAGGACAATCCTTGGTCTCATGATTCTCTGAACAAATCGCACATGTTTCTACAACTTTTGCATCCAAGGACATTCCCAGAGCATGTCTTTTTTCTACATTTTGGCAAAAGATGGCTAAAGCTTCAGCTTATTGTGTATCTTAAGAGTGTCTAGTTGCTCACTAAGACTCCCTAAATATCAGTTTTGAATTCATCAAGCATATTGCGAATCTTAGCCCTACTTACTGATCCAGTTGCAGATTTGTTTGCTCTGATGAGAGAAGGATCTCTAGGCCCTTTTCAGTTTTAGATTTTCCTCTTGAAGATGGACACACAGTTCTGCTATGTCATGAAGTGGAAGTTGAGATATGTCTCCTTTTCCCATCATGTTCAAAATATCTATCCATTCATCTCTAATGGCTTTTAATAGAAGGGCTTTCAAGTCTCCTCATCTAAGTACTCATTTTTGCTCTTTTCAAATTGTATTGGAATCTTTCAAGTAAATCCTCCAAGTTTTCATCTTCTCTTTGTACCATTTTAAATACTTCATCCTTGTTGTTGGTAGGCATACAATAATCCATGTATCTATCCAGAATGTTTGTTTCATATCATTTCCAAGTCCTAATGGATTGAGTGAGTAACCCCTGAACCATTTCAAAGCAGCTCCTTTCAATGTTGAAGGAAACAGTTTGAGTTTTTGAGAGTCTTCTAGATAATCATAGGTTCGACACACGACCTCAAACTCAAATAGAAATGTTTTCAGGATCTTCATTTCTTAACCCATGAAAGTTTGGGAGGACAGATGGTGAAATATTTTTCATTGTTGCTCGAGAATCCTCATCGACTATAGAAATCCAAATGAGTTATCTCCACCCTATTTCCCCCATTGTTACCTCTACCTCCTCCATTATTTCCTCCTCCCCCTCTCTACCTCTACCTCTACCAAATCCGTTAACTCCCTCTCTGTCATGGTAGTTTTCTCAGAGATTTCAGAGTCCTCTAGTTCCTCTACTAATGGCGAACGAGGAGGAATTTCTCCCTCTTCTCCTCAGATGATTTTACTTCTTCAATTACAATGTGTCTCCCTGTAGAAGAAAAGAAATGATCTTTTCCTAATTCAGATTCGATGGATGGTGAGGAAGAGCTCCAACTCAACTACTGTCTCTTGATTTCTAGGAATCCCAGGGCTAGGAGTGTAGGTTGGAGATGATGGAGGTGTCTATTCCTTGAGGTAAAAGGAGTTGTAAAAATCAAACTCTTGGCTCTAGCTAAAAACCTTCCCCTAGAATCTCTTGCTCTATGCATGTCATTTTTTTTTATTTTTCTTCAAGTCGGGCTAATAATTCTCTTTCTGATCTTCCAGGTCACTCTAGGTGCAAGAAGAGAGCATACTCAAGAAACTATTAAACCAATAACTCTCTCTTTTCTGATCCTCCAGGTCACTCTAAGTGCAAGAGGAGAGCATACTTTGAGAGGTTATCAATTTCCTTCCTTGATTTTTTTTTTTTTAAGAAATTGGCTACCTAGTTTCACTTTCAAAAAGAAAGCTCTAAAATAACTGTAATGAAATCAATTCTAAAGAGGAAGTAAATGTGTCAAACAATGAACTAATGACAATGGCCCAGTATCCTTACTGTTGTATGAAAAAGAAAGTAAAAACTGAACTTAAAGTAACTCAAAGACTGAAAGCAAATCAACTAATTCTCACTACTTCAACTCTTCTGATCCTTTACCCTTCAACTCAATCTACCTTATGGGAAGCAATCATGAACAAGTTAAGCAATATGATATCTAAATTACAAGAAATTAAATTGCATAAAGGAAACTAATCACACTACTTCAACTCTTCTGATCCTTTACCCTTCAGGTCAATCTACCTTATGGGAAGAAATCATGAACAAGTTAAGCAATATGATATCTAAATTGCAAGAAAGCAAACTAAATCACACTACAATAAGTAATATTCTGATTTCTTACTAATAGAGTCACTTGACTATAGAAAGAAACCATAAACAAATGAGTAGTATGATGTCTAAGTAGCAGAAAAATAAATAAGCAAAACACAATTTGAAAAATGACAGTGCTGGAATTAAACTTCAGAAAATGGAAATTAGCAGGAAGGACAAGATGATCTCATATGTCAGTAGTTATCAAAAAGATGAAAATTTGCCCGGGCTGCCTAAGAAAACCTGTAGAAAGGCACTGATCAGTTGACAGCTATAAGAAAACATAAATGAAAATGTAAACAGCAGTGAATTAAAAACATCAAAACATCAGGTTATATACAAGCTAATAATTATGAAAGCAGAGACATAAGAAAATTAAATGAGAACTATACAGGGCTTTAGTGCGCAGGGGCCCTCTGCCACCTCAGCCAGTCAACGAACAGTCACAAAAACGAGCTCAGGAAAGTAGTCTTCTCATGTATTAAAGCGGCAGCAGAATACGTAAAAGAGAAGTGCAGTGGTGATAATAACAACAGTTCAAAAATTACATCTCAAAAGCTCTATACAGCGTTTATCAACACGCTATTTATAATGAAAAGTGCTGTAACTAACTCCTAAATCCTATGCTGTTAACTGTGTTGCCAGAGACACGTAGATCTCCTCAGCCCAAGATCTAGCGTAATGGTCATTATGTCCATTAAATCTTCAGAGTGGTAGCTGCTAGATTCAGGTTACGGGGTTGATCTCCAGGTGTGTCGATATCTCCGTGAGCTGAGGACTATGCCACGTAAACCTTCACGTGCTCAAAATAGAGACGTGCCACCGCTAAATTCCTTGGTTGGCTTTGCCTTTGACCCTTGTTGGCCGTGACCTTTTATGGATGATTTGGCTGATTTGAAGGGACACGTTCCTTGTACACGTCACCTGTGGCTTGCCCATGTGGCTCGTTTCTTCATAGGACACATGTAGCATAGCCTTTAACAAAATGGCTGCGGAAACCTGTGCTGGCTGCGGAAACCTGTGTTGGCTGCGGAAACTGACAAGTTTCCGCAGCTGCCTGAACAAAAATCTAAACCAAACAACAGTCATAAGCATAGTTAGAAAACCATGTCAGAAGCTCTTTTTAGACTATAATGCAATGATTTAACAGCTTGGTGGATGAAGTAAGTGGAAAAAGAAGGCTGAGAGGGTGTATAGGAAGGTGCAGGTTTGAGGCTCAACAAGATCCAGGTACTAAACCAACGGGAGTGACCGATGAAGAATGGAAGAAGTTGGATCAGAAGGTAAAGAGCACAATACGATTATGTGTCTCAGATTCAGTATTGCTGAATGTATCAGGGGAAGCTACGACGAAGGCTTTGTGGGACAAGTTAGGGACTTTGTACCAATCTAAGTCTCTGGTGAATAAATTGTTCCTTCGGAAAAAGCTGTATACCCTGAGGATGAAAGATGGAGACTCGGTGACAGAGCATCTGAACGCATTTAATACTATGGTAAGTCAGTTAGCGTCTGTTGATATTAAAATTTCAGATGAAGATAAGTGCATCAGTTTGTTGTGTTCTCTACCAGATTCGTGGATAGTCTGGTTATTGCAATAGGTAGCAATGCAACTGCTTTGTAGTTTGATGAAATAGTCTCAGCCTTGCTGACGGAGGAGATGAGACGGAAAAATATGGAGAGCCAGAATGGTGATGCCTTGTCTGTACGAGGACGGTCCCAGAATAGAAACAAAATAGGTCATCGAGTGGGAGATCTAAATCTAGAGGGAGATCTAAATCTCCAGGAAAACCTATAAAGGTGGTGTGCTGGAAATGCGGAAAGGAAGGGCACTTCAAAAGGGACTGTAAATCTAAAGCTCCTGATAAAGGAAAGGGATCTGATGATGCTCCTTCTACAGAGGCGAAAACCACCTCAGATGAAGGTGGGGATGTGTACTTGGCTTCTTCAAGTACACATGTAGATCATGAGGCATGGTTGATTGACTCAGGTGCATCCTTTCACTTCACTCCCCATAGAGAGTGGTTCTGCGAGTATGAGAAATACGATGGTGGTGATGTCTTCTTAGGAGATGATATGAAGGCTAGAATCATTGGTCGCAGAAAAGTAAAGTTGAAGTTGCAAGGTGGAAGGGTTAGAACACTTCTGGGTGTTCTGCATATTCCTGCATTGGCCAAAAATCTGATTTCTGTAAGCAAGTTGGATGATGCAGGTGTAAAACAGTGTTCGAGAAGGATACCTGCAAGATGGTTCGGGGAGCACTGGTATTGATGCAGGGAATTCGGACTGGAACTCTATACAAGCTGCAAGGTAGCACTGTTGTTGATGGATGCAACAGTTCTGTGGTTCCTGAAAGTGGAGCTGAAAATCTAGTGGTCTCTGGAGAGAAGACCATGCTATGGCATCAAAGGCTTGGACATATTGGAGAGAAGGGCCTTCGAATACTTCATGGAAAAGGTATGGTAGAAGGTATGAGTAATAGCTCTCTGGATTTTGATTTTTGTGAAAATTGTGTATATGGGAAGCAGAATCGGGTGAGTTTCCCCTCTGGTGGTAAGAGGGTGAAACAGATATTAGAGCTTGTGCACAACGATGTGTTTGGACCTGTGAAGGTTCCATCACTGGGTAAGTCTGTGTACTATGTATCATTTATAGATGACTTCTCAAGGAATACATGGATATATTTCCTTAAGAAGAAATCTGAAGTCTTTGACAGGTTTAAAGAATTTAAGGCTCTGGTGGAAAATCAGACAGAGAAGAAGATAGAGGTGTTGAGGACAGATAATGGTGGAGAGTTTTGCAGAAGGAATTTGAAGAATTCTGTAAGAAGTGTGGTATAGCACAACAGAAGACTACTCCATATACACCTCAACAAAATGGAGTCGCAGAAAGGATGAACAAGACGTTGATGGAAAGGGCAATAAGCATGCTCAGTGGTGCCGGGTAGGACAGGAATTCTGGGCAAAGGCTGTGGATACTGCATGTTACTTGGTCAACAGGTCACCTTCATCAGCGTTGGAGGATAAGACTCCACAAGAAGTATGGACTGGTAAGAAACCCTCTCTTTCACATCTGAGGGTATTTGGATGTGATGCATATGTACATGTTCCAAAGAAAACGAACCAAGTTGGATAGTAAATCTGAAAAGTGCATCTTTATTGGGTATAAGGATGGTTTAAAGGGTTATAAGCTTTGGAACCCAGTCACACGGAAGGTTGTGTACAACCGAGATGTGGTGTTCAGAGAGATAAAAGATGTTATTAAACATGAAGTCCAACCAAAGGACCCTGAGAAGATAGAGTTTGAGCTAAAGGAGGAAGAATCAGACTCTGCAGCAGATGAGGAATCAGAAGATGAAGAGCCACAAACTCCGGCTGTGAGAAGATCAGTTCGAGAAAGAAGGCAGCCAGAAAGGTATAGTACTTCTGCTTTCTCTTCAAATTTTGCTTTGTTTGTTATTGATGATGATCCCAGAACCGTGAAGGAAGCAGTAGATTCAGAGGATGGAAAACTCTGGAAAGAGGCCATGGTTGATGAAATGGCATCTTTGCACAAAAATGAGGCTTGGGATCTGGTGGAGTTGCCGGCTGGAAGGAAACCCATTGACAGCAAATGGGTGTTCAAAAAGAAGACAAATGTAGAAGGGAAGGTGGAGAAATACAAAGCTCGGTTGGTACCAAAAGGTTATTCCCAGGTGCCGGGAATTGATTTTGGTGATATCTTTTCTCTTGTTGCCAAGGTAACTTCTATTAGGTTACTTTTATCTGCTGTTGCTGCTTTTGATTTTGAGGTAGAACAGATGGATGTGAAGACAACATTTCTTCATTGGGATTTGGAAGAGGAAATCTACATGAAGCAACCTGAAGGCTTTGCGGTGAAGGGTAAGAAAGAACTGGTATGCAAGTTAAAGAAGTCTCTGTATGGGTTAAAACAGTCACCAAGGATGTGGTATCAGAAATTTGATACATTTATACGGGACTTGGCTTCACCAGAAGCAAAGTAGAGTATTTTGAATTAATTGGTGACCGTGTTATTTATCTGGTCTTGTATGTGGATGATATGTTGCTGGTTGGAAATGACAAAGAAATTATCCAGGATTTGAAGACCCAATTGTCCTCCAAATTCGATATGAAAGATCTTGGTGCTGCAAACTATATTTTGGGCATGGAAATTAAAAGAGATCGGGCAAAGAGGAAGCTCTGGTTAAACCAGAGGAAGTATGTCGAGACAATACTGCAGAGGTTTAATATGCAGGATAGTGAACCGGTGAAGGTTCCTATTCCTGTAGGTGTGAGGTTATTTGCTGAACAGTGTCCCAAGACACAAGAAGAGGAAGAGGACATGTCCCGTTTTCCATATGCGAGTGCAGTCGGTAGCCTGATGTATGCAATGGTCTGTACTAGACTAGACATTGCACATGTAGTGGGAGTATTGAGCAAGTTTATGTCAAAACCAGGGAAGGAGCACTGGACAACAGTGAAGCGGGTTTTCAGGTATTTGCATGGCACTAGTGATTATGGTTTGTGCTACCAAGGAAGACCAGGATTGGACAGAGTGTTGGATATTCGTGGCTTTGTTGATGCAGACTGGGCTGGAGATCTGGATCAGAGAAGATCTACAAGTGGGTATGTGTTTAACCTATTTGGAGGTGCAGTCAGTTGGATGAGTAAGAAACAATCTGTAGTGGCACTATCAACTACAGAGGCAGAATACATGGCAACCACTCATGCAAGCAAGGAAGCAGTTTGGTTGCAGGATTGTGTTCAAGTATGGGGTTAGTACAGGGAGCTATAAGAATAGATTGTGACAGCCAAATTGCAATTTTCTTGGCAAAGAACCCTGCTTATCATTCAAAGACAAAGAACATTGATGTTCAGTGTCACTTTGTGAGGGATATGATAGAAGACAAAAAGGTGTTGCTGGTAAAGGTGGACACTTTGAAGAATACTGCAGATGCATTGACAAAATCTGTGAGCTCTGAGAAGTTCTCTTGGTGTAGAGAAACAATGGGCATTTCAGGGCTGGAAAAATGACTAAGCTCTCCTGTGGCCCCCTGTGGAAAGAAAACAACAAGTGGGAGATTGTTGGGTTGTGTTATATTCTTTCCACGACTAACCCACGTAGTGAACCGGGGGTTGGGGGGGGGCGCGTGGAGCCCCCCATTCATTGCGCTGATTGCGCAGCGGGGGGTCACAGGGGGTTTGAGGGGGGCGGGTAGCCCCCCTCTACGGGTCCGGCAGCGCCCCGGGATTTTTTTTTTGGACCCTATATTAGGTTGGGCGAACCTACCTATGGTTTTCGGTCCTTGGTTTTGGACGCGATGGTTTTCGGTCCATGGTATTGGATGCTTCGGCATGTATAAATATGTATTGTAACATTGAAAGGAATATAATGAAAAATCAAGCTGGTAGTCCCGATTTTGGGATCCAGGGGAAAATCTCTGTGTATATGTGTGTTTATGTGTTATGCTCTCACATTGTTTATTTTTCTGTGATTTAGAATTCGTATGCAGGTAATTTCTGTACGGGGTTAAAACCTACACAGAGTATCTTTCAACATTGTTCTTATTGTCAGTTAGAGCATCTTTCAAAGCTATCTAGGTGTCTTGGGGTTTCGGCCCATGAATATTTGTGTCCCATTTAGGTTTATGTATGAGCCTTGCACCTTTTTTTCTTTTAGATTTTTGCAGTGGTTTGCTGACCCACATTGTAATGTTTAGTTGCTCATTGCTTGGGCTATATCTGTTGCTCCCTATGGGGTTCTTTGGTGGTCCTATGTGCCCTATTACCTGGTTATTTTCATTGTTTATATAAACAATTTTCGTTTTAATGAAAAATGTTGGTTTTTTCTTTTGGAAAAAAAAGTTTGAAGAAGGAGTTAGAATGTTTGAGGAGCGATATTGAATTTGTCAAATGGCTAAGAGAGTTAGTTAAAACATAGGAATGTACCAAACATTATATACACAAACCAACATAGATTTATCTTACATTGTTACACTAAAAAATGTCACCATGACTATTTACAGTTAGTATGGCTCAATCAACAGTCATGCTATCCTCTTAGGCAAGTCTTATGCCTCTGCTCTCCATGTCAAACTCCAAAAGAGAGAAAGTCTTTTATAAATGTATTTATCTCTGGGGACGCAGGTTCTCTCAACCTTACCTGCGGGGACGCACCCAATGTTCACAAAAGCTGCGTCTTTGGACGCTCTGTATGTAAAGGGGCAGGTGCGTCCCCCTGTAAAGGTTAAAATGCGCAAGTTTCATCTTTAAAAAGTCATTTGTGGTCATTTCTAGAGCATTCTAGAAGGTTGTTCGACGTGTATTGAGCGCCTCCAGATGGTTCATGCACTCCTACCAAAGAGGAACTTATCCCATCAATAAGGGAGCTATCCCATCCAAAGAGGGGATTATCCCATTGATGGTGGACCTGATTAACTTCCTCTTGAGCACTATAAATACAGGCATTGGGCCAGAAGGAGGGGAGGTTGAAAGCTATACATTTCTAAGGGTAAATGCTGCAGGAATTAGGACTCCCATTTAGAAGCTTGTGAGGAGAGATTGCCATCTTTGCTTGTTCTATTTGGAAGTGGGTGAGCTTTGTCAAAGTAAAGGAGAACTCTTGATGGACCCTGGGAGGGACTTGCACAACACCAATTTGTCAGGCGGAAAGAGTCGATTGTGCGGACACAACCAACCTCCCTAGGAGCCTAAGACTCTCTAGTGATAAACAAGACAAACAAGAGCAAACCTTCTCTAAACATGCTTTACTATACGAGAAATCAAGTGTTTAGATCCTACCTGTAATCCAATGCTGTTGTAGCAGTCCAGCTTCGCTGATCCGGATGAGCTCCTCCTTCACTTTGAAACCTGCATACACTAACAATCAAACGATTAAATAGCACTTGATAATCTCATAGAATAAAACATATTTAACACATAGACCAAGGAGTACATGAAACAACTCATAAATAACAAGTTATTGAGAAGAATGGACTCATTTGCATTAATAGGTAACAAAAGGAACAAATACAACCTGAGCCTTGGTGTTGTGCAAGTCCCTCCCAGGTCCATCAAGAGTTCTCCTTTACTTTGACAAAGCTCACCCACTTCCAAATAGAACAAGCAAAGATGGCAATCTCTCCTCACAAGCTTCTAAATGGGAGTCCTAATTCCTGCAGCATTTACCCTTAGAAATGTATAGCTTTCAACCTCCCCTCCTTCTGGCCCAATGCCTGTATTTATAGTGCTCAAGAGGAAGTTAATCAGGGCCACCATCAATGGATAATCCCCTCTTTGGATGGGATAGCTCCCTTATTGATGGGATAAGTTCCTCTTTGGTAGGAGTGCATGAACCATCTGGAGGCGCTCAATACATGTCGAACAACCTTCTAGAATGCTCTAGAAATGACCACAAGTGACTTTTTAAAGATGAAACTTGCGCATTTTAACCTTTACAGGGGGACGCACCTGCCCCTTTACATACAGAGCGTCCAAAGACGCAGCTTTTGTGAACATTGTGTGCGTCCCCGCAGGTAAGGTTGAGAGAACCTGCGTCCCCAGAGATAAATACATTTATAAAAGACTTTCTCTCTTTTGGAGTTTGACATGGAGAGCAGAGGCATAAGACTTGCCTAAGAGGATAGCATGACTGTTGATTGAGCCATACTAACTGTAAATAGTCATGGTGACATTTTTTAGTGTAACATACATTCATATCTATTAAGCACTGAGGGATAAAAAAGAATTAGGTGCAAACCTATTGCCACTTTAAACATCAAAGGTTAAGATGGATCTGTTATCACTCAGGTTTTCCCAGAAGTTGTAAGAAGGGGAAAGGAGGCCGAGGTAACCACAAACCAATCTTTTAGATATAGAATCTAGCCAATCTGTATCCAGAGAGGGCTCTCTCTTTATTATTTAGATTTGTTTTTAAAGGTATTAGGCTAGTTATGAAATTTAGGAGTTTTGTTTGAGTTTGGGTGGTGAGAATCAATAGAGCAGAGAGGTAAAATAGAGTATTTCAGTCCATTGGGCTAATGGAGTCAAAAAAAGATGGCTTTCTAGATTTGGTTTCTTAACAAAGGATGGTTTCACAGAGCAAGGTAGTCAAACAGGGAACAAATAAAGACTTGAAACAGATGGAATGGGCTCAAATTGGGCGAAGGGCAGTTAAGGATCCTTCAACCTATTTAAAGAGGGAAATTGGATTATTATTGATAAGGAGCAATTAAGTATTCTTTAACAAATAATCAACATGAAAGAATTAGGAAACATGAGCAATTAAGATTTCACTGTTTATCCTAATTCTGAAAAAAAACACAGAGAACAATAATGAATGAAAATATAGTGCAATCAAGCATATTCTGAAATTAAATCTTTTCTTTATCATTCAGATTGTGAAACACAGACGATGTAATAAACTAAGAAAACTTTAAAACACAAGATATAGAGGACTTATTGATCTAGTGGTTGATTCAAGAAGTCTGTGACAAGTCCTCTGCTTCAATTCTTCATCCAGTAGGCCATGCAACAGTTAATTCCAACAACTCTTTATTCCAAAAAATCAATATTACAGCAAAGTCTAGGAATCCACCCACAATACTCCAACGGAGGGGGTATTTATGCTCAAAATTGTCAAACAAATATCTCATAACAGAGTGAGATAATATCTAGGATGACTAAAAATAGCTCACAAGAAAATAGAAACAGCTAGCCTTGAAAATAGGGAAAAGATAAAATGATGTTGTGCTGGTCCTGTTTTTGTTGAATGTGCTGGAGGCAGGCCCTAGGATTCGGCTTGCAGCTGTCTTCTTCAGTTACTCTGCGCTGGCTGCCTGTCTTAACTGATACTCTTTGACATGTTTTGACCCCTGTTCATCCTGCTTTGGTAAAAAGCTCTGTCTGGTCATCTTTCCTCTGTCAATTTGTGCCTCTGAAGGTCCACTGGTTAGGGTAGCAATCTCCTGGTATCTCTCTTTATTTCTTTCTTCTGCAAGCTTGGAAGTCCCTCGGTGTTGGTTTAAACTGTGTTAAAGAGGAAGAAACTGTAAAATGGCAGGTTGGTTGAGGCTGCAAGCTCGTTGTTGTAGCTTTTCTGGTTGGGTGGCGTCGAGAAACTGGAACTGTGAACTCGACGTTGTTATTATGCCCGGAGCGCTGTATGCAGCGTATAACACTGAAAAACATGTTTTTGCCCGTTTAATTTAACCAAACGAAGGTTGGCGGGATTTTTTTTTTTGATTTGATAGGTGGATGATGTAAGCAGTACTGGAGTGACGTCAGGGGGTGGAGTGACGTCAGCGGAATCAGAGTGACGTCAGCGGTGTGGAGTGACGTCAGTGGAGTGGAGGGCGGTAAGCGGTTTGATCACACCGCTTTTGGGGCTGAGCGGTTTCGGGTCGGGAGGGAGCGAGCACATAGAGCGGTCGACACGTGGCAGAGGTACGACGGAAAACCGCTGGGCGATCGCGAGTTATCACGCGGTCAAAAGGGGGTCGCGATATGGATATAGACCGTTGGATGTGGCGACGGAGATCGGACGACGGACGGCAGGGAACATGGCGGGGAGTTATGCGGCGGGCCCGGTACGATATAACATGTTTTAATTATATTGGACGTGTTTTGATTGGTCGGGGAAAATGTTATTAATTAACCCAAATGGTTAATTAATCCCGTTATCGTGCGGCGGGGATGGTCCTTAATAAGTTTCGAATAAACTTATTAATCCATGTTAAACGACGACTATGGTCGTATGCGACCGGGGCGGGGATAAATAATATTTGGAGTTTTTTTATAATTATATAATACGGGACGGGTAATAAGGCGCAGGGGTTATATAATAAAAGTTAAAAGTTAATATGAATTTTGAAATGGAAAGCGCTAAGTTATAATGTTAAAAAACTTTAGGCTATAGTGGGAAAAGGGGTTTTTCAAGCGATATTATGCATTTCCTAAGTAAAATAGGGATTTACTTAAGCGATCTTTATGAAATGGAATAAGTGGTTTAATGAGTGATATTAAGAACAGATCTTAATATTTTAGGGGGAATTAGTGAATGACTAGGGAAAAGTATGAAGGGGAGTTAGTTATTTAACCTTGCCTCGCTTGAGCTGCATCAAGTATAATGTCCGCCTGGCACTTGTGACAGAGATAAAGATTAACACATTTAGAGACATAATCAATCACAAGTATCATTCTGCAGCACCATCTAGCTACCCTGCCTACTTTGGCTTAGCATTTTTTCTTCTTTATTTGGGTGCACTTAGACTGGCAAACCCTTATCAACTTTCCTTTTCTTTTCATGGTAAGCCTACCTAAGTCTACACTTATTACATCCAAGGGCTCAGATTGAATTGTTGAGCTCCTTTTTATTTACTCTACCTATCTACTTATCTGCCAAGATTAAACAGTTTGGTCATATTTTATTCTCTATCTCTAAAATAGGAAATTCAAATATGAACTAGCCAAGATTACGCTGTTTGGCCATTCATCAATTGTGGCATAAATTAACAAGCTGCACACAATGCCTATTACAGAAAATGAAAAAGTAGTGGCATTTTGGACTTGCACACTTTCCTGGTCTATTTTTGTTTGGGGTTCATTTCTTTCACTTTTTTGACCATTTTATTCTTTTACCCTTTGATTTTTCTTTTAGGGTATACCCTTTTTACATTTTTTACATTTTTTGATTTTTTTGATTTTTTGATAATATGGAAAACCTTTGCAACCAGGAAAGGAATGAACATAGGATCTATGATAGTTTGGTTTTTAAAGTCACAACTGAGTTTTTTTTTGTTGTTGTTGTTTTATTTAGAGGAATCAACAATTATGCTGGTCTCATACTCGCTTGACATGGGGTTGATTCCAATCACTACCACTATAACCTCTAGGTTCCTATGTATGCCCCTTTTGCAAGCACATGTGAATTGGTGGGATTTGAACCTCAAACCTCCTACACATAACATTTCATTTTCACGACCATCGCTAATTGAGCTACCCCCCGGGGGCTGCTTTTTTTGCTTTTTAACATTAAAGGTTGAACATTATTATTTTTATTTTTTCTCATTTAGTTTTTTTTTGCATTGCACATGTTACATATGACATCTTTCACACATTTGACTCATCTAGTCCACCATGAGATGTAAGAGCACTAAGAATCTTGCTTCTCTTAGTGCAAAGATACCTTAGGAGGATGACACAATGGATTTTATGAACAATGAAAACACAATATGCACATGATGTAATGTTTAATATCATTGATATGCTTTTGAAGGTGACACATTTTTTCTTTCTGAAAACAATGTAAGCCATTGCACAGAGCTTTTATTCAAGAAGATTATGTGAATTTATAAATAGATAAAGATGATCACATTAAGCAAGGGCACCATATTTTTAAGTCACTTTTGGCTAACATTTTGGAGTATAGAAACAAAATTACAATTTAGTTCAACATGTTACCTTCGTATGAATAAATGTAGACCGTGAATTGATGTTTTAGAAATCTTCTAAGAAGTCTAGTTGGAGATAAGCCAAAATAGTGAGATCAAGTTTTGGCACATGTGAGTTTCTAATATAAGAACTTTGTGAACAAGTCAACCAAATGTCCACTCTTTAAGTTAGTATATGTGAAAATTATGGAGTCACACACTTAGTTCATTTTCTATTTGACATGAAAAGGAGCAACAAGAGAGAAAGTTTTTCTAGCACAAATGGAGTATGGATATGCAAAGGTCCAAAATAGATTAATAGCAAGGTCATAGAATTACAAGTTGCTTTGCAACAAAAGGAGGAATTTGATACAGTACACTTCACTTTGTCATGGAGGAAAGCACCTTTTACCTTTCCTCCATTGTCATTACTTGTCTACTTTGACATTTATTATATTGTGACTATACCCAACTATGCCAAGCCTAAATATGTCATACTTATATTTGAAATTAATTATATAGAAGTAATTATAACTTAAAAACAAATAAAAGAATAATATCAAGAGGCACATTCTATAACTTAATATGGAATAAACATGTCAAATAATTGTGTCACTTATATCATCCACATCAACTAAAATGTAAAATTCTAACATTCAACCCAAGAGTTAAAAAAGATAAACTAAAATTATAAATAAGAAAATGACTCTAAAATATAAATAAATTAGGATAGATTAAAATGTAAAATTCTAAAACTCAAGAGTTAAAAAAGGCAAATTAAAATTATAAATAAGAAAATGACTCTAAAATATAAATAAATTAGCATAGATTTATAGTGATTTTAGATTTATTGAGTGCAAAGGGGGATTAAATCCTTCCCTTTGCAAACGCCATTTTTGTTTTATTTTTGTTTTTGTTTTGTTTTTAACTTACCTAAAAGTTTGCACCTTGAGGATTTTGATCTCTTTCAACTAAAGATTTGCATATCAAGCGACTTGATCCTTTCAATTAATAGCTTGCATCTTATGTCACTTATTGGGACTAAAAAAGCCTAATATTTACACAAAAGATTTGACAAATGCTAAATCTTATTTCTATGTTGATAAATCCATGATTTTTTTTTTTTCAAAACGAAATTAAGATTTGTTGAATAAATCTAATATAAATTTAAGATTCTTTTTTTAAACTTTTTGCGTGAAGTTAGTGTCTAAAGACACTCCCACATGAGGGTCTCACTCCAAAAAAACACCTATCCTTCAAACCTCATCATAACAAACCAATATTCATCATATAATAAGTACAAACTCTACCCTCTCTAATTTTAAACATGTAAGAAAAAAACATAATCTTATCCTCTAAACCCATTCAAATGGTAAAAAAATAAGAATTCACTTAATACATATAAAATTAACCTCTAAACCCATTCAAATTGTTAAAAAATAAGAATTCACTTAATACATATAAAATTATTTATACTTTTGATAAGTCGAACCAAGATCCTCTTACAAAACCCAATGTGAGTTTATAATCTATTTTACAAACCCCTAAATGATAACTCCAACGTTAAGATTTGCTTGCTACATCCAATCACGAGTTAAGATCCACTTTATAGTTCAAAGTTGAAGGGGTTTGATTCCTAAAACGATTAATGTTTGATAAATCTAAGTTTAAGACATACAAACTAACTTAAAATTTGGGTAGCAAAGGATTTAATCTCTCCAAATATTGGGTTCAAATGCTGGGGACCTGTGTGTCGGTCCATTCATTTCAATCATTGAAATTTTCTCTAACATTTTCCGTAATATGAAAGTTTAAGGGAGAGAGACGACGAGGACGACGATAGATTCTCTGCAACTGCTTACCTGAAGGAGTCGAGGTATTGTATATATACAATGTGTGTACGCCCATTATAGTTTTTCACATTCGGCGGGTGGGAAGGGGAACAGTAATAGAAGGTACACACAGTGTCTGCCAAAGCAAAGCAAAGGAATTTCCGCAAAGATGTCGGATTCTGTCGGGGTTGTTTTGGGATCGAACTTTGCATATTTACAGTGAGTATATTATTGATCGGGAAACTCTTCTCAGAGCCGAGTTAGTGAGTATATAAATATTATTCATAGGTAGGGTTCCGAATAAAATAGCGGCAAGATGAGGATTATGATAAAGGGAGGTGTTTGGAAAAACACCGAAGATGAAATTCTGAAAGCAGCTGTTATGAAATATGGGAAAAATCAATGGGCACGTATTTCTTCTCTGCTCGTTCGGAAATCAGCGAAACAATGCAAAGCTCGGTGGTATGAATGGCTGGATCCCTCCATCAAAAAGGTATTTTGGATAATTTTTTGTAAGGGTTTTGTGAGAATTTGTATTAGGTTTTTCTATCAGGGCTTTGCTGTATTCGCAACAAAATTCTTTGTGGCAATTTTTATAGAACAAATTTAAACAAGGGTTTATATTTTTCAATAAGTCTAAACAAGGGTTTATGAAATTGTTGATATCAATTTGTTTTTATTTCAAACTGGGGTTTGTGATATCTTCCACAGCAATCTGTTTCCATATCAGGGTTCTGATGTATTCACAACAAATTCATTCTCTGCATAAAAAAAATTAGATAAGGATTTCTGATTTATTAATAATAACTCCTTTTGTTTTGAACTGAGATTTGTGATATTTTTACAGCAAAGTGATCCCCTTTGCTAATGTCGTCTGTGTTTTTGGCTTAGTTGAATGCTGTTATGTTGATATCTTTTTGGGGGCGTGCAGACAGAATGGACAAGAGAAGAGGACGAAAAACTGCTTCATCTTGCAAAACTCATGCCCACACAGTGGAGGACTATTGCACCAATCGTTGGGCGCACTCCATCTCAGTGCCTTGAACGGTACGAGAAACTTTTGGATGCAGCATGTGTAAAAGATGAAAATTATGAACCTGCGGATGATCCACGTAAGCTGAGGCCTGGAGAAATAGATCCCAACCCGGAGTCCAAGCCTGCAAGGCCTGATCCTGTTGATATGGATGAAGATGAGAAAGAGATGTTATCAGAAGCACGGGCAAGGTTGGCGAATACTCGGGGGAAGAAAGCAAAGAGGAAGGCACGAGAAAAACAGCTTGAAGAGGCAAGAAGGCTTGCCTCACTTCAGAAAAGAAGGGAATTAAAGGCAGCTGGCATCGAGGGCAAGCAGAGGAGAAGAAAAAGGAAAGGAATAGACTATAATACAGAGATTCCATTCGAGAAGAAACCTCCCCCGGGATTTTTTGATGTTTCAGATGAGGAAACTAGACAGGTTCAGCAACCCAATTTTCCGACAACAATAGAAGAACTAGAGGGAAAGAGAAGGGTGGACATAGAAGCTCAGTTGAGAAAACAAGATGTTGCGCGTAATAAAATAATGCAAAGGCATGATGCACCCTCAGCCGTAATGCAAGTAAATAAGCTGAATGATCCGGAGGCAGTTCGGAAGAGAGCAAAACTTATGCTTCCATCTCCACAGATTTCTGATCGTGAGCTTGAAGAGATAGCAAAAATGGGGTACGCAAGTGATCTGGTTTTGGGAGAAGATGAACTGGTAGAGGGAAGTGGAGCTGCACGTGCCCTTCTTGCAAATTATGGCCAGACTCCACGATTAGGCATGACACCTTTACGAACACCGCAGAGAACTCCAGGGGGGAAAGGGGATGCTATTATGATGGAAGCTGAAAATCAAGCACGTTTAAGGGAGTCACAGACTCCTCTTTTTGGTGGCGAGAATCCAGAGTTGCATCCGTCAGATTTCTCAGGAGTCACTCCCAGAAAAAAGGAAATTCAAACTCCAAATCCTATTGCAACACCTATGCACACTCCTGGAGCAGTTGGTTTAACCCCTCGAATTGGTATGACTCCATCTAGAGAGTTCAGCATGACTCCCAAAGGCACCCCTATTCGAGATGAACTTCACATAAATGAAGGTATGGAAACTCCTGACAGTTCCAAGGCTGAGAGTAGAAGGCAAGCAGAAATCAGGAGGAACCTTCTTGCTGGTTTGAGTGATCTTCCTGCACCAAAGAATGAGTACCAGATAGTTGTCCCCGAGCTTCCAACTGAGGACATTGAAGTAGGGCATCAAATGGAGGAGGACATGTCTGATAAACTAGCGCGAGATAGAGCAGAAGAAGCTGCAAGACAAGCAGCATTACTTAGAAAGAGATCAAAAGTTCTACAAAGGGATCTTCCTAGACCCCCTATATCTTCTGTGGATTTTCTCAAGAACTCTTTAACTAGTGTTGATGATGATAAAGGTTCTTTTGCACCAACAAATTTCATTGAGCAGGCTGATGAATTGGTCCGAAAAGAGCTGGTGTCATTACTAGAGCACGACAATGCAAAATATCCCTTTGAAGAGAACTCAGTCAAGGAGAAAAAAAAGGGCAGTAAGGGTGCTCCCAATGGAAGGCCTCAGGTTCCAATTCCTTACATAGATGATTTTGATGAAGAAGAATTAAATGAGGTATAAGTGCCAGATGGGAGTTTATCTTTTGTATTCCTTCACTATTGTGTTCAAGATCACATGAGAGATCCTTCATGATTTTTAACGCATTTATTATTTTTTGTTATATGTCAATTTTCTTATGCTGCTTTCTAGCCACCAAATCTTATTTTTTCAATCAGCTTTACAAAAAACCTTCTAGGATCTCTGATTGGTCTATTGATTGTTTGCTTATAAATAGAAAGTTTTTTCGGGCTCACAACCTGTCGTCTCTTTGTTTTTATTATTTTATTTCCAGGCTGCACAGCTAATTGAAGAAGAAGTCTCAATTTTGCGAGTGGGAATGGGACATGAAGATGCTTCAGTCGATGACTTTTCTGAAGCTCATGATGCTTGTCTTGAAGATATGATGTACTTCCCAGGTCGTAACAGCTATGGTCTAGGTAGTGTAGCTAGTGTTACTGATAAACTTGCAGCAACACAGAATGATTTTGAAAATGTGAGGAATCATATGGAAAGTGAGACCAGGAAAGCTGTACGTCTTGAGCAGAAGCTGAAAGTCTTGACTCAAGGATATAATGTATGTAAAGGTTTTCTGCCAATTTTGAATATCATTTCTCTTTAGCAATCATGGAATGTTATGGTTGAACAATGAAACTAAAGAAATTGAGAAATTTCACATCATTTGTCTCTTTGTATTGCCTGAATGGACAGATGAGAGCAGGTAAATTGTGGACACAAATAGAGGCAGCCTTCAAACAAGCAGATACATCTGGGACTGAGCTTGAATGTTTTCGTTCACTACACAAGCAAGAGCAGTTGGCAGCATCTAACAGAATTGAAGCATTACGAGAAGCTGTCAATCAGCAAAAAGAATTTGAAAGACAGTTACAGATTCGATATCAAAATCTGCTAGTGGAGCAAGATAACTTGCAGAGACTTTTACAGGAACACAAGGAAAAGATGGCTCATCAAAAGGACTGTAGAAAGGAGAATGCTGTAGACACTCAACAATCGGAGTCAGCTATTGCACAGGATGATGCTGGTCACTTAGAAAATAGCAACAGTGAAGAACAGCCCTCCTCCATTTCATCCGAATGCAAGGATGTTGAAATGTTGGATGGCAGTGGCATTGCTGAAGAGAAGACCAGTGATAATAGTTCTGATATGCAAATTGACAGCATACCTCTGTCAGATGGCCATAACCCTGCTTTAGAGGGTGAAACTGTTGAACAAAATCCCCAACAGACCAATGATGTGGTGCAGTCAGATGCTCAGAATATTGTTCTACAAGATGAAAAAATTGTTTTACGGGATGAGAATATTGAACATTTTAATAAACAACCTACTGACCTGATCACACAGTCAAGTGGGCAGAGTTCTGAAGATGGTGAACAAGTGAAACATAGTATATCGCTGGTGGCTCAGTCGAATGAACAGAATGATGCAACACACAATGAGAGTGTTGGACAAGTTAAAAATCAACAAGAATCGACTGAATCATCAATATATTCTCAGAATGATTTAAACAAAGATGCAGCTGCCATTTCTGCTGAGATGCAACATCCCATGCAAAACTCAACAGATAGACAGAATGATGCTATGCACAATGAGAATGCTTTACAAGTAGAAAATCAACAAGGAGCTCAATCATCAATATATACTCAGAATGATATAAACAAGGATGCAGCTGCTGTTTCTATTGAGATGCAACCTCCTATACAAAATTCAACAGATGGGCAGAATGATGCTGTCGACATTGAGAATGTTTTACAAGTAGAAAATCAACAAGATTTGACTCAATCATCAATATATTCTCAGGATGATATAAACAAGGATGCAACTGCTGTCTCTCTTGAGATGCAACATCCTGTACAAAACTCAACAGATGGACATAATGATGCTAGACACAATGAGCATGTTTTACAAGTAGAAAATCAACAAGAAGCTCAATCATCAATGTATTCTCAGAATGACATAAACAAGGATGCAGGTGCCGTTTCTGTTGAGATGCAACCTCCTATACAAAACTCAACAGATGAACAGAATGATGCAATGCACAATGAGAACGTTTTACAAGTAGAAAATCAACAAGCATTGGCTCAATCATCAATAAATTCTCAGGATGATGCAAATGAGGATGCAGCTGCTGTTTCTGTTGACATACAACATTCTATCCAAAACATAGATATGGATTCTTCTCAGGGACATTTAAAGGAGCAGTTAAATGATTCAGATCTTCTGGCACAAAATGGTTCTGCACAAACACAGCAATCAGTTGATGATGAAACTGATACTGTTATTGGTGTTTGTAAAGTCACTTCTCAAGATCCAGTTCCTTTGTGCAAATCTGACACTGAAGGAGAAATTGTTGCTAGTATTCCACAGGTTGACACACCTGCCCATACTGAGGATGTTAACCTGCAATCATAACATGGACACATTCATATTTTGTTATTTGTTTTTTGTTACCACTGGACAAGGAGAAACTGTCGTTAGTATTTAGCATATGTAACATTCAGCTGAAGTTTTAAGAATGTTGGAGATGCACTTCGAGCAACTTTTGGTAAATTCCCTGATAGTGTCAATTTCTGTCTTTTTGAAGATGATGACTGGCCTTCCAGCAGAAGCTATTCATCCTAGCAAATAGATCTTAGCATATGTAACATTCAGCTGAAGTTTTAAGAATGTTGGAGATGCACTTCGAGCAACTTTTGGTAAATTCCCTGATAGTGTCAATTTCTGTCTTTTTGAAGATGATGACTGGCCTTCCAGCAGAAGCTATTCATCCTAGCAAATAGATCTCTCTAATGGCCCATGGAAAGAGTCTCCTTATCGAGAACCAGCTTACAGACTGGATCATTTTTGGTGCTAGTCTATGTAAACGGATTTACTTCCTTTTTGTCATGGAATATTATTTATAGGGAGTGATTCAAATGGTTGCGTCTTTCGTGTACTCTGAAATAGGCTTGTTCATGGAGCTAGTGTTTTATCAGTGCTAATAGCTTGGAATTTGGATTCAATTTTTTATGTTTGAGTGCCTCCGTTGCTGAATGGCAATATATGAAAGGCTTTGATTCACTCAATTTGTGTGGTAAGTTTATTTGACAGGGTTTTGGTACTGTTTCCATCTCTGGGAATACTGTTAAGTTTTAAGTTTTAACTGATGCATTACAGCCACGTGACTAGCTATTTCTGTTGATATCAGTTCCTGGGAAACGAAGTACTCACCACTCTCTCTTTTTCCTGAGAATTTTGTCTTCTACTTGAAATTAGCTTCTTGATGGGTTCCTCTGGTAGCATTTGGAACTCCTATAGCCACAACAATACTGTTATGATGTATGGTAACCTCTGAGATTTTCTGATCACAAAAATTCATGTTATTGACCCTGTGTTGGAAAGATATTTTAGCTCATTGGATCATAACTTTGGAGGAAGCCATGAGGATTTTGTTAGCTAGTGAGTCCCAAATTAGTGAATCTCTAGTTAAACAATACCTGGTAACAGTCAGATGGGTATATTTATTGGATGGTTGGTAAAGAACCAACTGCAGTATAAAGAAGCTATGAGAATGCAGTGCAAGGTACTAATAGAGAAAACATTAGATGATGTAGGGACTTGCCAAGGCCTTTTAAGTACCGATACCCCTTCAATCTGCAGTGTAAGTACACATTTTGTGTGATAAGTGAGAAAATCTACGTCAATCTAATTTTGTGAATCTAAATTTTCATTCTCTTTCTTATCCTGTATGTTATACTATATTGGTATTTTATTTGATTCATTCAGCGTTCATTTATGATCCTCCATCTGGAAGGTAGCTAAATTTTGTGGTTGAGCACTGAGTGGTAGCAACATATGAGGGGAGAGCTTTTGGATAGTGCTTATTTCATATCATATTGTCTATAATTTTGTTGTCATAGGGGAATTTTGTTAGCTAGTGAGTCCCAAACTAGTGAATCTCTAGTTAAACGATACCTGGTAACAGTCAGATTGGTATATTAATTGGTTAGTTGGAAACCAACCAACTATAGTATGAAAGAAACTATGAGAATGCAGTGCAAGGTATTGATAGAGAAAACATTAGATGAAGTAGGGACTTGCCAAGGCCTTTTGGGTGCCAATACCCCTTCCATCCTCAGTGTAGATGCACATTTGATGTGATAAGTGAGAAAATCTACCTAAATCTAATTTTGTGAATGAAGTTTTTCATCCTCTCTTTCTTATCCTGTATGTTATACTTATTTCATATCATATTGTTAAAATTCTGTTGTTTATCAGATCTCAAGATTGTCTATAATTTTGTTGTCATAGGGAAATTTTGTTACTTATTCCCTCAGTAGAGTGAATTGTTAGATAGCTACTTGGAGATGCACCAAATAACAAAGTGCAGGTAATTGCCATGACGCTGGAGATGATCTGAATATGCCCTATTTGGTGAAGAAATGTGGCCCAGAGATGCAGCATGTGGTAAACAGTAAAATAGCTTCGTGGAGATGTACTGGCTAGCAAATGATTCAAATAGTGTTCCTGTTGGGTGTGCTCCAAGTTAAGAGGTGATGTATGCAGTTGTTGTACAGAATTCTTCATTAATCTAAAAAAATATTGTTTATATCTAGGCTAAAGCTAATTAGTCATGATGTTATCATTTGTTGTGTTTGGAGGAATGGTTAAGAATAACTTATGGATGCAACCTAAGACCTGGAAAGTAACTGAATGTGATTCTTAGTTCATAGGAGGTATCTTGCAAAACACCTACAAGGAGATCTCCACACCAAGAAAATCTTCATGGATTCATGTTTCATATTATACTATTGGAAAAATTGGTGCAGCAATTTGATCATATGCATTGTGTGAAAAAATGATCAAATCATACTTCTCTTTCAAAGTCTGAGGAAGGAGATGTTTGTATTTATTAATTTCTTCTCAAACTGAAGGAATTTTAATACGTGAATTGTGTCTCAATTTGCCCATCCATAAGGAAAATGAGAGTGGTATTTAAGACAATTGGTTTATGTAGACTGACACTGCATCATGGATTGGCAGTCCAGGATAGTCTCTTCAGTGGTCTGGTTGGGTGGACGTTGTATTCAATTATTGACGAATTAGAATATTTGGCCGTAGGTTGAGCTACCCAGTTGAATTACAACTAGGTTTTGTAGACTGCCAAAGCTGGCATGTTGGCTTTTCTAACCTATGTTGACAAGCAAATATTCACAATCCTCACTTTTAAATGTGAGGATGTTTCAGTAGTAAATCAGTTGTTGCATGTGATCCTGAAGATCAATAAACATACTAGAGAATATGCAGATAAGGAATTGTCAGGTCAAAATTCGATCCTCAAGAAGGGTTTGTGAGGACTGGGACATGTATGGGTATGTGGGTGTGAGTGTGGATGTCAATTTATGAAAGTAGGTGAAAATCTCTCTCTCGCATGTGTGTGCGCGCATGCACACACAGACACATATGATGAAAAAAATTGAAAAGCAATTCTGGAATGTAGGGTTTGCTCAATTGGTTGGTGCTGCTATTGCCATGATGTTTCTGGTAATATAATGCTCTGTGCAGGTCCCCAGATTGATCCCCACAGTCTACACTGCCTGCTTCACACTGGATTTCATTCGCGGAATGGAGGGAAGTGCCTGAGAGTTTCCTGGGTTTTTTTTGCAAGGAAAAACAAAAAAATAACATAAATCATTTACTAATAATATTGAATGACCCAACAAGGAACATTGACCAACAAACATGGTTTTTTTGTAGAATTATGGCTTCGAAATGACAACAACATAGGATTTATGAGTTCAAATTTTAAAGTCAAAATGCTTAACCAAGTACATGGAAAAAATTCTCAATGGCATTTGCTAATCAGTAAAAATGATTTTTTTTTAAGTAATGCTTTATCAAGACTCTGATTCTTTGTGAGATCATCATGAGACGAATGTCACAAATGTCACTTTGTGACAATTTGATGTAAATGGTTTCTTTTCGATGTAAGGACAAAAACATAACTTAAAGATCTAAAATCCTAATACACATAAACCTAAGTCTACACCATGCATAAGTCCTACCTATCAAAACCATGTATCAAATACATATTACATAAGTCCTAAACCTAAGTTCTAGGCTATTACCTTAAATCCTAACCCTATCGTTTTATTGTATCACAAACAATGCATTATCAAACATAAAACTATGTTCTAAACCCTTTGCGTATTGCAAAAAACAATAACACATTACAAAAGCATTATCGACAGTCCCTAACCGTGGAGTTTGACCGCATCGGAACTGCAGTCAACCATGTGAATGAACTAAGGAAAGCCGTCGGGGTATGTTAACAACCGGGTTTGGAAACTGCGCGAGGGTTGTAAACCATGTGATCAGCGCTGCGGTAACTGTCAAAGTCACAGTAGACCGTCAACCGTAACCGGGCGATGTTAACCATGTGAGTGGAGTCAGATGCTAGCCATCGGGGTTAACAATTCACTGTCGCAAAATGGGAAACCGTAACCGTGCGGGGAATGAGTCAAAACATGTGATCAGACGTTAACTGCCGGAGTCACTGCAGCAGTTACTGTGTCGGGTTGACATGTGAACGGAGGTTGAAACCGTAATAGGTAACCACCAGAGCACCGTCAGCCGAGACTGCTGGGGGCAAGTGCGGAGGTGGCAGCCTGCGGCTCGTCACATGTAACGGCCGCCCTCCTCCGCCTGGTCAACAAACCGTTTACGGTTTTACTATAATATAAAGTTTATAAATGGGTTTTTGTTGCAGTTTTTGGTGCAAACTAATTCAACCACCAAGCAACATTATCCCTAGGTGGCAGATCATAACAAGACCGAGACCTCTTAAACCCAAAAATCAGCCCATTCACTCCTAAAACTGGGAAGGAGTTTGAATGTATTTGCAGGGCTATAAGAGGTTGTTTTGCACATTGAAGTGGACATTGGTAGTTTTGGGTTTTGTATGCAGATTCTGGAGGTCATAGTTGATTTTGTTTTCAGTGTAATAGGAGCATCTGGAGTCAGAATTGGGAACCGTGACAGGCGTTGGAAAGCTGGTTCAGAGAGCTATCCTTTGACAGTGACCAGAAGTGCCTGCGTGCACATTCAGTTCGGTCAAATCGCTGTGTAATCAACCTCCTTGATTTCAATCCTAATAAAGCTGTCTCCCATCTTGAAAGCGGATCCAGAGACGTAGTTCATCAGGGATGAACTCCGTAATCAATATTGCTGTCTGGTATCGCTGTGTTTTTGCGGTTTTCACTTCTATTATGCATCTTACTTATGTTTTATCAATTGTTGTAAAGTCTTCTGCTCAAGCAGTTCTCACGGTTTTTGCATTTTCAGTTAACATTCAATATATTAATGGCTAATCAATTTTACATGAGTTTTAACATATGATCATTTTAGATCATATAATTTGGTAACAAACTCAATATAAAATTAGCAAGGGTGAGGGGGTATATTAAGTAAAACGTAATATTTAGGTTGGGGTGTAGAAATATTAGGTAAAATGTAATAATATTACATTTTAATTAGTATTTCCCCCATCCCAGGCCACTTTTTATTGGGCGGGGTGGTAATAAATATTGGGTAACATATGACTCGATAAAAATAAAATAAAATAAATAAAATAAAAATAATTATAATTAATTATGAATAATAATTAAACCAGCTTAGATCCATCATAACTCCGAATCTACCAAGCACCCAAAGGGATCATATCTCTTTTCACTTTAAAAGAGCTTTGCATCTCAATAAATTTGGATCCCTCTTGGCGCTTGGTAGATCTGGAGTTAAGATGGATCTAGGCTGGTCTAGAAATATGGAAGATCAAGCTCACTTCACGGTTCACTTCCTATAGTTGTTGAAGAAAATTGTAGCATGCGGTGAACCTAGTATTAGTGGGTTCAAGCATCTACACCTTGGCAATCCTTCAGTTTATGGTATCTGATTGTTGATGGTTAGATATGAATATTTGGATTTCTACCCATTTTTATGTGTCTTGACAATTCAGTTAAGTTTGCCAATGTCGTGCATTATTCAACAAAGCTGCCATATGAAGAGTTGATTAAGGGCAGAGGCTGCCATATGAAGAGGTGTATTTAATTTGTCCCACCGCCAATGTATACAGTTTTTCAACTGTGTGTGTGAGGTGGGATCTTTCTTATGCGTGATGCTGGATTTAATCCTCTCACACCTATCTGTATCAGTTGGTAGAGAATATCACATAGGGGTTAAGCACATCAACATAAATTCAAAAACATTCATATAAAAGTACACTTCTCACCTCAATGATTGCATCTAATGAAGATTGCCTCCATGATTTCAATATGTCATCTAGAAATATGGAAGATCAAGCTCACTTCACTTCCTATAGTTGTTAAAGAAGAATGTAGTATGCGGTGAACCTAGTATCAGTTGGTTTAAGCATCTCCACCTTGGCAAACTTTCAGTATATGGTTTATGATTGCTGATGGTTACATATGAATCTTTGAATTTCTGCCTATTTTGCCAGGGTCTTTTAGCACAGCATATCACTTTTCATAACAAAATCACTCGAGATGATTTTACAAATGAGCTTGGCGGTTTAGTTATAACTTATACCCTTGACTATGTTGGCCTTAACCATACCTAAGCCATTACAATAAATGCGCACAAGGGTTGTGTAGCCTAGGTTGGCCTTAGTTAAATAACCTATAAACACAAATAAAGTTGGTTGTAGCCCTATGTGAAGTTTACACCATTCTCAGGAAAGGGATTACAAATCAGTGAGTTACGGAGCTTGATCATTCACAATCTTCGTAATACTTTAGACTCAATGAGAATAACTAACATACGAAGTTTACGGGTCCAACCAAAGCTGATTCCTTGATGAATTAAAGAGCTAAGTGGTATTAATATAGGAATTAAGAACCCAATTTCAGTGAGCAACTTGTCCTTGAAGATGATCTTAGCAAATGGGTCCAAATGTGGAGGACATAAAAGATGATAACAACTTCCCATAAATTGAAAGATACAATAATCTTTGACTTTGGATGATTTTAATAATCATTCCACCCATCCATCACAATGAACAATGTTAAAATTGGTAACCAGGGCCAAACTCCTTGTGGGTCTACTTATTTATGGCAGCTGATATTTTTCTTGGATTCCTCTGTGGGATTGATCTAAAGATCATCTGATTCCGACATGTATTCATGGAGATATGAATTTATTTGTGTTATGTGACAATTCGTCAAGGTCGGCTAGCAACCAAATTACCCCAACCTATCCTCAACGTTTTATTATAAATAGAAGAGGTCTTCAAGTCATTTTGACACTCATCTCTTGTGATCTCACTCTCCACTCGTTTGGGTTTTAGTGGAAGGTGAGGTCTAAAGGATAGCCCTATATGCAGTCCTAAAGGAGGAGACACAGCTGCAGTCTTGGAGGTGCCCTAGCTGCAGTTAAACGTGCCCTAGCCGCAGTCAAGGAGGAGGCCTAATTAGCAGTGAAGTGTAAGCCCTAAACGCTGTCAAGAAAAGGCTTTCTATACGCTGTCTAAGGGAGCTTCAACGCAGATCAAAGGAGGCCCTAATTCTCTGTCCTAGAGGGAGACCTAGCCGCAGTAAAGGAGGCCTATACACAGCTGAAGGAGAAGCCCTCATATGCTGTCCTAAATGCCCTAGCCGCAGGTCATGAAGGGACCTTAACTCGCTGTCACAAGAGACCCTCAAACGCAGCATAAAGGAGACCTTGATCCGCTGTCTTTAGAGGCTTCAATCTGCAGTTAAGGGTGACCCTTATTCGCTGTTCAAAGAGGCCCTTATACGCTGTCCTAAGGTGGCCTAAATCCGCAGACTATTGAGCCCTAATTCACAGCTAGAGAGTGATCCTATTCCGCAGCATCTAGACCCTAATACGCAGCTACAGGAGGATGGTCAAAGGCAGTCCTAACAGCTGTCATAAGAAGGCTTAGTTGCAGTCCAGAAGGAGGCCTTACACACAACCTAACTGCAGTCACCTAGCCGCTGTCATAATGGATAATGCCACATTGCTGTAGGTGACAACGTGGCCATTTCAGTACTGTTTGGGTATGTTCAAGCTGTTCTTGAACTCGGTATGCTGGGCAGAAGTATCCACAATAGGGAGGAGCTAGGGACTGCTGCTTAAGGGCTGTTTGGATCATTGTTTGGAGGGACTAAAGCTACAGTCCACTGCTGGGCTAGGCTGCAGGCCATAGCCAGCAGTTGAAGGTCTCTAAGTGTTGCGTTCAGAAAGATGAGCAGCCTTGTCATGATCAGTGAAGCAGCGAAGGAAGGAGAATCTCATTGAAGGAAAGCCTCAGTATTTTGGGGTAATTGGTTGAGCTGTTCTAGGCCTATCATCTGCTGCATATCTTTAGTCCTTGTCATCAGACCTGCAACCTCATTGTGTCATCTTCATGGTGAAGATCTCTGATGTTTGATCTCCTATTTTGGCAAGTCAAGTATCAACTTCAAATGTATTTGTACTATCTCTCTCTCTGCTGAACTATTGAAGAATATAAGAAGAATTGATCAAGGGTTCCCCACATTGGGGTTTGTCCCTGGCTGGTGCCACATCTTGTGTTCTCTTGTCTTCTGCTGGTTATGTTGTATCTGCATTTTCCTATCATGCTAATGTGATTGCTAATCTGGATATTGATGTCGAGCTAATAAGAAAATTGAAGCAATGTGCTCTAAGCATAGAACACACCAAAATTTAACAAACAACCATCCACATTCCTTGATGTTTTTAGTGGCACCATCGTCTTCTCAAGGCAGGGTTTATTTTTGTCAACCAGCACAATGCGAACCTGTTAAGACCAATTGCACGTGTTAGAAAAATGGTGAATCGATTGCATTTAAGGGATACCACATGCAAGAAGAACCTTGCCATTGCAAGATCGCCACCCACCCTCCCTTTGATACCAAAACACGTTCCTCGACAAAATCATTGACATTGAACGAATCAAAGTCGTCATTATAGCATGAGCTATTAGGAAGGCTTGAACAAGTCTTGAGAGGTGCTAAACCTTAACTTCTTGTTGATCACTTTTTGCTTTTGGCAATTTATTAGTTGGCCTTTAGCAAGGTCTAGCAGCCCTATCTTGTGTGGAAATTTATTGGAATTCAATATTCAGTGCAAAACAAACATTTCTCTTTCAATATAGAAAGTTTCTTGGATCTCAGCCCTGTAAATGTCTAGCCTTATGGCTGCTGTAAAACAAGGTACAGTATAGCAATGGAAACTTTACAATGTTTCACTTCCAAATAGCTCAAAACTACAAGGTAATTCAAGTGGAAAAGATACCAAAACAAAGGGATAAGGTTCAGCCCTTTTAGGGCAACTTATCAACCAATAAGTTATAATCAGATCTGAAAATACTCTTTACAGTGGTAATAACAACAGTAAAACAGCAATGTGACAGCAATAAAATCAGCCCCTTTTATTGTTCGCATAGATGTCAAATCATTTAACAATTGTCCTTATGTCAAATCAGCAAAACATATATGGATGTAAATAACAATGCATAAAAAAACATATATGGCTTTAATTAATATTGAATAAATAATATATACAGCTGAAGATATGGTCAAGATGAAGCACATGTACATATCATAGCCTTCTCTCAAGGCTAGTACAAATCTTCTCAGCTCTCCAAATCCTAGCTAGGAAAATCAACAAAATCCTAGCAACCAAGAAGATCCTGTTATTGCTTGATTTGCCTTGTTAGATATGCAAGGTCTTTTTTTGGACAAATCAAAGGCAACTTGGAAGACAAATGATGGTCACCTCTGTTTGTCTTTTCGGCTCTTTAGGGGAGATTCACTAAATGATACTATTGTACTGCATCCTAGAGAGAGTCAGACTAACAGGAATGATACTCTTGTGTTTGTTATATGTGTAATTGGGAAGAAGTCTAATGACTTTATATCAATGCACTCATCCAAATTAGTTCTTTTCCAAAAAATATTCTTACAATAAACCCATTTTCAATGTGCGTGCATAAAGTGTTTGTTGGGAATCATGATTGTCGTTACACCAAAACATGCAAGTGTTAGTCAATGATCCCATCGCCAGAGATAAGGATCCACGAGAGGCGGTTAGTCCATGTCATGAAACACATGGAGAGCGTTGGTTTATCCAGTGTCCAATAGTGTTGATGAGAGTAGCTTAGGCAAATGTTTGCACATGTCTGTGTGTTTAGATATGCGGAAGTCGTTTGACCCTTAACCTTAGTAGTTATTTTAATAATTAAAGTAATTGACTTTTATAAGGTAAAGTGAGTTAATTTAATGAAATGCAAAGTTTATTTGTGTTAGTGAATTAGATGAATCTCAACTATTGATCTAAAGTGATGTTGAAATCTAATCTCAATTGTTAATCATTTTTGAGAGAGTGTGATCTCAATGATTGGGTAAAGAAAGACTTTCATTCAAGTGTGTATGGTTTGAGGAAGAGTAAGGGGAAACAAGGGAAGGATCTAGATGAGCCAGCAAAGCGAAGAATAGGTCGAGGTTTGATCAATTCGATCATTCCCAACTTTATTGTTGTATTTGTGTTTTTGCTTAGAGGGCCATTATCCCAAGAAGGGAGCCCTTGTATGCTATAGACGTTAATTAATGATACAACATATATTGAAGGGCATAAATCTTGTGTACATGTGTATGAGATTGGTGTGATCATTTTGCTTCCGTTGTTATATTTTATTTAAGTGTCAAAATCTCAATCGTTTTTTTTATTTTGTTGAGAGGTGCTCTACAACCCAGTATGGGGTAGATGTGTAGGCTTTAGATGTTAGATGTTAGATGTGTAGGTATTAGATGTTACTATGTTAGACGTTTAGGAGTTAAATATGTGAATATTTTTTAAATGTCGGGTTCATAAGTATACACATGTTATGTTCTATTATGTTATGTAAACATTTCTACTTGGTCAAATTATATTATAAAAAAATAAAATTGAAAATAAAATTGAAAATAAATAAATAATAAATAATTAATAATTAAAATAAAATTGAGATAAAATAGTAAATTTACCAAAGGTTTTTGGGCTCTAGGTTTTTGCAACCCATGGTTTTTCCCATGGTATTCTTCTCTAATGGTTAAATTACATAAAAATAAAAATAAAAATAAAATAAAATTAAAAGAAAATAATATTTAATAATTAAAATAAATTTGAGATAAAATAGTAAATTTAAGGATGGAGGTTTTTGGGCTCCAGGTTTGATCAACCCATGGTATTTTTCTCTAATATAGCCTATTTAAAGGTATTTTTTGCTAATGTGAGACATTCATTGCAATAAAAGCTTTTAGCTAGATCAAAATAAATCCTAATTTCACAACAAATATCATAACCCTGAGCAATTTTCATATCCAATTTGGCAAAGAAAACCACTCAATAAAGACACACTACATGAAGAATTTATAGCTCCGTGGATGCATGTCTTCCAGGTAAAACTTGGGAAAAACAACCTTGCTCACTTTGTTACATAGCCTTCAAAGATTAGATTTTCCCAGGTTGTTTTGTATGTTATTCATTTTATTTTATATGTTTGAAATTTTACTCTTGAGTGTGAAGAGAAACACGAGCACGAAAAAAATAAATTTGGCACATGCAGTCCTACATTTTGTTTATATTTATTTGTCTGCATTGAATTATTGGAGTTGCTCAGTTTAGTCAGTCAACCATTAGTTTTAAACTTCGCATAAAAAATTACTGGAATATGTCTCTCAGATGTTCATAATTGTTATTGAGTTTTATTTAGGAGATAAAATGATAGCATTAAAAATAAAATTAAACAAAGGATAGTTAATATCCTCGATATTAACTATATATTCTTATTTGGTTTTACAGTATAAAGGAGGAGATTATTAGGTTTTAAGGTCTAACAAAAGAGATTCAAGTAGACTATCTTAGCTACCAAGCTTCTATATATATCAAACCAACCTAGATCCATCTTAACTCTAGATCTATTAAGCACTGAGAGGAATCAAATCTCTTGAGGTGCAAACATTTCCTCAAGTTTTGCACTAAAAAAAGAGGTTTGTACCACGAGAGATTTGATCCTCTCGACACTTAATAGATCCAGAGTTAAGATGGATCTAGGTTCGTTTAATAGATCTGATATGCTAGGAAGTAATTAACTAGGTTGTTGGGGTTAGAAATTAACATGGTATCAGAGCTTGCACTTTGAGAGGGAGGCCAATTTTTGGGTTGTGTAGGTATCAGATCAGACAACAATAATTCAAACATCATTCTTAAAAGGGAGAGAGCGAGACCATACCAATTAAAGATTTGGCAATTTTTTTTTGGGTGTTCAAAAGGAATAAAACATAGATTTGCAAAGATTTGTAGTTGTTGACACCTAATCATCAGGATTGAGTGAATAACTGAAATTTATGTAAATAAATAATAGAAAATATGAAGAGTCATCGGGAGATGAAATGAACAGTCTCTCCCTCATATATATAATAAAGACCAACTTGAATGAATATCATGAATTGTTTTGAGGAGTTACCTCCTGGTCTGACATGGTGTCAGAGCCAGTGCCATTTTTTGGCTTCCCTCTGCTTTGTAACTCCCTATTCTGCCTATGCAGACTGACATCTCTCTCACTATTATTCTGCTGATTCTGCCTCGCAGCTCTGATGCTACCTCCCATCCAAGAATACAGTCAAGAATACAGTCGACTCATAATTTTGAAATGGTTTCATTCGTTGCTTGTCGATGAAATCGAGATTCCCGCCGTAGCCGCTACCGCCTCTGCCTTAGACGATCTCTGTAAACATTGTGAATTTGTCATTGAAAAAAAACGCCCGCCTCCACCTCCATCACTGCGTATCCCCACAGCGCTGAGAAGGAAAAGCTCCGCCTCGTCCCACAGATTCTGTAAAGGGAGAGAGCCAAACCCTGTTGGCCAGAACACCCCTCCTACGCGTTTTAGAAATCAGAGTGCCGTAGCAGGAAGAAGGATTGTTCCTTACCTAAAGACTTTGCAGCCTTTGTGTCAAGCATGACGATTTCGTCATATGTGTTGCAAGAATGGCGCCAGAAGCCTTCTTCTAATACAAGAATTTTAGAGGGACTCGGATATTCTTTAGTGAAGCACGTCCTTCCAAAAGTCTGAGCTAGCGATCATCAAAATCTGAATTGGGAAAACTGTTAGCTGTGACGTACTTCGAAGAAGTCTAAGCGGCATTAGGCTTTTCACCTGTGGGGCAGTGGCACCGGGTTCCAACATGACTTAATGCCAACCTATGTGGCCATTAAGCCATTCAATTGATACGCTGTTTCAATTGCGTGTTGCTCCAATGCTATTGCTGTCCAGAGCCTATGCGTGAGAGCCTCCTCTCCTGCGCCAATGGTATGATTTTTTTAGTGACTGTGAGCTGTTGCATTGTATATGGAATTAAATATTAGAGTCGGTGAATGGTGAATGCTATTACCTTGCGGTGTATGGTATTACATTTTGTACAGTGATACCTCTGTCTCCATATATCAGAATCATTTTTTTTAGCAGCAAAAGTTTTTTTTTTCCACAAAAGCACATTTTTTGCCAACAGAAGTATTTTTACAGCACTCAGATTTTACAATGCATTCAATCATATCTATTGTGGGAGTAGTTCTCACTGGCAAGGAGAACTATCCTGAGTGGTCCCGGAAGATAAAACACACCCTCATTTTCAATGAGTTGTGGAAAGGAGTGTGTGTTGGAGACGGAGACAAAGAGCCAGAACAACCTACCTTAGGCAAGGAGTTCGCTATTTGGGAAAATAAGAACAATACCTATGCATTAATTGCAGCATCTGTAAGTGAAGAGGTGAGTCGCCATATTTCGCCATTTTCAAATGCTTTCGAAGCCTTACAAAAACTGAAAGAACTCTATGACTCACACTCTGCACTTGAAGTTGTTCAACTCATGATTAAACTCTTCATTCTTGAATTACAAAATAATGGTCCTCTTGCTCTTGCATCCGAAGTAAAATCTATAATGCATGATATCAAAGCCACTAAGGTTGAATTGGATATTCCTCTTATCGCTTTTTTCAAGGCAATTTATCCTACTTACTCCAATTATCTTGAGTCATTGCAAGCAAATGGAAATCTCAAAGATATTACCTTTGACTCTCTTGTGAAAAAATTTGCTGAAAGAGAGAAAGCTTTTGGAAAGAAGACAGCCCTTGAATTTTCTGAAGAGGCTGTGTGCCTTGCTCATAAAGAAAAGAATCTTGCCCAAGATTCTTCCAGAGGAAGAGGTGGTCAAAGAGGAAGAGGAAGATATTTCAGAGGCAGGGGGAGCAAACACTCTCAAGGAGAAAAGTCAGATTTGCACTGCATACGCTGCAAAAGAAATGGATCACATGATGCCTCCACATGCAAGTTACCTTGGGACAAAATTGAACAGCAAAGAAACCAACCCAAAGGTAAAACTAATGACACAGACAAAGGTAAAGCACTTGAATCCGCTCATTATGTTGTGACACAATGTAATATTGGAGTAAATGAAGATTTATTTAATGCTTCACTTGCTTCTTGGAAAAATGATTGGTTGCTTGATTCAGGAGCAACTTGCCACATGACTCATAGAAAATATTTTTTTGAAGAATTTACTGACAATGTTGATGGAGCAGTATACTTTGCAGACCAATCAAAACTCAAGCCATCAGGGCTTGGCACAATCAGGCTTAAATTGCCTGGTCTTCCAGACTTCCTTCTACATCATGTTCTATATCTCCCACAGCTGAAGAGAAACTTGCTGTCCTTGGTCCACATCCGCTAGCAAGGTCACTCCATTCATATGTTTGATGGCAAGCTTGAGGTGAGAAAAGCATCTGACCACTCACTTGTCATGAGGGGGATAGAAGAAGAAATGCTTCTCAAGCTGCAGGGTACCTCTGCTCGTGCACAACATTTCTCATACAATTCTCATTATGAAGAAGGTACACTTCCATCAAGTTTGTTATGGCATGCTAGATTTGGACATTTGAATTATGACAGCCTCCGCTTGTTGAAGAAAAATGGTGTTACTGGTTTGCCTAAAATTCCTAGGAAACTTAAGCAATGTGATGCTTGTATTCTAGGAAAGCATAGCAAATAGTCTTTTCATGATTCACATTCAAGAGCACATAGAAAACTTGAACTCATTCATTCAGATTATGTGGTCCAATGTCTGTTCCTTCTGCAAATAGAACTAAATATGTGATGACATTTATTGATGACTACACTAGAATGTGTTGGGTTTATTTATTGAAGAACAAATCTGATGCTTTTCAAACATTCAAGAACTTTCATACATGGATTGAAAATGATGCACAATCTCATATTGGCTCTATTCGCACTGATAATGGAAAAGAATACACTTCAAATGAATTTGAAAACTATCTTCGCCAACATGGGATCAAACATCAAACAACTGTGCCTTATAATCCCCAACAGAACGATGTAGCTGAAAGAATGAATAGGACAATCTTAAATATGGTGCGTTCCATGATGTTTTTCAAAAATGTAAAATTGATGTTTTGGTCTGATGCAGTTCTATGTGTTGTATATATAAAGAATAGATGTCCATCTAATGCTATCAGAAATAAGACTCCCTATGAAATGTGGTATAGGCACATTCCTTTGGTAAAGCATCTCAGGGTCTTTGGTTCCACTTGTTATGCCTTGATACCAAAGGTACATAGAAACAAACTTGGTGCAAGAAGTTGTAAGTGTATCTTCCTGGGGTATTCAAACACCTTCAAAGCATACCGTCTCTGTGATGAAGTCAATAAAAAGTTTGTCCTAGCCTGAAGGATTTGCTGTGAAAGGACATGAACATAAAGTATGCAAACTTGTGAAATCCTTGTATGGCCCCAAACAAGCACCGCGAGCCTGGTATGAAAAACTAATTGAGCATCTTTTGAAACTCAATTTCAAACATTATGATCTTGATGATGCAACTTTGTTTGTCAAGAAGGTTGGCAAAACAGTTGTATATCTTGTGGTATATGTAGATGATATTTTGATGACAAGGAACAATAAAATCGACATTGCATCCATAAAGAAGGAATTGAGAAAAGGTTTTGAAATCACTGATTTGGGCTATGTTCATTACTATCTTGGTATTCAAGTAACTCAACATCCAAAGTCCATATTCCTTTCTCAAAAGAAATACATTGGAGATCTGTTGAACAGGTTTGGCATGACAGAATGCAATCCTCTTACTACTCCAATGGAACAAAACATAAAGCTCACGTCCATAGAAGGAAAAGAATTTGAGGATGCAACAAAGTATAGATAGCTTGTAGGAAGTCTCAACTACCTAACTACTACTAGACCAGACATTTCATTCGCTGTTGGAATCCTCTCCAGGGTTATGCAAAAGCCTTGTGAGGGACATTGGCCTGTTGCAAAAAGAGTTCTAAGGTACTTCAAGGGAACTCAAGACTTTGGTATCAAGTATACACAGGTGGACGACTTCAGCTTGATTGGATACTCTGATTCAGACTTCGATGGAGACAACGAAACTAGGGTATTTGTTGGAAATAATACTGAGAGGGGGGGTGAATCAGTATTATCAGATCAATAAAAACTTTTTCATTTCCATACTTAGATACATATACGCTACTTCATTCAAGGGAACCCGCGTGTATACGCAACTGTGTCTAAAGCAACTAGCGTATATCCAAAATACTTATGATTCAGTTAATCCATTAAGTGTTGATCTTTAGTTAGTGCATCAGAATTTCATTAACCATATGAACAGTAAGCAGGTGTAGTAAAAATAGAACAAATCATCACACACAAGAAGCACACATGAACACCATGATATAAGGTGGAAACCCAATGTGGGTGAAAACCACCTGCTGCAATTCGTTTCTATCTTCCTTTATTAAGAAACTTCTTTTACAATGTACTGGTGCAGTCCTTTACCAGCACGCAGGCTACAACCTGCAGAAGGCTACAACCTTCTCTCGTTCTCCAGACTCTCCAGAAAGGGAGCTCCAACCCCCTTTGCTCTTGTACTAGCTAAGATACTAGTACGTAGGCGCCGGCCTACAATCTTCTCTCCTCCAGGTACCACGTTTCATAAATTTTCAGACTGGATACTCCTGAAGCACAACACATAATCTGAAAGGCCACGTTTCATCCAATTTTCATACTGGACCCATAACTATCATTGAAGCTCAAAACAATCACTACTAACATCATCAGTCTCTGAATCACTGAAACACTGAAACCCTGTCAACAACACAGTCACCAGAACACAGAGCAGACCCTGCAAAATCAATTAGACCCAACTGCAACTTCAACATCAAACTTCAAAATGTATACGCTACTACGATGAATCAAACCCGCGTACATACGTGCTTTTTCCAAGGTCAACCCGCGTACAGATCTCAAAATATTTTCTTATAACTTTGCAGCTGTATCAGACATCAGTCATACTTATAACATTTCTAGAACATTACATGCGTCGGTATGTAGATCTAGAATAAGCATAATCATCCATATAAAGATAGTTCATTTCAAACCATTTGATCCCGATCTCTCCTTAGATCTTGTTCTCCATCAACCGGTGAAATCCCTCCTTAGCTCAGATCAAGCAATGTATCATCAACCCATAACCTGCATACTGGATCTCATACTTCATCAGATATTCAAGACTTTTCGGATACCCTTGCCTAATGATCTTCTTCTCCTTTTATAGTCTTAGGCCTTGCTCAATACCACGGTCCAAAACCATAATAAATCAATACCAAGAGCCCAATACTTGGGATCAACACACTTGTCGAGATACCATGGTCCGAAACCATAGGTTCAAATACCGAGGACTAACTACCACGGACCAAAAGTAAGCTTTCCAACATGTACGCGCTTTTCCGTGCATGAAACTGCGTGTATACCCTACTTGGTATATAGCGAACCTGCGTATACGCGACTTGGTATATAGTGAACCTGCTTGTATACCCTACTTGGTATATAGCGAACCTGCGTATACGCGACTTGGTATATAGTGAACCTGCGTGTATACCCTACTTGGTATATAGTGAACCTGCGTATATATATTTTCTCTTCATACTTGTAGTCTGATCATCAATTCCTTGCTGCTATCCTTCTGCACTATGATTTGTCATCAGTGTGATTTGCCATCAAGGACAACACTTGTCTCATAATGCCAACAATCTCCCCCTTTGGACTTGATGGCAAAGCTAACTTGTCACACTTAGAACTTGATCTTCTTATTCCTTTGAGCTGTCCTGCATCCCATGCATTTAGTCACATCTGTAGATTGATCTAGTTATATGTAAGTGAGTTGTTCTTCTATGAGAGGGTTGCCATCAAGTACAACACATGCATCATAATGCCAACAATCTCCCCCTTTGGACTTGATGGCAACAACACCAAATCACTCTCCCCCTTTGACATCAAGGGCAAAGGGTGGACCAACATATTCTCTTTCCTTGATAAACATTCTGCTGTCCATACTCCCCCTGAGTACCTGCTGAAATCTCCAAATGTGCTCCCCCTTTGTATATGCCAAAGTGTACCAATCTGTCCATGCTCCCCCTGAGTACATGCCAAGTCTCTGTACTGCTGAAGTGTGCTGTTCATGCTCTTCCTGACTGAAGGCAAGATCTGCAAAAAGATGTTCTTCAAGAAGAACCATGACTTATACATCATAAGAGACCTTCCTATCACCAAAAGACTCAATACATACATCCATTTCCCAATCACGTGGGGATATACTAGAATTGACTCATCCACCCAACCAAGTGGGGATACATCAAAAGTTTACACATGATACAACAAGAGCATTACATTTTCATCCCAAGCATAGTGGGGAAACCAATATAGGCCGTTACATGACCTTGACATCATGAAAGAGATATCACAAAAGAGATATATGACCGAAATATCTAGAGCAAGACTTTATGAAAGTCACCAATAACTGATATCGCCAGCATCTGTCGATTCAGATCAGCAACCAAGAGATCCTTCTGCCTTTGTTTCACCTGAAACCAACAACAACCGTGAACTAGAACCAAAAGCTTCTAAGATAATGCCAACAATGCATCATTGGAAGATTATCTGCTCCCCCTGAACCTGTGCCAGATGGTCTCTGTCAGACCCATATCAGACTCTCTGCAACCAACATCTGTCCCTGCTGATTTCCTTCAAAACTCCATATACGCGTCTGCATCCACATAAACAAGCGTATATACGCGGATAGGCCTTATGAAACTCGCGTACAACCATTTCCATATCAGCAACCTGTAAATGTCCTGCAACAAGGTATGTCTGAACATAGATGTCAACTCCTCCTTTTAAACATCATCATGAAATCATTCACATTATATGTGAAACCACCATAGCCATTACATCAACGTCAAGATCTACATGATCCAAGTATCATCTGCATCAATCAACATATGTAAGTATCAACCTATCATCATATAGATAAGAACTCATCACCATGTCTCCAACAAAGTAACTATGAGTAGTCATCCATGTATTAGCACTATGTATCTTGAGCTCAAGCTCATTTGACAAAACTTCTTGATATCATCAACAACAACAATCCTTATCCACAAGAGTGCCTGCATCATAATTGTATGCATATGATGACAGCAACATATGAGTGACTCATCATCAAGTGAGGAAGATGTGTATTCAAGCTTTGTACTTCTCCTTATCCGTATGAAGATCACCATGTAAGCACCATATATGTATCATCAAAGAATCAACCATAAATCTGATCTGAACATCAACTATGTATCCCCAAGAATCATATGAGATTTTATCATGGACAACTCATAACCACATCATAGCAAGATATATCATTTAGCCATATAAGCATCATCACCAAGGACTATTAACCATAATGCCAACAATGAATTATTAAAGGCATATGCTCCCCCTCAACCTGTGCCATCTGAAGACATCATCAAGTCAGGATCAAAACGCTTCTAGACATCTTACAAGTATCAAAACATTTCCACACATCCTCAGCAGACTGTAACTATTAATCAATAGAGCAGATAATAGACTGAATCATATCAGGTCCTTTTTCTGAGCCTGTCCCCACTGCTTTTCCTCAGACTGACATATACGCGACTTTGCAGTGTCTAACTCACGTATATACGTGACTTTCCTTTATGGAACTTGCGTATGAGATTCAGGATACTGAAGTTTTACACTTTCAGCTCCCTCTGAGTCTGTTATGTCTGTGCTGTGCTGTATCTGAGTACATTGTGCTGTGCCACATCTTTCTGACTGTACTTCCTTCTTCTTCCATATCTTCAAGTGTGATGATGTTTTCTCCTTTTGGTGTGATGTCCGTCCTTTGTTCCTGCATTCCTTTGCTATATGTCCAAGTTTGTTACATGCATAACATCTTACATGTTTCATATTCCTCTTGTAGCAATCAGCAGCTTTGTGACCAAACATATTGCAAGCAAAGCAATATCCATTAAAGTACCTTGAATGTGATGATCTTTCTGCATGATGGTCTTGAACTCTTCTTCTTCCACACCTGGCTGCAACATGTCCAAGATTATGACATACATAACATTCAACATTATTCATAGGAGGAGTAAAAGATTTTCTTTGAAGAATTTCTTTCCTTGGTTGATGATGAGATTGACCTTTCATCTCCTTGTTGATCATTTTGGATTTCTCTTTATAGTTCCTTGCCTTACCTTGTGAACTAGATTCACCTTCAACATATTCATGAAAACCAAGACCAATCTTGATAATAGGAGACCTTTGACTACTAAGAATATCATCCAAGGCTTTAGTACTATCTTGAAATCTCAATAGTTTATCCTTTTCTTCTAATTTACCTTTCAAGATATTTACCTCAACTTGAAGTTGTTCCTCCTTTTCTAGACATTTCTTCTTCATGTCTTCTTCAGCTTTCCTTCCTTCTTCCAACTGATGCCTTAGTTTGAGAATCTCCTTTTCTTGCTCTTCATTCAGATCCTGCTGCATTTGACGAATTCTGAAGGCACATTCCAGTTGAGATTTTAAGCTGATATCTTCGTTTACCTGTTTTTCAATAGCTTGGAGTAGATCTTTATTCTGCTTCTTTGATTCTTCAAGATCTTCCTTTAGCGAGCGGATCGTGGTTTCAAGACTTTCATAGTAACTGGATCTATCTCTGAGTTTCTTGATGGTTGTGCTTCTTTCATTGACTTCATCCTGCAACTTTTGACATTGATTTTCCTTGTCCTTGAGTAACTTTCTTACCTTGTTTCCTTCCTCTGATTGAGCTTTTAGTTTGGTAACTTCTTCTTTCAAAGCACATTCCCTTTTGTTCAATAGATCTTGTTGATCTTTAATTTTGTCTGTAAGCCTTCTAAATACTGCCTCTATTTGATACTTTTCTTGCTCACCCATAAAAGCAAATTCAGTTGCTTCACTATCACTTTCATCTTTTCCAAATGGATAGATAGCTGGAACATCAGAGGATAGCAAATTCATACCTGATAGTTCATCTTCATTCTGAAATGATTCTGAATCTGAAGAGCTTCTTATACCTAATCCCCAATCGATTCTCCCACTGTCATAGTTCTTCTGAGATGTCTTCTTCTTCTTAGGTGCTTTCTTCTTAAGCTTCTTTCCCATAGTTCCACGGATCTCCTTCAAGCGATCAAGCTTCTACCAAAGGACCTGCTCTGATACCAATTGTTGGAAATAATACTGAGAGGGGGGGTGAATCAGTATTATCAGATCAATAAAACCTTTTCATTTCCATACTTAGATACATATACGCTACTTCATTCAAGGGAACCCGCGTGTATACGCAACTGTGTCTAAAGCAACTAGCGTATATCCAAAATACTTATGATTCAGTTAATCCATTAAGTGTTGATCTTTAGTTAGTGCATCAGAACTTCATTAACCATATGAACAGTAAGCAGGTGTAGTAAAAATAGAACATATCATCACACACAAGAAGCACACATGAACACCATGATATAAGGTGGAAACCCAATGTGGGTGAAAACCACCTGCTGCAATTCGTTTCTATCTTCCTTTATTAAGAAACTTCTTTTACAATGTACTGGTGCAGTCCTTTACCAGCACGCAGGCTACAACCTGCAGAAGGCTACAACCTTCTCTCGTTCTCCAGACTCTCCAGGAAGGGAGCTCCAACCCCCTTTGCTCTTGTACTAGCTAAGATACTAGTACGTAGGCGCCGGCCTACAATCTTCTCTCCTCCAGGTACCACGTTTCATAAATTTTCAGACTGGATACTCCTGAAGCACAACACATAATCTGAAAGGCCACGTTTCATCCAATTTTCATACTGGACCCATAACTATCATTGAAGCTCAAAACAATCACTACTAACATCATCAATCTCTGAATCACTGAAACACTGAAACCCTGTCAACAACACAGTCACCAGAACACAGAGCAGACACAGAACTCTGCAAAATCAATTAGACCCAACTGCAACTTCAACATCAAACTTCAAAATGTATACGCTACTACGATGAATCAAACCCGCGTACATACGCGCTTTTTCCAAGGTCAACCCGCGTACAGATCTCAAAATATTTTCTTATAACTTTGCAGCTGTATCAGACATCAGTCATACTTATAACATTTATAGAACATTACATGCGTCAGTATGTAGATCTAGAATAAGCATAATCATCCATATAAAGATAGTTCATTTCAAACCATTTGATCCCGATCTCTCCTTAGATCTTGTTCTCCATCAACCGGTGAGATCCCTCCTTAGCTCAGATCAAGCAATGTATCATCAACCCATAACCTGCATACTGGATCTCATACTTCATCAGATATTCAAGACTTTTCGGATACCCTTGCCTAATGATCTTCTTCTCCTTTTATAGTCTTAGGCCTTGCTCAATACCACGGTCCAAAACCATAATAAATCAATACCAAGAGCCCAATACTTGGGATCAACACACTTGTCGAGATACCATGGTCCGAAACCATAGGTTCAAATACCGAGGACTAACTACCACGGACCAAAAGTAAGCTTTCCGACATGTACGCGCTTTTCCGTGCATGAAACTGCGTGTATACCCTACTTGGTATATAGCAAACCTGTGTATACGCGACTTGGTATATAGTGAACCTGCTTGTATACCCTACTTGGTATATAGCGAACCTGCGTATACGCGACTTGGTATATAGTGAACCTGCGTGTATACCCTACTTGGTATATAGTGAACCTGCGTATATATATTTTCTCTTCATACTTGTAGTCTAATCATCAATTCCTTGCTGCTATCCTTCTGCACTATGATTTGTCATCAGTGTGATTTGCCATCAAGGACAACACTTGTCTCATAATGCCAACAATCTCCCCCTTTGGACTTGATGGCAAAGCTAACTTGTCACACTTAAAACTTGATCTTCTTATTCCTTTGAGCTGTCCTGCATCCCATGCATTTAGTCACATCTGTAGATTGATCTAGTTATATGTAAGTGAGTTGTTCTTCTATGAGAGGGTTGCCATCAAGTACAACACATGTATCATAATGCCAACAGTATTTACTTTAGGTTATGCTATGAGTCTTGGATCAGGAGCTTCTCCTGGAGATCACGCAAACAATCAGTTCCAGTAGATTCCACAATAGAGACAAAATATGTGGCAGCAACTGAGGCAACAAAAGAAATTGTGTGGCTTAGGAAAATTCTTGAAGATTTGCAGGTAAAACAAGTACAATCGACCCCACTCATGATTGACAATACCTTGGCAATAAAGTTGGCCAAGAACCCAAAGTTCCATGATCGAACGAAGCACATCAATACTAAATATCATTTGATTCGACATCATGTTGAGGCCAAAACAATCAATCTCCGCCATTGTTCCACTAATGAGCAAATTGCAGACATCTTCACCAAAGCGCTTGGAAGAGAAAAGCTTGAAAGATTCAGAACAATGCTTGGACTCACCAACATCCCTTCAGATTAAGGGGGGGGGAATGTTGACACCTAATCATCAGGATTGGGTGAATAACTGAAATTGATATAAATAAATAATAGAAAATATGAAGAGTCACCGGGAGATGAAATGAACAGTCTCTCCCTCATGTATATAATAAAGACCAACCTGAATGAATATCATGAATTGTTTTGAGGAGTTACCCACTGGTCTGACAGTAGCAGATTCACAAACTAGTAGTTTTTATTCTTGTGGGTGCTAGGAGGACTTACGACATCAAAGCCCAAAGAATGATTATGGATGCCATAAAGAATCATTTGATCCTGCAATTGGAAGAGAAGCAATTGACTAGAGATATGTTGAAGGCTCTAGTGTACCCGTTCCAAAGTGATTAAACGAACAAGAAGATGATCTTGAGAAACAAACTCAAAATCATCAAGATGTCAAAGGCTGATAATGTTATCAACTATCTTATGAGTATCACCCAAATACGTGTTTAACTTGCAACAATTGGGGAGAAACCTGAAATTGGAGGACATTGAATTCGTGAATGTGGCATTGAATGTTTTTCGCAAGTCACGGGAACCATTTGTTAAGGGAGTCTGCACTCAGGAAAATCTTCTTAAACTTGAGATGCTTTGGGATGATTGCATCTAGGACGAGGCTCGGGAGGAGTCTAAAGTCAATAGGTAAGGAGATGGAGAGGAGAACTTGGCCTTGGTTAGTATGGCCAAGAAGGGCAAAGGGTTACAAGGGTAGCAATGAAGGATTATAGCTAAGGAAGAAGAAAGACTTGAACAAGCTCTTCATTTGCCACAAGAATGGGCTTTATGCATCACAATGTTTGATAAAGAATAAAGGGAAGGGGAAGTCACAACATATAGTAGCGTGAATAGAGGCTCAACTTAATGAGTTTGCAACAATGTTTGAGGACTTCTCATGGGTCTTTTGTCTATCTAGCAACACCATCACTAGGAGTTTGTGGTACATGGACAATGGTGCATTACGACATATGACAAAAACACAAGAGTTGTTTAATAGTCAGATGGATGAAGGCTCAAGGGTGAGCTTTGTGATGATGCTAGGTGTGTAGTGAAGGGTGTTGAAACCATGAAGTTCCAGCTAGAGTAGAGGGTTGTTGAAAGCCAAGGACACGTTTTTTGTACCAGGACTCAAGAAAAACTTGTTCGCAGTTTTAGTGATTGAGGACAAATGGCATGTAGTCATATTCAAGAATGGATAGGTGCTTGTTTGTCCAGATGAGTCTAACTCAGACACAACATTGAGTATTGGGTTTAGAGAGAGCAACTTATACAGGTTGGCGAGAAAACCTATTCAAGCATTGTTACATGACAATGACAACTTGTGTGAGCTATGGCATAGGAGGTTGGGACACCTGCCTTATTATAGGGGGTTGTTGATTTTGAGGGAGATTGTCACTAGTCTCCCAAATTTTAGTATTGAGCAATAGGGTGTATGTAGAGGATGCACACTTGGTAAGAATGCCAAGGTTGATTTTTTGAGTAGCGAGTAAATCCAAGGGAATCTTGTATCTTTTGCACTCAGATGCATGTGGACTGATGGTAGTGGCATCAGTGGAGGGAGCGCTATACTATGTCACGTTCATTGATGATTATTCCAGGAAAACCTGGATCTTCTCCATGAAGACCAATGATGAGGTCTTCAGTGGGTTCTGGGAGTTCAAGGCGTAGGTGGAGAACTAGACATGTGAGAAGATCAAGGTCTTGAGGTCAGACAATGGGGGTGAGTACACCCCCATTGACTTAAAGGATTGAGTATGCCTCTAATGGATTCAAGGATTTCTACAAGGAGGCAGGGATCAAGAGGGAGATGACAGTCTCATACAACCTTGAGTAGAATGGGTTGTAGAGAGAGAATTGGTCCATCATCGATTTTGCCAAGGATATGCTACATGACTAGGATTTGCATATGTTTCTTTGGGCAGAGGCATGTAATTTTGCAGCATATGTGCATAACAAGAGTCCTCACAGGATATTGGGGGACACGACTCTAGAGAAGGCATTTAATTGGGTGAAACTAGAGATCGGACAGTTGAGGGTCTTTGGTTGTCCAAAGGGGATATTCATGCGATGTAATGAGACCGCAAAAGCTTATATGATCTTCATACCAATGTAGAGGAAGAGAATTGTGAGTAGAGATGTCAAGTTTGAGGAGAATCATGAATTGCCACCAACAGTGACAGAGGTTGAGGAGCAGGTGGTTCTGAATTGAGAGCAGTGATATTGATTATTGAACTCCAATGCCTAAGGGAAGAACTCTCAGCCAATAACACCATTGATATGGCATCCATTAAGTAAATTATCTCAATTGTGTAAATCCATCAAGGACTCTCTCTCATGTGCCCATCTATCTCAGACCATCTAGGGTTGAGCATACACCATGCACCCCAAATCTTATGAAGCAGCCCAAGCATGGTGTAAACACTTACGAAGTAATCCCTAAAGTTAACATTTGGAATGTGAATAAAATCCTTGAACCCTTGTATAACTGCATTTCCAGTGAGTAGAACAAAGTGTGCACTAGATTTTTACTGCCCCCCATTCACACTTGGGCTTCTTAACCTTTCAAAATATTTCCACAAGGGATTGAGATGATAGATTAAAGTTGGCATGATGTGGAATGGAGAAGATTAATGAAAAGAGAGAAATTTGAAGCTGTAACATCATTCTGAGCTTGGCCCTTTAAAGAAAAATGCTTTTTATATGTTGCTACTCTTGCCATAGGAAAAACTATATGTCTGGCTGAACAAAAAACACTTGGATGGAGGGTTTTTGCTCTTTTGATGCAATTTTTTGTACCCAAAATGAAACCACTATTGCAACTATTGAGGTAACCGAAATAGAATGCTATGTGAACATCCATGTATCAGATTTGAAACCCAAGATTTATTCTAGGAAGTACATTTCAACTAGTTGTAATGAAGTCATTGATGTGTAAAGCATGAAAAGAGAAAGAAGGCCTTTTGAGCTGATGGCTACACTTGAGGGGCGTGGGTTATCTATTCCTATAGTTTTGCAAATTTGAGTATTTCTGCAGAATGCTTTATCCTTCCATGTGGCTTCCTCTTATGGGGACCCTTCCATTTGATTCTATATTCTATTTGACTTTTGCAGAGATTCTTCATAGTCACCTCCATAAGCCACAACACACTTTTAAAACTTCCACTCTGAAGGGGCCATTAAACTTGTTGAAGGTTGTCCTTACCTTGTCAGAGTTGTCTGCTTGTGGGGCTGCCACTGACAAAAGACCATATTTTCAATCTTTAGGAGTCTTTCTGAATGGTGTTATTTAGCTCACTTATCATCTTTGCTTCCATATATAAGATGTTATTTTAGGATGCTGAAGATATTCTGCATTTATGGTAGTGTTAATTGCTGCAGGAACCTAACATTTGGAAGTTCCTTTCTAGCTGATGGGGGTTTCTAGCGATATACGCTTTAAACTTTAAACGAGGTCATTTTGGTCGCAAAGTGATATGTATTTACTATTATTATATCAGTGCAATCGCTTTATCTATTTACTTTGTTTATTCTTTGGTACATTTGAAGGTACTCCTCCATGCACTTGTTAACAACCTTGTTTGTCATCAGTAATGTCTTAATGAAGTTGGGCTATAGTTGGATTCATTATGTAGTGGGTGAGGAGCTCTTGTACCCATAGAGATGGAGTTGAAGGTGGGTACCCTTGAACATTTGTGAACTTGAGTATTTCTACAGAAATGATTTTGCCTCCTAGGTGGCTTCATTTTTTGGGAGACCCTTCCATTTGATCTTTTAATTTGTCATTTGACTTTTGTAGAGAATCTTCACATTCACGACCAAAATGTCCTCTGGTCCCAACAGTATGAACTTGTGCTCTTCATTTGTGGGAGGGACCTATGTTTGAGTAACTACTAACAAGTAACAACCTTACTGCCTCATTTCATTGTGCGGAGGGGTGCTTTCCAGCCTAGTATGGAAGAGATGTTGTCCCATCTTGTCCTGTTATGTAAACATTTTGACTTGGTCAAATTACACAAGAAAAATTAAATTAAAATAAAATAATAATTATAATTATTAATTAAAACATTTTCACTTTGTCAAATTGCATAAATATTAAATAAAATTTTAAAAAATAAAATAAAATAATTAATTATAAATATAATTAATAATTAAACCAGCCTAGATCCATCTTCACTTGGGATCTACCAAGTGCCGAGAGTGATCAAATCTCTTGAGGTGCAAACCAGTGTTGCAAAAAATGAAAAAATCGTGATTTAATCCCGATTTTTTGGGAAAAAATCTTGGTTTTTGTATTTATTCATTTATTTATTTTTTGCCAATTTTTAGCTATTTTATCCCGATTTTTACGGTTTTTTCCGATTTTCAAACCATTGCCGATTTAATCCCAATCGCGATGTTCGCAACATTGGTGCCAACCTCTTTTAGAGTGAAAAGAGATTTGATTCCTCACAGCGCTTTGATAGATCTGTAGTTAAGATGGATCTAGGCTGGTTTCTAAATAAGAAATGTGGAAAATGTCATGGTTTTTTCTTTTGTTGAAAATGTCCAAGGCGTCACCCACATCACCCACATTTGCTCTCATTCTATTGGGGCCATAAACCTTGTTGAAGGTTGTCCTTAACTTGTTCTCAGAGACTTGTCTCCTTGTAGGGATGCATTAGAACAAAAGATCATATTTTCGATTTGTATGCCTTTACAACAGTGTTGGTCAGATTGCTGTTTGATCTTGTTTGCTGCCATAGAAAGGTTATTTTTTAGGAGCTAGTGTCAGCTGCTGCAAGGACTTTTAACATTTTGGATGATCTAGTCCAAGGGATGGGGGTTCATAGCCATATAATGCTTTAAAGGAGGTCATTTTGGCTGCAAAGTGATATCTAGTTGCAATGCTGCCACTTCAGCCATTTAGTTAGTTTATTTGTGTACACCAGAAGATATCCCGGTGAACACTTATTAAATACTTTCGTCTGTCATCAGTAGTGTCTTGTTGAAGATTCACTATTGTAGGTTCCATTATTAGTTGGTGAGGTGTTCTTGTACCCAATTAGTTTGGGTGATTGAGATGAAGGTTGGTGGTGCATCCCTTTGACATAAAGCACTTGCTTTAATATTCCCCTTATTATAGATGATCTCAAAAGTCATCTTCTTTTGTGAGTAAATGCATCGTTTTGAGATGGTCAATCCTAATAAGGAACTTATTATTGAGGAGGAATTGGTGCCACTTGGCCACAACTCGAAGTATGGGCCACATTTCATTATTGTATGTGGACATGCACCTTTCGTTGTCATTCAAACTTCCTACTTTCAAAGGTTAAGGGTCTATCATTGTCTGTAAATGCCATCAGAAATATAAATTTCGAAGAATCACACTCAACGATGAAGGGTTGGGTGATTAGGTGTAGTGATCATTCAAGACAAATCAAGGGCGTCCTTTAGGCTGTCAAAAACTTGTTGTGCATCAATTGACCGATGAAATGTGTCCTCCTTTGTTAAAATTAGTAAGAAGACAAGCAATAGGAAGAAAATTTCTTACAAAATTGTGGTAGAACCTTTCTAAGCCCCAAATTGCTCAAAGCTTTTAAAGGGTCATAGGCACTAGCCACTCTTGAATGGTTTGAATCTTTGCAGGATTTATACAGACATGGATTTTTGAGTTGTGACATTTCATATTTTCCCTCTTCCTTTTGCCCTCTTTTCATATACACAAGTTATCTCTTTTTACTAGAGCCAAGTATCTTTCTGTATAACGTGGCTCTGTGCTCTTCTAGTTATACTAATGGCTTTGTCCACAGAATCAGCTCCAGACATTATTACCTCAATTTGGATTGTTGACCTTGGATTGAATGTAGGTCTTTCCCATGAGATCTGCGAAGCATTTGGACTTCAACTCCAAGACTCTGAACTTCTCAGTATATTCATCAATTGTCATGTCTTTCTTGAACAAGTGCACGAGTTGAACAGTTCAGAAATGTCTACAGTGTCTTCATTGGAAACACTAGACTTTAGAAGTAGAGTGCATATATAAACAATATATTAGTTTTTGTGCAGAAATAATAGGCCAATGATTGAGATGCCCTAGGGGTTGTTTATGGGGACCATAATTTTTTTAGAAAAGTTCCTTTTTTGGACTTAAAAAAAATTGAGGATATGGGTGTCCCCCAATTTTAGGAGGCTATTGCTGTGCATGTTAACGTAGCCATCCTGGGTATGAGAAATTTGTCTCTCTCTAGGTTACACATACCCCACAACATAGGGTCAAAGCTTGGCAATAACTTGTAAGAAGATGACAGTCTGTTGGTTTGAGAATTGGTAACTGACTACAAGCGGATCAAATGCAAGCTAGTAGCACAGAAAAGGGAAGATGGAGTACGTGTTTGACAGAGTTTCTAGCCTACTAAATACTCCTTCACTCTTGTGTTTAATGTACATGGTTTATAAATTGTGCCAATAATAAGAACTTCGGGATTCTAATTAAATCATTATGTCAATTATCTTCAACTTGCTTTTATCCTGCATGCTTTATGTTGATTTGTGGTAAGCATCGGATGTGCTCTAGCCATGAAAATTGGTGGAGAGGCTAAGGCACATAAGATTTCCAAGACCCAGAAATTGTTTGGGGAAATTCCACCCGGATGGAGAGATATTAAAATAAGCAATATTTTTAATGAGACCCTAAGTCTAAAGTTAGGAAAATTAAAATATTAATGTGTATTAATATAATATTGGCGAGAAAGTTCTAAATAACGAGGATTAAGCCAAATCGAATCTTAGCCGTTGATTAGGGACTTGATTTCGGCCGTTGAATTGTCAGCAGGAAAAGTATAAGAGGAGGCTTGAGGGTCAATTGGAGACATACCAAGTTGATCAAGAATTCGATTTTTTGGCAAGGTTTGTTGAGAAATTGAGTTAATGATCTGTTGTAGCGAGGGGTAGTTCGGTAAAAGGTCAAGAATACATATCGGAGAGCCAAAGAAAGTGCCAGAGAGATCATGTAGAGCCTTGGAAGGCTGACGCAAAGGCTGAGGAGGCCAGCGCAGATGGTGCAGAGGGCCAAGAGGCTGATGCAGAAGCAGCGGAGGGCGCGCAAAGGCTAGTAGAGTTGACGCTCGGCTGAAGAGGCAACACTGAGGTGCTTTCGTGCGGCAGAGTGAGAGAGCTGAGAGGCAGACGCAGAGCAAAAGAGAGTGACACAGTCCCTGGAGGGTGACGCAGTTCCAGAGAGAAACTTGGAGTAGCTTTCGCTGTTCAGCTAAGGAATTGTCGAAGTTGCTGTGGGATCAATCATCCGGTTGCTGATCAACCAGGAATATCTGTCTTTCGAGGAGAGGTACTTCTGCCAAGGAAATTCTTTGAAGGGTGAGCCATTTTTGGCACCCTAGTTATATTCAGAAAACTGCATAATAATAGAACCCTCATATCTGCTGCATTGGTTTTCCTGCATTGGGTTTTTCTGGGAATGATTGTCCAAAATAAACGGTGTCTCTTATGTGATTGTCTAAGTTATTTCAGTTGTTGATTTGTATGAGTTAAGGCTGCATTTGTGTTTATTTCGGTATTTATATTTATAAATAACTTTTTAATGGAAAGAACAAGTAGGAAATAACAAACCAGATATTGCAGTAGGGATTTCTAATGTGTCAGAGTTAGAAATTTCAAGACTTTATTCTATTTATAATTTATGGAGTTGCCTTAGAACACTAGCTTACTTATTAGCTCATGCCTATGCAGAGATATACAAATTGATTTGCATCGATGTACAGAATTTTGCTCTTAGTTTCATTAGAGTTTGGCCAATCCTTTGTGGCTATTTTTTATTCATTCAGCAATTGCCTAAGTTAAACTTAAGCAAATTATTTTGGCTGTTCTGTGACCAATAAAATGTTTAATCCATATTAGTTGTTTCATTTATCTTCTACTTGCTTTTATCGTGCATTCTTTGTTCTATTTATATGTTATGGAGTTGCTTTAGAACACTAGCATACTTTTTAGCCCCTGCCTTTGCAGGGATACATAAATTGATTTGCATTGATGTACACAATTTTGCTCTTAGTTTCATTAGATTTTGGCCAATCCTTTGTGGTTATTTTGTTATTCATGGAGCAATAGCGTATTTAAATTTCAGCAAATTATTTTGGCTGATCTGCGACCAATAAAATGCTTTTGCAACTTATTTAGCATGATTTTCAAAGCTGTATTAATAGCATTAACATATAAGAGCTGTACCATTAATATCGACTGCAGTCCCTGACATATATAATAGCTGTAGCATTAAAGCTACTGTAGTCACCATTTTCTAAATAGAAGGTATATGTTGAGTTATTATGATGGTCCTGGTGATCTTATGCTTGTTTGCCACAATTGTTTTTCATTTTGATATGAACAGATGCTCATGCTGAGAATTCACCCTTTTTTGTTTATTGTATTCTAGCAAAAGTTCTTTAAAAAATTGGAGGAGTTTTTTACCTGGGTACTTGTCTGCCCTTCTAATATCAAAAATGGCATTGTCTTTAAAGCCTTTTTGAACTTATCCCAAGCTTTGTATAACATGAGGATTGATTGTGGTACCATATATTATATATTCATTTTTGGTCATATATTGGTGGCTTTCCTTTGGTTCTGTTAGTGTCCTAATTATCCCGAGGACGTTGCCCTGGATATAAGCAAGATAGGTCAATCATCCATAAACCTCCCAGATTACTGTATCCTGCATTTCAAGCTTAAGGTGTCCGTCTTTTTATCTGATCACTATTTGTTTTGTGTGTTCAATTTCATAGGAGTTACTTTGCAATGAATTGTATTGAAACTACTTAGCATGCTGCTTCGCTTAATCTTGCCATTTGTACATCACTTGGCTGGTCCACATGATTTTTGCGTATAGTTGAGTTATAGATGCTTCTATTTATTGTAACCATTCCATAGAAATTGCTAGGAAACAGTGTGCTACCATTGGGCGAGTATTTCTTATATGTAATGCGTTAACAATTAGAAATACCGAAAAATGTCCACCCGAATGTTCTCTCAGTCGGGGCAGAGGCATCTCTCAAGGAAATATGAAAGGCTGGATGCAGGAACTGGGTTATGCTCTTAACGTGTAATCTACACTTTCTTATAATGTAATTTTTATGATGGTTGCTTGGTAGGCTATCATCTTAGCAGTGGTGACTAGACTTTGCTGTAAACGATGGTAAAGAAAACTTGGCTGGGTGAATAACTTAATGAGGCCATGAAGTAAGAGTTCATACTTGTGGAAAACTTGGTTAATACATAATACTAGCGGAGCAATATAAATTAAATGGGCGATAAACAATAGGCATCAATCCGTGATAAGTATCAAAACACTTTATGATAAATCTCACATTGTCAAGATTAAAAAAATTATAAAATTTAACTAAATCATAACTTTTATCTAAATTATTATCAATAATTATAAAAATAATTAATATATGAGTAAAACATATATATACATTTGAAAAAAATGTAACAAGATTCTTAATCGTGGAGATTCACCCCACTTTACCATGGAGATGCTTGACGTTTAAATAGACTTTGTTACAATACCCTGGCTAATACCATGGATTATTAATGCCACATGCCCAAAAAGCTACAATTCATTTTATATGATTATTGGAAATGGTTATAACTTATTATTGATGTCAAAGGCCATCCAAAAGAAAAAGAAAGTTATATAGTAGAATGACATATTTCAATACCTTCCCAATGACATATAGCATGCCTTTTGGAAACATTGTTTTTGGATTTTTGATGCCCCATTTAGATACCCTATCTTTGAATTGTTTTTGGATTGATGCTTCATTTAGATACCTTATCTTTGAATGCATTTTTACTCCTATTACCTAACTCAAATGATATCTTAATATATATGGTTGGAAAACTTATTCCGAGATCTTTCAAATGGTATATAGCAATCCCTCAGGGTTGAAGATAAATTATTTTTTGAATATTCATTATACGTTTTGCCATTTGCACAAGTCAGCCCAACCAGTGCACTAGTTGGCCCAACCAGTGGGCAACTCAACTTGCTTTTGGGGGTTAAAGCACTATATATAGACGTTATGTGGATGAACCTAAGACACACTCGCTCAAGCCAATTCGGGTTTGTCTAAGCAAGCGAAGGAGCAGCGCTAAAGCTTTATGTGAAGGAACCTATGACTCAGTTGCTCAATCCAATTTGACTTTGTTTAAGCAAGGGAAGGTGTAGTTCTAAGGTTCATACCTCATGAACCAAATGAAGTGAAGCCAAGTTGGAGAGGTTTTTTGTGGGAAGGGTTTTTGGCACATTTTTGGCAGGGTATTTGGCACTCTTTGAGAAGGTTTTTGGTTTTCGTTAGAAGGTGAGTTGCATAGCTGTTATAGATGTTGAATTTCAGCGTTGTTAAAGGTAAGTTTTACCCTGTTGAAGGCCGATCTTCAATCTTGTTGAGGCCAAGTTTCAGTTTGTTCTGGGGGCTGAGTTCTGGTGTTTCAAGGTTGAGTTCAGGCCTAGTTTGAAGGTTGAGTCCTAAAGTTTTGAAGGTTTTGTTTGAGGGCCAAACTATGATACATTGGGGGCCAAGCTCAAGTTTGGTTTGAAGGCTGGTTTATGGTGTTTTGAAGGCCAATCTCAAGTCTAGGTTGTGGCCAAAGTTGTAACCACGTTATAGACCAAGTTTTGGTTTGATCTTTGAGATGGTTGAGCTCTGTTGGAGAACTATTGTAGGGATATTTGGAGTCCAAGTTTGGTTGGTTAAGACATTATTAAGTGTTGGGTTGTGTTATATTCTTTCCACGGCTAGCCCATTTAGTTAACCGGGGGGTTAGAAGGGGGGCAGAGCCCCCCCTTCATTGCGCCAATTGTGTAGTGGGGGGGGTCACAGGGGGTTTGAGGGGTGCAGGTAACCCCACTCTATGGGGTCCGGGGCAGCACCCCGGAAAATTTTGGTTTTGGACCCTATGTTAGGTTGGGCGGACCTACTTATGGTTTTGTGCATGATATTTGTACATGGTTTTGGACGCGATGGTTTTCAATCCATGGTATTGGATGCTTTAGCATGTATAAATATGTATTGTAACATTGAAAGGAATATAATGAAAAATCAAGCTGGTAGTTTCGGTTTTGGGATCCAGGGGAAAATCTCTGTGTATATGTGTTTTATGTGTTATACTCTCGCATTGTTTTTTTTTTGTGTTTTAGAATTCGTATGCAGGTAATTTTTGTACGGGGTTAAAACCTACATTTTGGTATTAGAGTTTTTTGGCTTCAAGGGGACGTCTTTGTTGCTGAGGGGTTTCGCTCGGGCCTGTGGTAGACCCTGTTCAGTGGGAGATCTGCGGGATCGATTCTGGTGGTGAAAGAAGATGGTGAGCAGTGGAAAGATAAAGATCGAGAAATTTAATGGTCAGAGTTTTGAGTTGTGGAAACTCAAGATGGAGGATCTGTTGGTGGATAAAGATCAGTGGATCACGGTAAATCCGGGTACTAAACCAACGAGAGTGTCCGATGAAGAATGGAAGAAGTTGAATTAGAAGGCAAAGAGCACAATACGATTGTGTGTCTCAGATTCAGCATTGCTGAATGTATCAGGGGAAGCTACGACGAAGGCTTTGTGGGACAAGTTAGGGACCTTGTACCAATCTAAGTCTCTGGTGAATAAACTGTTCCTATGGAAAAAGCTGTATAACCTGAGGATGAAAGATGGAGACTTGGTGACAGAGCATCTGAATGCGTTTAATACTATGGTAAGTCAGTTATCGTCTATTAACATCAAAATTTCAGATGAAGATAAGTGTATTAGTTTGTCGTGTTCTCTACTAGATTCATGGGATAATCTGGTTATTGCAATAGGTAGCAATGCAATTGCCTTGCAGTTTGATGAAATAGTCTCATCCTTGCTGACGGAGGAGATGAGACGGAAAAATATGGAAACCTAGAATGGTGATGCCTTGTCTATACGAGGACGGTCCCAGAACAGAAACAAAAATAAGTCATCGAGTGGGAGATCTAAATCTAGAGGGAGATCTAAATCTCCAAGAAAACCTGTAAAGGTGGTGTGCTGGAAATGCAGAAAGGAAGGGCACTACAAAAGGGACTGTAAATCTAAAGCTCCTGATAAAGGAAAGGGATCTGATGATGCTCCTTCTGCAGAGGCGAAAACCACCTCAGATGAAGGTGGGGACGTGTACTTGGCTTCTTCAAATACACATGTAGATCATGAGGTACGGTTGATTGACTCAGGTGCATCCTTTCACTTCACTCCCCATAGAGAGTGGTTCTACGAGTATGAGAAATATGATGGTGGTGATGTCTTCTTGGGGGATGATAGGAAGGCTAGAATCGTTGGTTGTGGAAAAGTAAAGTTGAAGTTGCAAGGTGGAAGGGTTAAAACACTTCTGGGTGTTTTGCATATTCCTGCATTGGTCAGAAATTTGATTTCTGTAAGCAAGATGGATGATGCAGGTGTAAAAACAGTGTTCGAGAAGGATACCTGCAAGATGGTTCGGGGAGCACTGGTATTGATGCAGGGAGTTCGGATTGGAACTTTGTACAGGCTGCAAGGTAGCACTGTTGTTGATGGGTGCAATAGTTTTGTGGTTCCCAAAAGTGGAGCAGTAAATCTAGTGGTTTCTGGAGAGAAGACCATGCTGTGGCATCAAAGGCTTGGACATATTGGAGAGAAGGGTCTTCGAATACTTCATGGTAAAGGTATGGTAGAAGGTATGAGTAATAGCTATCTGGATTTTGATTTCTGTGAAAATTGTGTATATGGGAAGCAGAATCAGGTGAGTTTCCCCTCTGGTGGTAAGAGGGCGAAACAGATATTAGAGCTCGTGCACAGTGATGTGTTTGGACCTGTGAAGGTTCCATCACTGGGTAAGTCTGTGTACTATGTATCATTTATGGATGACTTCTCAAGGAATACATGGATATATTTCCTTAAGAAGAAATCTGAAGTCTTTGACAGGTTTAAAGAATTTAAGGCTCTGGTGGAAAACCAAACAGAAAAGAAGATAAAGGTGCTGAGGACATATAACAGTGGAGAGTTTTGCAGTAAGGAATTTGAAGAATTCTGTAAGAAGTGTGGTATAGCACGACAAAAGACTACTTCATATACACCTCAGGAAAATGGAGTTGCAGAAAGAATGAATAAGACATTGATGGAAAGGGCAAGAAGCATGCTCAGTGGTGTCGGGTTAGGACAGGGATTTTGGGTAGAGGCGGTGGAGACAGCATGTTATTTGGTTGTTATGAAACCGGCTCACAAAAAGATAGAAAAGATAGATCGACGCCTTAGAATTTAGCCTCTTCGAAGGGGCAACCTCTTTTACATTACACAAATGAATGATTATTTGATGATACAAATGACAAGACCTCCTTTCTATATATAGGAGTCTAAGGAGTCATAATATAATCAGAGCCGACATAACAATAATAATGTAAGGGCACAATAATAACAATAGTGGGCTTCTATGGGGCACAATAATAACAATATGAGGACTACATGGGTACAACAATATAATAAGAGGGCTGTACTAATAACAATAAGGGGTTACACTAGTAGTATAGGGGCCTAACATGCCCTTCTCCAAAAAGTGCTGTCCTCAACGCTTGAGTAGTTCTTGATGCTTCTGTAGAATATTCTTGTCCTCCCATGTGGAATCTTCAGCAGATAAGTTCTTCCACTTGATGAGATACTCTGAAATTGATCGATTTCGTAGTCGTTGGGTTCTTGTTTCTGTGACTGCTCCAGGTTCTAATATGATTTTTCCTTCCTCTTCAAGTTCTGGCAATATTGTTTGAATTGGGATCTTTTGCAACTTTTGAATGAGTGGCCACACTTCTTCGTTCTTCTTCCATTCATCCCTTGTTTCGTTTATCCAATCTGGTTGGATAATAGAAATAGCATAAAACAATGCTTCCACATGCTCATCCTTTCTTGAGAGTGAATATGCAACAAAATTTTGCTTCCCTTTTCTATAGATGATGTCAAACTCATAACCCAATATGTTTGTGACCCATTTTTTCTGTTCTTCTATAGATAATATTTGTTCTAAAAAGTATTTAAGACTATCATGATCCATTTTTACTTTGAAGTGTCTTCCCATTCGGTAAGGTCGCCATTTCTTAAGTGCATGTAGTATTTCCAACATTTCCTTTTCATAAATAGCTTGCTTGAGATGTAGCAGTAAAAATACCCAATCACCTACATCAAAACATTTTTCACTACAATGTTGATCTCCCTGTTGTTTCATTCGATTTTGCACCAAAGTGGCGTTATCCTTTAAAAGTTGGAGAACTTCTTGTTGATGCTTGCTGTGATCTTTCACTGCTTGAACCCTTTTCTTCTTGATATGTCCTTCTACCTTGAGAGTTTGAGGAGTGGTAATTTCTTCCAATGCTTTAAAAGATATGGTCGGATTCATTTCTTGATGCTCGATGTGATCTTTCACTTCTTGAACATTTTTCTTCTTGATATGTTTTTCATCTTGATAGTTTGAGAAGTGGTAATTTCGACCAATGCATTACAAGATATGGTTGGATTCATTTCTTCTTTCTCGATGTGATCTTTCACTTCTTGAACTGTTTTCTTCTTGATATGTCTTTCTATCTTGAGAGTTTGAGGAGTGGTAATTCTTGCCAATGCTTTACAAGATATGGTCGGATTCATTTCTTCTTTCTTTGGGGTTGGTTCCTGGTGTATATATTCTTCTTTTGATGTTTCTTGATCCTTTTCTTCCTCCTCTTCATAATTTATGTAAAATAATTTATTCTCAGCACACTTATGACCTTTAGTGCATTTGCTATCACAATTGTAACAAAGTCCTTTTTCTCTTTTCTCTTCCAATTGTTGTGGTGTAACCCTTGTAGGTTGTGGAAGGCTAGGAGAAACAACACTTCCATTATTATAGTTGTGAGGGGTAGACTTCCTTGTTGCCATAATTTTACTTTCCATTATGTAACAAAGTTTTTTTACTCTTTCCAATTGTTGTGGTGTTGCTCTAAAGAAGGTGTTGCTCTTTGTATCCTCATAATGTGCTATCATTTCCTCCGTGAAAATTGACCACGTAACAAGTTGTTTATAAGAACAAAGCTCTTTATACCATAAAAATTGATCCAGTTTTAAATATGAAGATGCAAGACATACCTTTTGTAACAGTTGTACACCATGTAGATCAAAATATTGCTCCATCTGAAGTATCCGCTCTTTGTATCCTCATAATGTGCCTATCATTTCCTCCGTGAAAATTGACCACGTAACAAGTTGTTTACAAGAACAAAGCCCTTTATACCATAAAAATTGATCCAGTTCTAAACAATGTTTTTAAAACCGGAACCGGTGACCGGACCGGTCCACCTAATGAACCGGTGTACTGACCGGAACCGGTCTAACCGGGACTGGTTTGGTCTAAACGAACCGATTTTAAAAAAATACATTAAATAATTAATTTTTAATGAAACAAAACTATTTTTAAGATGTAAAACCATGATTCCAAGCCAATAGAGACAAAATATGCAAAGTTTGCTCATTTATATACCATGTAAAGGTGAATATATCAAAATGGCACCGAGTACAATACATATCATCGACAAAATAGCAAAATACATAAGAAATGAGGCTCTAAATGGCCTATAAAGTCCAAAAACAATGCTGCAAGCTATGAGGCCATTGGCCTACTACAAGTCTACAGTGTACACATGATCAATCATCAAGTCCATCACCACTACTAGACACATGATCATCATCAGGAGCTACATAGACATCATCTGGTTCGAGTCTGAGGATGCCTCAGCCTGATCTGCAACCTCAGTATCAATGCCACCAATGACAATAGAAGTGGACCTAATGGAAGCACGAGTTTGTCGACCTGCACGACTAGTGCCTTCCATTGGTTCCTTGCCTTTCCTTGATGCTGCTACTGATCCTGGCTCTGATGCCGCCACATCATCTGCCTCATCCCCCGCTAAAGCCATGTTGATATCAAAATCAACCTTAAACACAGGATCTTCAGTCTCCTCCACCCATTTTGATGTTGGATCAATATCGTCCAACACAATGGGATCTAGATCAGGTAATTTGCTCATCATTTGGTTCCTCCTCAGTTGAAGGTTGTATTGCACAAAAACAAGATCATTTAACCATTTTTGTTCCAAACGGTTTCTCTTCTTCGTGTGTATGCGCTCAAAAACAGACCAATTGCGCTCACAACCTGAAGCACTGCAAGTTTGACTGAGGACTCTAATTGCAAACCTTTGCAATTGAGGACACTGGCCACCAAATGACTCCCGCCAATGTGCTGCAAAGAAAAAGACATTAATTAGTAACTTAGTTTATAATTTGAATTGTAAAGATTCAAGAACGTAAACAATTTTAACTTGAAATGAAAAACAAAATGGAAATTGGAATTGCTTACCTGGTTGGTCCACATCTCTTGCCATCTTTGCCAAGTTTTTGCCAAAAGTACCACTTGCCATATTGAAAATAGTAAGCTGTCTATGTATTTTCAACTGGTCTACATGGCTAGGGACCATGCGCTCCAAGCAATCAATCAATCCAGCTCTGACCTCCCCATCATGCTGATCTCCTAGCCGATTTTTATAGTGATACCCTGGGTTCAAAAAATACCGGCTGCATGTATAGGACGATGGAGTTGATTGTTCCATCTGTTATCAATGATCTCCCATATACGGCCATATTTAGCTAACCTGTCCTTGTAAGCTGCCCGTATCTGCTCCTTTGCCTGATCCATAGCTTCATAATGTAGCCCATGGCCAATCTTTCCCCATCCACCAACCTTAGCACCATAACAAGGGGCTCGGTAATTTTCACAAGCTCTACAGACCTTTTCCAAAAATAAGTGTCCAACACTTTCTTTTTGGTGTCTTTTCCATCTGGTCTACGAGCCCACCGAGATTCAGACCGATTCAGACCATTCATCAGAGGAAAACATTTTCTGCAAGTTTTTATGTTGACCATTGAGACATTGCAACGTGAGGAAGTGAGTTGCAAATCTCGTAATTGCAGGCCTAACAAGCTCTTTGCCTCCAGTGCGTTTCCTCATTAGGTTCAATACCCATGAGTGGTTGTAAATGTATTTTGTAATGCACTTGGCATGCTCTACAGTGTTTTTTACCCACTCCACTTTGCCTATATCCTCAAGCACGAGGTCTATGCAATGTGCAGCACATGGAGTCCAAAATATGGTCTTATATTTGGCCTCAACCATCTTTCCAGCAAGAACATAGTTTGAGGCATTATCAGTGATGACCTGCACAACATGCTGCTCCCCAACTTCCTGAATAACATTATCCAAAAGCTCAAATAGAAGGATTGCATCCTTTACCTTATCAGATGCATCAACTGATTTCAAAAACATGGTTCCTTGAGGGCAAGAAACAAGGAAATTAATGATAGTGCGGTTCTTTCCATCGGACCATCCATCTGACATAATGGAACAACTTGTTTTGAGCCATGAATCTTTAAAATCAACCAAATACTCATCAATGGAAGATATCTCTTTTTGCAAAAGAGCTCCCCTCAAGTCATGCATACTAGGGCCTTTGAAGCCCTTTCCTGCAGCTATAACAGAGTCCCACATAGCTTGGTAATAAGGTGAGCGAGCAACATTAAATGGGATATCTGAATCATACCACCATCTAGCAATGTATTGGTGAGAAGTTTCTTTGCATTGTCTTTTCCAATGTTGATCCAAAGTGGGTTGAGAACTTGGCTGGGAGGAAGTGGGATTAGAAGAGGCAATGTTGGTAGAAGATGAGAAATAACTTTGGATGTTTGTTCTCTTTGTTCCTTTTGATGGTTGGCCAATAGAAGGATGAACATAGTGAAAGGGGTCATTGGTGGAAGGGATAGAAGTGGAGTCTTGAATCTCATCATCATCATACCCACTCTCTTTCATGGCTTCAACTAATTCCCTCTTCCTTGCAATGTCATCTTGGATGGCCTTCTCCCTAGCCTTATGCTCATAAAATTTTTCAAGCTTGGAAATGTATTCTGCCCTAATAGGACCTAACAGTGCATTTGGTGCATCACATGGCTTTACTTGGCCTCTTATCCCAGCCAAGTGTTGTTTCAACCTAAGAATACCCCCACCTCCAATAGATTTATGGCATAATTTGCATATCATTTTTCCATCAATTACATCACAATGAGCCCATGCACTGTCCTTTCCTTTTGGAGCCATGTTTGCTTGAAATAATAACAATTTGCAAAGAAATCTGCCATTTAAAAAAAAAATTGCAGCTAAGCAAAATGGAAAACTAAAGATAAATGTAGGAAAACAAATGCACATGCAAGGCTCAAGCTACAAAATTTGATAGCATAGAGCTAGAGAGTTTATAGCATACATGATAGATCATAGAAGTGAGAAGTTTATAACACATAAGAAAAAAATTCATGGACAGCAGACTCAAATGAGGAATTATCAAGTGCAAATCCTTACCTAGAAATGCAAACTAGCTCCCTTAGCCTCCTCTTGAAGATGGCAACTCCACTGACAGCTACACACTATCTCCAAAATAGCTCCAACTCCAACTCCAAGATGACTACTTCAGCGAAAACTCCACACTCTCCAAGCTCACAAACAAACTCACAAACACTCCAAATCAGTTGTGTGAGACAAATGAGAGTGAGAGGGGTCTCTTATAGTTTGGAGAGGGTGTTTTTGGAGGGAAAATACCTTTACCTCACCCCTAAAACCCCTAAACCACAAACCACCAACGCCTTTTTGCATGAATCGGTGGGCATGCCATAAACCGGCCGGTTTTCACCGGTTAGGGCCCCAAAAATGGCGAAAGGCAAGGTCTGACCGGGTTTTTTGGCCGGTTCGGACCAACCAGCTTGCTAACCGGCCGGTTTGACCGGTTACCGGTTTTTCAAAACGGTTTTTAAAACATTGGTTCTAAATATGAAGATGCAAGACATACCTTTTGTAACAGTTGTACACCATGTAGATCAAATATTGCTCCATCTAAAGTATCCAATATACCGGATCCTTGCCATCAAACTTCCTCATATCGCCTTTTCTTGATTTTAGGAGCTCGATCTTGAAACGAATATAAATCTGTAATTTCAGTTCTTCCAGTTCTGAAATTGCGACTTGCAGTAGCCCTCCGTGTCCTCTTTCCAATGCCACCAGTCTGATCCAAATTGGATTCTCCAAGGAAGAGTTATTCTAAATCTCCCACGCTAACCTGATTATAGACTAGTTCAGTAGAGCGAACTTGTACGATGTGCCACATGTCATTGTTTCGACCTTTAGATCTGAATAATGTATACAATAAACTACAGTTCGTCCTTGTTCTGCAACTTCTTACAAAATTTCAATCTGATGCTCAAAACAAAAGTTATGACTATTTTCCCAAGGTCACCTGTTTGCAATGTAATTTAGGAGTCTGCAAAAAGACCAACTTCCTCAGATCATATCTCCGCAAATATAGCGCTAAAAGCTCTAAAATTCGGATCCTAAGTTCAACGGGTTTTTTTGTTCGCTTTTGAAACGTTGCAGAAAAAGAGTTATAGCGAAAATGCCATGATGACCTATTTGGAGCAGTGAAACCCTAGAATCCAAAGCTCTGATACCAAATGTTATGAAAATGGCTCACAAAAATATAGAAAAGATAGATCAACGCCTTAGAATTCAGCCTCTTCGGGGGGGCAACCTCCTTTACATTACACAAATGAATGATTATTTGATGATACAAATGACAATACCTCCTTTTTATATATAGGAGTCTAAGGAGTCATAATATAATCGGAGCCGACATAACAATAATAATGTAAGGGCACAATAATAACAATAGTGGGCTTCTATGGGGCACAATAGTAACAATATGGGGACTACATGGGTACAACAATATAATAAGGGGGTTGTACTCATAACAATAAGAGGTTATACTAGTAGTATAGGGGCCTAACATTGGTCAACAGATCACCTTCATCAGCGTTGGAGGATAAGACTCTACAAGAGGTATGGACTGGTAATAAACCCTCTCTTTCACATCTGAGGGTATTTGGATGTGATGCATATGTACATGTTCCAAAGGAGAAACGAACCAAGTTGGATAGTAAATTTGAAAAGTGCATCTTTATTGGGTATAAGGATGGTTTAAAGGGTTATAAGCTTTGGAACCCAGTAGCAAAGAAGGTTGTGTACAACTGAGATTTGGTGTTCAAAGAGGTGAAAGATGTTATTAAACATGAAGTCCAACCAAAGAAACTTGAGAAGATAGAGTTTGATCTAAAGGAGGAAGAATCAGACTCTACAGTAGAGGAGGAATCAGAAGACGAAGAGCCACAAACTCTGAGTGTGAGAAGATCAGTTCGAGAAAGAAGACAGCCAGAAAGGTATAGTCCATTTGCTTTCTGTTCAAATTTTGCTTTATCTATCACTGATGATGATCCCAGAATTGTGAAGGAAGCAGTGGATTCAGAGGATGGAAAACTCTAGAAAGAGGCCATGGTTGAAGAAATGATATCTTTGCACAAAAATGACGCTTGGGATCTGGTGGAGTTGCCGGTTGGAAGGAAACCCATTGGCAGCAAATGGGTGTTCAAGAAGAAGACAAATGCAGAAGGAAAGGTGGAGAAATACAAAGCTCGGTTGGTAGCAAAAAGTTATTCCCAGGTGCCTGGAATTGATTTTGGTGATATTTTTTCTCCCGTTGCCAAGGTAACTTCTATTAGATTACTTTTATCTGTTGCTGCTGCTTTTGATTTTGAGGTAGAACAGATGGATGTGAAGACAACATTTCTTCACCGGGATCTGGAAGAGGAGATCTACATGAAGTAACCTGAAGGCTTTGTGGTGAAGGGTAAGAAAGAACTGATATGCAAGTTAAAGAAGCCTCTGTATGGGTTAAAACAATGACCAAGGATGTGGTATCAGAAATTTGATACATTTATATGGGGACTTGGCTTCACCAGAAACAAAGCAGATCACTGTGTGTATTTTAAATTAATTAGTGACTGTGTTATTTATTTGGTCTTGTATGTGGATGATATGTTGCTAGTTGGAAATGACAAAGAAATTATCTAGGATTTGAAGACCCATTTGTCCTCCAAATTCGACATGAAAGATCTTGGTGCTACAAACTATATTTTGAGGATGGAAATTAAAAGAGATCGGACAAAGAAGAAGCTCTGGTTAAACCAGAGGAAGTATGTCAAGACAATATTGCAGAGGTTTAATATGCAGGATAGTAAACCGGTGAAGGTTCCTATTCCTGTAGGTGTAAAGTTATCTGCTAAACAGTGTCCCAAGACACAAGAAGAGGAAGAGGACATGTCCCGTGTTCCATATGCAAGTGCAGTCGGTAGCCTGATGTATGCGATGGTCTGTACTAGACCAGACATTACACATGCAGTGGGAGTATTGAGCAGGTTTATGTCAAAACCAAGGAAGGAGCACTGGACAACAGTGAAGTGGGTTTTCAGGTATTTGCGTGGCACTAGTGATTATGGTTTGTGCTACCAAGGAAGACCAAGATTGGACAAAGTGTTGGATATTCGTGGCTTTGTTGATGCAGACTGGGCTGGAGATCTGGATCAGAGAAGATCTACAAGTGGGCATGTGTTTAACCTATTTGGAGGTGGAGTGAGTTGGATGAGTAAGAAACTATCTGTAGTGGCACTATCAACTACAGAGGTAGAATACATGGCAGCCACTCATGCAAGCAAGGAAGCAGTTTGGTTGCATAGATTGTGTTCAAATATGGGGTTAGTACAGGGAGCTATAAGGATAGACTGTGACAGCTAAAATGCAATTTTCTTGGCAAAGAACCCTGCATATCATTCAAAGACAAAGCACATTGATGTTCAGTATCACTTTGTGAGGGATATGATAGAAGACAAAAAGGTGTTGCTGGTAAAGGTGGACACTTTGAAGAATACTGCAGATGCATTGACAAAATCTGTGAGCTCTGAGAAGTTCTCTTGGTGTAGAGAAACAATCGGCGTTGCAGGGTTAGATAAATGACTAAGCTTTCTTGTGGCCCCCTGTGGAAAGAAAACAAGTGGGAGAATGTTGGGTTGTGTTATATTCTTTCCACGACTAGCCCACGTAGTTAACCGGGGGGTTAGAAGGGGGGCAGAGACCCACTTCATTGTGTCGATTGCATAGCGGGGGGAGTCACAGGGGGTTTGAGGGGTGCAGGTAACTCCACTCTATGGGGTCCGGGGCAGCGCCCTGAAAATTTTTGGTCTTGGACCCTATGTTAGGTTAGGCGAACCTACCTATGGTTTTGTGCATGATTTTCATGCATGGTTTTGGACGCGATGGTTTTCGGTCCATGGTTTTGGATGCGATGATTTTCGGTCCATGGTATTGGATGCTTCGGCATGTATAAATATGTATTGTAACATTGAAAGGAATATAATGAAAAATCAAGCTGATAGTCCTGGTTTTGGGATCCAAGGGAAAATCTCTGTGTATATGTGTTTTATGTGTTATACTCTCGCATTGTTTATTTTTTGTGTTTTAAAATTCGTATGCAGGTAATTTCTGTACGAGGTTAAAACCTACATTAAGGGAGCTATTAACTAAAGTGGTTGTGATGTTAATCTAGTATTTGTTCTCTTGGATCACTAACTTTTACAAGTTATCCTTCATATTAGGCTCGTGATGATATAATGTTCAAATTACAATTCATTGTCCAAGCATGTGAAAATATTGTTCCTAATGTAACTTCAGTGATGATATCAGTGAGTTGAAAATGTAGATTTCATATCACATGTTTGTAGAATGGTGAGAAAGAAAAAAAGAAATTGTTACTCCACTGCCACAGTGAACATTTTGAAATACACTACAGATTCATTTTAATTAGGAGGAATAAATGAGAATGGCTCCATCCTAATCTCAAATCTGTAAGCAACCAAAGGTATGCACTTTTTCTTTTTTCAATCCCTCTAATTCTTAATAAACTATAAGTTAATATAAATTTATGTAATTTAAGATAGATCCCTCTTCAAACATAATAGATCTAAGGTTAAATTTAAGTTATGTAATTATTTAAATATTGTAAATAAGATAGAAAAACATCAATCTTTTTGGACTCTCTTATATTATGAACAAACCACTTATAAATATTATAAGGCGAAAAAATAAAATAACATGTCTCTGTCTTAATTACTTATTTTTAAGGAAGCTAACGATTTGCACCTTTTTCTTTTTTTCTATCTCTCTCACACTCTTCGTGCTCAATAGATTCAAGGTTACCGCACATCATCTAATCGAAAGTAACTTACATTATGTTTACTTCTTTCCTTTTCATGGTTGATATTTTCAATATTGTTGTTAACTGAGGAATGACAAATTATTCCATTTCAACCTTTTTGTACTCGGAATCATTGTCAATTGGTGAATCAGATATTAAACACATTATTAGTTTCATATCATATGATTGCAATACTTCATGCAGGTTCTATCCTGTGAAACCTCTTTGCCTAAGGTGCAACGTGCTACATCACACTTTTATAAATGCATTCTGTTCCAACCTAAAAATGGCATATGGAAAGAAAAAACTTTCAGCGCAGTTAAAAGATGGTAGAGAACTAGACCATGTATTACTTGTTAAAAAATATGGCGTATCAATATGAAATTAGAAGTTGGTACCTGTCGTCACTTGGAAATGGTCATACATGGAATTTTTTTAGTTTACATCCAATATCGTCCAGAAAAGGCAGAGTTGTGTGTACCTAAACAAAAAAATTATGAGAGTTGTGAGTACTTGAAGGCATAATTGTGAGTGTATAGTTAACATAGTCTTGACTAGTGTGTGATATTGTAATTTGGAAAAAATAGTGAAATTAGAATGGTTTTAGTATCTAAAAGGCATTTGTTTTGCCACTTGCATGTATATGATTAAAATTATTGTATTCGAAACAAATTATTGACCTATTGGGATTTTTATGAAAAAAATGATGTAAACTTCATAGGATAGAATTAATAATAAAAAAATTAACATTGTTCAAGGGTAATTTTTTGAGCATGGGATTTACTTCATCTAGAAGGAAACACTTTGAGTGTCACTGGTCAACTATGGCTCTCAATTTGATGAGTTCATAGCTGCAACACCATCAAATTATCCCTACAAAGGATTTCTTCCAATTTAGGTAACAAAGAAAATGATGTATTCAAGAGCAATCCATACCAAAAAAGGTCTGAGACAACTTTTCCCCTCCATTACCATATTACAATTCTAAGTCTTTTTTCTATCATGTGTGTGAACTTTGAAGTTCATTGCACCTTGTATCCTTGAATTTGCACTCAACAAACATGAATTTCCTCTCCATGATAGGAGTTGGTTCCTTCTTTGCTACATGCGACCAAGAGAATACATCACATGCTACAACCCTTTCTTCTACACACCTACAAACAAATGTTAACATAAAGGAAATGAAAGACAAGAAACTGAACCAATTTTGCTTCAAAGGGTAACATCACAACCATACCCTTCTTTTGGAACCTTCAATCATGTACGTCTTATTGTCACAATGAAATACATGATGTGCATGTAAGGGGAGAGGAGGGTGGGTGCAATTTTTGTCTCTTCATCTTTTATTCTTTTCAACAAGTATGTGCAACGTAGTTCCCAATGGATGTTTTCAATTCCCTTTAACTACCCCATGCTATTAAGCGTCATGGAAGTTACGTGGATACTGGAATTGGACAACTCTGTTTTACTATGAAAGACAAGAAACTACACCAGTTTTGCTTCACAAGGTAACGTCACAACCATACCCTTCTTTCTGCACCTTGAATCCTATACATCTTCTTGTCACAATGAAATCCATGATGTGGATGTAAGGAGTGAATACGGTGGGTGAAATTTTGTCTCTTCATCCTTTATTCCTTTAAGAAAGTATGTAAATGTAGTGCCAACGAGATGTTGTCAATTCCCTTTAGCTATACCATGCTCATAAGCGTCATGGACATTACATGGATATTGGGATTGAACAAATTTGTTTTACTATTTTTTATTTTCATTTAATTTGATGTGGAGAAAACTTTGGTCGTACTACAAAAGTATTTTATTGGCCAAATCTCTGACAAGGTGTTGGAAAATAAATCATATTTCACATCGTCTGTGCCATCACCAAGCCAACCATTAAGAAGCAAGGCTTGTATATTCCTCTACCTACTCCTATCCAGCCTTGGGAATATATCTCCATGGACTATATGTCTAGCCTTTTGTTGTATCGGTTACAACCACCCTCCAAAATTTTGCTTTGGCTTCGTTTTAGAGCCTCCCTACCAACCATCCTAGTAGCATGTCTTGCACTGTCCAGTACATAGGCTTCATTTGATTTTCAGTGCCTTGCCAACCTGTGTATGTCAGTTTGCTTCACTCCCTTCACACGCTGCCATTCCGGACTTAAGCTATTTGCTGGTTGAGTAGCTCCCCTAGAAAATTGTGCAATTATGGAGGGTAACTAGCCTTCCCTCCGGAAATTGTGAAAATTTTTTGGGCTCCAAAATTGTGCAGAGTAGTTAGACAGGCTTCTCAGAGAAAACAACGCAATCTGGCCCGACAGCTCAGTCAAGAAATTGCGCAATTCTAGGAAGCAGTCACCTGCTGACCTTAGAAATTGCGCAATCCCTCAGGGACAACTAGCCCATCTCAGCCCAGATGTTGCATGTGCCTTCAGGTTGACCGGTTCCCTCCGGGTCCTAACTTTGATTTGCATGCATGGGCTACTTTTCTCGAAATAGAAGAAAGCAACATGCAAAAAGCATCCCTAGATTTTAGGGATCTATTTTTATCAGTTGGAGGTTACATGAAAAGATAGTTTTAGAAACTTCCCTCAAAGTGTCGCTTTTCCCTATATTTTTGGCATGTGCGTCATAAGCCTCAAACTTATTTATTCGACGCTACAAATATCATTCTTCACATCGATCTTGGAGCTATGGCATCCCAGAGCATAACTAGGAGTCTTCGGCACATCCCGCTCAACTATTTCTGGGTAAGTTTGCTTTACTTGTCTTTTGCATCATTTCTATTGTTTTTTATGTTTTGGCTTGTGTAAGTGCTGTCTGTTTGATTTCTGTGAATTCTTGTTGTCGTTTGCATGCATGTTAGCCTGTACAATTACCAATTCAGTTTTCATTTGCATCTCACCGCTGTCGCATGCATGACACTTTTTTGCACTAAAGGTCGCCGATTCGGTGATCCATTTCACACTCATGCATGTTTTCCCATTTTCTAAATCTTGCATTCATTGTTTGCATACATGATCATTCACTCTTGCTTACACTCAGTTTCACTATGCATTCTGATCTTCATATGTTTTCAGTCACCTGTTGGCAGGTTTGGGCAACCTTGGCCCAGGCCTTGCCCACTTGGACAACATTGCTCATTTCTGAGAGGGAAGGCTCTGCCTTCCTCCTAGAAAGTCCGCAAAACTGGACAGACATTATCCTCCAGGCTTTCTTTGTGCAATTCTGAGAGGCAGTGCTCTGCTGGCCCAGAAAATTGTGCAATGCAGTCCCTGGGCTTGCATGCCTTGCTGACTGAAATTGTGCATTGTGCAATCTCAGCACCCAACAGGGCAACCTGGATTGCACATTGTACAATTCCAACAGTCAACCAACCTCCTGACAGTTTGGAATTCCTTTTGTGCAGTTTTGGCAGTTAGCCTACCGGCCTCCTGGTGAAAATTGCGCAATCCTTGCCATCAGTCTCCTAGGTATGTTGCATGTTAGTCTTCAAGTTTGCTTTGGTTCCAACTGACAGGTTTCTTTCCATGCACGTCGCGATGTCTCCAGGTATAGCAGGTGTTCATCCGTCTCTCAGCAGTTTAGGTTCAATGGCCTCTAAGAGAGCAGGTTCAAAGGACACCGACAAAAGCGCAGTTGGAGATGTTAGAAAATTATATATTATAGAGCAATGGAACACATAAAATATTGCAGAAATATAAACACAGGAAACGCATAAAACAAGAGAGACATATATATACGTGGTTCACCCAGTTTGGGCTACGTCCACGGAGAAACAACGAGTCCTTCCTTTTATATTATCCAGCAAAATGAAGAGAGACAACCTACAACAGATCTGCTGTAATTCTCAGACACATTTGAGGAAGACCTTGAAGACCGTAAGGTCTATGTGAACATTCACAAGTCTGTCTTCTATTGGATTGCATGCAGGTATCCCGCATTTCCATGCGTGGACATGATACATTGGATCATCTCACACACTAATCCCGAGACGATGGTGTTAAGTAGTTTCAGTGGGACAAAGATTTCTCAGGGCACATGACTATCAACAGATGTACCACTTGCCGAAGCCAGTGATCATAATGGAGACACCCTTCATCATACCCAGAAGCAGTGTAAACTCCAAAGACATCTTGAAGAGTTGGGTGAAGGAGCCAGTAAAGTTCAGGATGACACCCAACTAGGTTTACAAGATGAAGATACTGCGGAATGCATATTAGTACTTGGTCATCTTTGCATGCCTCTTGTACAGGTAAGAGAGCACGAAGACCTTCCCGCAGAGTTGGGTGATCGTATTGGACCAATTCGCTAGTGAAGGCAAAGCGTGTCACTGGTCCGACATGTTAACTCACAGGCTGAAGGAATAGGTAATAGGAGCTCAGAAACTACCCAAAGGTCAGGAAACAGAGATCTACATGTCTGCATACATCTTGGATGCAATATGTGCCAGTCCGAAGTTCCCAGGCTTAAAGTGGGCATGGACATCAACGAAAACCTCTGTACACACTTATTGCAAACTATATTCCAAATGTAGCTTCCGTGGAGTTATTACACAGTTGTCAGACCATTTTGTCACCCTAATGTACAAGATGATATTTGAGCAGGGTCTACCTTGCATGTCCAAGGCATCAATGGAGGCACTGATCGACATAACAGATTGGTATTCCTCACCTTTTGACACCTTTATATTGATGTACAACATGGAGAAGCCTTCACATGTGTTTAAAGAAGTTTTCCATCGACAAGCTCATCATGCAAGAAGTGTCATACCACATCTCGACAGGATTGTTAGCGAGACTGCATTCGAAGAAGAACAAACCATGGCCCACTCTTCCATTGCAGATCGGGTTGTACGAGATACATAATCTCAAACACGTTGATGCCGAGATAGAGGAGTTCAAAAGATTTACCTTCGGTACCAGAAGCTTCAATCAGTACGACCTATTATCCTCCACAGTGTCCCAGGCTGAGAGGAATCGACGGAGGTAACCACAGAGCAAGCTTTCAGTTTGGTAGCTAGCATTACTATTGACGGTGTTGGACCCTCCAACATTCAGGAGATCACCTTGGCATGAAGTCCCAACTAGATCTCACATTGTTTGGTGTGGGAGTCCCATCTTATATGATGGCTCGGTTGCCATTGTCTTAAGGATTTGCCTCAACTCTTGCTTTTTAGCACATGAGAGTGGTTCGCTTTGTCTTTGAGAAGTGAGGATCGTGTGCCTGGTGAGTGTAAGTGTACTTGTGTCAATGGTTCTTTCATTGTGAGGGGAAACAGGTGAAGGTGAGTTCCAGGTTGAAAGGGATCAACCCAACTCATCTAGGAACACACAACAAAGAGGACATACACAGCTTCCGGCAGAGCAGTCCACTTAGATGCTGCAGTCACAACATAGAAGGTAAGATAACACGTACAACACTCATGGATCAGTCCGAGACCAGTGCAACAGTTGTTACAACAAGGTTCATGTGAAAGGTCTGTCTGATGTCCGACGGAGCAGTCGACACGGATGGAACAACATTAATAGCATATACAACACATTTCCATTAATATATTATGCATTACAACAGACGAATCGGTTCAAATCTAGAACACATGGTTAAAGAAACATGCATTACAAGTGTTAAAGATCAGTGTTACGACAAATACAATACATGTGTGAAACGTGTTGGCCTGTTGACAGGCTTATGAATTAAGTGAAAGTTCCAAGACACATCGTTACACCATACATCACTAACCCTGTCAGCGGGGCGTTAGAGCCACCACTTACTCCTCAAAGAAAATATTACAGACTCTCTTGGCTATGTGGGAGGAGCTGAGGTGAAAAGTCCTTTCATATACAAATGAGGGGGGTATTTATAACCAAGGGTGAAACTGACCCTTGTGGCTATTCGACTACCCTCATGACCGTTCGACTTCCATGTCTTTCTGACTTACATTACTCTATGTTCAACAAGTGGGTCTCTTGGACTTCCACGTTACATCACATTGACTTGCAACAAGCCCATAATAGAGATGTGGGCAACATGACTCATGACTTGACATGACATTGCTGGTACATTCATGCTGCCGTTGGAGTGCATGTCAAGCTAGAGTGCTGCTGAGTGACGGATGTCTTCATGGTGTACCATAGCTTCACCTTTGTATGGCGAAGTGTGCGGAGTCTTCGATGGTCCTTGTGTCGCTTAATGAATCTTTACCATGTTCTTCCTTGCTTTCATGCTGGAAGGCTTGACAGGCTCACTTGTTTGCGAAGGTGCATGATCATTGTGTTCCTCTACTTCGCATGCTTTGCTCATTCCTCCGTTGGTGAACCTGTCGATCTGCATGTGCTCCCCTCGTTCATCCCGTTCATTGTCTTGACATGTTTGTTGGTGTACCTGTACCTGTAGTCACTCATGACGAGACGACACCAAATCCAAAACCTCCTAGTCTACCATGACACATGATCATTCGAATGCAAGTGACCAGGAGAGGAAGCAGGGCTATGATGCGGGATGATGGATTCGAGAAATTGGTGTTGAAAACTGCGCAAGAGTCACTGAGAGATTGAGACAGGCGATCTGAGTCAACAATGACTGACTGTAAGGTCTGGCTTGACCGGGAGGAAAAATTGTGCAAATTTTCGGAGGAACAGTCCAGCTGCTAGAAGGTAAGGCAGGCATGCTCTTTGCATTTTCCAGAATGAAAAGTCAGCTAGGGCTAGACAACCAAATTTGTGCAATTTTCCAGAGGAACGGGTTGGGCTGCAGGAAGGGTTAGTAGGCAGGGATTCCATAGTTTTTCAGGGGAACTTCCCAAGAGACTAGCAGCCAGATCTGCGCAATTCCCAGAGGGAACTTCCAGTTGGCTGCTGGGGTCACTGGAAGCCAGATCTGCCAATTCCCGAAGGGAACTGGAAGTTGGCTGCTGGGGTCACTGGCAGCCAGACTTGCGCAATTCCTAGAGGGAACTTCCAATTTGCTGCTAGGGTCACTGGCAGCCATATTGCGCAATTCCTAGAGGGAACTGCTAGTTGGCTACTAAGTCACTGGCAGAAGAAACTGCACAATTCTTAGAGGGAACAGGTAGTCTATTGCTGGGAGCTGTTGGCTTGGGAAAATTGCATTAAGGCCAGGAGGCTGGCTTGTTGATCATCTCTACACAATTTCTGAGTTGAGCTGACTGATGGGAAGCGAGAGACCTGCTCATGAGCACTGCGCAATTTCTGAGATGAACAGTCGGTCGACTGTCGAGGTTGCCAGTATGAGTACTGATTGAATTTCTTGCAGGAAGCACAACTTGAAAAAACTAGCTTAGTGCTTTTGCGCTGTTCTGGTTGACATTTGATCGAGTCGAAAGCAGGGTGATGGTTCGGCTATCAGTGAGGAGTCTGGTCGTCAGAACTGTAGCAAAAATGACTAAGTGTGTGAATAGTCGAAAGATTCATAGGTGATCATACAGACACACACTTGCATGACTTGACAATGAAATGACCAAACCATCTGGATACACATGTTCAACATGATTGACCGACGGGGCAAGCGAAAAGCACGACACTCGTGATTGATCGTTCATGATTGAGATGATGCTTGCGCGATAGTGAATGTGACTCCATGTGTGATTTTGACAGATGCTTTCATGGTGAACACATCAAACACATACGAAGCAAATACTTTGAGCATAACCAGAACATGGTCGCAAGCATGAGTTAGACATCAACATGCAGAGATTTGAGTGCAATAGACAAGCAAGGTGAATTTAAAGACTCATACGGGCTAACGGAGTGACCCTCGGTGTGTGCAGTCATGAAGTGAAACTCTTCAAGGGATTCTCCGAAATTGATGTAGGCCAAAATTTTGGAGGGTGGTTGTAGCCGCTAAAACACTTGGAGACACATTGGTAGGACTCCAGCTTCTCTGTTTCGGTTCATTGATAGCACAGGGCCTTGGTCTTTCGAGAAGTATTGAATCACTATGCAGGTTACTTCAGTGTCCCCACTTAACCCATGGACATACATGGTTCACCCTTTGCAAACTCAGTCAAACATAATCAAAAGTTCAACTTAGATCTCAGTGTTTCGAATCCGGGAAGGGTAGTTTAGTTCACAAGTTGAAGATTTTCAGAGTATAAGTTTTCATCTCTGGTGTTGCTCCGCTGCCAACAGGCCTGGATAGTACCCTGGCGTAGTCACACAGGAACACACACATTTCTCCACTGCTAGCGAGCCTAGTCAGTACCCCGGTGGAGTAGCATGCTTCACCTCTCTGCACAGGAAGCCTTTCTCTTATTTTGCCTTTTTATTTTTTAGGAGAATTGTGCTTAAGCACTTATTTATGTTTGGGGCGGAAGAGGGATCCTGACTTATTGAGAGAAGAAGAGGTTGTTCCTTCAGAGAAAAATGTAAGACCTCTGACATAGGTTTTCTCGTTTAGATTTTTCCCCTTCTCCATTTCTACTAGTTGGATTAGCTTCAACACATAGAGCAGAAGGCTGAGTATAGGCATGGGGCTTCCTAGTGTGGACACAGGTTCACGGTTGGACCAAAGCTTCCCTTACAGATGGTTCGTATTTTCCGTCAGGACTTCATCAGCCGAAGGTTGTAACCAAGCACAAAGAAAATGGACACAAGACTAGCCAAGTGTTGCAGTGTCACAAGTTTTTTCAAATTTCAGCCACATACTCTATTCAAAAGTGAGAACGTAGCAGTTGGCAACACTTATTTATGAAAACAAAAATAGTAATATATCAAACAAACAAAATGCACATGAACAAAAATAGTATTCAGAATAAAACAAAGCAAAAGCAAAGATAATAATCAAAACAAACCAAATGAAACAACAAGCAACAAGCAGACTATGTACAAGACATGGGCGCGGCCTGACCTACCGAACTAATGTTTGAGGACTTGGCCATTTGATAGGAAGATTATCAATCCTCCCATCGAGTGATTTCAAATGATAGGCGTGTGAGCCAAGTTTCTCGTGGACCAGTGTCGGTCCATTGGGCTTTGCTATCAGAACGTGGTGGCATTCCAGAAAACCTTCAAGTGAAGAAAACTCTACTGTCTCAGGTACTGTGTGCAACATGGGCTCGGATGATGGCATGGGGTAATTTTTTTCACTCCGAGAAGGGTTCAAGTTTTTGAAGGCAATGAGTAAGTGGATCTTCCCAGATTTATTATGTGGAGGATTTAAATCAGAAAACCAAGTGTGATAACGAAATTTGCAAGTAATCCAAACACTTAAAATGTTAATCAATCTATTCGGTGAAAGGAGTATAAACAACATGTATGTGTTGCCTGTTATTTCTTGTAATGGATTGTCTTCTCCTTTACTTGGAATCTCATGTTGGATTGTTCACATGTAGTGGGTACTCAGGTCATCATCTACTCGTGCAGGCCCATCCTGGTACTGTTCGATCAAGCGGTCAACAATTGGTCGCTGCTGCAGTGTGTAACTTGTACCGAGATTAGCCATCTTTGGATCATGTTGGATCCCCAAGTTGCTTTGTTTGTTCATAGTGTTGGTCCTTCATGTGTTCAACATGAGTGCTTCGGCATCATTGTTTGTGACTTCGAACTTCAAAAATCTTGAAATCATGCATTATCCATTGTTTTGGATGACTAAGATATACTTGGTCCTTGAGCCATCATGTGTTCCTGATTTGTCAAGACTCATGGCCCACAGCTTGTTTGTACATGGACCGTTTGACGTGTTGGTACTCTTGCTACTCCCGCTGTCGCTACTACTACTACTATCAGAAAAATAAACTGTACAAGTTTCATTATCATCAGTTGGGCGAGGAAGGAGTCCCAACTGTTTGTCTGATGAGGTTGGGGTTGGCCGTGTAAGATAACACTCCAATTTCTTTTCCAGGAAGCAATTTCCAAACATGAGTTCTGCGAAGTCCAATGGTTCGTTCTCGCCGTTAAGGGGAGTGACATTGTGTTTCATATACCTCTCCGATAACACTCGGATTTGGTTTCATCTACCCTTGTACGGAAGCCACATGTGAGACCAGTGTGTGGCAAAGTATCCATCTAGCTTTCTCGACCAGTCTCTGCTGAGCAGCATACCATATGCTTCTGGTATGTCCACAACAACTACGTTGATGCACTAGTGGACTCGACTATCATGGGATAGTCAAATGATCACATCTCGTAGTTCACCAATGGATGGTACTGACATTCTATGAAGTTGGATGATTCTCGCGGATGTTTCGCTCCATCGTGCATTGATCTTCTTAGCAATGGAGAACGACATGACATTGGCTATCACGCCAGAATCAGCCAAGCAGTTGTGGAAATTGTAGTTGAAAACATCGATTGAAAGTAGGAATGGGGGGCAACCTAAGTTTGCTTCTTTCGTCCGGAGTGTATTGAGCACAGTGGATAATGATCCAGGAGGTGTGCTTGCTCCCTTGTTGGTGGAGGCCGTGATGTCTGTTGCTGTTTGTCCCAATGTGCGCAACAGGATATCTTGCTGACTCTGGACTTTGGCTAGCTCCAAAAAACTAATGTTTACTCGAGTTTTCTTCATGTCATCAACTATGTTGTAATCCAGAGGTGGTAGACTCACTAAGGTGTCCGGGGTGGAATGGATGCTCATGATGTCTAGTGGATTTTTCTGCAATTTGTTGCCTATGGACGTGCTCTTATCCGCTGCTATCTTCCCGGACTTGTTTTGTGTTTGTTACTTTGAGGTAGCTAGTGGGTCGACCTTCTTTATCAACTGTCTCACCTTATCTTGCATCTCCTCAAGTGTAGGGGGAGTCCATTTACTCCTAATATGGTAACGATCCTTTTTCTTTTGGGGCTGCTTCTTGGTGTTCGTCTTCGAGACTACTTGTGAGCATTGGTATGCATTCACCACATGGCTAGAACTTGGTGCTTCATCAGGTGCAACCTCTTTGTTATCATCAGTTTCTTCCGGCTTCTCCTATATGTCGCCATCTGCATCGAGTGTATGAGTACAGATAGAGGTAACAACTCACTTCCAATCTGAACAAGAGTTCTCGGGGTGAAATTCTTCATGGAAAGAACAATACTTAGGATCAACGCATTGATCGAGTTGGAACATAGGCTTCTGCGCAAATTTGGAACCGAACCAGCTATTGCTTGATGAGCCGGTTGATGAACTACTTTCCTGTCTCTGTCTGGGCGGATGACTATTCACGAATGTGTCCGTCTTCCATTACTTGAGTTCAGACATTTCGGTGGTCAAGTTCTTGACAAGGCGAGTGAGGGTATCAATGTCAGTTTCTTCCTTGTTTTTGCCTTTGCTTGCCATTGCTTGGGGCTTTCTACTCGCATCCTTGGAGTCTTTCGTTGATTTTTCATCCTTGATGACTCCAATGGCGCGCAAATATTTCTCAACAGCAATACCTCTTCGCATCTTTCTAAAAGTGTTGGCTTCACAGCTTGCTTGACGAATTGCGTAATGGTGGTTGGAAGTGTAGACGTGTAATAATTGACAGTGATGGAGTCATGGGGTTTGGTGTCTGCTGCAAACTTGTTCAAAATACGCATAAACCTTTGATTTAAATCTTTCACTTTCTCTTTTCCCTCCATCTTGAGGCTTCCTAATTATTTGAGTAGCATGGCTGGAGTTTTGTCATCATCAAACTTTTCAAGGAACATACATTTGAAAGAACCCTAGTTCTGTATAGAGTTGGGTGGAAGGCTGTGATACCAAGCAGCTGCCCGACTGTCCAAGGTACATGGAAACAATATACATGCTACGTCATCATAATGTACCTCAAGGGTCTGCAACTGTAGGTAGAAGTTGTCTAAGTGGTCTTCTGCCTTCACTGCGTTGTCAGGGTTAAACTTGATGTTCATTCTCTCCACTCGCTTTGGCATCTTGTGCAAAACATCCGGGAGAGCCAATGGTCCATGAGTCATCCATTCAAGATTTGGGTCAGCCATCTCTTCATCCTCTTCGTCCTCTTCATCTTCTTCCTCTCCTTCGGAATCTGATGGTTCTGGATCTGAGTCTGTGTCTGTCGGTTTGTCTCCGCCTCCACTTCCTCTGCTTCCTTCCTCTCTGCCTCCTATACTGAAGTTTGAACCCAAGACCCAAGAGTGCCTTGTTCATCTTCAAAGAAGATTGGAGTTTCCTCTCTGTCTTCAATAGATTCTTCCAAACCTTCAAGATTTGCAAGGAATGCTTCTGCCACCAATGATACAACCACTCTTATGGGAGTGGCCTTTGACTTCTTGGATGCGTGTGGAAGGTACTGTACACCTGGGATCAGTCCAACTGCTTTCGCAAATTGGCGAGTGATGGGACGGATGAAGCACAGGTGTTGATATGAAATTTCGTGTTCAATTCTGGGAGGTAAGGAGTACCAACTGCAGAGTCATGAGAGAGGGGTTGCGAGTTACTGCCTTGACTAGATGGTTGATGAGTGAGTGTGAGGGGAATTTTAGCCATGTACAACTGGTCGCCCTCCTTCTAGCGCCAGAAATGTTGACGGTACTAGACTCGCCAACATTCAAGGGATCACCTTGGTATGAAGTCTCAACTAGACCTCACACCGTTTGGTGTGGGAGTCCCATCCAATATGATGGCCTAGTTGCCATTGTCTTAAGGATTCACCTCAACTCTTGCTTGTCAGCACAGGAGAGTGGTTTGCTTTGTCTTTGAGAAGTGAGGTTCACGTGCCTGGTGAGTGTAAGTGTACTTATGTCAATGGTTCTTTCACTGTGAGGGGAAAAAGGTAAAGGTGAGTTCCAAGTTGAAAGGGATCAGTCCCAACTCGGCTAGGAACACACAACACAAAGGACATACACAGCTTCTGGCGGAGCAGTCCACTCGGATGCAACAGTCACAACATACAAGGTAAGATAACATGTACAACACTCACGGATCAGTCCGAGATGAGTGCAACGATTGTTACAACAAGGTTCATGTGAAAGGTTTGTCTGATGTCCGACAAAGCAGTCGACACGGACGAGACAACATTAACAACATATACAACAGATTTCCATTAATATATTATGCATTACAACAAATGAATCAGTTGAGATGTAGAACACATGGTTAAAGCAACATGCTGGCCTATTGACAGGCTTCTGAATTAAGTGAAAGTTCCAAGACACATCGTTACACCATACATCACTAACCCCATTAGTGGGGCGTTGGAGCCACTACTTACTCAAAGAAAATATTACAGACTCTCTTGGCTATGTGGGAAGAGTTGAGGTGAAAATTCCTTTCATGTACAAATGAGGGGGGTATTTATAGCCAAGGGTGAAACTGACCCTTGTGGCTGTTCGACCACCCCCATGACCATTCGGCTTCCATGACTTTCTGACTTACATGACTCTATGTTCAACAAGTGGGTCTCTTGGACTTCCACGTTACATCACATTGATTTGCAACAAGCCCATAGTAGAGATGTGGCCAACATGACTCATGACTTGACTCGACATGTCTTGACATGACATTGCTGGCACATTCATGCTGCTGTTGGAGTGCATGTCGAGCTAGAGTGTTGCTGAGTGATGGATGTCTTCTTGGTGTACCATAGCTTCACCTCCGCATGGCAAAGTGCGCGGAAGTATTCAATGGTCCTTGGTTCGCTTGATGAAGCTTTAGCATGTTCTTCCTTGCTTTCATGCTGGAAGGCTTGACAGGCTCACTTGTTCGTGAAGGTGCATGTTCGTCCGCTTCACATGCTTCACTCGTTTGTCCATTGGTGAACTTGTCCATCTGCATGTGATCCCTTCGTTCATCCTATTCGTCGTCTTGACATGTCCGTTGGTGTACTTGTACCTGTAGTCACTCATGACGAGACAACATCAAATCCAAAACCTCCTTGTCTACCATGACACATGATCATTCAAATGCAAGTCAATGGGAGAGGAAGCGGGGATATGATACAGGATGATGGCTCCGAAAAAATGCTGATGAAAACTAAGCAAGAGTCATTGAGAGATGGAGACAGGCGATCTGAGTCGACAGTGACTGACTACAAGGTCTGGCTTGGCTGGGAGGCAAAATTGTGCAAATTTTGGGAGGAACAGTCCTGGCTACTGGAAGGAAAGGTAGGCATGCTCTGCGAATTTTTCGGAACGAACAGTTAGTTGGTGATAGACAACCAGATTTGTGCAATTTTCCAGAGGAATGGGCTGGGCTGCAGGAAGGGTCAGCAGGCAGGGATTGCACAGTTTTCTGGGGAACTGCCCGGGAGACTAGCAGCCATATCTGCGCAATTCCTAGAGGGAAGTGCTAATTAGCTGCTAGGGTCACTAGCAACCAGATCTATGCAATTCCCAGAGGGAAATGCCAGTTAGCTGTTGGGGTCACTCATAGCTAGATTTGCGCAGTTTCCAGAGGGAACTGCCAGTTGGCTTCTTAGTCACTAGTAGCAGAAACTGCACAATTCCTGGAGGGAACAAGCAGTCTGCTATTGGGAGATGTTGGATTGGGAAAATTTCATTAAGGCCAGGAGGCTGGCCTGCTGATCATCTCTGCACAATTTCTGAGCTAAGATGATTGATGGGTAGCGGGAGGCCTGCTCATGAGCACATTACAATTTCTGATATGAACAGTCGGTTGATTTTCTAGGTTGCCAGCATGAGTGCTAATTGTATTTTTTCCGGAAACACAACTTGAAAAAACTAGCTTAGTGCTTCTGCAATGTTCTGGTTGACAGTCGATCGAGTTGAAAGTAGGGTGATGGTTCAGCTGTCAGTGAGGAGTCTGGTTGTCAGAACTTTATCAAAAATGACTAAGTGTGTGAATATTCGAAAGATGCATAGGTGATCATACAGACACACACTCACATGACTTGATGACCAAACGACCAAACCATCCAGATACACATGTTCAACATGACTGACCGACGGGGAAAGCGACAAGCGCGACACTCATGATTGATCATTCATAATAGAGACGACGCTTGCGCGACAGTGAATGTGACTCTGTGTGTGAGTGTGACATATGTTTTCATTGCGAACACATCAAACACATATGAAGAAAAGACTTTGAGCATAACCAAAACACGGTCGCAAGCATGACTTAGACATCAACATGCATAGATTTGAGTGCAATAAATAGGCAAGGTGAATGTAAAGACTCATATGGGCTCACGGAGTGAACCCGGGTGTGTGCATTCATCAAGTGAAACTCTTCAAGGGAGGCTCCGATATTGATGCAAGCCAAACTTTTGGAGGGTGGTTGTAGCCGCTACAACACCTACAAAACCAGAGAAGGCTCTCCCTTTGAGATCACAACCAAAGAATTGAGTGGAATATAAAATAATTTTAGGCTAGATATGATAGGCTCATATTGGTTTGAAAATTTAGGGTTTCGACGCTGAACAAGGGATGAAAACTAGGTCAAAATATCAAAGGGTAACAACACAAAAGTATAAAGGAGCAAGGTAGCAGTAGTTTTGTGATGGCTTAGGGTTTGCGAATGTAGTGTAGTGTTCAGAAGAAATACGAGGACTTAATGAGCATATATTTCATGAATTCATTAAGCATGAAAGAAAATAACATATAATGATAATTTTATCAAAACAAAGCTTTAAGAAAAGAATTATGCTTATAAACATAGAAACAATCACTGAAGAAACCGATGAATAGAAGGAAGAGAGGAATATATATCATATTAAACCACAACAGAGAAGAAACAAGATCACAAACTCACTTCACATGAATTCCTAGATAATAGCTACAACTGCGCTTTGATTTCGTGGAAATGCTGAAGCACAAGTTACAAGAGCTCTCTCCTCAAATGTCCAACCTTTCTCTCTAACTGAGAAAATGATACATATAGACTAAGATAAACAGTTTCCCCACCTTTAGGGGTCGAATCCATGAGTGGTGGAACAATTTCCAAGAATATCTCAACCAACAAGTGAGAGTGAGAAGGTAAAAAACAAACTCTTCTCTTAGACTTTGATTTGAGTTTTTCTTCATTTATGAGGCCTAATTAAACATAAAAACAACCTATTATGCTAATTTATTCATGATTACATCATCCAAAAATCTAACTAATGAAATTACATCATCAAGTAAAGATATGTTGAAGACATGCTAAGAAAAAATTGTTACAGGCATTTGCGTAGTGCCAGTATGTAGGAGGATTTTGGAGGCCGCCCCATGCTCCAAACTCATAAATTTATAGCTCATTAGAAAGATATGAGTGTCTAGTTGTCATTTGACTATTCAAGCAGGTGATTTGGACACTTTAGGAAGGAGAAAAATTGATTTTCCAAAGACTACACCTATATGTGCAGTGCCTTCCTCAAAACAATGGCAGAAAGTGATTTTTGGACCTGTTTTTGAGCATTTCTGTTGGCTTAGTGGGGCTTGACCTAGGTTCGGAAGGGATTTAGCCAAGAAAATCCCGGTACTATTGGCCCTTTTGGCAATAGTGGTCTCACTCAAAGTAGTATGGGAGGGTGCTAGAACCAGGTTTCGCCACCCTGGGGATGTCTGATATGAGGTGATTGGTACGTGGCCCAACCTTCGCACTTGCTGCGCTACGCGCATCTGCGGGCACCCCGTGTCCTGTGATACTGTCTTTGCACAGTTCTAGCCACAATGCGACTCGTGTTATTTACCCAAGTCTTCCTTAATTAGTCTCCGTTAGCTGATTACTTAGATTAAATTCACATATAAGCATTCATACGAGCATTCATCAAGTGCGCATAGTAAACAAATAGAGTAAAAGTAATGTATAACATCAACATAAAGATTCCAGAACAGATGCACAGAGTAAACTTTTCTTTATTATCTTTCAATCCCAAGTATAGACCCGAATCCGCCCTGCGCACTCAGTTGCAGGGGTCTGCGCACTCCGCTGCGGACTCTACTAGGCCTCTACACAATGAGCTGCAGAGCCTCTTCATACTACTACGACCTAGTACACTTTAGCTTCCACTCTATGCTCTAACCATGCCTTCACATCTCTCTCTATTATCTATTAAGCTTCGATTTCTTTACACTTAGAGCCTCGCTCTATTTATACAATCCCATGGTCCGCGGACCATGGGTAGGCCAACACAACTTTACATTAAATTACAATTCTTAGGGCAGACAACCCTATGACTCAATTATACAATTCGCGCTCCGCGCCCGTATTTCACGGATTTCTACACCATCTTTGACAAAAACTTGGGCTTTGAGCCCCAAAACCTACTGTAGGGGATCCCATGCCCAATAGGCCCCCAACACAATCATCATGACTCGTCTCGAGTCACTCAGATGGTGTGGCTATCTTGGCACTGAGCTCCTCCAACTGTGCCTGTGCTGTGCGAAGATCCGTAGCGCGCGGTTCTGTCGTTTGCTGGCTCTGTTTCATTTATGCTTTTGAATCATCTGTGTCTGAATCGAGTCTCTTCTTTGGTACCGACATCTAGTGCTTGTGTTTATAGTCCTGCGCCCATGTCTAGCTCCTTGGGTCATGAAGACTGTGCTTCCATTGGTTAGTCAGATATCTGGCCCACCCGTGTAGTGCTTTAGGCAATTGCGATTTACTTTTCCTGGGAAGGGTTCTCCATTAAGTTTGACTAGCTGGACCGCGCCTCCGTCTGTGACCTCTTTTACCACATATGGTCCCAACCAGTGCATTTTGAATTTTCTGGGAAATTTTTCGAACTTGCTGTCATACAGTAGCACTAAATCGTTTACCTTGAAGGTGCGCAACTTGATATGGCGGTCGTGCCAGGCTTTTTCACGCTTCTTTTGTACCTGTTGGTGAAATCTGGCTAGAAATCGTTCTTCCTCAAGTTCTTCTAATTGCGTGAGCCTTTCTTCCAGAGCTTCGCGGTCCGTCATGCCTGTGAGCGCTGCTATTCGCAGACTAGGTACGATGTATTCCATCGGCATGACTGCTTCCGTACCATAGACCAACCGGAATGGTGTCTGTCTCGTCAATTTCTTGCACGTTGTCGTGTACGCCCATAACACAGCATGTACGCGCAGGTCTGAGTCTTTTCACTGCGCATTACATATTTTGGTCAACATAGTCTCCAATATTTTATTAAATGCTTCTACTGTTCCATTAGCCTGTGGATGGTATGGTGTACTTTTCTAGTGATAAAACTGGGACTCTTGTGTGAGCGCGCTGATGGTTTCATTTAAGAAATGAGTTCCGCGATCACTCATTAAGATTTTCGGGCAGCCAAATCATGTCAACACGTTTTCGAACAAAAATTTTGCAGTCGTGGCAGTTGTGCCCATCGTGTCAGGTACTCCATTTCGGTGATGATGTAGCACGCACCTGTCTTTCCCTGAGGTTTGATTGGGCCCACAAAGTCAATTTCCCATTTCTCAAATGGCTGTAGTGTCATTTTGGGATTTAGTGGCATCTCATCCCTTCATGATGGTTTTCCTGTCCTTTGACATATATCGCAGGCCTTACAATGCGCTTTCGAATCCTGGTGCAGGGTTGGGCACCATAACCTTGCGCGAAGAATATTTTGTGCGGTCGCGCGTCCTGAATAGTGTCCTCCTACAACACCCCCATGTGCTTCCGCGAGGATCTGACCTCGTTCAAATTCAGGTACATATCTTCGCAATATCTCATCGTTGCCCATCTTGTAGAGGTGCCCCGCGATGACAGAAAAGTCTGTCGCACGCACCACCAATTCCTTCTTCTGTTGGATTGAGTACTCCTTTGGCACAGTCCCTGTTGTTAGAAAATGGATTATATCTTCGAAGTGTCCATCCACGATGCGTACTGCAAAGAGCTATGCATCAGGTAGTCCCTCCTCCAAATTTTTTGGTTCCTCGCCCGTCTCAATTCGTGACAAGTGGTCTGGTCCTGCGTTTAAGTGTCCCGGCTTGACTATGACCTCAAAATCATATTCTTGAAACAGTAAGAGCCATCTACATATGCGCCCCCCCAACACAGGCTTGTTCACCAAGTATTTCAACGCGGAATGGTCGGTATACATCTTGAAATGTCCTCCAAGTAAATAGTGTCGGTATTTCTGGAGCGCGTACACCATTGCCAACCCCTCGCGTTTGATGGTAGAGTAGTTATTTTTTGCTTTGGACAATCTTCGACTCACAAACGCGATCGGGTGATCCACACCCTCCACGCCCTCCTGTGTGAGTACGGCTCCTAACGCGATACATGATGCATCAACATGTACATGAAATTCCACGTCCCATTTCGGGAAGACCAAAATTGGCGCAGAGGCCAGTTTCCCCTTTAGGACATCCAAACTCTTCATGCAATCATCATTCCAACAATATGTCACATATTTTTTCAATAGATTTTCCATCAGCACGGTTATTTGGGCATAACTCTTGATAAACTTCCTATAGTAGCCAGTGTGCCCCAAAGTAGCGCATAATTGTTTGACACTGCATGGTGCTTCCAGATTCAGAATAACAACAATCTTCGTAGGGTCCACCATCAGGCCTTGTTTGCAGACTACATGGCCTAATAGGTTGCCAAAGGGAATGAGGAAGGTGAAATTTTTAAGGTTCAATGCAATCTGGTGTCAGCGGCAATTATCCAGCATCAAATGTTCAATCCAAAGATAGTCCAATCGTCCAGATAGACCTCCAAGAACTTGTGGATGTATTCTTTGAATGCCGCCACCACTATGCGCGAAAATATTGCTGGCACGTTCTTTAGTCCAAAGGGCATAACGATGTACTAGAAGTAGCCCCATTCTGTTGTGAAGGTTGTTTTGCTCCTATCTTCTGGCGTGATCTTGATCTGATGGTACCCTGAGAAGCCATCCGTGAATGAGTAAGCTTCCTGACCGCAAACATTCTCCAATAATTCATCTGTGAATGGTGTCGGGAATGGATCGTGAACACAGGCGTCAATAAGCTTCTTAAGGTCCACACATATTATTATTTCTCCTTTCTGTTTCTTCTCCTGTACTACCATAGGACTCACCCAATCGGATTCTTCCACTGGTTCAATAATTCTGGCTGCGAGCATTTTGTCTAATTCATCGCGGACCTTTTCTTTATACTTTGGGTTCAAGCAGTAAGGTCGCTACTTAACTGGCTTCACATCTGGTTTCAGAGTGATCTTCATCATCCCTAAGTCGTCAATGATCCCTTTTAATTCTGTGATTTTGGTTGGGAACAAGTCTTGGTATTCGCGGAGTAACTCAGCGACCTTATCTACCGTAGCATCGTCCCAATAGTCCCTAAGCGTTGCGTACTTTGGCTCCGCTTCTGTGCCAATGTTTACCTGCTTTTTTTTTTAGTGGCATGGTGATGTCGAGATCCTCAATTGATGGTCCTCGAACCTCGCGACAGCCTTCAGTTTCTGGAATATCAATATTGCGGGGGTCATCATCATCCTCCTCCACTTGCACGTTATAACATTCTAGAGTGTCGCTTAACTGGGTTGTCCATACTGGTTGCAGCATTTCCAATGGCTCCTGTGGTATTTTGAAGATGGCGGCTTTTATTACTTGCAGTGCATCGTCAACAGTATCTAACCATTGGTCTTCAAATGTGAATGTTAACAAAAATTCCTCGCGTAAGACATGCCACTCGCCCATACCATGTCAGAGTTCTGTCTCAGTATACCAGTTCATGGGTATTACATCCAAGCTATGGTAGAATAAGTGTACCCATTCGCGTTGTGGTTCTTCCCCGTAGACCTTGGTCCATTTCGCGAGGTGTGTGCGTGGGTCATCTCGTCCATCGTATTTGTCTTCTAGCCGTAGTTCCGGTTTCCCAAATTGTATGCGCATCATCCTTCTGCATCCGCGCCAGTCCTCAAAGTTTCCTTGATGTGTACCCCACCATCATGCGGGTGTTGCGCACAGTGCCCATTTCAACACATCAAACCGCTGCTGTTCCGGTACCGCGCTTTCAAATTTTCTCAGGAATTCATCCACCACTGTTAATCCATCATATGTCAACAACTCTCTTGCCTCTGTTGTCACGCAACGTAGTGATCTAATCATCATGTTGCAATTTAGCGTTGTCACTTCGTGCAACCGATTCTGCCATCACTCTACTTCTTCATTTGAATCCGAAGTGCAGGAGATTTCACGCTCCCACGAGATCCTCCCATCTGTAGTCGGATTCACCCAATCCTGGTCTCGTGCAGTTATCTTATAAATACAATCAAGATCATCATCGCTATCGTCGTTGCACACTGGTTCAGTGTAGCGCGCTCCTTTAGCTAGGTCCAATGGGACTACTACGCGTAGTGACTTTTTCTCGAAGATCATTTTGTGCTTCTTCAGGTTGATGACTCCGTTCATATCGGTGGCCCAGTGTATTCCTAACAACGTGGGATAGGGATTGCTGTCATCGAAAATTTATATTACTTCAAAATCCGCCTGCGCTCTCGCACCTTCAATATCAACTGTTACCCCTTGCAACCTTCCCATGGGCAAAATCTTCTGTTGGTTCGCCATTCGTAATTGAATAAGGGACCATTGTAGCGTGGGCCTGCCCATGCATTCCCATGTTTGCTTTGGTAATACATTCGCGTTCGATCCTAGATCTAGGATTAATTTCATACTCACCAATCTGCGCAGTCAACCTCATTTCCCTTCCAGTGCGCAATGCATGCTTTCCCAATTTTCTGACTATGCGCAGTTCTCCTGCCCCCCTGCACTTGGTGATCAGCTCCTGTAGTCCTTTAACCGCCTTGTTGTCACTCAACATTTTCATGCATGTCTCTAGAAAGGTAGTGAGAATTGAAGGATCCATTCCTGGCTCTGGTTGATCCTTACTACCTGAAGTGGAGGCCTCTGTGAAGCTCTTCTTAGCTTCCATGAAGGTCTCCTTTATGCATTCTAAGTCAAACTCGGGTTCCTTTGCAGGAGCATTGCGAACCCATGTACTTTCCTCCGACTATTTCCCCGTATCTTCTCCCGTGACCGTATCGCTTCTGAGCATCATGTTTACATTCAGGTGTTCTTCGCATGGCTCAGACCTCATCATTTGTATATTCTGAGTCAGAGGAGGCTAGAATACCCCTTTTTCGCGCATCTTTGTGATCAACGTAGGATAGTCTATTGTTTCATGATCAAACTGAGCACAATACGAACATGATATCCTCATCGGGTTGGTACAATCGCGGGCATAGTGCCCTGGTCCTCCGCAATTGTAACAAATTAACTGTCCGCGACCTCTTCCTAGTCCCATTCCACCTCGTCCTCGACCTTGCCCCTGAAATCTAGCACGCACCATCCCCACATCTGGGTCGAGGGCTCGCGTTTTGGTCTGCATCCTATAGGCTAGGGTCCGATCCATCATTAGTTCGTAACTATCACAAGTGCGCTCATCGTGGCCTACCGACCTGCAGAAATTACAAAACAATTGTTGGGGTGTCTATGTATATTTCTACAGCAAATGACAATTGTCCATCATGTGTTTCCCTCCTATTTGACAGATCACGCACCATAAAGTAGGTGCCGCACTCGGCCCTGCCTGCACCTCTGGTATTAGTGGCATTGGCCCTCCTCCTGTCAAGTAGTTCACGAATGCTGGGCAGTGATCCTTGTCATGGCCCTGGCCTTTGCACTTTATGCACCATGCTTCCTCGCGCATCTATGGCCGCGTGCCTTATCGTGCTTCAAGCTTTGCATTTCCAAACACAAGTTCTGTAGTTGCGCATGGATTTGTTGAACTTCCAATCCAGGGTCTTGTATCGGGGTCTCATGCAACCTCATTGCCATTTCCAACGCTTCGGCTTGGGTGGAAAGTTTCTGTTGTGACAGCGCCGTCCTCAAGTGCGGTGCTAGAGATGCTACAAACCATGCGCGATGCTGTCCATTTGTCAACGTCATATTGGCTTTGCGGATCGTACTCTTTAGCCGTTGATCCAGATCCCAGGGGGTCTCTCTTGAGATCATCGCGATCTCTTTAAACCCAATGATCGGTTATGTTTCTAACTTTGGCCTGCTAAATTCCCTATTCAGCGCGTTTTGGATCTCTGCTATCCTTGCGTTTGGGTGGTTGTTGGAATGCTTGATATTCCATGTTAATGCGCGATCCTGTAGCACACTCACCAATGTAACCTTCTTAATATTGTCGTTGTTGGGCTTCCCATACTGCTCTTACCACGAACCAGAATTGGTCCAAATCTTCATTCCCTACCCCTCTGAATATTGGTAGTTTGATCGCGTTCTCCATATTGAACTGTGGAGGTGGTGGAGGTGGAGTGGGTGGCGATGGAGGTGATGGAGGTGAAGCGGGTGGCGGTGTGGGTGGAAGTGGTAGCCACGGAATGTGCTGCCTTATCAAACTGACAGTGCTTCTCGGAGAGACCTTCACAAGTTCTTCCTTGCTCTCTGGCGAGGGTGAAATTAAGGGACTGTTTTCTAATTATTCACTGCTTTTGTAGCTTCTTCTCACGGTCCTTTAAGAAAGCGTCATTCTGCTTCACTGTAGCTCACGGTCGTGTCTACTGCAAACTCAGTGATAAATCCCCCTATTATCCAGTCGAGCCAATGGTCCATAGCCTGCGTGATCTTATCTTTTGATGCTTCTAGTTTGCACACCAATTCCGGAGTCCACACTATCGGTTTGTCGAGCCTACACCTTCCTTGGCTGTCTGCTAATTTCACAATCCACTCATACAGCTCCAATGGAAAGGATTCAAAGAAAATCTCGTGGATTTCTGTAGACACGTAGCTCTCCAACCACTTTTTTTTGGATACAAGCGGAGTTCTATTTTCCTGTGTCGCGAACTCGTTAATCTTCTTGTCCAACCACTCTTCAATTTCCTTTTTTGTTGGGTTCTAGTGGCACGACATCAGACATCCCTTATGCAAATTCCAATCCCGGCAACAGAACCATTTGTTGGCTTAGTGGGGCTTGACCCAAGTTCGGAAGTGATTTAGCCAAGCAAATCCCTGTACTAGTGGCCCTTACGGCAACATTCCGCAGAGTGTGGATTGAGGTCTCACCCGAAGTAGTATGGGAGGGTGCTAGAACCAAGTTTCCGCACCCTGGGGATGTTTTATATGAGGTGATTGGTATGCGGTCCAACCTTCGCACTTGATGCACTACGCATTTGCGGGCACCCCGCGTACTGTGATACTATCTTTGCGCAGTTCTAGCCACAACACGACCCGTGTTATTTACCCAAGTTTTCCTTAATTAGTCTCTGTTAGCTGATTACTTAGATAAAATTCACATATAAACATTCATACGAGTATTCATCAAGTGCACGCAGTAAACAAACATAGCAAAAGTAATGTATAACATCAACATAAATATTCCAGAACAGATGCACAGAGTAAACTTTTCTTCATTATCTTTCAATCCCAAGTATAGACCCGACTTTGCTCTGCGCACTCAACTGTAGGGGTCCGCGCACTCAGTTGTGGACTCTACTAGGCCTCTGCACAATCAGCTGTAGAGCCTCTTCCTACTACTACGACCCAATACACTTTAGATTCCACTCTATGCTCTAACCATGCCTTCGCATCTCTCTCTATTATCTACTAAGTTTTGATTTCTTTACACTTAGAGCCTCGCTCTATTTATACAATCCCATGGTCCGCGGACCATGGGTAGGTCAAAAAAACTTTACATTAAATTAAAATTCTTAGAGCTGGAAACCCTATGACTCAATTATACAATTCACGCTCCGTACCCGTACTTCGCCGAGTTCTACACCATCTTTGACCAAAACTTGGGCTTTGAGCCCCAAAACCTGCCATGGGGGATCCCATGCCCAACAATTTTCTCCCAATCTGTCTACTAAAAAACTTGTAAACGTGGATAGATGACATGTAAGAGTGATTATCTATCTAAGAATACAAAGTTTTTTGCATTTGGATGGCTAAGGAAAAAGCGTAGCGCCAAGGCGCTGCGCAAATAGTTGCCTTTTTGTTTTAAAACAGGCCTAAAAACATCAAAAATTTCAAAATGACAAAAAGTTCTCAAAATTTCCTCAAAATTTCTAAGTGAAGCCATCATATGATATGTCATGCCATGAGAGAGGCCTCAACAAGTAGATCAAGCTTTTCTTTGTCCTTTTGACTTGTTAGGGTTTCCTTGAGCTTTTTCATCAAATGTTTAATTCTAACTTGGGATACCTTGTTTCTTGTGTAGTAATGCATAGCCATATGCCTTTGCAAGTTATTTTATCTACTTTCTTTCTTGAGGAGCTTCTCTAGGTGGCCATTGACCTTGTCAAGCCAATATAATTTGTTTAATTCTAACTTGGGATGCCTTGTTTCTCGTGTAGTAATGCATAGCCATATGCCTTTGCAAGTTATTGTCTCTACTTTCTTTCTTGAGGAGCTTCTCTAGGTGGTCATTAACCTTGTCAAGCCAATATACTTTGTCTGCATTGATCTCTCTAGTGATTAAGTCATCTATAGTGATCTGACCTCTGGGTGGAGAAACTTCTTTATGTAGCTCAAGGGCTCTCTTGAAATCTCTTGTTCTTGGTCTCCCTGATATGCTTTGATTTCCTTTGATTTCTGAAACATCCAACTGAACCACTGATTTTCCCTTTACATCTTCTTTCTTCAAATAGCTATGTGTTTGTTTTTGATCATTTGGTTCACTTTCAATTGCATGTTTTTTTGTTGTAAGCATGCTATTAAAGCATTTGCCTCTGTCAACTTGTCTTCCAACCTTTTAATCTCGGCCTCCTTATCCCTTATGATTTATTTTGCAACTTTGTCCTCATGGCCTTTCTCCACATCTATCACATTGGTAACTGGATGAGTGAATTCCTCATGCTGTGGGGATGCTCTCTGTTCACATGTTGCAGGTTTGGCCCTTTCAACAATCATTAGAGAAAACACAAGCCTTTCACCTCTCGAGTATGCCTTAGTCACTTCTGCCCTATAATTTCTCTTGGGAAGTCTGCTTGAAGAAGCAACCTCTTGCTGCATTGGTGAGTTTGGAGGTGTTGATTCATCACTAGATATAGTTGGAGAAGATGGAGGAAAAGATGAATTTGAAAATCCATCCCAAGACAAATTCACCTATGCTAATTGATGACAAACTAGAACTTTCACCAAGACATAATGAAATAGATTAGTGTGATTATTTTCTCCCATCCTTTTGTACCTTTTCTATCATTTTTATTAGACTTTTGTATAGATAGTAAGACAAGTTGAGTTGCTGAACACCGGTGAAATGCATCAAAAGCCTCATATGGTATTGATACAACCTTGAATACCTTCCCTCACATGTAAAGTACTTCATGATCAATTTCATGAGAGGGGCATATATTTCTAGCAAATATATGAATGGAAAAACATGTTTTGAAGTTGTCTTATATGGTGCTTTTGGGTACATCTTGTAATTCTGAAGGTCAATGACTCTTTTCTTGAACCAAATTTCTCCAGTGTTTGGAATCCCTATGGCTATGGAGATAATTTTCCTTGAAACAATGAAATCAAATCTTGCTATAGTCACTTTATCCCTTCTAAATTTGGTGTAAAAAGCATTGGTCAGTTGATCATGAAACTTTAGTTGTTCAATTCTATGCCAAAATGTAAGACAACCTGCATCTTCAAATGATTTTTTGATGAAAGGAGATGACAAGATCTCTTGAGTTGAGGTAGGTTCATATCTAATGACATGCCCTCCTCTATGTCTCTTTTGTTTAGAGGTTTCAGATTCCATGATAACACCTAGCTCTATAGGAGAGAAACTAGGGTTTCACTTGTAGGAAAACAGGGGATTTTGGGAACTTGAGGAAATTAGGGAAATGAAAGGGACAGGGAACTAGAAAAATTCTGGGAAAATTTGGGGGGATAGTGAGGGATGTTAGGGAGCTAAGGAAGGTGAAATTTTAGAATTTGGGTGAGGGGAAGGGTTTCAAAGAAGAGAAACACAGTCCAAGGTTTGGAAAGTGTGCTCTAGCTAGGGTTTATGTGAAAATGATGGAATTTGAGGATGGGTTTGATAGAGGGATTTTAGGAAGGTGTGATTAGGATATGAGAATGTGTATGAACAATAGGATACAAGACTTAATAATAATTTACAATTGAAATAATGAAATATTGAAAATTGTTTTCAAAACCCTAGGAGAGGGAAATGAAGCATAGAAGTCTGCAACCTTTGGATTAAAGTTGCCAGGATTTGCGTAGAACAACCTGAGGATTTGCGCAGAACAAAAAGGAAAATTGACTTTGGCATGAAAAAATTAATCTCTATTTGACAAATTCGACCTGATTGGGTGGAGCGATGTCTTGGAAAATGGAATGAGCAAATGAAGAGTGCGTGGGACTCTTTTTTAGGTCATGAAAATTGATTTTTTTCACTTACATGTGGTAGTGGGCCCACCATCAATTTATAACTTGGCTTTGACATTTTGTAGCTTCATGATTTTATGAAATTATTTCATAAAAACTTGATTTAAAACTTTAATTGCCAACTTAACCATTACTACTCCTTTATAAAATGGATTTCAATGATGAAATGACCAGTTTTCAGAAATTAACCTATTGACCTAGTGGTGACCTAGCATGGACTTATTAGATGAATTATGACCATAATGACTATGGGACTCTTCTAACAATGATTTGACTTGACCAAGATGGTATTATTTGACCATGGAACTGAAAGGAGTAGTAAAGACTGACCTTCCTAACTGGTGACCAATTTTTTTTATTGAAAAGCTATTTGAAACTATAAAAATTTGACCTGAAACCCTAATAAAAAACTTTGTAAGAGCACATTTGATCACCGGTGACTGACATGACTGACAGGCACTAACATTGGCTCTAGCTGGGGATGGCAGCTCCTTGGAGGTGTCAAGAACACCATAGACCAGGTAGCCTTATTCATTGGGCAATGGAGTCAAAAAGAAAAAGACCAAACTCAAACTAAAAACTGACTGACTATCTAACATGACATGACCTTAAAAAAAAAACTAGTAGCTGATCAAAGAAGCCTTATGGCCTTCTCCTCGGGCTTCAAACTCCTATGGTAGCCACTTCACAATTGGACATGAAAAGTAAACTAGTATATACAATGGTAATGAAAATATGCAAAAATTTCTTGAGGTATAGTAGTGCTTGAGAAGCCTACCATTGATCGCTCCTCCCAAATAATCTTGCCCATTCATTTCGTCTAACATATAAGCATTCTTTCCTCTGAAAGTTGAGACTCTATACGGTTCTTTCCATAAATTTTCAAACTTGCCATGTTTTCCCTTTTCTTCATTTCTTGCATTCCAACGAAGAACCACATCACCTAGGTTGAAATTGTCTTCTTTTGTCTTGCGATCATAAATATTTTTTATTCTTTCCTAAAGTTTAGAAGTATTTTGAAAAACTTCTTCCCTAGTTTGCTACAAATGGGTCATATGACTTATTCTTCGTTGCATATCATTTGTTTCATTGTCCAATTCCTGTAAAATGTTCATGACTAGGACAAAAAGGGATGAAGGAAAAACAATATCAATCCCATACACCAACTGAAAAGGAGACATGCCTATGGATTTCTTGTTACTTGCTGTATCTGCCCATAAAGCATTAACGAGCTTTTTATGCCAGTTTTTCTTATTGGCCTCTAAAACTTTCTTGATGATGTTGATCAGAGATTTGTTGGAAGATTCAACTAGAACATTCCCTTGTTATTGATAAGAAGTAGAATGTCCCAATACAATATGATACTCTCACAAAACTCCACTATATTCCTGGACTTGAAAGCACTAGTATTATCAGTGATTATCTTCTGCGGGAAGCCAAATCTAGACAAGGTATTAGATTCAATAAACTGAATGATAACAAAATCAGTAGCTTTCTTGGTTGGGATTACTTCAATCCATTTGTAAAATAATTTGTGGCTGTTAGGATCCATTTGTGTTGTGCATATAATGAAGGATGGATTTCACCGATAAAATCAAGACCCCATTGCTGGAAAGGAGCTGTGACTGAAAGAGGCTGCAATGGTAATGGTAAAAGTTTTATTTTTCCCTTAAAAATCTAACATTCATGACAAATCTTCACTATTTTATATACATAAGAACAAAGAGTAGGCCAATTAAAACTAGCTCTCAAAATTTTGTTTGTTGTACTTTTCCAGAAAAGGTGGCCACCAAAATCTCCTTTGTGGAAATCCCTCATTACATCCTTTTCTTCATTTTCGACTAGATAGTTCAGCAACACACCACCCAAGATCCTTCCAAAGCAAAACGCAATCAAGAATACAATATTTTGAAGCTTTCAACCTTAAGGATCTACTTTTACCTTTGGGAAGTTCTGGTGGAGGATTTAAATGTTGCAATACATAAACTATGTCGGAGTACCATGGAGATGAAGTGAACATGTCGGACACCTGTACCTGTGAATCTTCTACTTCTTCTTCAGAAAGAGAAACAATCAGATTGATATCTAATGCATGCAAATTAGATTCAACCATGAGCTTGGCCAAACCTTGTCCCTTGATGAGATTTGTCAGCTTTATCTCCAAATCATATTCTAACATTGTTGCGATCCATTTTCCCCGCCTGCCTTCTGGATCTGTCTGCATAAGAACTTCTTTTACTGCTGCTGTCAGAACATAAGCAATGGTGTGAGAATGCAGAATGTATACTCAGAAATATTTGAGCGCTTTCACCAAAGCCAAAGCCTTCTTCTCAATTATATTGTATTTCAGCATTACATCCCTTATTGTCCGACTGAAAAATGCTATAGGCTGTTCATTTTTCTGATCTTTCTTTTGCATTAGGACAACTGCTAAGGTATGCTCAGAGGCGAATGAAAATATGATGAAATCTGAAGTATAATCAGGACTGATTAAAGTAGGAGCAGTAGATAATGCAAATTTGACCGCATTGAAAGACTTCTTGGCATCTACAGACCATATTACCTCACTGTCCTTTTTCAACATGTCTGTCATTTCTCTCAAATGTTCAACGAGGTTTGGAATGAATCTCCTCAAAAAGTTGATTTTCCCATTAAATGAATGAATTTCTTTTTTGTTCCTTGGGAAATCTAATTGTTGAATGGATTCAACTCTTGTAGGGTCAATGCGAATGCCATCCTTGGAGATAATATGCCCTAGCAGCTTACCTTCTTCCATGGCAAACAAGCTCTTTTTTGGATTTAGTGATATACCAAATTTTTTGCATCTCTAAAAGACAATTCTTAAATGATGTAAGTGGTCTTGATCAGATTTAGAAAAAATTGTGAGATTATCTAAATAAACAACCAGAAAAAACATCATTTTCATTGGTGAAAGCTATGTCCATAGCTCGCTAAAAAGTCGCCCTTGCATTCTTTAATCCAAATGGATTCTTGGCATACATGAATGCACCCCGTGGTGTTGTAAAGTCTGTTTTCAACTGATCATCCTTATGTACCATAATTTAATTGTACCCTGAATATCCATCAAGCAATGAAATCTTGGAAGACCCAACTACCCTCTGGAGAATATGATCCATCTTCGGTAGGGGATAATTTTCCTTCAAGGATACTTTGTTTAAATTTCTGAAATCAATACAAAGAGGAATCTCCTTGGACTTCTTTCTCACCGGCACAAGATTTTACATCCACTCAGAAAAACGAATAGGAACTATAATATCGTATTTGTAGAGTCTATTTACCTCTTTCTCAATGGATGACAAAAATTTAGGATTAATCCTCCTCAGCTTCTTGCGGAATGGTTTTTGATCAGGATTAACTGGTATAGTGTGTTGAATGATGTTCTTATCATACACCTTTAAATCTGAATAGTCCCAAGCAAATACAACAAAAAATTTTGTCATCAAAGAAATGTACTTACTTTTCATATCAGGAGATAGAGACTTTGAAAATTTGACCATCTTAGGCTTGTCTGTTGTACCAATGTTTACATATTCAACACCTTTTTCCGTGGGAACCATGGTGGAATGTTATTATCTTTCAACTGTAATATTTCAATCTCTGTTGCTTCAATATATTGATCATTCTCATACGATGCATCATCAATATGGGAATTCAGGAATTCATCTTCCATCTACAGAAAATTGTTGATTTGTTTGTCATCCCAAAACACCTGCCAATATCTCAGATTTTCAGGGGCAGCTGGGCAGTGTTTAACATGAATTGAATACTTCTTATTAGAGTGGATGGGAATCTTAACCATACTAGCTGCAGTAGCATGGGAATCATCCATAATATTATGAGTTCTAGGAATCAAAGACAAAGTATATTTTGAAATTTTTTTAAGAATATCAAGGATAGCATTTCGATAAGCTCGGATTCTTGGATGCTTGGCTTGGTATTCCCCTTTCACTTGTTTAATTACCAATTTGGAGTCACCATAAACTGAAATTTTCTTTGCTCCCAACTTTTTCAGAATTTTAAGGCCAGCAATCAGTGCTTCGTACTTTGCCTCATTATTTGAGCAATCAAAGGCCAACTTATAAGAATTCATTCTTACATTGCGTGGAATTTTACATGAATGATGCAATGGACCATGAATCCACATACCAATCCCAACTCCTTGTTTCCCTAACACACCATCAAGCTCCATGGTCCAAAGACCATCTTCTTCATCTAGAAACAGAACTTTGGAAGGTTGAACTGTTTGAATTTTTGGAGGATGACTCACTGTCTCAATAATCTATGTTTTCTTCATTGACTCAGTAATCTTTTCAAGTGAATTTTATGGCTACAAACACTCTACATTCTTTTCCTTTTCCTCAACAATCAAAACTTCATGTACACTACTTATAACATTTGAAACTTTTGAAATTTCTACAAACTGACTATCATCATCTACTGGATTGATATCACTATACAAAATGAAAGACTTTAGGTCGGTATGTACAGCGTGGATGGGGTGATTATTTGGTTTTTCTTTGCTACTAATCATGAATATCATCTTTTTTCTCCCGGTACAATTTTCTAAGATGCCCAAATACTGGTATAGTAGCATACGAAAAGTCAAGTTGCAAGCTTCCTTTTTGCCCCCCAAGACCGTGAGAGAAACATGCCAAACTGTGGAGGAATATCATCAACCACTATTTCCATCAACACATTCTTGTCCTGAATTTGGTCCAGGGACACTACTAAGTCTTTGATGAGGCCAAGGCATTTCACTCTTCCCAAATCAAATGAATAGAGGTCATGATAAGGTCGGGTGGTACTTAATCCTAGTTTGTCCATAATAACATTTGGCATAAGGTTATGCGAGGCACCAGAATCTAGCATGGCATTATGGAGGATAAAATCATGAAGTTTTAGACTAAGATAGAAAGGTGGAACTTCACTATCTTCAGGGCTTCCCTCTAGAGTTGGACCAAATAGAAATGCAAGCTCATCATCAATACATTAACTGTATTTGACATCTGATCTACCTTCAACATTTTAGCAATCTGAGGCTTGTACTTATCATTCTTTACAAATTCAGTTAAAGGAATTGAAACTTTCAATTTGGAAATTTCATTCTCTAAACTAAATAGATTGGATTTCTTGTCTACCTCTTTTGCAGTGATGTCCTTCTTTTCAATCTGCCCTTTAGCTTGAGACTCATTCTTATGACTTTCTCTTTGAACCTCCTTATCCTTCCTCACATTGTTGGTATAAGCTTCATTGGTTTTATCCCGACTTAATATGACAATCTCCTTGACTTTATTTTGACCCGCAGGAGCTATTTCTTTGTCTTGTGCATCTTTCTGTGCATTCTGCCTTTTCAGATTCAATGTGACAGGTACATTTATGCTTCTTAAATTGTACTATTTCTGCAAATGGCTAAGAGCATTTTGATATCCTCTTTGGTATTCTTTGGTTTGCATTTCCCATAAATCATCATTTGCAAGTACAAGATGCTGATCAATTGGTATTAAAGACTCCTAAGAAAACTGATATTCCTCAGTCAGATACGTAGGCAGTTCATCTTCCTCAAAGAAATGATTTGCTTCAACAATTTATTGTTCATATTCTTCCTCTCCTTCAGTGTAATTTTGCTGAAATGGAGTTCTAATTTGTCCATGGGGATCCTGATTTCTCCTCTTTCTGCTTATTTCTGAACTGTTGTTGTTCGTTTCCTCGATAATTTGGATTCTTTACTAAAGGCTTCGCTTGTCAATCTGCTATAGACATTCTGTCCATCATTCTTTCTGTTAGTTACCTATACCAATAGGTTTCATATTTCATGATTGACAAAGAAAAGTCCAAATATGCTCTGCTTTGGTGATGCAAAGATCCCATATTTCCAAGAGAAGACAATGTGTGTATATAGCTTGATGTTGTCCCAAGTTTGATGGCTGGTCCAACAGCCTAATCTGGATCATGTCATGTTTCAATTTTTGTTGTAGAATAGAGAAAGAAGTCTGTCCAAACTGTTTAATATTGGCAGACCAACAACTTAGGTAGAGAATTAAGGTTTCCAACTGTTTAATCTGGGACCTTGGAAGCAATAAGGGTAGTTCCAGATAGGAAATCAAAAGAAAAAATCCAAACAAATGAAAAGGCACAGAAGGGTCTGCTAGTCTAAGTGCACCCTCCATGAAGAAACAAAAAAATGTTAGGCAAGTAGATGGGTAGGCAGATGGGGTTGCAGAAATGTCATTCCTTTTAATTAAGTGTTTGATAACCTAGTCACAAAGGAATATCAGTGGATTGAGAAGGTTCTCTTCTCCATCATGGGTAGCAAAGCAAAGGAGCATGTCTAACCCCCGTTCTTTCCCCTTTTCACATTCATAACTAACCTCCCTTCATCAGTTAAGATCCATGGAAGAATTTGAGGTTTTATGCTGGTTCTTATACCTTTAAAAGCCACATTTCCTGTTTAAAAATCTTTTCATTTTGATCTACTCCCTAAGCTAAGTGGTTTTCAAGTTAACTTAGTAATATAACTCCTCATTCACTTTTCCATCCATATTAACCCCTGACTTCTATTATCTAAATCCCCTATCTTACCCTTTCCCTACTATTATAACACTATGGTGTATAAATCCCAAGCATTGTATTGATATCCTCCCTTTTTAGCACTATAGCTAAAAAAGTTTGTCTTGGGGGAACTTTAGTCCACCAAGGACTATGGTCAACCCTGTCATGGGATTGCTCTAACCTCTGGTTGGAATGATAACCTTCCCCTAAGCCCTCACCTTCCCTCTGTTCAAAAATTTCCATAAAAAACCCCTTTTCCTCTGCTAAAACCCACTTTAAACCTCTTTTTCCTAAAGAAAAACCCAAAAAACCCATAAAACCCGAAAAAATCCCGAAAAACCCACAAAAAGCCCTTAAACCTAAAGTTCTCCGCCCAAAATATTAATTTGAATATTTTAATATGCCGGCGGGACCCCCCCCAACATGCACGATCCGTCGGGAGGCCCGCCAGCCGTCCATCGTCTGCCACCCCCGATCCAACGGTGGGCGGGTATTTCCAGATTTGGATCTGTCGTCCTTTAGCGTCCGGGGAACGGTGGTTTTCCGCCCCGTACATGGGACGCGTGGCAGGCGGCGGGGTTGTTCGGAGCCCCCCTCCCCGATACCGCCTTTGCCCAAAGGTGGTGCGGGGAAACCGCTTACCCCCCTCCCCATTACCACCTTCCCTCCTACGTCACCCACACGTCACCATGACGTCGGACCATCTCCCGCCCCGCGCCGCGTGGCCCTCCTCGTAGCCCTGCCACCTTATCCGCCTGCCACCGTGTCCGGCCATGCTGGCCTCCACCTCAGCGCCCACGTCACCCTCCGTACCCGGGCCCGCCATGACGTCATGCTGACGTCATCGGCGGAAAAGCGCCAATAACCCGCTTTTACCAAAATTGTCGTTATAAACGCCCTAAATAGCCGTTTTATGTCATTTTCGAGCGAAATACATAGAGCTCTTGTCGCTGCTTCCGCGCCAGATTGTTCCCGAACCTCCAAATTCGAATTTGCGACCGTCCAAGCTTATCAACTCAGCTACATTGAGCCTTCACAGTTCGGCCCGCAGGCTTGTCAAGCGATTTTATCCAGGTATTCACCATAATTTTCCCATTTAGCCCATACATACCATTTCTCTGCAAATTACCATTAAAGAACTTGTCAAATTCCAAATTAAACTCTGTCTGCTACCTACAAGTGAGCTAAGGTAACCTGCATTGCCCCAACACCATAATTTAACATTAAAACAGACAATTCGCGGACCAAAATTGTAAATTTGTCCTCGAGGTGCCCGGCATTGTTCCCTTTTGCCGAGTGTAGACCAGCTGCAGCTTCTTACCAAAGTAAATCTCACATACCCTCTGCAATTTACCCCTAGCAATTCACAATCCCTGTGAATTTACCAAAAACTGCAGAAACAGGCCTGCCTTTTCCACTGAGAAAAACATTTCAAACATTGTCTGCAGTGAGTCTATCACATAAGCTCTGAGGAACCTTGCAATCCATTGCACTCACCTTGTTCAAAATCAGATTATACAATGGCTGCCCCTGCACCCTCAGCCCTCAGTGTAGCTCCATCAAATCCACCAAATAAAGACCTGGAGGCCTTGCCCTTTGCTGACAAGGACTACCTCATTGAAGACTTTGTGGGTAACAAGGACTTTCTGCAGACCTTCAGGCAATTGAGAGAGGACTACCTGAATGGTCATGATACATATGGGATATGGGAGTCAAACCTCCCATACTATTGTCTCCCCTCTGTCAATGTCTTTCCTGAGATCATTCGCCTATGTGCAGAAAACTATGATGTACAGCATAGAGCCATTAGCTCTCCATATGGGAGGATCCTCTTTTACATTAATCCTGAATCCATCAATAAAATGCTCCATTTTGATCAGACAGAGATGCTGTTCCCATTTTCCATGAATTATCTGCTGGACACTGGTGCCAAGATGACCAGTGAGGAGATTCAAAAGGTCACCAGGACATTCATGAGACCTGAGTGCCAGCCTACAGGGCCACCTCCTTATCTGGATGTCTATTTTACTGAAGTAGGCAGATTATTACTGGACATGATTTCTTATGTGCTGGGATACAGAACCAACGAGCATGTGGATGAAACAATGCTGGTATTGCTAGCTGTTTACAGCCCAGGCCAACCCCCTGCCCGCAAATATAACTTTGCCAAGTTCATAGCTAACAAGATCCATGATCAGTTGGGAAAAGTGGATAGACAGGGTGTCTTCAAGTACTCGGCCTATATCTATCACCTTTTCATGTACTATCAGTCTGAGGCTTTTCCATGCTACATCAAAAAGCTGGATTTTTAGAGGGGAAAGAAGATCTGTTATCTTCTGGACCTCTGTCTATCACAAAGTCTCAAATTCACCCTATTCCTATTGTGAATTTGTTGACCAATTTGTATACCCAGTCTCTTGCCTATTGATGAGGTCCCCTCCTCCCAGAATATCAACTGAGATACAGAAAGCTCTGCAGCTTTCCAAAAAATACAAAATAGGTGATTGGTACCTATATGAGAATCATACAGTCATCAGAGTCTATGGCTGTGAGCTCTGTCCATATAGGCTCCCAAAATATGTGCCTATGAGGTTATTTGCCTTGGAGTATTACAGGCAGTTGATTCAGTCCGACCTCACCCACTTCCACAGCTCCAAAAAGAAGGCCCACCTCAAGTTCAAACACCAGTTGGGCCCCTTCATCATGAATAAGAAAGAAGGATGGGAAGATGCCGACCTAATCCTCAAAGATAAATACAAGCTGTCATATAGTTTTCGGTGGGTCCCTTATGACCCTCAAGGCTTCATTACTGCTAGAAGAACCAAGTACAGGCTTCTAGGTTATAGGCATTGTCAATACCCACACATTGAAAGATATGCCAACCAGCAAGAATGGCAGCAGGGTACTCTAGTTGAAAAACTAACTGAAGAAGAGACAATGCTAAAGAATGTAAAGGAGCTTGAAAAAACTTTTGACCTAGACTCTGTGCAGTAGGTACCTTCCTAACGGCCTTATTCAGCAGGAGAAGGGACCTCTGCCTCAAGGACTGCACCAGTCGCACAGGCACCTTCCACAGCAGCACCAGCTACAGACAAAGGGAAAGGCATAATGGGTGCTGAGGAAGAAACCATGAAAGAAAAGTCTGCCCCTTCAAGTGAACAACAACAACAACAACAACAAGGGCAGCAACACGAACATCAACAAGAGCAGCCACAAGGGCAGCAACTAGAGCAGCAGCAAGAGCAGACTCCCCCTCCACAAACTGAGGCACCCACAGCTCCAATTTTGCAGACCCCAGCACAAGAGGACAGGGGTACGAAGAGGTCCAGAGAAGAGTCCACTCCTGCTAGTGGATCCTCCCAGCAACCCCAGACCAAGAGGCCAAGAGCTGATTCCCCAGAGGTAGAAGACATCACTGAAGAATTCCTTGACAGTTCAAGGAAAAACAGGGAGGGTAGCCAGCACACAGGTACGAGCTCCTTTCAGCAGGAGCAAGGATTACAACTTGATTTGGAGGTGTCCTCCTCCTCACAGCAGAGCAAGAAGCCCAAAGGCACTAAGGACTTCTTCAAACAAATAAAGGCACAGAATGACCTGCTGAGGGTGGAGGTTTATAAGCAATTTCTCAATGCCACACCAGCCCAAAAGGAAAGGCTAATGTCTGTGTATGACATCCAGGAGGAGAAAATGATCCTCAGCCATTTCAAGCCTACAGTGCCCCATCCAAAATCAGCAGCAGACTATGTGAAGACAAGGGTGGAGGTCTTAGCCAAAGACATCCATCCAATGGACCAGATTGAACTCCACAAACAGACTGGAGAAATGGTCTATGCAACCTTGGTAGAGAGGGCAACCTTGGCCCATGAACTAAAAGAGTCACTCAAAATACCAACACTCAGTTGGATTTTGAGAGAATGTCCTCCCTAGCCAAAGATAACAGAATAAAGTCACTAGAGGACATTATTGTTGACCTAGGGCATGATCCTAAGGATCCAAAGGGTGTAAAGGCCCTTATGAAGAAAAAAGAAGATGACCTCAATGCATTGAAGAAGAGGTTAAAGCTGCAGCCTACAGAGCATCCTCAGACAGCAGAGCTACAGAAGGAAAAACAGGTCGATGAGCAGCTAGACCTCATAATGCAGTTAAATCAGAAAATCCTTGAGTTGGAGAAAGAGCTTGAGGGGGCATTACAAGACAAACAGGGAGAATCCACATCCCAAGCCCCCCCAACTACTTCAACCACTGCAACAACTATAGAGCCAGCAGTGGCTCCCACAACAGAAGCAGCAGCAAGAGCTCCAAGCTCCAGTGCAAGTGTGGAAGAATTAACCAAGGCCATTAAGGAAATGGAGCTCCAGGCAGATGAAATAAAGAAGGCCAAAGAAAAATTGGCAGAATTGGATGCCAAGTATGACAAATCAAAGATGACAGTGGCAGAACAAGGCAGAGAAATAAAGGCCCTAAAAGAAAAGATAAAGGCCTTGGAAAAGGAGCTGAATCTGGAAAGTGCCATGGCCGAAATAAGGAGAATTATGTGGGCCAAAATTGGCCAATCCATCGATAAACAATGGAGATCAATTAAAACCATACATGAGCAGATGGATTTAATTGGCCTAGCACAAACAGAGATTCAGAGGGCCAAGACAACACTGGGAGACAAGCCAGAACAGGCCAACAGAATGATAGATTTTTTGAACAGGCAAGAAAAGGAGGAACTGGCAGCCATGGGCATAGTCAACAGAACAGAGGCCGTCCTCACAGCCAAGAAAGTACTCACTCTGAGGAATTATGTACAGACAGTGGAGAGAGAGTGCTTTGAGATACAAGCTGAAGTACATGAGTACCAGCATAAGATGGCAACACTGCAAGCAAAAGGACTACCCAGCCTACTAAGCGGTGCAGGAAAGCTGATCTCCCGAGATCAATTTGCTAACAGGATGGCAGCTTATATTGAAAACCAAATCACTGCATCTGCCAGTACCTCTCAGGAAACAAGGCCTCCAACAGGACAGAGCTTATATAATAAACTTGAAGGCCTGTTTTTTATTGAGAGTGAGGTGAAGCACATTTTTGAAATTCCTCCTAATTTTTACAGGTATACAGAGGCCGATGAAACTTTGATTAAGATTCGAAGACATCAAATGCCTAAGGAGGATTGGTGGGAGGCAATGCTTCAAATTCTGCCACGTTAGCCTTAGTTGCTCGGTCACTGCCATCCCCAGCTCACTAGAAGACAAACAACAGAAAAAGGTTAGCATTTAAAGTAGCTGAAAATTGACTCAGCACATGTACAACGACAGCTAGCCCAAAGGATAAGAAAAAACGCATATCTTTGACAGCTTATCCTCAGCCGACTCCAGCAGCCACCAAGTCAACAGTCTCTGACCATTTTGACAGCTAAAGCACTGAAGAGTTACTACAGCATTAACCTTCTCAGCTACAACGCTCCAGGAGTTGGCATAACATCAATGAGCCATTAACTCATTTCCTTGATATTTTTCATGTAAATTTTGTATATATACCCCCCTTAGTAACGCATAAGGGGTTGGTAATTTTTACTCTGAGGAAATATATTGTACACTTTCAGAATTATCTAATACAAAGGGCTGGACTAGCTCAGTGATTTCCTGAAGTTTTGATGTCTTGCTGATGACCTGCGTGCTGTTGCAGAATTCTTGTGCTGTCTAGTGGAATAATAAGTCTTCTTAATCTCTGTTTGTCTTCTAATGTTATTGCATACTCATGTTTTCATCAAATCTAGCAATAGAGAAAAGGAATAGTACAGGACATGATTCATAACACTCTGTGCTCAATCTTTTATTGCTGTAAATGTTTTCTTCTGAATTAACCATGGACATGAAATCTTGAGTGCTCATGTTTGCGTTAATTCAATAACTGTGAATGTTTATCTAGAAATTCTTAGTTGCTTCTAAATAATATTCTCACTTCTTCACACATCCGTTTATTGAAAGATTCTTAACTTCCTTTCATAAACTGAATACATCACACTTAATCAAAATTCCAAAGCGTTGTTTCCCAGATAAGTTATCCAGCTCTGCAGCATCACTATCATATCAACATAGCACACCAAACATCTAAAGGACCATTGACTCCATGCCCAATGACCTATAACATTCTAGTGTGAGCACATATATATCTTGACTGAAACATTCTCCAACCAAATACAAAAAACAAATCTTGAAAATCATAACTAGCCTAAAATACTATCAAAACAGAGATAAATCTTAAAGAGAGAGCCCTCTCTGATTACAGCCTGGATAGAAGCTGCAATCCAAAGATTGGTTAGTGGTTACCCCGGCCGTATTCCCTTGGGAGTCAAAGGGAACAACCTGGGTGTTAACATAAATGGCGACTCAGCTGGGGACAACTTATTTTTCAACTATTGTCTGTCTATAGACAGTGGTTCTAAAAATTTGAGCAGTCCCTTGAAACAGTTCTAAAAATATCCCAAAATATCAAAAAACAAGTTCAGAAGCTGGCTCCTAAAAGGAAACTAGACACACTAGGTCAAACCCTGACCCCAATCCACCAGCTATTTTGGAAAATCCTAACACAATCCCCAAGATCGTTAGGAAGCAGCGGGAACAGGAGACCCTTGTTGACTCAAGTCCTGAGACAGCTCATCCAAACCCTGTTCCAACTCCAATCAAGGTTCTATTTCGGTCTACCCTTGGTTCCCCCAGTTCACCATCCACATCTCAAAGCCCTCCTTTCACACCTCCATCCACTGCACATATTCCCTTGACCAACACTCTAGTTTCCACCTTTCCCACCACCCCTGTTGTACCAGTCATTCATGCTATCCCAGTTATCCCTGTCAACCCAATAAATCCTACAAATATGGCTAACAGATATGCACCCCTGCAGTTACCTGCCAATGTTCCAGCTCTACCTCAGGACTATCAATCCAAGATCTCATATTTTGACTCCACTGGCCCTTTCACAGCAATTCAGCATGCCAGAAGGATGCAAGACCACTTTGAGAACTATGAAATTGATGACGACAGTGTGAGAATGAGAGTCTTTGTTCAGAGCCTCACAGGGGATGTAAGAACTTGGTTTAGATCACTGGCTGCAAATACCATAACAACCCCTGATGACCTTTATCAAGCTTTTACTAATAGATGGGAGAAGAAGAAAGATCCCCTGCACATACTTGGTGAATATGACACAATCAGACGAGGTCCTCAAGAGACCGTGTTGGAGTATTGTGCAAGATTTAATAATGTATATAATGCAATACCACAGAATTTAAGACCTCCCCCTGATCTGGCCTTGTACAAATTTCCTGATGGTTTTGACCCTGATATGGCATATCAGTTAAAAGAAAGGGCACCTGAAACCCTTGAAGAAGCCCAAAAGGTTGCTGTCACAGTAGAGGCTAACCTGATTGCCAAAAGAAACAGGGCAAGATTAGAAAAGAGAACCACCTTCAAAGAAGAACCCTCGGCCTTTGATAAAAAACTGGATGCAATACTCGCTAGCATGAAGAGATTGGGGGACAGAGTAGAATCAGTTGAGAGAAAGTCATCATGGGATGCACCACAAAATAACCCTAACAGGAATCCAAACTTTAGGAGAAATCAAAACCCAAACGTTGGCAAGACCGGTTCTGACCCAGACATAAGACCTCCTTTCCAGGAAAACTATACTGAGGCATCCACTTCGGATGAACAAACAGATGACACCCACATTAACCTGATGGGCCTGAATGATGAGCAGCAAGTTTTTCTAAGTCAAGAGGATCATAAAGATGATGACATTCAGCAATTCCAAACCAGGTCAAGTGAGTCATTTGACTTTAAACAAGGATATGACACAACTGTTTATGAAGTTTATAAACAATATAAGCTAAGAAGCAGAACTATAAATGTGACACAACCTGACAAGACAAAGGACACAACACAACCTAAGAAAGCTATTATCACAGAACCAAGTGACAAAACTGGTCCAATTACAGATGAGGTAACAGTTGAGGAAATAGCTGTAACTTCTCCCTCAAAACAGCAACCAGTAGAGTCATCACCCTTGCAGCCCAACCCAACTAACATTCATCAAGAGGTCAGTAACAAGGACAAGCTTCAAGATCAAGATAAGAATCAAGAAGAAAACCTAGTGAACAAGGAAAAGGCTGCCACCCACAACACCAAGATCCAATCTGAAAGACCCTTTGACTTAGAAGCTGAAATTGGCAAATTGAAGGTAGCTGTCCCTCTTTCAGAACTAGCCAAGCATGACATTTATAGACAACAAATCAAGAAGTCCTTTCAGCTAACTCGTAATAAAGATAATGTAAATGTGTTAGATGACACCCCAGAATTGCTTTTCGGTCCAGAAGTTGATGGAAAAATAGCCGTTGCAGGTATCTTACCTTTTTATGTCAGTTTACATGTTCATGATAAGATACTACACAATGCAATGTTTGATTCAGGTGCCTCTCACAACTTGATGCCCAAATCAGTCATGGAAAGATTGAATCTAGATATTACAAGACCATATAAGGACCTATTCTCATTTGACTCCAGCCAAGTCAAGTGTCTAGGCTTGATAAAAGACTTATGTGTGTCCCTTGTTCAGTACCCAAATAAAACAATTCTCATGGATGTTGTGGTTGCTGATATCCCACCTAAATATGGGATGCTGTTATCAAGATCATGGGGGGCTAAACTCCAAGGTTCCCTACAACTAGACATGTCATATGCAACCATCTCTGTCTTTGGGCAACCAAAAAGACTATACAGAGAAACACTTATGAAATACATGGTCAGCAGTGAAGAAAAACCTCAAAATTTTCCCATATATGCTGTTCATTCTGATATAGACTCATATATTCTTTTCAATGACAATACAGGTCTTACAAATAAAGATGTTGAAACCAAAACACTTGAGCAAGACCAGGATATTAATGAACAAGCTGCTGCTCTAGAAATCAAGCTAATTCAAGCAAGTGATCAGACTGTCCTAGAAGACAAACCAGGTGAAAAACCAGAACTTCAACTTATGATCCCAGATCACAGACAAGTTATTAAGTCTCCCCCAGAACAAGAGATCCTATGGTTCCTTGAATTTGATGGGTCAGTCAACAAGTTAGGGGCAGGAGCAGGGGTTTGGATACATAATAAACAAAACAGTCATGCAGAGGGTCGAGCCTATAGGTTAAACTTCAGATGCACCAACAATATGGCAGAATATGAAGCTCTCTTGTTAGGCCTTAAGCTAGTAAAATCCTTACAAGCCATAAAGGTTTCAATTATGGGAGATTCAGACTTGATCATCCAACAAGTAAAGGGAAATTTTGTTACTAATGATAAAAGACTGAGATCTTATAGGTCTGCTGCTGCTGAACTACTACAGTCCTTCACTGAATTCCAGATTACCAAAATTCCTAGAACCCATAATCTGCATGCCCATAGCTTGGCCACATTTGCAAGTACCTGCAAGCTACCTTTTGAGCCCCACCATTGCTTTACAGCTGAGGTAAAACACAGACCTTCTGTCCCAAACAATGTCAAGGACTGGCAAGTATTTGAAGATGATGCACAAATAAATAATTTCTTGACCTTGCAACAAGAATTTGTAGGACTAAATATTGACACTGACAGAGCAAGTCAATCACAAATACTTGAAAGAGCAAATCAATCACAAATACTTGAAAGAGAAAGTCAATCACAAATACCTAATCAACAGAATCATAAGCCAATATCACCTAAAACAGCTAACCAAATCCTACATCCAACAATTTTCAACAAAGACAACATACTAGAAATTCAACAAAATGGTTGTGAAGAAGTGGCTGATGCTGAAGCTGAAGTGATACAATTGAAAGATAATTTTCTTCCAACAGGCCTAACTCCACTAGAGGATATTTTTGATTCAAATGATGTCCCTAGAAAACCAAAAATGCAGCCCCTTAACTCTGCCATCGAGGAATGCAACATTGGAACCATGGAAAAGCCCAAGATAATAAAATTGTCTGCATCCCTACCTCCTGATCAGAAGCCCAAATACATTGACCTTTTCAAAGAGTTCCAGGATGTCTTTGCATGGAGTTATGAGGACTTGAAATCCTATGACACCTCTGTGATCCAACACACAATCCCTCTCAAGCCAAATCAAAAGCCATTTAAGCAAAAATTGAGAAGAATAAACCCTATGCTCCTCCCTGCAATTGAGAAAGAGGTACAAAAAATGTTTAAGGCTGGTATCATAGCACCAATCAGGTTTTCTGATTGGATCTCAAATTTGGTGCCTACAAGAAAGAAAACTGGTGAAATAAGACTTTGTGTTGATCTTAGAAATCTAAACCAAGTGTCCCTCAAAGACAATTATCCCTTACCTAAGATGGATCACATTCTCCAAAGAGTGGTAGGAGCATCAAGGATCTCATTACTTGATGGATTCTCAGGCTTTAATCAAATCCTAGTACACCCTGATGATCAAGACAAAACTGCATTCACAACCCCATGGGGAACTTTCAAATATGTAAAAATGCCTTTTGGATTGAAAAATGCAGGGGCAACCTTTCAAAGGGCAATGGACATTGCTTTTGCCAAAGAGATTCATGACTTCCTTGTCATTTATTTGGATGACCTCACACCTTTCTCAAAATCAGACCAAGAACATTTGAAACACTTGAGACAGATCTTCCTAACATGTAGGAAATATGGAATTTCCTTGAACCCAAAGAAGTCTCTATTTGGTTTGGAAGAAGGTAAGCTATTAGGGCATATCATTTCAAAGGATGGCATCAGAATTGACCCAGACAGGATACAAGCTATCTTGCAAATGCCCCACCCAAGAAACATCAAAGAATTGCAAGCCTTCTTGGGTAAGATCAACTTCTTGAGAAGGTTTATCCCAAACTTAGCAGAATTGATCAGATTACTAAATAACATGCTAAAGAAGGACTCAAAAGTGAAATGGACAGTTGAAGCAAATCAAGCCTTTGAAGGCATAAAATTGGCCCTTACCCAAACTCCAGTCTTAACAAATCCTCAATTTGACAGGGAATTTATCATTTTCTCTTTTGCCTCCCAGCATACTATTGCTGCAGTTTTATTACAAAAAGATGACCAAGGAAATGAGAAACCCATTGCTTTCTTCAGTAGAGCTCTTAGAGATGCACCTCTGAAATATCAGATCATGGAAAAGCAAGCATATGCTTTGGTCAAGGCCATTAAAGACTTTAGGATTTACATCCTTTACTCCCATGTTATAGCTTATGTGCCAAGTCCCATTGTAAAAGACATACTTACTCAAGAAAATTTAGAGGGCAGAAGAGGAAAATGGATTGCCAACATCTTGGAATTTGACATTGAAATAAAACCTACAAAACTAATAAAAGGGCAAGGTTTGGCCAAACTGATGACAGAAGCAAACTTCCAAGCCCTAGACATAAACCAGCTGGACAATGAACCGGAGCTGGCGACTCCAAAGATCAATGTAGCCTTTGAACAATCCCCTTGGTATTCTGATATATGTTATGTGTTACAAAACCTGTGTGCTCCACCAGGATTGTCCAGAACTAAGTGTAGGTTCCTAAAAATGAAAGCTTCTAAATTTTGTGTTATAAATGGCAATTTGCTTTGGAAAAACCATGAGGGTATACTGTTAAACTGCTTGATTGAGAATGAGACTAACAATGTCACCAAAGAATTTCATGCAGGTGACTGTGGTGGACACTTGTATTGGAAGTCCACTGTGGATAAGATACTGAGGGCTGGTTACTATTGGCCCACCATTTTCTCTGATGTCAAGAAATTCACCACCTCATGTCATAAATGTCAAGTGTTTGAGGGAAAGAGAAAGTTACTGCCACTCCCTTTGAGGCCTATTGCAACAGAGAGACCTTTTCAACAATGGGGCTTGGATTTCATTGGGGAAATTCATCCTTCATCTTCAGGCCAACATAGATGGATTCTAACGGCTACAGACTACTTTACTAAATGGATTGAAGCTGTTCCATGCAGACAAGCAAATGATTCCACTATCATTCAGTTCCTTGAGACCAATATTCTTGCTAGATTTGGCTGTCCTGATAAAATAATAACAGACAACACTGCTGCCTTCAGATCAAAGAAGATGGTGAATTTCTGCCACAAATTTCACATTACCTTGGGCCATTCTACTGCATACTATCCTCAAGGAAATGGCCTTGCTGAATCATCAAATAAAAGCCTGGTGAACATCATAAAAAAGGTGCTGGAAGAAAATAAAAAGAACTGGCACAAGAAGCTTGTGAATGCCTTATGGGCAGATAGACTAACAACCAAGAGATCAATTGGGGTCAGCCCATATGAGTTAGTCTATGGAATAGAGGCCAAATTCCCTTCATCACTAGGGGTTCCTGTTATGAAACTACTGCAAGAAAGTCAAGCTGAACCAAATGATATACAAAGAAGAATTAATCAAATAATATGTTTGCAAAAAACTAGAGACCAAGTTTATAACAGAGTTCAAGTTTTACAAGAAAAGTTAAAGAAAGCCTTTGACAGAAGGACCAAGGCAGAAGATTTCAACGTTGGTGACAAAGTCCTCAAATGGGATTCAAGAAGGGAAGACAAAGGAAAACATGGAAAGTTTGATTCCCTTTGGAAAGGACCATTTGCTGTTCAAGCAGTACAAGGAAACAATACTTACTTCCTTAAAAGTCTTGATGAAGCTGATTTGGATGAAGGTCCTGTAAATGGCAGGATGTTGAAGCACTATTTTGACTACCATCCATGAGTACAGCCTAAGTTTCCCTTGTACATATCCAGGTGTATATATTACTTTCTGTTGACATGTAAAAATGCAGTTTCTCAAGTTTTGTAAGTTATCAGCAAAGGGCAAATAAGTTCAGAGATTTACTAAGATGGGAAGAGCATAACTTTGGCATTTCAAAGAAGAATACTCCAAGTTTGATACAAGAAGTCAAGGGCAAGGCATTCTGACCTGCTGTTCTTGGTCTTTCAAAGGAAAAACCATCCCCATGTGGAGCCACTGTTAGTTACCTATACCAATAGGTTTCATATTTCATGATTGACAAAGAAAAGTCCAAATATGCTCTGCTTTGGTGATGCAAAGATCCCATATTTCCAAGAGAAGACAATGTGTGTATATAGCTTGATGTTGTCCCAAGTTTGATGGCTGGTCCAACAGCCTAATCTGGATCATGTCATGTTTCAATTTTTGTTGTAGAATAGAGAAAGAAGTCTGTCCAAACTGTTTAATCTTGGCAGACCAGCAGCTTAGGTAGAGAATTAAGGTTTCCAACTGTTTAATCTGGGACCTTGGAAGCAATAAGGGTAGTTCCAGATAGGAAATCAAAAGAAAAAAGCCAAACAAAAGAAAAGGCACAGAAGGGTCTGCTAGTCTAAGTGCACCCTCCATGAAGAAACAAAAAAATGTTAGGCAAGTAGATGGGTAGGCAGATGGGGTTGCAGAAATGTCATTCCTTTTAATTAAGTGTTTGATAACCTAGTCACAAAGGAATATCAGTGGATTGAGAAGGTTCTCTTCTCCATCATGGGCAGCAAAGCAAAGGAGCATGTCTAACCCCCCTTCTTTCCCCTTTTCACATTCATAACTAACCTCCCTTCATCAGTTAAGATCCATGGAAGAATTTGAGGTTTTATGCTGGTTCTTATACCTTTAAAAGCCACATTTCCTGTGTAAAAATCTTTTCATTTTGATCTACTCCCTAAGCTAAGTGGTTTTCAAGTTAACTTAGTAATATCACTCCTCATTCACTTTTCCATCCATATTAACCCCTGACTTCTATTATCTAAATTCCCTATCTTACCCTTTCCCTACTATTATAACACTATGGTGTATAAATCCCAAGCATTGTATTGATATCCTCCCTTTTTAGCACTATAGCTAAATAAGTTTGTCTTGGGGGAACTTTAGTCCACCAGGGACTATGGTCAACCCTGTCATGGGATTGCTCTAACCTCTGGTTGGAGTGATAACCTCCCCCTAAGCCCTCACCTTCCCTCTGTTCAAAAATTCCATAAAAAACCCCTTTCCCTCTGCTTAAAACCCACTTTAAACCTCTTTTTCCCCCCACAAAAACCCTTGCCTGAAAAACCCACAAAAATCCCTTAAACCTAAAGTTCTCCGCCCAAAATATTAATTTGAATATTTTAATATGCCGGCGGGACCCCCCCCAACATGCACGATCCGTCGGGAGGCCCGCCAGCCGTCCATCGTCTGCCACCCCCGATCCAACGGTGGGCGGGTATTTCCAGATTCGGATCTGTCGTCCTTTAGCGTCCGGGGAACGGTGGTTTTCCGCCCCGTACATGGGACGCGTGGCAGGCGGCGGGGTTGTTCGGAGCCCCCCTCCCCGATACCGCCTTTGCCCAAAGGTGGTGCGGGGAAACCGCTTACCACCCTCCCCGTTACCACCTTCCCTCCTACGTCACCCACACGTCACCATGACGTCGGACCATCTCCCGCCTCGCGCCGCGTGGCCCTCCACGTAGCCCTGCCACCTTATCCGCCTGCCACCGTGTCCGGCCACGCTGGCCTCCACCTCAGCGCCCACGTCACCCTCCGTACCCGGGCCCGCCATGACGTCATGCTGACGTCATCGGCGGAAAAGCGCCAATAACCCGCTTTTACCAAAATTGTCGTTATAAACGCCCGAAATAGCCGTTTTATGTCATTTTCGAGCGAAATACATAGAGCTCTTGTCGCTGCTTCCGCACCAGATTGTTCCCGAACCTCCAAATTCGAATTTGCGACCGTCCAAGCTTATCAACTCAGCTACATTGAGCCTTCACAGTTCGGCCCGCAGGCTTGTCAAGTGATTTTATCCAGGTATTCACCATAATTTTCCCATTTCGCCCATACATACCATTTCTCTGCAAATTACCATTAAAGAACTTGTCAAATTCCAAATTAAACTCTGTCTGCTACCTACAAGTGAGCTAAGGTAACCTGCATTGCCCCAACACCATAATTTAACATTAAAACAGACAATTCGCGGACCAAAATTGTAAATTTGTCCTCGAGGTGCCCGAAATTGTTCCCTTTTGCCGGGTGTAGACCAGCTGCAGCTTCTTACCAAAGTAAATCTCACATACCCTCTGCAATTTACCCCTAGCAATTCACAATCCCTGTGAATTTACCAAAAACTGCAGAAACAAGCCTGCCTTTTCCACTGTGAAAAACATTTCAAACATTGTCTACAGTGAGTCTATCACTTAAGCTCTGAGGAACCTTGCAATCCATTGCACTCACCTTGTTCAAAATCAGATTATACAATGGCTACCCCTGCACCCTCAGCCCTCAGTGTAGCTCCATTAAATCCACCAAATAAAGACCTGGAGGCCTTGCCCTTTGCTGACAAGGACTACCTCATTGAAGACTTTGTGGGTAACAGGGACTTTCTGCAGACCTTCAGGCAATTGAGAGAGGACTACCTGAATGGTCATGATACATATGGGATATGGGAGTCAAACCTGCCATACTATTGTCTCCCCTCTGTCAATGTCTTTCCTGAGATCATTCGCCTATGTGCAGAAAACTATGATGTGCAGCACAGAGCTATTAGCTCTCCATCTGGGAGGATCCTCTTTTACATTAATCCTGAATCCATCAATAAAATGCTCCATTTTGATCAGACAGAGCTGCTGTTCCCATTTTCCATGAATTATCTGCTGGACACTGGTGCCAAGATGACCAGTGAGGAGATTCAAAAGGTCACCAGGACATTCATGAGACCTGAGTGCCAGCCTACAGGGCCACCTCCTTATCTGGATGTCTATTTTACTGAAGTAGGCAGACTATTACTGGACATGATTGCTTATGTGCTGGGATACAGAACCAGCGAGCATGTGGATGAAACAATGCTGGTATTGCTAGCTGTTTACAGCCCAGGCCAACCCCCTGCCCGCAAATATAACTTTGCCAAGTTCATAGCTAACAAGATCCATGATCAGTTGGGCAAAGTGGATAGACAGGGTGTCTTCAAGTACTCGGCCTATATCTATCACCTTTTCATGTACTATCAGTCTGAGGCTTTTCCATGCTACATCAAAAAGCTGGATTATAGAGGGGAAAGAAGATCTGTTATCTTCTGGACCTCTGTCTATCACAAAGTCTCAAATTCACCCTATTCCTATTGTGAATTTGTTGACCAATTTGTATACCCAGTCTCTTGCCTATTGATGAGGTCCCCTCCTCCCAGAATATCAACTGAGATACAGAAAGCTCTGCAGCTTTCCAAAAAATACAAAATAGGTGATTGGTACCTATATGAGAATCATACAGTCATCAGAGTCTATGGCTGTGAGCTCTGTCCATACAGGCTCCCAAAATATGTGCCTATGAGGTTATTTGCCTTGGAGTATTACAGGCAGTTGATTCAGTCCGACCTCACCCACTTCCACAGCTCCAAAAAGAAGGCCCACCTCAAGTTCAAACACCAGTTGGGCCCCTTCATCATGAATAAGAAAGAAGGATGGGAAGATGCCGACCTAATCCTCAAAGATAAATACAAGCTGTCATATAGTTTTCGGTGGGTCCCTTATGACCCTGAAGGCTTCATTACTGCTAGAAGAACCAAGTACAGGCTTCTAGGTTATAGGCATTGTCAATACCCACACATTGAAAGATATGCCAACCAGCAAGAATGGCAGCAGGGTACTCTAGTTGAAAAACTAACTGAAGAAGAGACAATGCTAAAGAATGTAAAGGAGCTTGAAAAAACTATTGACCTAGACTCTGTGCAGCAGGTACCTTTCAAACGGCCTTATTCAGCAGGAGAAGGGACCTCGGCCTCAAGGACTGCACCAGTCGCACAGGCACCTTCCACAGCAGCACCAGCTACAGACAAAGGGAAAGGCATAATGGGTGCTGAGGAAGAAACCATGAAAGAAAAGTCTGCCCCTTCAAGTGAACAACAACAACAACAACAACAAGGGCAGCAACAAGAACAGCAACAAGAACAACAACAAGAGCAGCCACAAGGGCAACAACCAGAGCAGCAGCAAGAGCAGACTCCCCCTCCACAAACTGAGGCACCCACAGCTCCAATTTTGCAGACCCCAGCACAAGAGGACAGGGGTACGAAGAGAGCCAGAGAAGAGTCCACTCCTGCTAGTGGATCCTCCCAGCAACCCCAGACCAAGAGGCCAAGAGCTGATTCCCCAGAGGTAGAAGACATCACTGAAGAATTCCTTGACAGTTCAAGGAAAAACAGGGAGGGCAGCCAGCACACAGGTACAAGCTCCTTTCAGCAGGAGCAAGGATTACAACTTGGTTTGGAGGTGTCCTCCTCCTCACAGCAGAGCAAGAAGCCCAAAGGCACTAAGGACTTCTTCAAACAAATAAAGGCACAGAATGACCTGCTGAGGGTGGAGGTTTATAAGCAATTTCTCAATGCCACACCAGCCCAAAAGGAAAGGCTAATGTCTGTGTATGACATCTAGGAGGAGAAAATGATCCTCAGCCATTTCAAGCCTACAGTGCCCCATCCAAAATCAGCAGCAGACTATGTGAAGACAAAGGTGGAGGTCTTAGCCAAAGACATCCATCCAATGGACCAGATTGAACTCCACAAACAGACTGGAGAAATGGTCTATGCAACCTTGGTGGAGAGGGCAACCTTGGCCCATGAACTAAAAGAGTCACTCAAAAATACCAACACTCAGTTGGATTTTGAGAGAATGTCCTCCCTAGCCAAAGATAACAGAATAAAGTCACTAGAGGACATTATTGTTGACCTAGGGCATGATCCTAAGGATCCAAAGGGTGTAAAGGCCCTTATGAAGAAAAAAGAAGATGACCTCAATGCATTGAAGAAGAGGTTAAAGCTGCAGCCTACAGAGCATCCTCAGACAACAGAGCTACAGAAGGAAAAACAGGTCGATGAGCAGCTAGACCTCATAATGCAGTTAAATCAGAAAATCCTTGAGTTGGAGAAAGAGCTTGAGGGGGCATTACAAGACAAACAGGGAGAATCCACATCCCAAGCCCCCCCAACTACTTCAACCACTGCAACAACTACAGAGCCAGCAGTGGCTCCCACAACAGAAGCAGCAGCAAGAGCTCCAAGCTCCAGTGCAAGTGTGGAAGAATTAACCAAGGCCATTAAGGAAATGGAGCTCCAGGCAGATGAAATAAAGAAGGCCAAAGAAAAATTGGCAGAATTGGATGCCAAGTATGACAAATCAAAGATGACAGTGGCAGAACAAGGCAGAGAAATAAAGGCCCTAAAAGAAAAGATAAAGGCCTTGGAAAAGGAGCTGAATCTGGAAAGTGCCATGGCCGAAATAAGGAGAATTATGTGGGCCAAAATTGGCCAATCCATCGATAAACAATGGAGATCAATTAAAACCATACATGAGCAGATGGATTTAATTGGCCTAGCACAAACAGAGATTCAGAGGGCCAAGACAACACTGGGAGACAAGCCAGAACAGGCCAACAGAATGATAGATTTTTTGAACAGGCAAGAAAAGGAGGAACTGGCAGCCATGGGCATAGTCAACAGAATAGAGGCCGTCCTCACAGCCAAGAAAGTACTCACTCTCAGGAATTATGTACAGACAGTGGAGAGAAAGTGCTTTGAGATACAAGCTGAAGTACATGAGTACCAACATAAGATGGCAGCACTGCAAGCAAAAGGACTGCCCAGCCTACTAAGCGGTGCAGGAAAGCTGATCTCCCGAGATCAATTTGCTAACAGGATGGCAGCTTATATTGAAAACCAAATCACTGCATCTGCCAGTACCTCTCAGGAAACAAGGCCTCCAACAGGACAGAGCTTATATAATAAACTTGAAGGCCTGTTTTTTATTGAGAGTGAGGTGGAGCACCTTTTTGAAATTCCTCCTAATTTTTACAGGTATACAGAGGCCGATGAAACTTTGATTAAGATTCGAAGACATCAAATGCCTAAGGAGGATTGGTGGCAGGAAATGCTTCAAATTCTGCCACGTTAGCCTCAGTTGCTCGGTCACTGCCATCCCCAGCTCACTAGAAGACAAACAACAGAAAAAGGTTAGCATTTAAAGCAGCTAAAAAATGACTCAGCACATGTACAATGACAGCTAGCCCAAAGGATAAGAAAAAACGCATATCTTTGACAGCGTATCCTCAGCCGACTCCAGCAGCCACCAAGTCAACAGTCTCTGACCATTTTGATAGCTAAAGCACTGAAGAGTTATTACAACATTAACCTTCTCAGCTACAACGCTCCAGGAGTTGGCATAACATCAATGAGCCATTAACTCATTTCCTTGATATTTTTCATGTAAATTTTGTATATATACCCCCCTTAGTAACGCATAAGGGGTTGGTAATTTTTACTCTGAGGAAATATATTGTACACTTTCAGAATTATCTAATACAAAGGCCTGGACTAGCTCAGTGATTTCCTGAAGTTTTGATGTCTTGCTGATGACCTGCGTGCTGTTGCAGAATTCTTGTGCTGTCTGGTGGAATAATAAGTCTTCTTAATCTCTGTTTGTCTTCTAATGTTATTGCATACTCATGTTTTCATCAAATCTAGCAATAGAGAAAAGGAATAGTACAAGACATGATTCATAACACTCTGTGCTCAATCTTTTATTGCTGTAAATGTTTTCTTCTGAATTAACCATGGACATGAAATCTTGAGTGCTCATGTTTGCGTTAATTCAATAACTGTGAATGTTTATCTAGAAATTCTTAGTTGCTTCTAAATAATATTCTCACTTCTTCACACATCCGTTTATTGAAAGATTCTTAACTGCCTTTCATAAACTGAATACATCACACTTAATCAAAATTCCAAAGCATTGTTTCCCAGATATGTTATCCAGCTCTGCAGCATCACTATCATATGAACATAGCACACCAAACATCTAAAGGACCACTGACTCCATGCCCAATGACCTATAACATTCTAGTGTGAGCACATATATATCTTGACTGAAACATTCTCCAACCAAATACAAAAAACAAATCTTGAAAATCATAACTAGCCTAAAATACTATCAAAACAGAGATAAATCTTAAAGAGAGAGCCCTCTCTGATTACAGCCTGGCTAGAAGCTGCAATCCAAAGATTGGTTAGTGGTTACCCCGGCCGTATTCCCTTGGGAGTCAAAGGGAACAACCTGGGTGTTAACACTTTCCATAGTGTTTATCAGAGTATGAAGTTTTACATCAGAAGGTGAAGAAGACTCTTCTTTAAAGGAAACTTTCTTCTCAGGTTTCTCAAGTTTTGTTTTAGATTTCTTGATGAGTAGATTAGCTTCCACACTTATTGCATTTCGCTGCATTTCTTCTAGAGTTGCAGGGTCTCTCTCCCTAAGTTGATATGCCATGTCTGGGTCGAAGGCATTGGGATAGTGGAGAAGTGCTAAACCAGGGGGAGGTTTCATATCATTAGGAATCAAATTATAGACCATATTGAAACTTCTTGTGAATTCCTGCACTGTCTCGTTCGAGTTTCTTTTCATGGAATTATACTCAGCCAAAATCTGTAATGGATTTTTCTTTTCTTTCCATCATGCTAAGAACAACTCTATCAACCACTGAGATCTATTGATAGAATTTGCTACCAAACTGCGAAACCATTTCTTGACATCTCCAGAAAAGATTTGGGATATGATTCTGATTTTAGCATCTTCTTCATCAATCTCTTCAAGATCAATAAAATCCACCAATTTATCAACATATTGTTGGGCTGTGATTTTTGAACTGCCATCAAACAAAGGGAGTCTTTGGCCATAGTTTTGAGGTAGAGCAGCAAGTTGAGCAGGTAACATTAGAGGGGAAAACCATGCCATGACTGCTGGAAGATGTAGTAGAGGTACTACAATGGGTTGTGTTGATAAAGATGATGGCACTAATGGAGGTGATGTTAAAAGAGATGAAGTAACTAATGTATTTGGAGGTGCAGTAGAGGATGAAGCAACAACTGTCTTTTCAAGCTGATATTAAATGTAAGCTTTTTCAGTAGTGATTTGAAGTTGGTTAGATAGACTCTAGAGTTTATCAAAGTTTAACCAAAGCTCATGATCAACTTTAGAAAAGAGGGATTTAGAAGAAAGGAGGTGAGAATCAAATTGAATAGGATCAAGTACCACTTCAGAAAGGAAAGACTTAGATTTTGATCTGAAAAGAGATAGCTCAAGCTGAATATCAAAAGAAATATTTTCAACAGTGAATAAATTTTTAGGAAAAGAAGTAGTTCTTTCTAATTTTCGAGTTGTACTTTCAGGAATAGGTGACTTGAGTTTCCTAAGTAGTTTTTCTAGGTCATCAACAATAGGAGGTGGATTTGGGTCAGGATTTGACCTTGTATGTCTTTTAGGAGCCATAATTTTTACACCTTAAACTTGATATGATTTCTTAAATCAGCCTTTCTTTAGATACTGGAAGTTGTCACCCACAGAACCATTCTTGAATGAACTTATAAAATGAATCCCAGGAATAATATATCAGTCATTTCCCCAGCAAAGGCACTAAAATTTTATCCCCCACAATGTCCCAGGTTGAGAGGAATCGACGGAGGTAACCACAAACCAATCTATTGTAGAAATTTCTCTATATATCATCTAGCTCTGATACCATGTAGAAATTCTCACTATAGATTAAACTGATTTTGCAATGTACTAAAGCAAAATACTTAATCTACTTCTACAATCAAACTTGCGGAAGCTTAATCGATTTTGAGCAAGATCAAATAGAACACATATAACAGAGAAGAAGATTCAATCACACATGAAATTGCACAGAAGAATACTCTAGGGAAAACCTCAGCTAAAAACCCCGCTATCTGTATTATCATACAAGTGGAAATATCTCAGGATTACACAAAGGTCTAGCTCTCAAGCTATCCAGCTCCCAGTGAAATCCCTCATTGTTGCTCATAGACAGAATAGACAACACATATGCCTTCCTTTAGTCCTCCAAGCCTCCTATTTCCTTGCGCAGTTTCTCCATGGTCCTCTAGCTGCCACCTGTGTGATTCTCACCTCGCACACTGCTCTGACCTCTGAAATAACTGTGCAATCCTGAAGGAATGAATTCCTTCTGCATGGATGAGTTTCCTTTATAGGAAAATTCCTCCAACTGATAGTACACTGCCCCTGCCTTTAATCTCAACTGGGTCTTTCTCTGAACTGACATGCATGAGTTATTTATGAGAGAATATTTAGTTATCTGGAGAACACTAGTTGCATGCATGCATGCATTAACTGACTGAACTCACAATTAGTTCCACAACCTGTTTGGAACTAATTTAATTGGACTTAACTTAGTTAATTGAGATAACTAATTACAACTCAAATACAACTCATCCTTATCTCCTTAATTAAGGGATAACTTCCTCAATCAAAGGGATAACTGTTGCATGTGTTCACAAAGACTTCATGTTTGATTTTCACCAACTAATTAACTCAAGATGAATTAATTAATTATTTTTCAAATTGTTGGTGTGACTAAATTCGAATTTTAGTTCTCAATTTTAATTCAAGGACAAATTAAAATTGGAATATATCCTGAAACACTATCTATAGCAATGCTATTTTTTGCATTCCTTGTTGCTATTTTCAACACTGGTACCTGAAATGCTATCTATAACATTTCTAATTTTAGCATTTCTTGTTGCTATTTTCAATAGCTATCAGTTTGGTATATAGCCCTACCAAATCAGAGAGGGATCTCTCTACGATATCACAACCAAAGAATTGACTGGAATATAAAAGGATTTTAGGAAAGATATACTAGGCTCAAATAGGTTTGAAAATTTAGGGTTTTGATGTTGAACAAGGGATGACAATTAGGTAACTAGGTCAAAAGATGAAAGGGTAACGACAACAGAAATATAAAGGAGAAAGGTAGTATTTTTGTGATGGATTAGGGTTTGTCAATGTAGTGTAGTGTTCATAAGAAATAAGAGTACTTAATGAGCATATAAGTCATGAATTCACTAAGCATGAAAGAAAATAACATATAATGATAATTCCATCAAAACATAGCTTTAAGAAAAGAATTATGCTTATAAACTCAGGAGAAACCATTGAAGAAACTGATGAATAGAAAGAAGATATGAATATCTATCATATGAAACTATAACAGAGAAGAAACAAGATCACAAACTCATTGCACATGAATTCCTAGATAATAACTACAATTTCTCTTTGATTTCCTGAAAATGCTGAAGCACAAGTTACAAGAGCTCTCTCCTCAAATGTCTAGCCTTTCTCTCCGACTGAGAAAATGATACATATAGACTAAGATAAACAGTTTCCCCACCTTCTGGGGTTGAATCCATGAGTGGTGGAACAATTTCCAAGAATATCTCAACCAACAAGTGAGAGTGAGAAGGTAAAAAACAAACTCTTCTCTTAGACTTTGATTTGAGTTTTTCTTCATTTATAAGGCCTAATTAAACATAAAAAGAACCTATTATGCTAATTTATTCATGATTACATCATTAAAACATTGAACTAATGAAATTACATCATCAATTAAAGATTTGTTGAAGACATGCTGAGAAATAATTGTTACAGGCATTTGTGTAGCACCATCTTGCAGGAGGATTTTGTAGGCCTTCCCATTCTCTAAAGTCAAAACTTGATAGCTCATTAGAAATATGTGAGTGTCTAGTTGTCATTTGACTATTCGAAAAAGTGATTTGGACACTCCAGCAAGGAGAAAAACTGATCTTACCAAGACTGCTCCTCTATGTGCAACGCCTTCTTCAAAACAATGGCAAAAAGTGATTTTTGACCTGTTTTTGAGCATTTTCTCCCAATTTGTCTACTGAAAAACATGCAAAGGTGTATAGCTAACATGTATGAGTGATTATCTATCCAAGCATATAAAGTTTTTGGCATTTGTATGGCTGAGGAAAAAGAGTAGCGCCATGGCGTTGCGCAAATGACTGCGTTTGTGTTTTAAAACAAGCCAAAAAACATCAAAAATTTCAAAATGACAAAAAGTCAAAATTTCCTCAAAATTGCTAAGTGAAGCCATCATATGATATGTCATGCCATGAGAGAGGCCTCAGCAAGTAGATCAAGCTTTTCTTTGTCCTTTTGGCTTGTTAGGGTTTCCTTGAGATTTTTCTTCAAATGTTTAATTCTGACTTGGGATACCTTGTTTCTTGTGTAGTAATGCATAGCCATATGCCTTTGCAAGTTATTGTCTCTACTTGCCTTCTTGAGGAGCTTCTGTAGGTGGCAATTAACATTGTCAAGCTAATATACATCTGCATTGGTCTCTCTGGTGATTAAGTCATCTACAATGATCTGACCTCCGGGTGGAGAAACTTCTTTATGTAGCTCAAGGGCTATATTTAAATCTCTTTCTCTTGCTCTTTAGGTGATGTGATTTGCTTTCCTTTGCCTTCTGAAAAATCCAACTGAACCACTGATTTTCCCTTTACATCTTCTTTCTTAAAATAGGCTGTGTGTTTGTTTTGGATCATTTGGTTCACTTTCAATTGCATGTTTTCTTGTTGTAAGCATGTTATTAAAGCATTTGCCTCTGTCAACTTGTCTTCCAACATTTTGATCTCAGCCTCCTTATCCCTTATGATTTTCTTTGCAACTCTGTGCTCATGGCCTTTCTCCACATCTGTCACATTGGTACCTGGATGAGTGAATTCCTCATGTTGTGGGGATGCTCTCTGTTCACCTATTATAGGCTTGACCCTTTCAAAAATCAATGGAGAAAACACAAGCCTTTTATCTTTGGAGTATGTCTTAGTCACTTCTGCCCTATAATTCCTCTTGGTAGGTCTGCTTGAAGAAGAAACCTCTTGCTGCATTGGTGAGTTTGGAGGTGTTGATTCATCACTAGATATAGCTGGAAAAGATAGAGGAAAAGATGAATATGAAAATCCGTCCCAAGACAAATTCACCTGTGCTAATTGATGACAAAATAGAACTTTCACCAACCCATGATGAAATAGATTAGTGTGATGATTTTCTCCCATCCTTTGTACCTTTTCTATCATTTTTATTAGAATTTTGTACAGATAGTAAGACAAGTTGAGTTGCTGAACACTGGTGAAATGCATCAAAAGTCTCATATGGTATTGATACAACCTTGAATACCTTCCCTCACATGTAAAGTACTTCATGATCAATTTCATGAGAGGGGCATATCTTTCCAAAAAATATCTGAATGGAAAAACATGTTTTGGAGCTGTCTTATATGGTGCTTTTAGGTACATCTTGTAATTCTGAAGGTCAATGTTTCTTTTCTTGAACCAAATTTCTCCAGTGTTTGGAATCCCTATGGCTGTCGAGATGATTTTTCTTGAAATAGTGAACTCAACTCCTGCTATAGTCACTTTATCACTTCTTAGTTTGGTGGCAAAAGCATTGGTTAGTTGATCATGAAACTTCAGTTTCTCAATTCTCTGCCAAAAGGTAAGACAACCTGCATCTTCAAGTGATTTTATGATGAAAGGAGATGACAATATATCTTGAGTTGAGGTAGGTTCATATATGATGACATGCCCTCCTCTATGTCTCTTTTGTTCAGAGGTTTCAGATTCCATGATAACACCTAGCTCTATAAGAGAGAAACTAGGGTTTCACTGGTATGAAAACAAGGGATTTTGGGAACTTGAGGAAATTAGGGAAATGAAAGGGACAGGGAACTAGAAAAACTATGGGAAAATTTGGGAGGATAGTGAGGGATTTTAGGGAGCTAAGGAAGGTGGAATTTTAGAATTTGGGTGAGGGGAAGGGTTTCAAAGAAGAGAAACATAGTCCAAGGTTTGGAAAGTGTGTTCTGGATAGAATTTATGTGAAAATGATGGAATTTGAGGATGGGTTTGATAGAGGGTGTTTAGTAAGGTGTGATTAGGATAGGAGTGTGTATGAACAACAAGATACAAGACTTAATAACAATTTACCATAGAAATCATGAAATCTTGAAAATTGTTTTTAAAACCCTAGGAGAGGGAAATGAAGCATAGCAACACAATTGGGAGTTTAATTGATCAAATGAAAAGCCACCAAATTGGATTTACTACAACATAACTTGAATGTGATGAGAGAATCACTGTAAAGAAGTCTGCAACCTTTGAATGAAAAACACAACAGTTGCCAAGATTTGCGTAGCACAACTTGAGGATTTGCACAGCTCAAAAAGGAAACTTGACTTTGGCATGCAAAAACTGATATCTATCTGAAAAATTCGGCCTAATTGGGTTGAGTGATGTCTTGGAAAATAGAATGAGCAAATGGAGAGTGAGTGGGAATCTTTTATAGTTTATGAAAATCGATTTTTTTCACTTACATGTGGTAGTGGGCCCACCATCACTTTATAAATTGTCTTTGACATTTTGTAGCTTCACGACTTTATGAAAGTATTTCATTAAAAAAATGAAATAAAAACATGATTTAAAACTTTAATTGACAACTTAACCTTTACTACTCCTTTATAAAATGGATTTCAATGGTGAAATGACCAGTTTTCAGAAATTAACCTATTAACTAGTGGTGACCTAGCATGGGATTATTAGATGAATTATGACCATAATGACTATGGGACTCTTCTAAAAATGATTTGATTTGACCTAGATGGTATGACCATGGAACTCAAAGGAGTAGTAAAGACTGACCTTTGTAACTGGTGACCAACTTTTTTATTGAAAAGCTATTTGAAACTATAAAAAATTGACTTGAAACCCTAATAAAGAACTTTGTAAGAGCACATTTGATCACGGGTGATTGACATGACTGACAAGCATGAAAATGACCCACATTGCTTTGTGAAGGATCACTGTAAGAGAGTGAAATTTCCTTGGATCCACGGGGCATGTCATTGGGTTGAGGAAGACCCATGGAGATACTGTCACAACTTCTCCAGGCCCAATGAACCGGTCAGCGAAGCTGCATCTAGGAGAGCACCAACATCAGCAACAACATAGGGTAACATACCTACATGTGACAAAGGCAAGAGAAAGATTGTTGACAGCGTAGAGGTAGAAAAAAGTTGCAAGTTCAAAGCAGTGTCACTTGTAGAGAAAGCAGCTTTGGAGATAGAGGCAAAGAGGTGACAACATGACAAGAGGAACGCACAAAGGAAGAGAGATTAACATAGGATGGAGGAAATAGTGAAGGAGTTGCAAGAGTTGAAGCAGAAATGCTAGGATGAACAAGAGCTGAGAAGATGGGAGAAGGAAGTGCAACAAGGACAGAAACAACAGGAGGCGCAACATGCACAGATTGATGAAACTATGCCCATATAGGTGGTAGACTCATCTGAATAGCTAGCACAAAGTAGACATGGTGAGAAGTTGCAAGAGTAGGAATTCACTCAAGAGATTTAAAAATTACTTGAGCAAATGGATACACAGATGGAGTACCCAGAGTTAGAACAAGACATCGACCTCATCTCTTATAACCAAGAGGTCAACCCAACGACTTCACCAGATCCGAAACCAGAGCAAGTCTTGAGCGATCAAGGAAATACTAAGATCCTTGGAGACAATTCGGAAGTAGAGATGCACAACATATCATTCGAAGAGTCGCAACATAGAGTTCTGCAATCGTGGAGAGTGTCTACTGCGGATGTCCACACATCCCCTACGTAGTTTAAAGAACGAGTGATCGTATCTGATGTGTGCAAGCATCCAACAGGATTGGCTGATGCTACTAGAGCATATGCCGAAGCTAATAGCTAGAGTGTTCACTTCTTGGTAGCAGAGAACGAGTGAATGGCTAAGGAGTTACAGACGACCAAGCAGGGACGAGAACAAGTTACAGCATCCGCCATATTAGAGTTGAAGAAGGCGATACTGTATGAAGTATCATCCCATGAGACAACCATGTAAATGTTGTATTCCAGATTTGATATCGTGCATAAGGAAGTTGTCCATCTCAACGGTTGGCAGTAGCGTTGTGCTAGAGGAGCACGTATCTTGTCAAATCTGCATACTATTGTCAACTGCATGCAAACATGGACAATAAGATACAAGGGAGACCTTTTACACTTTCCCAACATGATTAAACCCATGGAAGTTGAGTTGAAGGCACGCATCCGGAGTCAGATCTAGAACTATGAGGAACTCCCATAGCTCATCACTAGTTTGTAGGCTTCCCATGCACGGGTGTTCAGAAGCATGGATGTTGTTATGGGTGTGCATGCGATCCCATATATTGGGACACTCACCGAGGCAAAGACAAAGAATCAAGTTTGACTGGAGCTGGACACGTACTTTGACAAGTTGATGCACATAGCCACCAGCGCAGACTTGGTGATCAACATAGACACTATGCATCAATATGTTTCTAGTCTGGAAGCAATTAAGATGATGATGCACATGCTATCAGACGAGTTTGATAGAGGAGCCAAATCAGTGTACTCAGATGCAGAAAATGCAAGAGTTTGTTTCCAGAAAGATGTCATCACAGAGTACACAGACACCATCGTGGACTACCAAACTTGGCATCAGTTCGCCACCGTCGAACATCATGAGGATGTCGAAGAGTTGTTCTTCCCATAGTTGTCTGAGTCTTAGTGATTTCTTGCATGGCTTGCTCAAGCCTACTTTGTCTCACATGGGTATATGTGCAGTTTTTATGTAACATCTTGTAAAGTGGAAGTCCAAGTGTTGATAGTTGAATGTAATAGTCATAGAGTAGTTGAAGAGTCATGAGGGTAGGTGAATAGTCACAAAGGGGAATTTCAAGGGTCACCCCACCCTTTTCTATTTATAGTACCTCATAACTCATTGTATAGGCTTTTGGGCAACCAAACTTCTGATAGTAGTATCTTAGAGAAAGCTTGGAGAGTGTTGTAATGAGCCTTGACTTCTCCATAGTTCACAACTAGTACATATCTTTGGAGGAGCAGGCGACAATGACTGTAATGTTTAGTTATCAGAACTATTGGTTGGTCATGGTTGTACTGTATGATTGGAACTTTCACTTCTTAACATAGCAGAGCCAACACGTTTCATCCATATGTTTTTATTGTATTTTAGTTATCTTGGTTACTCTAATGATATATGTATTTGTTCACTTACGCATGTATGGATATACTCTTTTTGTATATGTATATATGAATATTATTGAGATGTGCTATTGGTTTAACAATCACTTTTGATTCTTGGTTCTCTTGCCTTCTAGTTCGTGATGCATCTTTGCTCGTGTGTTCCCTTCCAAGCTGCGTGTTTACACAGGTTTCCAAGGGGCACACTCATTCCAGCTTCCGTGTGTTAGAACCATTCGTGCACCTTATTTGGCTTGCTACACATGTCACACCCTTGCTACCAACAAGGACATCTTAGTTACCTTTTCATGCAACCGAGGTCAAGGCGATAACGTACGACCCACTGCTGGGACTCCTACACCAAACGGTCTGAGGTCTAGTTGGGACTTCTTATCGGGGAGATCCCCTGACATGTTGGCGGGTCCAGCACCATCAACATTTATAGTGCTAGAAGGAGGGCCAAATGACAAGATGTGTCCTCTCATCCTGTTTTGAATCTTCGCACATCCGTCATGGATACTATCAGACTCATCCCTCCGCGATGTTTTCCTCATGCCAAACCTTTCGACATCGCGAGGGAGTTTTGTGATCTCTTGTCGGAATTCACGTATGATGATGAAGGTGAAGTGGCCTAGCCGATATACTTACAAGACTTATACGCATTTCTTGATAATGCAGATGACTTCTCTGATGAAGAGGCCAGCTTGCTGCTTGCATACACACTTCGCAAATCCCCACAACAGTGGTTCTGGAGTCTTCCACCCGGAAACATGCACTCACTTGAGAAATTCTGTTATCTCATTGAATCTACTTTCCATCATTTTGATCCAGAAATTCTTGAAAAAAACTATTAAAACAATGGAAGACCGCTCAAGAATTGCCCATGGATTTTTGGGACCGCTTCCGTGTGTTGTAGTTTCAAGCTCCGAAAAGTCAGATGAAATTCCAATATCTCATGGAAAGATTTTAATATTGTCTTACCAAATCTGTCAATCCTAAAAAGGAGTTCAAGCTCAAGCCCCGCTTAGCATACTTTGGCCATGGAGCTGCACAATCACAAACGGGCACGGTTGCTGTCACAAGGGACTATTCGCCGCCCCCTCATCAAACAGCTCCACCACCACAGAGTGATGTGGGAGAACATGCACACACATCCGTTCAAATGTCACATCCTCCCAATGTCACTTCTCTCAATTTTCGCTTCTATTTGGTTGTGAAGCCCATGGCTTGTCACATGCATGTCGTACCTCAATCTCCGTCTTCATGTTCTGCTGATCCTCTGGATTACACTGTCTTGTGTTCTTTCATTCCAAACTCTACACCTATTGTGAACAAGGATCAATCTATCGACAGAGTTGGTGTTGCACAACCAACTTGTGCTTTCATTCATAAAGAGTATGAATGGGATCCTGAGCATCAGTCCACGACGAAGGATGATTCCCTTATATCGACACCTCCTTTGTTTTTCCTTGACATCTTTGTGGTGATTTTTTCATCCATTATTTCGCATGTGTATCTCTGTCTACGGATGCACCCATTGTTGATCATTTGTAGAACACACGGATGTTAGTCCATCATCTAACAACGGAGAGGACAAATCATTCTTTGAAAATCCACTTGATTTTTCATCTACCTTTTTGGGAAATGCATAGGGTGCATTTTTCTGCTTCTCATCTACCCGTTTTTTTGATTCATCATATCATTAGGATGTCGATGAAATCATTGATTTTTCTGATCATAGCTGTTGTGATCTATTTACCCCCGTATTCAATCACGAATATGATTATATCATAGCTGATTTTTCAAAGCCACTTGTTTATGATGATCTATCTGTCGGCGAAGTTGAAATCCCGCAGACTGTCAAGGCACTTCAGCCCAAGCTGATGGTTATGTCAAGTCCTCATTCTCTTGAGGTTGGTTTCACTTCTGATCAGGAAATTGTTGAAACATTCGAGGCTCCTCATCACTCATCTGTATGCATTGAATATCAATCTCACACACAGATTATGCTTCCTCCACTCGAACTACATGATCCCATCGCTAATGCATTGGAGGAGTCTTACATAGCAAGCACACGTGCACAACAAAATTTATCTTTGTTTCTTTCGTTTTCTTGCATGTCATAGTCAAGAGTATGCATATGCTTAACATCTGCATGCAATGTCACACAACACCATGGTAAGTCCACAGATCGCATGTCATGCACTTGCACTCACTTATGTTCTGTGGATGCATTTAAACTCGGAGTGTGTCTTTCTTCATTGTTATATCTTTCAAGTTTACTGGTTCACACAACTATTTTGTTCGCGAACCATGCCTTCAAAAACATGGGTCGACCAATGCATTGGTGGCTGCATTAGAAGTATCACTTCACGTGAGTAGACCCATGCACTGTGTTGACGATGTTGGACCTGCCAACATGTCAGGGGATCTCCTTGTTAAGAAGTCCCAATTAGATGTCAGACCTTTTGGAGTAGGAGTCCTAGTAGTGGGTCGTATAGCAATGCCTTGACCGCAATTTTTCACAGAGGCAAGTAAGATAATTCTGTTAGTAGCAAGGGTGTGACCGCTGCGGTGAGTCAATGAAGGTGCATGAGAGGTTCTAACACGTGTGGGTTGAGATGAGTGCGCCCCTTGGCAACCTGTAATAGTACTCGGATGGGAAGGGAACACACGAGTGAAGATGCATCACAAGTTGGAAAGCAAGTCAGCTGTCAATCCAAAGTGATGGTTAAACCAATAAACACATTTAAGAAAGATTCATACATGCTCATAAAGAACAATCCATACATGCGTGCATAAGAAAGCAAATACATATGCCATTTAGAGTAAACAAGACAGTTGGAATACAATATAACATATGCATGAAATGTGCTGGCTCTTATTATATAAAGAAGTGTAAGTTGCAATCATACAATACATCCATGTACACCCAGTAGCCCCAATAGTGGAACGTTACAACCACATCTGCCTGCTCCTCCAAAGAGATGTACTAGCTCAGTGCAGTGGAGAAGCCAAGGCGCGTTATAATACTATCCAATCTCTCTCCAAGATAGTCTTATCGAAAGCTTGACTGACCAAAAGCCTATACAATTAGTTATGAGGTTCCATTTATAACAAAGGGTGGAGTGACCCTTGACATTATTGGAAACGGAACCATTTGTTGGCTTGATGGGCCCTGACCCGAGTTCAGTGTTAGTCAGCCAAGCAAATCCCTACACTACTGGCCCTTTCGGCATTAGCCCGTGGAGCGCAAACCGAAGTCTCACCCAAAGTAGTAGGGGGGGATGTAGGAACCAATTTCCCGCACCCTGAGATGGTCATGATGTCGGTCTATACTTCCTGATCTTGCCTTCGTGCAAATCGATAAGTGTTTAGGGCTTATCGATGTTCCTTCTCTTCCATTCTTTAGTACCTCCGTGAAGGTACTCGACTGATATTCATGTAGCCCTAACCCGAGGTCTGTGCCTTTGTGATTGAGTTACTGTATAGTTTCCCAAGTTATCTTAAGGGTTACCTAATCTACCACGCATTTATAGTTACCTTCACGTAATCCTTTATTCTACCTCTGTTCAATTAGAATATATAATCAAATACATTCACACATCAAATAAGCATTATAATATAAACCCAGATCGTAACATAATATAATCAGATGCATTAAACATAGACAAAATACACAGTGATTGTAGAATAATTCTCTTTATTGATATCTCAATTTCAGTACAAACTCTATCCACCCTGTGCACACAGTTGTAGGGGTCCGTGCACTAAGCTACAGACCTCCATCCCAAGCCTCTGCGCACTTAGTTGTAGAGCCTCTACCTACGCTACGACTCGAAAACACTTAGAACTTCTTACCCAAAATCCTTCATTCCATTACTACTTTTTCTTAGACTCTTCTAAGACTCCCTTTTTATATAATCCCATGGTTTGCGAACCATGGGTAGATCTTTACAGTCGACATGAGACTTCACAAAACAAGGGCAGACAACCCTTTGACCTCTTCATGCTTCGTGACCACAAAATGCGGAGGCTTTACATTTTTATTACAAAATTTGGGCCTTCTGCCCCAAACATGCGCTTTTAGCCCCAAAAACTGGCTCTTGGGGGAACCCGTTCCCAACACAGTTCATCTACCCTCATGAATCTTCATCTACTCTATGAATGTTACATCCAACTATTGACACTTGACTTACACTTGACATGACGTTACATTACAATGCACATGTACTCATGTGAGGCAACATGGCTTGAGCAAGCCATGAAAGACATCACTGAACTCAGTCTGTTGTGATGAGACGAACTCTTTGACATGCATGTGATGGTGAAGGTGGTGAGTTGATGCCAAGCTTGGTCATCCATGATGGTGTGCATGCACCCCATGGTGACATATTGTTGAAGCAAACTCTTGCCTCCTTTGCAACCAGTGCATTGGTTTGGCCCCTTCATCCAACTCGTCTACTAACATGTGCATGGTCTTCTTAGGTGCGGTTGAACTAGAAACACACTGATTCATAGTGTATGTGATGATCTTCAAGTGTGTGCTGGTGGTCATGCACATCAACTTGTCAAAGTACATGTTTATCTCCAGTTGGACTTGCTTCTTGTCTTCGCCTTAGTGAGTGCGCAAAATGATTTGGATCGCATGCGTGCGCACAATGACATGCATGCTGTTGAATCCCTTACATGCGATCAATAACACTACTCACCATGTTTGGTCCGTGCCAACTGTTGGGATAGATCTATAACTTGTTTGGTTGTAGTTTCATCCGTGAGTGCATGTTGCGCCCACTGTTGTTCCTCTTCCTGTTGCAACTCATTCGTCTATCCATGCAACTTCATCTTCTTCCTTGATTTGTTTCTTTAGTACATGAAACTCCTTCTTTGTTCCATTCTCTGTCTTCGCACGATATTTATGTCGCGCCGTCACCTCATAGCCTAAGTCTCCAAAGTTACTTTCATCATCAGTTGATCTGCTTGAGCTTGCAACTTTGTTCCGCCTCTATGTTGTCAACAACCTTCCTCTTGCATTCATTGCATTCGTTGCATTTGTTGCATTCATTGCTTTCGTTGCATTCGACATGCTGTCTTCAGCTGCTGTTCATGATGTTGCTCGTTGTGATGCTGTTGTTGTCATATCTTGACGTCCTTGTCTACGAACAACTTGATATCTTCATGAGTAGGAAATCTCATAAACATTCGATCGACTGCATCTCCAGGTGTCATCTAAACGGTGTCTTCGACTTTGCTCTCTTGGAAACCATTGTACTTGCACTGCTGAGAGGCAGATGAACACTTGTAATACCTTAAGACATGGCAACACTCATGGCAAGCAATTTGTCAGTTGAAAACCAAAATGAACTTGAGAACTGACTTGCAACATACCTGTGTGACTGATCATGAAGGTTCCACAATTTCAGCCGAGAGGTTGGGAGACTGACTAACTGCTGGAACTGCACAATGCACAGTCCAGTCTAGCTGCTGATTGCTGGAATTGTGTAATGCACAATCTCAGCTGGAAATAGCTACAGGTTCAATGACTGCATTGTGCAATTTTCTAGGCCAACAGTCACTATCCCTCAGAAATTTGCAAAATAGTCTTGGAGGATAGTACCTGGGCATAAATGCACATTTCTGGAGAGCAAGACAGAGCCTTCCTTCCCTGGATTGCACAATTCTTGTATCAGTGAAGGCAAAGTCTGAGCCAAGGTTGGCCAGACTCACCGATGGGCAACTGAAAGAAAATATGACAGTGAATGCATGGCGACACTAAGTGAAAGCAGAAGTGATTGAACGTGCATGCAAACATTGAATGAAAGATTGAGTAAACAAATCAATATGCATGTGGGTGAAGTGAGTCTCCGAATCGACGATCGTTTGTGCAAAACAGTTTCATGCATGCGACAACAATGAAAATTGAAACGGTGCTAGTACAAGCTAGTATATATGAAAATTATAACAAGCGCTCACTGAAATCTAGCTGATAACGTTCATATGAAGTGAAACACAAAAAGCGCTCGAAATGCAACACAAGACATGGGAAGTGGGCTTTGCCCAAAACTGTAGAGTTGAATCTGCCAAAAACTCCTATATGTGATGTGGGATGTCAGAGGTACAAGGTTGATGTGAGGAATGAGATCTGCATGGTTCGGTTGATGAGTTTTGATAACATCGAGGTTGTGACGTGCATGCCAGAAATATAGGAAAAGCGACACTTGGTGGGAGGTTTCTGAAATGATCCTTGCATGTAACCTCCAACTGCCAAAAATAGATCCCTGAAACAAGGGATGCCCTTGCATGTTGCCTTGGGAGAAGCAGCCCATGCATGCAAGTCTTTTTTTCTCGGTCCCGGAGGGAACCGGTCAAATCAATTGCACATGCAAGAGGTTGTTCGACTGCTGGGAGAAAATGCGCATTTCTGGTTGGGAGCTGGGCTGGTTTCCCAGGAGATTTGTGCAATTTTTGGGTAGAGTAGCTCATTGTTGCCTAGATTTTCATAAATTCTCGGCTGAACAGCCCTGCTAAGGAAAATTGCACAATTTTCACTGTGAGTGTTGACTGCCAAAATTGCGCAATTCTGGAGCCCAGTAGGCTGCCATTTAGGATTGCATAATTTATGGAGGGAACGTTGGTTTCCATCCTAAATTTCTCAATTTCTTGGGTGAATTTCTCAGCCTGCAACTTGACCAAGTTCGGGTGATTACCCTGTAAGGGGAATGTATCAAGTTGTGATTGACAATCTACCTTTGTGCAAGAAAAACACTGAAGCTTGTGAACTTTATGAAGCAAGACAAGCTGCTGTGAAAATTTGGTAGGGAGGCTCCAAAATGAAGCTAAGGCAAAATTTTGGAGGGTGGCTGTAGCCACTGCAACACTTGGCGATACACTGGTAGAAATCCAACTCTCTGAATGGACCTTTTTCATGACAAGAAAGTCTAACACCTTCGGAAGTATTGATCATTTCTCAGCTCATCTTGGTTTCACACTAGCTTAATTGTAAGATGTAGCATCTACCAAGCTCATGGTCGATTGACACACATTCCAAGCCAAGGAAACACAATTGTTTCGATTGGGGTTGATGGGTATATTGGCGCACAAGCAGTATAGTCGTCAGAGTCTTAGTTTCATCTCTGGTGTTGCTCTGTTGCCAGTAGGCCAGGACAGTACCCCGGTAGAGTCACATAGGAACACAAGCATGGGTCTGGTGCCAGTGAGCCTAGTCAGTACACTGACGGAGTTACTTGCATCACCTCTCTGCACAGGAAGCCTTTCTCTTCTTTTGCCTTATTCATTTTTCATTTTTTCAAACTTTTTTTTTTACTTTTTCAATTTTTTTTTTCATCTTCATAACTGTGCATAGCACTTATTCATTTCAGAGGCGGAAGATGGATCTTGACTTATTGAGAGCACCTTACTCTACTCGACTGAGCTGACAAGGGTTAACCCAAAAACAACTGAATAGAATAGGTGACAGTAGTTAGCGCGCAAGCGTTGTGTTTTCACCAAGGTTCACTTCAAACAATACGTATTTTCCTTTGACGTATCACAAACTAAAAGTAACAAGTTCTTCATACAGAGGCAAGATGACAGGTAACCAAGTAGTGATAACTGTACAAGCCGTCTTGTTCTTCACCCAACTCGTTTCAAGAGTCATACATGGTTTCATGCGAAACTAACCTACAAACAAAACAAGCGAACTATACGAATGAAACAAGTGAACTAACAAACAACAAAGAAAAGCAAGTGAAGAAGTAAAAGTGAAAGCAAAGCAAGTAAGCAAACAAGAAAGTAGACACACAAACGAACAAAGCGAGTAAGCAAACAAGCATGCAAGAAAACTAACTGCAAGCAAACACTACTCCTACTCCTACACTAATGGTACATGGGCCTGATCATGTGAAGTGATATTTCCAATGCATCCATTGGCGTATTGGTTGACCCATGTTGGTGAAGGCTTGGTTCGCGAGCAACCCAGTTGTGTGAACCAACAAGCAAGAAAGATATAACAATGAAGACAACCACTCCTCGTGTTTGAAAGTGCCCACAGGACATAAGTGAGTGCAAGTGCATGACGAGCAGTACGTGGACTTACCATAGTGCTATGTGACATTGTGTGCAACTTTGAAGCATAAGCACACTCTTTACTGTAACATGCAAGAAAACGAAAGAAACAAAGATAACTTGCATTGCAAACGAGTGCTTACAATGTAAGATTCCTCCAATGCATGAACGATGGGATCATGAAGTTCGAGTGGAGTAAGTATGATATGTGTGTGAGATGGAACTTCAATGCATACAAATAAGTGATGAGGAGCCTTGGGTGATTGAACAGTTTCATGATAGGAAGTGAGACTAACCCCAAGAGAGTGAGGACCTGACATAACCATCATCTTGGTCTAAACTTTAAAGTGCCTCGATAGTCTTGGGTGTTTCAACTTCTTCATCAGACAGATCATCATAAATCGGTGGTTTCAAAAGATCAACTGCGATAGAGTCATGATCATGATAAAATATGGAAAAAATGGATCATGACCGCTACGATCAGAAAAATCAATGATTTCATTGGAATCCTCATAATCAGATGAATCAAACAGAGGGGTAGATGAAAAGAGAACAAACTCATCCTCTGTGTTTTCGGAAAAGACAGATGAAATATCAAGTGGATTTTCAATGAATTACTTATCCTCTCCATTATTGAATGATGGACCAAGATCTGGCGAGTCCTGCGAATGGTCAACAATGGGTGCACTCGTGGATGAAGACACACATGCGAAATCATGGATGGAAGGTTCACCAAAGATGTTAGGAAATAACAGAGGGGTCTCGGATGGAAGGGAGTCATCCGTCGCCGAGTGTAGATGCTCAAGATCCCACTTATACTCTTCATGAATGATAGTGCATGTTGGTTGTGCAACACCAACTCCATCAATGGCTTGTTCCTCGTTCACAACAAGTGAAGAGCCTAGAATGGACGAACACAAGATAATATCATCCGGAGGAGCACCCGAGTGCAAAGATGGAGGTCGTGGAACATAATGCATATGGGAACTTGAGGGACTCATAACCAACATTTCACGAAAATTAAGTGAAGTGATGTTGGGAGGATGTGAAAGTTGAACAAGCGTGTGAGCATGATCCTCAACATCACTTGGCAGTGGTGGAGCTGTTGAATGAGGGGAAGGTGGACAATCAGTCGAGACAGTGACCGCATCCACATGAGATTCCACAGCTCCCTCACTGAATAATGTTGAGCGAGGCTTGACTTTAAGATTCTTCTTGGGATGGGCAGGTTTCTTAAGGAAATACTCGAACCGATCCCAAAGATAGGCAAATTTCATCTGGATCCTCAGAGCTTGAAACTGTAAGTCACAGAAGCGCTGCCAAAAATATATAACCGATTCATGTGGAGCCTTCCATTGCTGTAATATATTTTGGGTCAAGATGGTCTAGACCAAAATGATAGAAAGTGTCTTCAATGAGATCACAGAAGTGCTCAAGTGAGTGCACACTGTCAGTTGCTAGGCTGAGCAGCCATTGACGTGGAGATTTGCGAAGTGTGTGTGTGCAAGTAGAAAGCTGGCTTGTTCCTTAGAACACCCATATTCCTCATGAAGCATGGAAAGAAAGGCATTTAAGTACTCAGGCCAGGCCACTTCGCCTTCACCATCATACGTGTAAGTTGACAAGAGATCGAAAAAATCCCCCGTGATGGTGACATCTTCATGATTCGAAAAACATTGCAGAGGGAGAAGAGTGCAAGAATCCATGAAAGGTAAGCAAAGGTTCAAAACTGGATGAGAGGACACAACTTGTCATCTAGCCCTCCTTCTAGCGCCAGAAATGTTGACGGTACTAGACCCACCAACATGTCATGGGATCTCCCCGGTAAGAAGTTCCAATTGGACCTCAGACCGTTTGGTGTAGGAGTCCCAAAAGTGGGTCGTATAGCAATGCCTTGACCGCAATTTTGCATAGAGGCAAGTAAGATAACTTTGTTAGTAGCAAGGGTGTGACCGCTGTGGTGAGTCAAGGAAGGTGCATGAGAGGTTCTAACACATGTGGGTTGAGATGAGTGTGCCCCTTGGAAACTTGTAATAGTACTCGGATGGGAAGGGAACACACGAGTGATGATGCATAACAATCTGGAAAGCAAGTTAGATGGAAATCCAAAGTGATGCATAAACCAATAAACACATTTCAGAAAGATTCATACATGCTCATATAGAATAGTCCATACGTGCGTGAGTAAGAAATCAAATACATATGCCATTTAGAGTAAACAAGATAGCTGGAATACAATACAACATATGCATGAAACACGCTGGCTCTTTTTATATAAAGAAGTGTAAGTTTTAGTCATACAATACATCCATGTACATCTGCTAGCCCCAATAGTGGAACGTTACAGCCACATCTTCCTGCTCCTCCAAAGAGATGTACTAGCTCCGTGCAGTGGAGAAGCCAAGGCATGTTACAATACTATCCAAGATCTCTCCAAGATAGTCTTATTGGAAGCTTAGCTGACCAAAAGCCTATACAATGAGTTATGAGGTTCTATTTATAGCAAAGGGTGGGGTGACCCTTGACATTCCCCTTTGTGATAGTTCATCTACCCTCATGACTCTTCATCTACTCTATGTCTGTTACATCCAACTATTGACACTTGACCTACACTTGACATGACATTACATTACAATGCACATATACTCATGTGAGACAACATGGCTTGAGAAATCCATGAAACACATCACTGATACTCGGTCTGTTGTGATGAGGCCAACTCTTTGACATGCTTGTGATGGTGAAGGTCGTGAGCTGATGCCAAGCTTGGTTGTCCATGACGGTGTGCATGCACCCCATGTTGATATCTTGCGGAAGCGAACTCTTGCCTCTGTTGCAACCAATTCATTGGTTCGGCCCCTTCATCCAACTCATATACTAATATGCGCATGGTCTTCTTAGATGCGTTGAACCGGAAACACACTGATGCATAGTGTTCATGCTGACCTTCAAGTGTGTGCTGGTGGTCATGCACATCAACTTGCCGAAGTACATGTTTAGCTCTAGTTGGATTTGCTTATTGTCTTCGCCTTGGTGAGTGTGCTGAATGAGTTGGATTGCATGCGTGTGCACAATGACATGCATGCTGCTAAATCCCTTGCATGTGATCAACAACATTGCTCACCTGTCTGCTCCGTGCAAGCTGCTGGGATAGATCTATAGCTTATATAGGTGTATTTTCATCTGTGAGTGCATGTTGCACCCACTATTGTTCTTATTCCTACTGCAACTCATTCGTCTGCCTGTGTAGTTTCATGTTCTTCCTTGAGTTTCTGCTTCAGCACATGCAAATCCTTATTTGTTCCATTCTCTGTCTTCGGGCGATCTTCATGTCGTGCCGTCACCTCATAGCATGAGTCTACAAAGTTACTTTCATCATCAGTGGATCCCCTTGAGCTTGCAACTTTGTTCTGCCTCTGTGTTGTTAACAACCTTCCTCTTGCATTCATTGCATTCAGTATGCTCCCTTCAGCTGCTGTTCATGATGTTTCTCACTGTGATGTTGCTGCTGTCATATCTTGATGTCCTTGTCTACGAACAACTTGATATCTTCGTGAGTAGGCAAGCTCATAGACATTTAATCGACTGCATCTCCAGGTGTTCTCTAAATAATGTCTTCGACTCTGCTCTCTTGGAAACCATTGTACCTGCACTGTTGAGAGGAAGATGAACACCTGCAATACCTAGAGACATGGCAACACTCATGGCAAGCAATCTGTCAGTCAAAAACCAAAATGAACTTGAGAACTCACTTGCAACATACCTATGTGGCTGATCATGAAGATTGCACAATTTCAGCCGGGAGGTCGAGAGACTGACTGATTGCTAGAACTACGCAATGCATAGTCTAGTATGGCCGCTGACTGCTAGAATTGTGTAATGCGCAATCTCAGTTAGCAATGGCTACAGGCTCAGTGACTGCATTGCGCAATTTTCTGGGCCAGTAGTCACTGTCCCTTAGAAATGCACAAAAAAATCCCGGAGGATAGTGCTTGGGTAGAAATGCGAATTTCTAGAGAGGAAGACAGAGCCTTCCTTCCCCGTATTGCACAATGCTTATCTCAGTGAAGGCAGAGTCCAGGCCAAGGTTGGCCATACTCACCAACGGGCAACTGAAAGAAAATATGACAGTGAATGCATGGCGACACTAAGTGAAAGTAGAAGTGATTGAACGTGCGTGAAAACATTGAATGAAAGATTGAGTAAACAGATCAACATGCATGTGGGCGAAGCGAGTCGCTGAATCAGTGAAAGTTCGTGCAAAACAGTTTCATGCATGTGACAACAGTGAGATAGAAATGAAAATTGAAACGGTGCTAGTACAAGCTAGTATGTATCAAAACAACAACAAGCACTCACTGAAATCAAGCAAACAACGTTCATACGAAGAGAAACACAAAAACTCTAGAAATGCAACACAAGACATGGGAAGCGGGCTTGCCCCAAAACAACTGAGCTGAATGTGCCGACAGCTCCTAGATGTGATGTGGAATGTCAGAGCCACAAGTCTGATGTGAGGAATGAGCTCTGTAGCATCTGGTTAATGTGTTTTGATAACATCGAGGTTGTGACGCGCATGTGACAAATCTAGGGAGAGAAACACTTGGTGGGAGGTTTCTGAAATGATCCTTGCATGTAACCTCCAACTGCCAAAAATAGATCCTTGAAACAAGGGATTCCTTTGCATGTTGCCCTGGGAGAAGGAGCCCATGAATGCAAGTTTATTTTTCTTGGTCCTAGAGGGAACCGGTCAACTCAGTTGCACATGCAACAAGTTGTTTGACTGCTGGGAGAAAATGTGCATTTCTAGTTGGGAGACGGGTTGGCTGCCCAGGAGATTTGCGCAATTTCTGGGCATAGCAGTTGACTACTACCCAGATTTGTGGAAATTCTGGGTTGAGAAGCCCTGCTGGGGAAAATTGCACAATTTTCATTGTAAGTGTTGACTTCCAGAATTACGAAATTCTAGAGCCCAGCAGGCTGCCAGTTAGGATTGCGTAATTTCTAGAGGGAAGGCTAGTTTCCCTCCAGAATTGCGCAATTTCTTGGGGGAACAGCTCAGCCTGTAGTTGGAAAAAGTCCAGGTGATCAGCCTGTGAGGGGAATGTATCGAGTTGTGATCGACAGGATGCCTTTGTGCAAGAAAAACATTGAATCTTGTGAATTTGACGAAGCAAGACAAGCTGCTGTGAAACGTTGGTAGGGAGGCTCCAAAACTAAGCTAAGGAAAAATTTTGGAGGGTGGTTGTAGCCGCTACAATACACTGTTAGCTTAGGAGTAGGAGTAGTGTTTTCTTCTAGTTTGTTTGCTTGCATGCATGTTTGCTTCTTACTTTGTCAGTTTTCTTGCTTGCCTGTTTGTTTGCTTACTCGCCTTGCTCATGCATTTACTTCTTCTTTTGCTTTGTTTTATTGTTTGTTTGCTTGTTTGCGTTCGTAGGTTAGTTTGACATGGACCATGTGTGACTCTTGAAACAAGCTGGGTAAAGTACAAGAGGACTTGTGCAGTTATCAATACTTGGTTATCTGTTGTCCTACCTCTGTATGAAGAAATTGTTGTCTTCAATCCATGATACATCAATGGAAAATACATATTGTTCACAGTGAAGCTTGTGAAAACACAACGCTTGCGCGCTAACTAGTATCACCTACTCTAGTCGGCTGTTTTGGGTTAATCCTTGACAGCTTATTCAAGTAGAGTAAGGTGAGGGAAGAAACCTTAAAATTCATGTCAGAGGTATATACATACTACTTCTTTGAAGGAACAACCTCTTCAGCTCTCAATAAATCAGGTTCCCTCTTTCGCCTCTGAAATGAATAATTTCTATGCATAGTTACGAAAAATGAAAGTGAAAAAATGAAAATGACAAAAATTTTCGAAAAAATGAAAAATGAATAAGGCGAAAGAAGAGAAAGGCTTCCTACACAGAGAGGTGATGCAAGTAACTCTGTCGGGGTACTGACTAAGCTCATTGGCAGCAGAGTGATGCTTGTGATCCTACATTGCTCCATCGGGGTACTGTCTAGGACTGCTGGCAACGAAGCAACACTAGAGATGAGACTAAAACTCTAACGACCATATGAATTATGCACCAATATACCCCTCATCCCAATAGAAATAAATGTGCTGGCTTGGCTTGGAATGTGTGCTGACCGACCAAGAGCTTGGTGGATGTTACATCTTACAATCAAGCAAGTGTGGAAACCAAGACGAAAAGAGAATTGAACAATACTTCCAGAGGTGTTAGACTTATTTTTCATGAACAAGGTCCATTCAAAGAGCTGGAGTTATACTAGTGTGTCGCCAAGTGTTGTAGCGGCTACAACCACCATCCAAATTTTTTCCTTAGCCTCGTTTTGGAGCCTCCCTACCAACCATCCTAGTAGCATGTCTTGCACTGTCAAGTACATAGGCTTCATTTGATTTTTAGTGGCTTGCTAGCCTGTGCATGTCAGTTTTCTTCACTCCCTTCATAAGCTGCCATTTTGGAATCCTTGCGGGTCTATAGGAACATGTGGCGAGTTACTATAGGGTGCACTCCATATGATATTTTGAATGGTAAACAAGGTATCATGTTAATAGAAGTGGAAGTGAATGGTTTGAGAACCACATTTCAATTAAGTGTGGAATTATCAAAAGCATAATGTTAGAGGCTCTAGTAGATCAAAGAGTTCGATGAACTTCATCAAGCTATCTTACATCGCACATCCGTCATTCAACGACAAAGGGATAAGTGTTATGACAAGTTCCTAAAGAAGATGAAATTTTAAATTGAAGACTGAGCCTTGTTGTTTGACTCTAGCTTCAACAACTTCAAAGGAAAGTTCCATGATAAATGGTTAGGATACTAGATTGATACTATATATGAAATTGGATCTATGAAGGTCTAAAACATTAATGATACCAAGACTCCATTTATGATTAATGGATATTGCATTCAACTATACAAAAATCCATTATCTAAATAGGCTTTCTTGAGGAACATCAACAATGGGAGGGCCAACAATGATCTTGAAATACACACACATACACACGCGCGCACACACACACATACACAAACACATACATGCATTCATATACATATGGTTTCTCTAATTATTTTTGAGTTGTAGGGATTCTAAGGACCATCAACATTGTGATATTTGGACATAGAAATATTTTTTTGAAAAACTTCTTGTTGTTGTAACACATACTGTTGTAAACCTACAATGTTGATGTTTCAACACCCGTGAGGACTTGATAATGTAGAAACTGTAACATCTTTGGTGTTTCCATTGGTATTATTTGTTGGCTTGTGGGGGCCTGACCCAGGTTTAAAATTAGTTATCCAAACAAATCCCTACACTACTGGCCCTTTCGGAATTAGCCTGTGGAGCACGGACTGAAGTCTCACCCGAAGCAGTATGGGGGGATGCTGGAACCAAGTTTTCCGCACCCTTGAGATGGATGGGATGTAGGTTTATTCCAACTATACTTGCCTTCACGTAGGTTTCTTATCCCTCTGCTATACCCTTCAGTACCTTCACGAAATGTTACAATCGACTTCCGTGCAGCCCTAACCAGGGGCTGATATGCTTTCGTGATGCTAGGGTAGCGAAATGTGATATCTCCCAAACTAAGCTAAGTATCTTACTTATCTTATTAACAGGTCTTAGTTACCTTCGCGTAAATAGATGTTATTACTTGCGTTTACTTAACCAATATAGTTATACACATTCGCACATCATATAAGCATTAGAAGTGAAATTAATACCCAATATAATAGATGCATAAACAAGAAATAAAGACACATAAATTATAGAATACTTCTCTTTATTGATAATTCTAGACGATTACAAACTCGACTCGCCCTGCGGACTCAGTTGCAGGGGTTCGCGCACTCAGTTGCGGACTTCTAGGCCTCTGCACACTCAACTGTAGAGCCTATACCTATGCTACGATCCAAACTTAGACTTCTACTTCAGAGCTATCTCTCATACATCTTCGATCATTGATTTTTCCGTTATTTCCTCTAACTACTTAGAGATTCGATCTATTTATACAATCCCATGGTCCGCGGACCATGGGTAGACATTTTACAACCGACATTACATTATCAAAATAAGGGCATACAACCCTATGACTCTTTAACATCTACGCACTCTGCGACCACAAAATATAGAGTCTTTACATTTGGATTACAAAAATTGGACAAAAATATGGGCTTTAAGCCCCAAAACATCCCGCGCCCAACTGACCCCTAACACAAACATCGTGACTCGCCCTTGAGTCACTCTGCAGGTGTGGAGATCTTAGCGCGAAGACCTCCCAGCTCTATTTGGATCACCGCAACTTCGGCAGCGCACTGAGCGGCCGCCTGCTGGACTTCTTCCACACGCTGTTCGGTGACTGCTGCTGAACTACTGCTCTGAATATTCTGCTGAGTTGCCTGCAGTTTCATGAGCTTTCCTTCAATGGAGGTTGTGATCATGTAAGCCTCGTCTATCCATGGCTGTAGGTGCGCTTTTAAGACTGCTTCTTTGTGTTGAGTAGCATCCACCTGTTCCTTGAGCGCCTTTGCCTCCTGCATCCGTGCAAGCCTCTGTGTAAGGGCAACCGTCTGTACAGTCCCTTTCACCTCGTCATACCTCTGTTGGAGCTCGCACACCTCTGTCTCTAGGCACTCTACATTCGAGTTCTCCTGTAGGGTGGTTAGGACCTCGAATGACTCTTTGAAAATCTGCATGCAGTCTTCAACCGCCACTATTGTTTTTGTAGCAGCGTTGGCATGCTGTTCCCTGATCTCCAGCAAAGTTGAAGGCTAAGCCTTCAACTGTAGTTTTGCGATGTGCAGGTTCAACTCCAGTTGAACCCTGGACATCTCTTCTTGAGCATCGCACACCCCTATGGCCAATTTGCGTACGCGCGCCTCCACTGGTTCTTCTGCCTAAATGTCCAACTCCGGGACCATTCGATAGGCTTCCTCCACAACCTGCATTATCTTCTTATTCTGCTCTACTGCTTCATTGCGCTGTAGGCCCAACTGCTCGATGTTGATGCGCTGCTCGCTCATCACCTGCAGAGCGTGACTCTCCCGGGCCCTAAGTTCCACGGTGACTCCATCTTGTAAGAGGTAGAGCGTCTCCTGAGGGAGTGCAACCATGTTCAATCCTACCCCTTTCAGACTGCTAACCATAGGCCTGTCGACCTCATTTTTTGTAGTGAGCACCCCATCAGGTAGCAGTACCATGTTGGTCACCCTTGTGCGCAACATCTCCTCAGCAGCTGAAGTGTCGATCGCGAGGCTGGTGGACATTGTGCCAGCTTGTGGAGTGCGAACTTGCAACTCCTGTAGTTCTGTTCGAAGAGCCCCCAATACCAGCTGTTGCTGTTATTCAAATTGTTGGAGGGCCTCCGTGGTGACATCCCTCATCGTTTCTCCGATGTCATGAAAATCCCCTTCAGTGAGGGTGATTGGGTCGAAGGACGTCTTTCATGCCTTTGTTTTCTTTCGTGGCCCTGTCTGCTCTCGCGGTCGCTGACGCTTGAGTTGGGTGGATGTCATTTGCGGGTCCCCACCACCTTGTTCGGCCTCTATTTCTGCCTCAGTGCTGGGTGAAGTTGACTTTATTCCTTCGCACTCTTCCCCTCCTGTTTTCTGTTGCTCTGCCAATTTCGCACGTTGTACGCTTCCTAGGCCTTAGCCGCTGCTTCCTCCGTTCAGTGCTTCTTTGCTAGCTGCACCATTCAGAGCTTTGTCTCTTCCTTCTTGTGTTGCGCGACGGACTTATCTGTTTCCACTGCGGAGCCAGCTGGAGTGCACCACTATGGCAACCAAGACTCAAGGAATGTGAAAATTACATCATTAGTTGCCAGGTACGGTGGGTTATGCTATGTCTTCGTAGGGTCCTTCCGCACCCTGATAAAAACATGGTGGAAATCTGCTTTGAACTTTGCAAAGCTCTGTAGATTGGCATATACAGTGGGAAAAAATCGTGGCTTGCGATTGAACCCCATCGGATATTCATCTCCATTAATACCCAAAAACTATTTCTTTCTTTTATTTGCTGTGCATCCTTGGTCGCCCACAATGAAGCGTACTTCACTGCCTCTGGAAGATCCAACACGACCTAAGGGAATTGGGTATCTTTAGGCAGTTCCCATGCCACCAGTACTATCGACAATAGGAGCCACGTGTAATGAAACATTTTTCTTTGCTCTTGTGACTCGCGACAGTTCACAAGGAATTCACCGCATAGATAGTTCACCTAGTTGAATTGGACTCCTTCCACACATTGGGCTTCTAGTGCAACCACAGGTGCGGGCACCTCATCTGCGCGGCACTTCCGCATCACTTTCCCTGCTAGTATTTGTATCATGACCTTGACTGTAGGTTTGCTAATGCTAGAGATGGCGTAACCTCACTTCTTCTTCTCCAACTTGAACTTCTTCTTCATCGCTTCCGTGAGGGCCAACTCGCTACCTTTTCCTTCAGAAATATTGGTTGGATCCTCTCCTGAGTAAGGCAGCTGTGTAATTCGATGAATCAAATGGTCTGTGATGGGAATGGGCTCCTCCAGCCACAAACACCCATCATGCACCAAGCAGAGCAGCTGCCTAATGACAAAGACGGTCACTGGGGCGCAGTGGTAATGCGAAACCCAGAGCAGGTTTAGCAACTTGACTTTCTCAACACCTCTTAGACATGTCCGTGGCTCCAATTGAATTGTTCCAGAAGTTGCGTCAATATTCTGGCACATTAGCTTCTCAGTCGCTAAATGCGAGAACTTCTCATGGTCTGCGAGGTCCCAATATTCAAAATTCAACATAGGAACCTGCCCCAAGTGCGGTCCCTCAAAAACAATATTGTCTGGGAGCAGCGGAGTTTGTAGAGAGCTCTTGCTCTCATCTATGTCCTTCGACACCTTGGCTTTACCCTTGCACGGAGGAACACATTCAAGTAACTGGGTAATAGGGTCTGCACCCTGGGTTTCAACTTCCATCTCTACATCCTCATCATCCACCAGTATTTCTTTAGACTCCTCCTCATCAGCCTCCAGATTAATGGCCTTACCCTTTTCCTGCAAGGTGAGCTTGGTCCTCTGTGGGTTTCGTGGTGAGACGCGCACCGGGATCATAGCCTGCTTATCCTTCTTAAGTCTCGGTGTTTTGGGTGATTTATGGACCTCAACTATTATTCTGGCTCTCTCTAGGGCTTTCACTACCGCAATTTCCTGCGCGGCTTCCTCAGGTGTCGACATCATTCTAGTTAGGAGGTCCTACGTCTCCTTCAACAATGTTTCAAACACTGAACTTGCTCTCAAAGCCTCAAAATTCGAAAGGTCCATACACACTTGATAGCGCAACAACTGAATTTTCAAAATTCCAAGTGTTTTTCACTAGATAGCTACTTGTAATTTATAGGACCTTTTGAATTTGAATTCGACTGTTCCCCCCACATTCAACCCATTAATGCTAGATTGGCGGAAAATTTTCAAGAATCTAGCCCATAAAGTTTGCCTTAAATGCCTGCCGCCCACTCCATTTGGCCTCAAACCAACCATCAAATCGTGAATAGTGACTTTAACGGTCACTTTCCGGTAGACCTGTGTGCTAGTGCAACTATCTTCGTGCTGTCGCGGACCCTGTGACACTTCACTGCATCGCGCAGTCCTGAAATTGTGCAGCTCTCGGGCAGTGTAGTTTATAGTCTTGCGCCTCCTTCAAGCTGCGCGGAGTGCTAGACTGTCCTTCTGTCAACTAGTCAGATGGTTGGGCCACCTGTGGATGGCTTCAGTCGACTACCATTCACCTTTCCTGGGAAGGGATCTCCATTCAACTTAACTAACTAGACTGCGCCACCATCGGTAATCTCCTTAATAACATATGGCGCCAGCCATTGCATTCTGAGTTTCCCTAGAAATTTTTCAAACTTAATGTCATATAATATCACTAAGTCATTCACCTTAAAGGTGTGCAACTTAATATGTTGATTGTGCCACGCCTTTTCACGCTGCTTTTGGACCCACTAGTGAAATCCAGCCAAAAATTTCTCTTCTTCCAGCTCATCCAACTGCGCGAGCCTCTCTTCTAGGGCTCCGCGATCCGTCATACCTGTGAGCACTGCTATGCATATACTAGGCATGATGTATTCCATAGGTATCACAGCTTCAACCCCGTATACCAACCTAAAGGGTGTCTGTCCCGTTAACTTCTTGCACATTGTCCAATAAGCCCACAATACTACAGGTGTGCATAGGTCACAATCATTTCACTGAGCGTTGCAAACCTTGGTCAGCGCGGTCTCCAGTACTTTGTTGAATGCCTCCATTGTCCCGTTAGCCTGTGGATGATAAGGTGTGCTGTTGTGGTGATACACCTGAAATTCCTCCGTCAGTGCACTGATTGTCTCATTCAAGAAGTGCGTACCACGATCGCTCATCAAGATCTTTGGACATCCAAATCACGTCAGTACATGTTCAAATAGAAACTTCGCGGCCATCGTGCCCATGCAATCCTTCACCGGCTGTGCTTCTGCCCAACCCGTCAAGTACTCCGTCGAAGTGATAATGTACCTCGCACCTATCTTTCCTTGAGGATGCATAGGTCCTACAAAATATATTGCCCAATTTTCGAAAGGTTGCAACGTCATTTGTGGATTCAAAGGCATCTCATCCCTCCATGATGGCCTACCTGTTCTTTGACATACGTTGCACACCTTGCAATATGTTTGCGAGAGATTTTTCGGCGAAAATCACATGAGAAACCATTTGTCGACGTGTTTCGAACCAACTAGTGTGGTTCATCATCAGGACAAGTTGAAGAAACAGATCCAGTCTAGCATGTTAAATAGTCTAAGCAAAGACTCCAATGGCTACAAAAGATTAACGACTAATTTTTGACTCTAGGACCCAGGTCAAATTTTCATTTATTAATTTAATAATATTATTATTATTTACTATTATATTTATGGAACCAAGTTAAATTAGATAAAGATAAATACAATAAATTAATGGTTAGTTTTTATTTTTTAAATTCATTTATTTCTTTAAATTATTACTTATATATATATATATTTTAATTAAAATAATAATATTCGATTGATAAGAAAAGGTTAGGATTAATATAATTATATAAGTTATTTATTTGTTTATTAAATTATTCATTAATTATTATTTACTAATTATTATTATTATTATTTTTATTTACTATTTTATTTATGGAACTAAGTTAAATTAGGTACAAATAAATAAAATAATTCTTTTATCTATTTAAATTATTAATTATATATGTATATAAATATATTTTAATTAAAATAATATAAAATTATAAATAAATACTATACATTTAATTAAAATAATATGTATAAATTGACCCATGGCTAATATAAGGACCATGGTCAAAATTAGTTATATTGGGTGTAATATATATATATATATATATATATATATATATATATAAAGTAATTATAATTAGTATTAATAGTTAGTTAAAAGATATTATTTAAAAATTAAAATTATAAGTTATTTAGTAATCAAAAGGAAAGTAGGACCTCTCCTGATATTATAAGACTAAATTACATTTATATAAAAATATACATAAATTAATGGGATGTTAAGATGAAAGTTAGTTACAAATAATAAATAAAACAAAATGAGAAAATTAAGTTAAAATAATAATAATAATAATAATAATAAAAAATAAATAAATAAATAAATAAATAAATAATTAATTAAAATAATAAATGACAAAAAATAAAAATAAATAAAAATCAATTAATTAATTAATTAATTAAACAAATAAAAATAAAAATAATAAGTGACAAGAGAAAGAAAAGAAAAATAATAATAATAATAATAATTAATTAAAAAAAAAAACGAGGAGGGGGCAGAAAAAACGACTAAGAAGAGATAGCTGGGATCCAACACCTACTGATTTTCCAGCCATCGTCTCTATTGAGATTGCTCGGCCTCTTTTCAATCTCAAGAGCTTCCCTAAGCTTACGATGATGGAAGCGCGAAACCTTAGCAATAACACTAGCCTCCTCAATGCAAACATGATGATTGGTTTTTTCTACATGTTCAGCTAAAGCGGAAGACTTAGCTCTTCTATGCTTAAGGTCAGCTGCATGCTCACTAATCCTTTGATTAATGGAGCGACCAGTCTCACCAATATAGGGGGTCCCACAAGAGCAGGGGATAATATAAACCCCTTTCATATCTTTGGGGTCAATAGGATCCTTTACTGATCTGAGGGACGAACGAATGGTGTTAAGGGGCCTAAAGGTCACAGGGACACTATGCATCTTGAGAATCCTTGCAATCTTATCAGTGGTCCCCTGAACATACGGAAGATGGACACCTGGAATCCATTCCTTCGGTTCCCTTTTAGTCAGAGAATTCTTAGCGGTTTTAAGGAAAGCCTTCTGACCCAAGTGTCTACTATAACCATTCTCAACAAAGACATCAAGGAGATGGGATTTTTCTTTCTCAAAACTCTTCTTATCCGAGATCCTCAGGGCTCGAGTAGCAAGGGTATTGAGAACACCCATCTTTTGAGCCGGGAAATGGTGAGAATAGGCATGAAGATACTGCTCTGTATGCATTTTCTTCCGAAAAACTTGGTGGGCGAGGGAACCATCACTATTCTTAGAAATAAGAATATCAAGGAATGGGAGGCACCCATCAACTTCCTGCTCCTTAGTGAACTTAATGGCTGAGGATTGATTGTTGAGATGCTCGAAGAAAAGATCTAATTCTTCTTGGCCATGAGACCAAATGACATTGGTGTCATCCACATACCTTTTCCAGAGCTTTGGCAAGAGCCGGGAAGAATTTAGAGCCTTGGACTCAAAATCTTCCATAAAAATATTAGCAACAACAGGGGATAGGGGTGAGCCCATGGCGACCCCACAGGTTTGCTCGAAGAACTCTCCCTCAAAACTAAAAAAGGTGGAAGTGAGGCAGATCTCCACTAACCTGGCAGTGTCAGGGTCAGTTAGGCGGTTGATCACCTCCATGGCCTCCTTAATAGGAATGCAAGTGAACAGGGAAACTACATCAAAGCTAACAAGAATGTCCCCAGGGTCAAGCTTAATGTCCTTGAGTTCATCAATAAAGGAAGCAAAGTCTTTAACGAAGGACTCCATACGACCAACTAAGGGCTTAAGCTTTAACGCAAGAAACTTAGCAAGAAGGTAGGTAGGACCTCCAATGGTGTTGACAATGGGCCTTAAGGGAGCTCCTTCCTTATGAATCTTGGGGAGACCATAGATTCTAGGAGTGATAGGGTTGCTCTCAATGAGTTTATGGTGCAGGGAGCTCACTGAGCTAATGGATTTAATGGCAAGAGCCACATTCCTAGCAACCTTCTTTAAAGGATTCTTGGGAAGCTTTTTGTAGCTACCACTATTATGCAGATGATCCAACATCTTGTTACGGTAATCAACCCTATTAAGGATAATGGCAGCACCACCCTTGTCTGCCTTTAGAACGATGATATCTTTGTTCTGGTTCAAGGATCTGAGAGCTACAAATTCTTCCTTGCTAAGGTTGCTCTTAGGGGGCTTAGCCTTTCTCAAGACAACCGCACAGTCTTGCCTAATAGTATCCTTGATCCTATCAGGTAAACCTCTGATCCCAAACTCTATGTCACAAATGATATCATCAACCGGGATCTTCTTAGGGGCTAAGGCAAAATTCAGCCCTTTACCCAAAACTTTAAAAATAGAAGGGGGAAAGGGGAAACTGGAAAGATTGATCACCTTGTTATGAGAAGAAGGGTGAAGATTATTAATACTATTAGTACTATGATTATTAATACCAAAATTCAATATCTTATTATTTTCTTTGTTAGAATTATTAATAATACCATTAGAACTATGATTCTTACTATCAAAATTTAATATCTTATTATCATTATTAATCTCGACCATCATATTATTATTACTACTAGTAATATTGTTATTATTATTATTATTAATAAAATTGTTATTATTATAGTTGATGCACTTATGATTATTATTAATATCATAATTAATAGTAATATTATTATAATTACTATCATTAATAACTTTATTAATATTATAATTATTATTACTATATTTATTAATAAAATCGTTAATATTATTATTAAAACAATTACGATTATCATTATTGTTAGCAATGTTATTATTATTATAATAATTACTATTATAATTAATATTAATATTATAAATATTACTACACATTAATTTGTTAAGAGCAAAATTATCAACAGGGCGGGGAGAAGGGATCGAACCTTCATTGACCACACCAAGGCAGCTAGCCAAACCGACTCCTGGCTCTGCGGAACTGCTACGAATCGAGGAAGCAGAGCCGTTAGGTGAAACCGAAGATAAAACCGCCGGATCGGAAACGATGAACGTTGGTCTGGATTCAGCAGAAGGCGCAACGATCATTCGCACGGGAAGCGAGTCACCCTTAACCAGATTGCTATCAGTCGAAACCAGATTAAGGCCAGGAACAACACAACATTCTAGAGGGCTGGCGACTAAAGGAGAGCACGTAGTAACCCCACATTGATATCCCTCAACGCAGGCACCGGGAATGCTCACCTGAGAAGCCAACTCAGAACCGCAGGGGGGGGTACAGGAAGCTCTGCCTTCTTCTGCGCAGGGGTGACAATGGTCACTGCCCTCCGGAAAAACCGAAACCAATACAGGTAAATGAGAATCCGCAGAGACTGGATCGGATCCATCAATAACCCCAGAGAGATATCCCTCCACGCAGGTACCGAGATCCTCCACCTGAGAAGCCAAACGAGATCCGTAGGGGGCAAGGGTAGATCTGTCTCCTTCTACGCAAAGATGACATCGATCAATGTTCTTCGGTACACTAGAACCCAATACAGATAGATGCAGATCCGAAGACACTGGATCGGTTCCATCAGAGGGAGCGGAGACCTCCAGAGAAGGGAAACCAGAGACCCCAGCTGAGCTCTCAGATAACCATTCCTTAAGCGCTGAGATTTGATCAGATGAGACACGGCTACGGGAAATCTCTCCCACGGCTCTATCAGAATTTCCAGCTAGTCTTTGAAACTTAGAAGCCTGATTCAGCTTTCAAATCTCCTCTAATCGAAGGGATTTCAGAGCCGAACAGGAATCTATTCCAGAAGCCTCAACTCTACAATTGAATCCCTGCATGGAAAAGCCATTGCAACCAAAGTTCATCAATTTGAACGGGCACGCTTGCAGGTTTCAAGGTTGAAGTCAGATCTAGCTTTTCTTAAACGATGCAGAGACTCCTCCGTCATCCCTGTCTTTGCCCGGATTAAGCATCGCCTCAACACTCCCCAAAATCGTCAGGTTTTCCTTAAGGCGAGTTTGGCGTTAATAAGAGCAGAAATCAACAGGGTCAGAAAGTCCTTGAATCTGGTTTCTCGGTTTCTGTTGGATTTGCATCTAGATCTTGGGAACTTATTTTCAGCCTCCCTTTGGGCCAGAATAGATGCCTGTTCGGCTCTGAAATCCCTTCGATTAGAGGAGATTCGAAAGTTGAATCAGGCTTCTAAGTTTCAAAGACTAGCTAGAAATTCTGATAGAGCCGTGGGAGAGATTTCCCGTAGCCGTGTCTCATCTGATCAAATATCAGTGCTTAAGGAATGGTTATCTGAGAGCTCAGCTGGGGTCTCTGATTTCCCTTCTCTGGAGGTCTCCACTCCCTCTGATGGAATCGATCCAGTGTCTTCGGATCTGCATCTATCTGTATTAGGCTCTAGTGTACCGAAGAACATTGATCGATGTCATCTCTGCGCAGAAGGAGACAGATCTACCCTTGCCCCCTACGGATCTGGTTTGGCTTCTCAGGTGGATGATCCCGGTACCTGCGTGGAGGGATATCTCTCTGGGGTTATTGATGGATCCGATCCAGTCTCTGCGGATTCTCATTTACCTGTATTGGTTTCGGTTTTTCCGGAGGGCAGTGACCGTTGTCACCCCTGCGCAGAAGAAGGCAGAGCTTCCCGTGCCCCCCCTGCGGTTCTGAGTTGGCTTCTCAGGTGAGCAATCCCGGTGCCTGCGTTGAGGGATATCAATGTGGGGTTTCTGCGTGCTCTCCTCCGGTCGCCAGCCCTCTAGAATGCTGTGCTGTTCCTGGCCTTAATCTGGTTTCGACTGACAGCAATCTGGTTAAGGGTGACTCGCTTCCCGTGCGAATGATCGTTGCGCCTTCTGCTGAATCCAGACCAACGTTCATCGTTTCTGATCTGGCGGTTTTATCTTCGGTTTCACCTAATGGCTCTGCTTCCTCGATACGTAGTAGTTCCGCAGAGCCAGGAGTTGGTTTGGCTGGCTGCCTGGGTGTGGTCAATGAAGGTTCGATCCCTTCTCCCCGCCCTGCTGATAATTTTTCTCTTAGCAAATTAACGTGTAGTAATATTTATAATATTAATATTAATTATAATAGTAATTATTATAATAATAATAACATTGCTAACAATAATGATAATCGTAATTGTTTTAATAATAATATTAACGATTTTATTAATAAATATAGTAATAATAATAATAATAATAATTATAATATTAATAAAGTTATTAATGATAGTAATTATAATAATATTACTATTAATTATGATATTAATAATAATCATAAGTGCATCAACTATAATAATAACAATTTTATTAATAATAATAATAATATACTTAATAATAATAATAATAACAATATTACTAGTAGTAACAATAATATGATGGTCGAGATTAATAATGATAATAAGATATTAAATTTTGATAGTAAGAATCATAGTTCTAATGGTATTATTAATAATTCTAACAAAGAAAATAATAAGATATTGAATTTTGGTATTAATAATCATAGTACTAATAGTATTAATAATCTTCACCCTTCTTCTCATAACAAGGTGATCAATCTTTCCAGTTTCTCCTTTCCCCCTTCTATTTTTAAAGTTTTGGGTAAAGGGCTGAATTTTGCCTTAGCCCCTAAGAAGATCTCGGTTGATGATATCATTTGTGACATAGAGTTTGGGATCAGAGGTTTACCTGATAGGATCAAGGATACTATTAGGCAAGACTGTGCGGTTGTCTTGAGAAAGGCTAAGCCCCCTAAGAGCAACCTTAGCAAGGAAGAATCTGTAGCTCTTAGATCCTTGAACCAGAACAAAGATATCATCATTCTAAAGGCAGACAAGGGTGGTGCTGCCGTTATCCTTAACAGGGTTGATTACCGTAACAAGATGTTGGATCATCTACATAATAGTGGTAGCTACAAAAAGCTTCCCAAGAATCCTTTAAAGAAGGTTGCTAGGAATGTGGCTCTTGCCATTAAATCCATTAGCTTAGTGAGCTCCCTGCACCATAAACTCATTGAGAGCAACCCTATCACTCCTAGAATCTATGGTCTCCCTAAGATTCATAAGGAAGGAGCTCCCTTAAGGCCCATTGTCAACACCATTGGAGGTCCTACCTACCTTCTTGCTAAGTTTCTTGCGTTAAAGCTTAAGCCCTTAGTTGGTCGTACGGAGTCCTTCGTTAAAGACTCTGCTTCCTTTATTGATGAACTCAAGGACATTAAGCTTGACCCTGGGGACATTCTTGTTAGCTTTGATGTAGTTTCCCTGTTCACTTGCATTCCTATTAAGGAGGCCATGGAGGTGATCAACCGCCTAACTGACCCTGACACTGCCAGGTTAGTGGAGATCTGCCTCACTTCCACCTTTTTTAGTTTTGAGGGAGAGTTCTTCGAGCAAACCTGTGGGGTCGCCATGGGCTCATCCCTATCCCCTGTTATTGCTAATATTTTTATGGAATATTTTGAGTCCAAGGCTCTAAATTCTTCCCGGCTCTTGCCAAAGCTCTGGAGAAGGTATGTGGATGACACCAATGTCATTTGGTCTCATGGCCAAGAAGAATTAGATCTTTTCTTCGAGCATCTCAACAATCAATCCTCAGCCATTAAGTTCACTAAGGAGCATGAAGTTGATGGGTGCCTCCCATTCCTTGATATTCTTATTTCTAAGAATAGTGATGGTTCCCTCGCCCACCAAGTTTTTCGGAAGAAAACACATACAAAGCAGTATCTTCATGCCTATTCTCACCATTTCTCGGTTCAAAAGATGGGTGTTCTCAATACCCTTGCTACTCGAGCCCCGAGGATCTCGGATAAGAAGAGTTTTGAGAAAGAAAAATCCCATCTCCTTGATGTCTTTGTTGAGAATGGTTATAGTAGATACTTGGGTCAGAAGGCTTTCCTTAAAGCCGCTAAGAATTCTCTGAATAAAAGGGAACCGAAGGAACGGATTCTAGGTGTCCATCTTCCGTATGTTCAGGGGACCACTGATAAGATTGCAAGGATTCTCAAGATGCATAGTGTCCCTGTGACCTTTAGGCCCCTTAACACCATTCGTTCGTCCCTCAGATCAGTAAAGGATCCTATTGACCCCAAAGATATGAAAGGGGTTTATATTATCCCCTGCTCTTGTGGGACCCCCTATATTGGTGAGACTGGTTGCTCCATTAATCAAAGGATTAGTGAGCATGCTGCTGACCTTAAGCATAGAAGAGCTAAGTCTTCCGCTTTAGCTGAACGTGTAGAAAAAACCAATCATCATGTTTGCATTGAGGAGGCTAATGTTATTGCTAAGGTTTCGCTCTTCCATCATCGTAAGCATAGGGAAGCTCTTGAGATTGAAAAGAGGCCGAGCAATCTCAATAGAGACGATGGCTGGAAAATCAGTAGGTGCTGGATCCCAACTATCTCTTCTTAGTCATTTTTTCTGCCCTCTCCTCGTTTTGTTTTGCTTTGTTTTGTTTTGTTTTGTTTTTTTTTTTTAATTTTATTATTATTATTATTTTATTATTATTATTATTATTTTTCTTTTCTTTCTCTTGTCACTTATTATTTTTATTTTTTGTCACTTATTATTTTATTTATTTAATTATTTAATTAATTAATTAATATATATTTTTTTTAACTTAATTTATTCTGTTTTATTTATTATTTGTAACTAACTTTCATCTTAACATCCCATTAATTTATGTATATTTTTATATAAATGTAATTTAGTCTTATAATATCAAGAGAGGTCCTACTTTCTTTTTGATTACTAAATAACTTATAATTTTAATTTTTAAATAATATCTTTTAACTAACTATTAATACTAATTATAATTACTTTATATATATATATATATATATATATATATATATATATATATATATATATATATATATATATATCTTTTACACCCAATATAACTAATTTTGACCATGGTCCTTATATTAGCCATTGGTCAATTTATACATATTATTTTAATTAAATGTATAGTATTTATTTATAATTTTATATTATTTTAATTAGAATATATATATACATATATAATTAATAATTTAAATAAATAAAAGAATTATTTTATTTATTTGTACCTAATTTAACTTAGTTCCATAAATAAAATAGTAAATAATAATAATAATAATAATAAGTAAATAATAATTAATGAATAATTTAATAAACAAATAAATTAACTTATATAATTTTATTAATCCTAACCTTTTCTTATCAATTGAATATTATTATTTTAATATATCTATATATATATATATATATATATATATATATATATAAAAGTAATAATTTAAAGAAATAAATGAATTAAAAAAAAAAAAACTAACCATTAATTTATTGTATTTATCTTTACCTAAATTAACTTGGTTCCATAAATATAATAGTAAATAATAATAATATTATTAAATTAATAAATGAAAATTTGACCTGGGTCCTAGAGTCAAAAATTAGCCGTTAGTCTTTTGTAGCCGTTGGAGTCTCTGCTTAGACTATTTAACATGCTAGACTGGATCTGTTTCTTCAACTTGTCCTGATGATGAACCACACTAGTTGGTTCGAAACGCGTCGACAAATGGTTTCTCATGTGATTTTCACCGAAAAATCTCTCGCAAACATATTGCAAGGTGTGCAACGTATGTCAAAGAACAGGTAGGCCATCATGGAGGGATGAGTTGCCTTTGAATCCACAAATGACGTTGCAACCTTTCGAAAATTGGGCAATATATTTTGTAGGACCTATCCATCCTCAAGGAAAGATAGGTGCGAGGTACATTATCACTTCGACGGAGTACTTGACGGGTTGGGCAGAAGCACAACCGGTGAAGGATTGCATGGGCACGATGGCCGCGAAGTTTCTATTTGAACATGTACTGACGTGATTTGGATGTCCAAAGATCTTGATGAGCGATCGTGGTACGCACTTCTTGAATGAGACAATCAGTGCACTGACGGAGGAATTTCAGGTGTATCACCAGAACAACACACCTTATCATCCACAGGCTAACGGGACAATGGAGGCATTCAACAAAGTACTGGAGACCGCGCTGACCAAGGTTTGCAACGCTCAGTGAAATGATTGTGACCTATGCATACCTGTAGTATTGTGGGCTTATTGGACAATGTGCAAGAAGTTAACGGGACATACACCCTTTAGGTTGGTATACGGGGTTGAAGCTGTGATACCTATGGAATACATCATGCCTAGTATATGCATAGCAGTGCTCACAGGTATGACGGATCGCGGAGCCCTAGAAGAGAGGCTCGCGCAGTTGGATGAGCTGGAAGAAGAGAAATTTTTGGCTGGATTTCACTAGTGGGTCCAAAAGCAGCGTGAAAAGGCGTGGCACGATCAACATATTAAGTTGCACACCTTTAAGGTGAATGACTTAGTGATATTATATGACATTAAGTTTGAAAAATTTCTAGGGAAACTCAGAATGCAATGGCTGGCGCCATATGTTATTAAGGAGATTACCGATGGTGGCGCAGTCTAGTTAGTTAAGTTGAATGGAGATCCCTTCCCAGGAAAGGTGAATGGTAGTCGACTGAAGCCATCCACAGGTGGCCCAACCATCTGACTAGTTGACAGAAGGACAGTTTAGCACTCCGCGCAGCTTGAAGGAGGCGCAAGACTATAAACTACACTGCCCGAGAGCTGCACAATTTCAGGACTGCGCGATGCAGTGAAGTGTCACAGGGTCCGCGACAGCACGAAGATAGTTGCACTAGCACACAGGTCTACCGGAAAGTGACCGTTAAAGTCACTATTCACGATTTGATGGTTGGTTTGAGGCCAAATGGAGTGGGCGGCACGCATTTAAGGCAAACTTTATGGGCTAGATTCTTGAAAATTTTCCGCCAATCTAGCATTAATGGGTTGAATGTGGGGGGAACAGTCGAATTCAAATTCAAAAGGTCCTATAAATTACAAGTAGCTATCCAGTGAAAAACACTTGGCATTTTGAAAATTCAGTTGTTGCGCTATCAAGTGTGTATGGACCTTTCGAATTTTGAGGCTTTGAGAGCAAGTTCAGTGTTTGAAACATTGCTGAAGGAGACGTAGGACCTCCTAACTAGAATGATGTCGACACCTGAGGAAGCCGCGCAGGAAATTGCGGTAGTGAAAGCCCTAAAGAGTGCCAGAATAATAGTTGAGGTCCATAAATCACCCAAAACACCGAGACTTAAGAAGGATAAGCAGGCTATGATCCCGGTGCGCGTCTCACCACGAAACCCACAGAGGACCAAGCTCACCTTGCAGGAAAAGGGTAAGGCCATTAATCTGGAGGCTGATGAGGAGGAGTCTAAAAAAATACTGGTGGATGATGAGGATGTAGAGATGGAAGTTGAAACCCAGGGTGCAGACCCTATTACCCAGTTACTTGAATGTGTTCCTCCGTGCAAGGGTAAAGGGGCAGGTTCCTATGTTGAATTTTGAATATTGGGACCTCGCAGAGCATGAGAAGTTCTCGCATTTAGCGACTGAGAAGCTAATGTGCCAGAATATTGACGCAACTTCTGGAACAATTCAATTGGAGCCACGGACATGTCTAAGAGGTGTTGAGAAAGTCAAGTTGCTAAACCTGCTCTGGGTTTCGCATTACCACTGCGCCCCAGTGACTGTCTTTGTCATTAGGCAGCTGCTCTGCTTGGTGCATGATGGGTGTTTGTGGCTGGAGGAGCCCATTCCCATATACATATATAATTAATAATTTAAATAAATAAAAGAATTATTTTATTTATTTGTACCTAATTTAACTTAGTTCCATAAATAAAATAGTAAATAATAATAATAATAATAATAATTAGTAAATAATAATTAATGAATAATTTAATAAACAAATAAATTAACTTATATAATTTTATTAATCCTAACCTTTTCTTATCAATCGAATATTATTATTTTAATTAATATATATATATCTATATATATATATATATATATATATATATATATATATATATAAGTAATAATTTAAAGAAATAAATGAATTAAAAAAAAAAACTAACGATTAATTTATTGTATTTATCTTTACCTAAATTAACTTGGTTCCATAAATATAATAATAAATAATAATAATATTATTAAATTAATAAATGAAAATTTGACCTGGGTCCTAGAGTCAAAAATTAGCCGTTAATCTTTTGTAGCCGTTGGAGTCTCTGCTTAGACTATTTAACATGCTAGACTGGATCTGTTTCTTCAACTTGTCCTGATGATGAACCACACTAGTTGGTTCGAAACGCGTCGACAAATGGTTTCTCATGTGATTTTCACCGAAAAATCTCTCGCAAACTTGTTATGGATCCCAGAAGCCTCAGCTCTACACCTTGCAATATGCTTTATCTTGATGAAGGGTTTGCCACCACAACCCTGCACGCAAAATCTTCTGTGCGGTTGCTCTTCCTGCATAATGTCCTCCCGCGGCGCCCCCATGAGCGTCCGCGAGGATGTTTCTTTGTTCAAACTTAGGTACATACCTTCATAGTATTTCATCATTCCCCATCTTGTATAGATGCCCAACAATAATGGAGAAATCTGCTGCACACACCACTATTTCCTTCTTTTGCTGAACAGAGTATCCTTTCAGCGTAGTTCTAGTTGTTAGGAAGTGTATTATATCCTCGAAATGTCCATCCGCGATGTGCACAGCAAAAAGTTGCGCATCAGGTAATCCTTCCTCCAAATTAGTGGGTTCCTCCCCTGTCTCAATGCGCGACAGGTGGTCAGGTTTCGCATTTAGTCATCTAGGCTTCACAACAACTTCAAAATCGTATTCCTGGAACAATAATAGCCATCTGTAGATGCGCCCCCCCAACACATCCTTATTGACTAGGTACTTGAGTGCAGAGTACAGGTGCACTTGCTCAGGTTGGGGATTTTATCCATAGACCTACATCCATGTGCGCGGATCATTTTTCCCATCATACTTGTCTGTCAGTAGCATCTTAGGCTTCCTAAATCATGCTCACATCATTCTCCTACATTCGCGCCAATCATCAAAGCTTCCTTTGTGCATACCCCACCATCTTGCGGGTGTAGTACGCAGTACCTAGTCCAAGGCCTGGAAGCATTGCTTTTCTGGCACCTCCCCCTCAAAGGCATCCAAAAGGTATTTACCTCATTCAAGCCATCATAAGTAGGCAGATTTCTTACCTCTGATGACACATAGCGTAGTGACTGGGTCATCATGTTGTAATTCAGTGTAGTTACTTCATGTAACCGATTCTGCCAGCATTCTATTCTTCATCGAAGTCCGAAGTGAAAGAACTCTTGCACTCCCATGTAATCCGCCCATCTGCAGTGGGATTCACCCAGTCTTGGTCTCACGCTGTTATCTTATAGATGCAGTCCAGGTCATGATCACTCTCATAGTCGCGGACCAACTCCTTATAGCGCGATCCTTCAATAGGATCCAGCGGTATTATTACGCATAGTGAATTCTTCTCAAAGATCATATTTCGCTTCTTCAAATTGATTACCCCATTCATATCAGTAGCCCAATCAATTCCTAAGAGAACAAGGTAGGGATTGCTATCATAAACAATCTTTATTACTTCAAAATCTGCCAGCATGCTCTCTCCCTCAATATCAACGGTCACTCCCTGTAGCCACCACATGGGTATGATTTTCTGCTAGTTTGCCATCCTTAGCTGAATCAGAGACCATTGTAGTGAAAGTCTCCCCATTCCCTCCCATGTCTATTTCGGTAGAACATTCATATCTGATCCCAAATCCAGATTGACTTGATCCATTTTGTATTCTCCGATCTGCGTGGTGAGTCTCATTTCACGTCCCATCCATGTCTTATGCTTTCTGATCTTGCAGACTACGCGTGGTTCACTTGGTGCGGTCCCAACACATCTATTGATAAGTTCTTGTAACCCTTTCAAAGCCTTACTGTCGCGCAATAACTTCATACAGGTTTTGAGGAAATTTGTCTGCATAGAGGGGTCCATCTTCGGCTCCAGTTTATCTTTGCTTCCTGAAGTGGAGGCCTCAACAAAGCTCTTCTCAGCTTCCATGAAGGTTTCCCGAGCGCGCTCCAAATCAAACTCGGTGTCTTTCACCGGGGCTTTGCGAACCCATGTACTATCTTCTGGCTATTTCCCCTTCTCATCTCCCATTACGATTCCACTTCGGAGCACTATATTTACGTTCGGATCTTCCTCGCACAACTCAGACCTCATCATCTGCAAGTTCTGAGTTGAGGGAGGCGGTAGTACTCCTTTGTCATGTATCCTCGCTATCACTGTAGGATAATCTTCTGTTTCATGATCAAACAACATGCAATACTTGCACGACGGGTGCGTTGGATTAGTGAAATCGCAGGCATAGTGTCCTAGCCCTTTGCAATTGTAACAAATCAACTGTCCGCGATCTCTACCAAGTCCTCCTCCACCTCGGCCTCATCCATGCCCCTGAAATCATGTCCACATCATCCATGCATTTTGGTCAAGGGGCCGCATTTCAGCTTGAACCCTATAGGCGGGAGTTATATCCATCATCAATTCATAGCTCCTGCAAGTACGCTCATCATGTCCGACCGATCTGCAAAAGTTGCAGAATAACTGTTGCGGAGTTTGCGTATACTTTTGTAACAGGTGGCAGTTATCCATGGCATGTTTTCCGACTATTTGACAAATAACACACCACAAAGTAGGCACCGCACTAGGTCCTGCTTGAGCTTTCGACCTTAAAGGCATCGATCCTCCTCCTGCAAGGTAATTTGTAAAGACTGGGCAATGGTCTTTGTCATGACCCTGACTCTTGCATTTCATGCACCATACTTCTTCGCGTACCTCTGGCCGAACCGTCCTATCCTGCTTCAAGCTTTGCATCTCAAGGCACAGATTCTTCAGCTGCGCGTGGATTTGTTAAACTCCTAGATTATGATCTTGCATCAGAGTCTCATGTAGCCTCATGGAAATCTCCAAGGCCTCTTCCTAAGTTGTTATCTTCTGCTGCGATAACGCACTCCTTAAGTGTGGTAGTAGCGAGGCTACAAACCACTCGCGATGTTGTCCATCTATCAAATTCATGTTGGCTTCACGGATTGTACATTTCAGCCTCTGATCTAGTTCCCAAGGCATCTCGCCTGGTAGCATCGTGATCTCTTTGAATCCCATAATCGATTGCACTTTAAAATTAGGCCTGCTAAATTCCCTATTCAGTGCTGCTTGGATGTCCGCTACTCTAACATTTGAGTTATCGCTAGAGTACTTAATATACCAAGTTAGCGCGCGATCTTGCAGAGCACTAACCAGTGTTGCCTTCTTTATGTTATCATCTGTAACACCTTGAGCTTCCCATACAACCCTCACAACGAACTAGAATTGGTTCGGGTCCTCATTTCCCAAGCCTTTGAACAAAGGCAACTTCACTGTGTTTGCCATACTGAATTGCGGTGGTGGTGGAGGTGGTACGGGTGAAGTTAGAGGTGATGGCGATGAAGATGGAGGTGGTGTGGGAGGAGGTGGTATTTGCAAAAATCCTTGTCTTATCAATTGAATAGAACTTCACGAAGAGACCTTCACTATCCCTTCTTCATCCCTTTGCAGTGGTGAAATCAAGGGGCTATACTCTAGACCCTTATTTCCTTTGTCTTTGTAACTTTTTGTGCTTCGCGTAGTCCCAAACATCAAGGTAACTAAATAACCCATTTTTCGCACAACATCATTTTAATCCAATTATTCAAAGATTTTACATACTTACCTCACGATCCTTTGAAAAAGCATCGCTCTGCCTCGCTATAGCTGACTGAGGTGTTGACTGCGAACTCAGTAACAAATCCTCCTATAATGTGATCGAGCCAATGATCGACGGAACACGTGATCTTATCCTCCGATGCTTCCAACCTTCACACTAGCTTTGGGGTCCACACAATTGGACTATCAAGTTTCCACCTTCCTTGGCTATCTGCTAGCTTCGTGATCCACTCGTATAAATCAATATCGAAAGAGGCGAAAAAGATTTCGTGGATCTTCGTATATCGGTATTGGTCCAACCACTGTTCTTTTGGCAGTCACATGTTTCTATTCTCTTTCGTCATGAACTTGTGAATCCTTCTATCCAACCAGCCTTCGATTTCTTTCTTAGTTGGATTCCAATGATACGACATCACACATCTCTCATGTAGATTCCAGTCTCGACAAAGGAACCATTTGTTGGTTTGTGCGGGCCTAACCCAAGTTCAACATTAGTTAGCCAAACAAATCCCTACACTATTGGCCCTTTTGGCATCAACCCGTGGAGCGTAGACTGAAGTCTCACCCGAAGTAATATGGGGGGATGCTGGAACCAAGTTTCCACACCCTTGAGATGGATGTGATGTTGGTTTATTCCAACTATAGTTGCCTTCACGCAGGTTTCTTATCCCTCTGCTCTACCCTTCAGTACCTTCGCGAAATGTTACAATCGACTTCCACGCAGCCCTAAGCAGTGGCTGATATGCTTTCACGCTACTAGGGCAATGAACTGTGATATCTCTCAAACTAAGCTAAGTATCTTACTTATCTTATTAACCGGTCTTAGTTAGCTTCGCGTAAATAGATGTTCTTACTTGCGTTTACTTAACCAATACAGTTATACACATTCGCGCATCATATAAGCATTAGAAGTGAAATTCATACCCAATATAACAGATGCATAAACAGGAAATAAAGACACAGAAATTATAGAATACTTCTCTTTATTGATAATTCCATACGATTACAGACTCGACTCGCCCTGCACACTTAGCTGTGGACTTCTAGGCCTTTGCGCACTTAGTTGCAGAGCCTCTACCTACACTACGACCCAAATTTAGACTTCTACTTCAGAGCTATCTCTCATACACTTCAATCATTGATTTTTCCGTTATTTCTTCTAACTACTTAGAGCTTCGCTCTATTTATACAATCCCATGGTCCGTGGACCATGGGTAGATATTTTACAACCGACATTACATTATCAGAATAAGGGCGGACAACCCTATGACTCTTTAACATCTACGCGCTCTGCGACCACAAAATGCGGAGTATTTACATTTGGATTACAAAAATTGGACCAAAATATGGGCTTTAAGTGCCAAAACTTCCCCTGGGGGATCCTGCGCCCAACACTATTGAAGTTGTAACATCTTTGGTACTTTTGAAGTTGTAACGCCTATGAAACAATGATATGGCTAATGTTGCAACACCTTTGGTGTTTCCTAAGTTACAATGCCTTTGAAGTAGTGATATGGCTAATGTTATAACACTCAAGCACTGTCGATGTTGTAACGCTCTAGAGCTATGACATCCCTAATGTCATAACACCCCCAAATATGCAACATGTTGATTTTGTAACATTACTACTAATTTGGGATCAACACCATGTGACACTATCATACTACACCAATAATGGGAATGTGACTCCAACTAGTAGCACACAGCCACCATGCGATGCTACAACCATCAATTCAAATCCAAAAAGTGTCGATTCCTCACTTGGAAACCATTTAATATTTAATTACCTTCCCTTACAAAGGACATATAATTGATTTAATTGGCATGATTCACAATTTTCCCAACCATCACGTCATCACCCACAATATTAATTGAACATCAAATCCAACAGGGAGAAGCCATAATTATATAATCACCTCACCACCTCCATGACCTATCCATAATCTAGGCATGATGACCTAATAGTGAATGATATCAATGCCATCTATAATCTTAGCTAACACACCCTTTTCCATTTTCAAAAATATGGTAAGTATCGTAATTTCCACCAGTCACCCATTGTAGAAGCTTTGTATGCCCTCATTGTGACTAAGTTAGTTAGAGTACTAAAGTAATATTACAGTGAATTACTAAGAACCATGGGAGGCTCTTTGATATGCGATGGGCCAACTGATGTAATTCTACTAGAATCATATGGTGATTCCTAGAAGATCTTCTAGGTAGCATAATGGTTTATGTTGAGAGATTGCAAGGGTCCAATGATGAGTTTTCCTTGGAATTCACATCAAATTTACAAGGTAAAGGGACATTTATTTGAGGAATTCTTATTACAATGGATGAAGAGACAACAGTTGCAGTGATAATACTACCTCATGAGGAGAGAGTCAGTTTTCTAGGAAGGTGTCACTACCAGAAGTAAAGGACAATATTTTGTAGGAAGAGGAAGTGTTGGTGAAGAAAAGAGAAAATTTTGATGAAATGTTCCTACCCCTACCATAGGCCAAGGTATTCTAGTTTATTCAGAAATATTTCAGTTATGAAGGTCACCATGGCATTATTTTAGGGTACCACTTGAAGTTGTTGAAACATTTAAGATGCTAAAAGTTTGTAAAGTATCCCTTCTTTCTATTGAAAATACTGCAATATATGCCATTAAATTCCCAAAATTAAAAAGGACTAATAAATTTCCCCTCTTACCATAGCCTTATTGAAATTATCAACATGTATGCATTATACTAGGTTGGTCACACTTGGGGTGACCTTGTAGACCTATCCTCAACTCTATGAGAGTCAGAAGACAAAGGAGAGGGTATGATGCTAGAGGAAGTAGTAGTTATAACACAACTACATGTAGCTAGAACTCAAATTATAGAGGGTGTATCTATAACAAAAATTAGAAAGGAAACTAAAAGAATGTGGGTTGCAACACCAATACAAGGGGTGTAATGACCTAGGGAGGAAGTAGGAAAAAAAATAAAGAAGCACCTCATGACATTGACATAGAGACGTGGGGTGAGGAAGAGAAGAGGAAAACCCCTTACGTAACATAAGAGCTAGAAAGGGAATAGGATAAAATGGCTAAAGAAAAATCCGTTGCTATAACACAATAGCAAATAGGAAAACAAGACAAAGAAGGAAAATAATAGACCCATGTTGAAAAAAAAGAACCAACAGGAAGCACTCCTACGACAACACTAGAATTAGCACGCCAATACGAAAATATAACAACAAAAAACCACTTGCAACACATACCATGGATATTGACATTATTGAGCCTATCAAGAGAAGATTCATCAAACACAAAAGAGTAGCCACTCATAGGTAACCCTTGTCTAAGGCCATTATATTCAATTATCATTCAACAAAATAATACATAAAGAAAAATTAACCAAAGCCTGCAAAAGATATTGAGACACTTAAAAGCCAAGATACAAGTTGGTTAGACCTTGGATGACTTGGACTACCTTGCATAGGTAGCTAAGCTCACTTCTGGAAAATTTAGAAATGATGGGATAAAGGAGAAACCTAATAAATTAGTCCCTGACATAGAGGATGTAGAGAACTGTGATAGAGGGAAACAAACAAAGGGTCATAAAAATTAGGAGAAGGCTGACTAAAAATTGTGTCTATTTAGGCAAAATGGATTATGGCTAAGTATAAGGCTATTAAAAAAGATGAAATTTAACTTGAAATATAGGAGGAGGCCACACAAACAAAATTTGTTGGTAACACTTATGTGGAAGCCAAAGTTTCCAAATGGAAATCTATGGCTACATCTTATGAGGAAGGGATAGTAACCCTAAAGGAATGACAAGCAATAAAAAGGCTCAAATAGATTTGGGAGATCATTTTGGATATCCATAATGGGACTGTGGAAAGAAGGTTATAGAAAGAGTGAGAGAAAACCTTTAAACTACAAAAAAGGTAGAAACCTTAGAGGCACAAAAGAAAAAACTTGGTATATTTATGGAATCTGTATTTAGTTTCATAATTCCTTCTCTTGTATATGAAAAGTTTTTATATGAGAAGTATATGTTATCTCAATTCATGGAAATTGCTTAGAGGAATTCCTATAAGGTGACCTATATAATTCTGGAAGTCAACTATAAGTGTAGCAACGGGGATAAAATATTGTTGTGAGAATTGTATGAACATATACTATACTACTACACCATGATCTTAGGTGGAAACCTAACCATTTTTTGGGTGATGTTCAACCCAACGTTTTTACTTCTTTCCTAAATACTCATGTTCAGTAGAGAATTTTCCTATTCATCATTCAAAAGAATAAATATTGTCACCTTTCAGTTAGAGGTGAATTTCATTAGCCAAGAGATATCGTCCATTGACATTATCAATTGGCTAAATCTCCCCTACAAGTAGAACTGCTTTCTTTTACAAGAATGGAATCCATTAATTGATGCATTAGGAAATTTGATTTTTTGAAGATAAAATACTTAGAAGGATGTAAAAAAAATATGGGAGTAGGCTATAGAGGATATAAAGAAAACAAATGCACTTAATTTTATGAACCTCCAAGTAACCAACCATAGGATAAACAAGTATGTTCAGTGTAGAAGGAGATGTGGGAATAATTGGATTAGACTTTGGTTCCATTTTCGCTTGATTTGGCTTCCTTCACCAGAGTACCAAAGTGACTGCAACATAGAAGCCATAAGTGAGGCTATCTATTAGCAATGGATTGAATCCACGGGAGGATTTCATAGCATATGACCATTGTCAAGCTGACTACAACATTAGAAACCTCCATGCTAGGTGCTCCTACTCAAATGCAGATTTGGATTAACTACTTCGTTGCATGAGAACATGCAACAGTTTTAGCTGGGGGGATATGATGGCACTTAAAATGCCATATTTTCCACACATATTTACCTCCTTTATTCACCACTTTTATTCATCATAGTATTATCCTAAAGCCTACCTTGACTTTGAATAATACATTTTTTCCAATGTACATTTTCTCATGAATTATTTCATTTCAAGCAATTATACTAGTGTGTCTAGGGGAGAACTAGCCTTTTTGTGCTTGCTAATTAAAGGAATAATGAGATGTTGCTCCAAATATACTACTATAGGTACTATTGTAGGTGTTTTCATTGCTATAAGAGCTAGTAAAGGTGTTGTCATAGTTGTTGTAACACCCCTCAATGTTACATTGTTGTAGAACTTGACATAACACTTATATGCTTCAATTTTCATCATTATAACATAAGATACAACAATGTTGTAACACCTCCTAGCATGCTCTAGTCGATAAAACATCTCCCATCAGTTGTTGTAACACTTAGGTTGCAATTGTTGTAACACATATGTCACATTTGTTGTAACACAAGTTGCTATAACACTTATTATAATGATTGAACATGCCTGTTTATTGCTATAATACCTACACCTACTACTAATGTTACACCATCGTCACCTAATTTTCGTCGTCAATTTTCATTTTTGTTACATCATTAGGTTTTTACATATGATATGATGACCTGCCAAGTGGATGATGCATGGTTTGGAAAATGACAAGGTTGTTAGTTTGGGACAACTTAATCCCACCAATTGGCCAAGATTGCTCCAACACAATTTAATCAACATCGTGACCAAATGATGTGGATGCCTAGCTTTTGATTGTCATTTTTTTCTATCTTAAATGAGTTGTTGCAATGAGAATGAGATAGCCTAAGAATCATAGATTCTCATGGCTATCCTCAACTCTCTATGCTAAGATAGGAAATCAAAGAATTCTATAAATTCTATGCTCAATGTGGGTAGGGAAGGAAGATTGTGAATGTAATTTTGACACTTTGTTTCTAATTAATAAAGAATACTTTTTTTATTTTCCTGTGCACTTTGTTTCCATGACTAAATGTTGATTTAAGTTCTAGTTTCTACTATAACTTTTGCCCAATACCTTAGCTAAGGATGTATGGCCCCTCCTTAGCTAGTTACTACTATAAAATAGTTTAGGTCAGTATTTGTCCATTCCAACTAAGTTCCTATCTGTATGTAAGATATTTCATTATTGCTTTCTTTCTGCAAGCCTAATTAACTTCCTATTATAGCAATTCCAATTCATGCTCTTATTTTTGTTTATGATATAATTTGATTACATTTATATTTAATGGCACAATTGTCTCTGTTCTCTTAGTTTACAACAACATGAATGTGATTAATGATTAATTGTACATAGAGTTACAATATATTCATATGGTTAAGGGTTAGAACATACTTGTAAACACAATCACCAGTTAGCTTTTACTTTCATGCATTTTCCCTTTCGTGTGTGTGTGTGTGTCATTTCTTTCATGCAAACTAGTTGGAATTTACTTTTTTTCTTTTTCCAACCAAGGGTTATAGTATAGAGGCTTCCTATTTGAGTTGGGTTAAATTAGGTTTGTTTTCCTATTTTCATCCAATTAAGGGTTATAACAAAGTGGCTTCATATGGCAACTAGATTATATTAGTTTTTTTCCCGAATTTCTTACTTTTTCCAACTAGGGGTTATAACAGAGAGGCTTTCTATGTTGGTTGGACTAGATATCTTATCATAGTCAAAATAGTCTAGTATAATGACTCTACCAAAAGTGTCCTACAACCCCTATCTTGCAGTCAATATCTCCCACTAGAAATTCATAACCTGGAGTAGTAGTAAATGGATTTTCTTGGCATACACAATGCATCAGAGTTCACTTATCTGAATGTGTAAAGTTCAAGGTTTTTAACAATTTGCAAGTTAAATTTATATGTGTTTTGGGTAGAGGATTAGTTTATTAAACACATATACAAGTAAATTTTAACCAAATTTTACTGCCAAACAAAGAGAAATAAGCATTTCTGAAACACATTACACAAAGCATGATAAAGGAGGTCACCCCTCTCTTGGGCTACATCTCTAGGTCCAACTTCCAATGCAGGGTCTCTTTAATTAAAAATTCTCAAAAGTGTGTTTACATGTTTTACACAACTCAAATAATAGAACTGATTTCTCCAATGGATCAAGCACTATGAAAAACCCCTATTTTGGTTCTTTCTGCACCTCATTTGGCCAAAAATTGAGTAAAATATAATTGTTTCTTCATTTCTCCCAATTCGGTTGCTAACCATCCTCAAATTCGGCCTAAACCTAGCTCGAGTGCCCCAAACATAGAACTAGAGTGAAAACCTGACCTACATTCCCGCTCGGCGGGCAAAATTGTAGGATGGTTAAATCCGCCATTAAGCCCCTTGTCTCGAATTTTATGTTCATATGGTGCCATGCGACCATGTTGGGTGTCGAAGATTCTGGTTCGAGGGCTACGACATTAAGCCCTTCGCTTGGTGTGCTATTGGTTGCATGCTCACCCATATGTGCTTACGAATGTCCCCTCCATTGTCGTGCTCTTGGTTTTATGGTGGGTCATATGACCCTGAGATGGCCCCTTAGGGTTCGCCCCCTCCACAGGTGCCTAGCTGCTAGCTCCTCCCACTCTCCCGCAAGTGGTCATATAAACTTCCATATGGCCTTCGACTGACCCCCATCCAACTTCTCCGCTCGTAGTTTCTGGGGTTTTCTCTGGCGTATGGGTCATGATGGATGCCATGACCATGGGGCTAGGGCTAAGCCCTGGCCCACGGTCGTGCCCTTTTCTCCTCTTGGGTGCGGTGACCAGGGCTAGGGCTTCGTCCAGTCCCTACCCCCAACAAGGGCAACGTTAAAATTTAAATACATATGCTCTTCTATCTATGTCAAGTAACATTGTAGTGGAGTTCACGGAGGTCTTACTTGGTCTATGCGAGGTCCTGCGTTCGATTCCTGATAGGGGCAACTTGGCCTCATAACAAAAATTTTCATGGTGAAGAGGAGGCCACATGGTAGCCTCTGATTGGTCCACGTGGCTCTCTCTGTTTGGTCCATCAAAAAAACCCGTTGACCAATGAAATCAAACCAAATTAAAACCAATCACGTGGTGCCAAGTGTAGGTCATTTATTGACAGATGGAGGACCAGTCAACCTTCCAAGTAATGGCCCAATCAGTGTACAAACTACTCACTGGGCATCCTTGCAACCCAATTTCCAAAACATTTAGCTGTTTTCCAATTCGATTAGAATGTGATTCGAGAGCATCGATATCGGTTTTGAGTGAAAAAAATTGCATTGGGTTGAGATCACCAAGATATATCCAGTTGTTAAGGTTTTGAGCATTGTTGCACACTTGGAATTTTCAGCACTATTTTGATCCACCAGATCATTTGTAAGTTCCACATAAGCCATGGGTTGAAAATTAAATGCACAATCTCTTAGTTGTCATTCTATGCTATTAGAAAGGTAATTAAAAGGCCTATTACAATCAACCTCCACTTATCTTTCCTTTGTTCATGTCTATAGGGATAAAATAAAATAAGCAAGCAATCATTCCAAAGAAAGGTTATAGTTGCAAGAGGGCACATGGGAAATTATTGAATCCTATCAAGGAAAATCTTTTTCTTATTTTTATTGACCCTAGTTTTAAATTCTCCACTTTCTTGGAGATTCTGAAACCATGATACTTGAAATTACAACATTCTCAATCTTTTTGGGAAGAATCTCTCTCTCTCTCTCTCTCTCTCTCTCTCTCTCTCTCTCTCTCTCTCTCTATATATATATATATATATATATATATATATCTTTGAGAAATAATGAAGCTAATTTTTTTTGAAAGTTTTTATGTAAAGAATATGGGCTATGGTTGGAACCAAGATTTTTTTTTGAAAGTCTATGTGGATGAGCAAGATTTATTCTTTTGGGTATATGCTCCACAGGGAATTCAATCAATGAACCTCTGAAAATATCACGTGCATTCATGGCATACTAAAAATACCCCTAATTTGACTACATATTGGAAAATGGCTCTAAAAATCACATTATTTAACCCCCTACCAATACGAACCCAATACACTTTCCCAATTTAAAAAACCCCTATTTTCACTAGATTCTATAGGTATCCATTTTTTTCACTAACATTTTTTATACCCCTTTATATTTTTTCATTAACTTTGAGCTCCAATTTTTATACCTGCCAATATAAAAACCTTTTCCCCCTATATATCCCCCAATATATTATGACATTCTTTCCTCAATATATATCCCCCAATATGAACCTACGTGGTATGATATTGCAAATTGTTCCTCGAGTGAAGCCCCCGTGATATGCTCAAAGAATGCAAGTATCTGATGAAGATTAATTATGTTTTCTGGTATTTGGCTTCATGGGGTAGTCTGAAATACCATCTCTCTTACACCTTTTTATAGCTCGCACTATCTCCATTTTTGGAAAATACAACAAAATATGGATCAATGAACTTACAAGTTTCTCTATGTTTCTTTTGGATATTTCGCTTCACACATAACTAGATTACTTATGTTTTCTGGTATTTGGCTTCATGGGGTAGTCAGAAATGGCATCTCTCTTGCACCTTTTTATAGCTCACACTATCCCCATTTTTTGAAAATACAACAAAATATGGATCAATGGACTTACAAATTTCTCTATGTTTCTTATGGATATTTCACTTGACACAGAACTACCTCTCCATAAACGAGGTCACAACTGGGATATTTGACCCATGATTAATTTCATTAAGCTAGCTTAATTATTCATTGACCTCTTTTTATCTAATAGCATTTTTTATTCAATCAACTTGAATTTAAATTGTAAAATAAAAGGTATAACTTAATTAAGTGGAATAAGCAAAAAATTATACTTTGATTTGATTCACAAACAAAATTTAAAATATGATTATCATACCTAAAATGTAACTCAAAATTTAATAGCAATTTTATTTGATCAAATTAAATTTAAATTTGTAAAATTTGTTTTATCAAAAGCTAAAGCCTTAATTGAGTAGAATAATTTTTTTTATAGTATGATTTAGAAAAATAAAATAAAACAACTTAAAAATTTCATAATTTTCCTTGAAGTTTGTTTGTGGTCTTTTATGTATGGACATATATTTTAATTTAAAAATATAAATTACAAAATCTTTAATTTTCAAACATGGTACGAACTTCTAAAATATCGCTGGAGTGAGATCACATTCAATTGTATTTTATATTTTAATTAAAAAAAGTAACATGTAAATTTTTTAATTTAAACTTAATACTGTTTTGTAGTTTAAGTAAGATTATATTGTTAAATCTTAAATGTCTCCTATATCTTATTTTAAAATATATATATATATATATATATATATATATATATATATATATATAAATTTAAAAATATAATGATAGTTTGAGTGAGAATACACTATTATCATATTTATAATATAACTAAAAGCTATTAAATTTTTCATATTCATCTTTCAATGCTAAAGTTTGTCTTTTATCTTTTTATGAATGAACATACGTTTTAATTTAAAAATATAAAATATAAATTCTTTAATTTTGAAACATTGTATTAACTTCTAGAATATGACTTTTTATGAATGAACATACGTTTTAATTTAAAAATATAAAATATAAATTCTTTAATTTTAAAACATTGTACTAACTTCTAGAATATGACTTTTTATGAATGAACATACGTTTTAATTTAAAAATATAAAATATAAATTCTTTAATTTTAAAGTAGTGTACTAACTTCTAGAATATGACTTGGTAAGATAAAATTAATATTCATTTTTTAATCTTTAATGTATTCTATATTTTAATTCAAAAATATAACATATACAATTTATAATTTAAAACATAGTACTAATTGTAGTTCAAGTGAGAATACATCTTTAAATTTTAAACATTTTTTATATTAAGCAAAGTCTTTCGATATAAATCACATAAGAGAAATTTTTGGCGTGTGCTTTTTGAACCAACAAGTGTGATTCATCATCTGGTCCAGATGATGAACCACACTTATTGGTTCTAAAAAGACTTTGCTTAATTCATTATGGATCACAAAAACCTGAATACAGAACTTTCTTATATATATATATTTTTTTTTTAATTTTTAATTTTATTATTATTATTATTATTATTATTATTATTTATTTTTTTATTTTTATTTTTATTTATTTATTTATTTATTTATTTATTTTTTTTTTTTTTTTTTCTGTATAAAGACTATTCTATTAAGATTAAAAGAGAAAAAATATTTACAAAGAGGTTTGAACCTCTGAGGGGGCTGTAGCCTGCCCTCTGTCAGAAAAACCGTTGCGATTAGCACATTGCCTTCTGTTTACAAAAATGAAAATCATAGACCCAAGACTAAATAGAGCTAGATAGGATCGACGCTTCAGTATGAGCTGCCCTATTACAAAATGCTGTCCTTTGCCACTATTACAAAAAAACTGGAAAGCCAAAATTATGTCCTGGAGAATGTAAAAATTCATACTGATAATAACAGAAGCCATACCCACTGAGAATTACACCCAAAAACCAGAAATCCTAAGATGACTTGCTGAAGCCAGAAGTAATTATGCCTGAGGTGGCGAGTCTGTGTCGTCTTCATTTGCCTGGTTGGGAGAGCTTACCCAATGAACCATCACATTATCTTCAGCTTCCATCATGTTGCAATCTGGAGGAGGCACAAGGTGCAGAACGCTGCCAGAGAATCGCGCCGGCTCACAAGCTATAATATGCTCTTGAGAAGAGTCTGGCTGAGGGCGAGAATCTTCTTGTTGGCCTTCTTCATGCAACGCAGCGGGATTATTGAGGACATCACCAGCCAAGCTGCCCTGAGAATCACTGGAATTTTGAGAAAGAGACTGTTCCTTGGAGGTTTCATCTGAGCCTGTGAGCTCATCTTCTTCCTCCGAGAAGATAACAGTTATAATAGCTGAGATAAGCGGTTTGTTAAGCCTGCTTTTGAACTTGAACCGGGATGAGTGAAACGAGCTGTTTATGGAGGGTCTAGAGTGGTCTGAGGGCGATGAGGACGGCGAGGCAGAGGCTAACGGAGTTATACGTCGAGGTCCAGAACCACCACGACCCCGAGAACCTCCACGGGACCCTGAGTTGCTACCACGCCTGGGTATGCCACGACGACGGGCCATTGCAGAATAGATCAACAGTTTGAAAGTGCTGAAGGACTGAGGGAGAAAGAGAAGCGACTCGCCACAAACTAAATGAAACCGGAATGAACAGACCTCTGAACTGAAGACCCCAAAGCAGAGCACACAGTATATATAAACGACCACGAGAAATAACCCAGCAACGACTGAATGAACCCAATACCCGACCCAGACACCTTCAGCAAAGACAGAAACGAAACCCCTTACAGAGATGGGCAAGAAGACTGACTTAATACACCCGACGCATATGGAGAAGACTGACTTACTACACCAGACACCTTCGAAAAGAGACAAAACCAAATACCTGAAGCTGGCAAGATGTGAGCAATTATGAAGCCATGGTGGCTTCCAAATTCTCTGTGCTGCGCAGAAGCTCTGAGGACATAACCACCAGAGAGGAGCACTGCCTGAAGAAACCGGAGCGACTCTGTCACTGTCTGAAGAGACCAGAGCAAATGAACCGTGAGTTGTGCGCGCCATCCTGAAATCTATTTCCTGCGTGCCTTGAACCCGAAGCTTCATAAATGCTAATTAATATCCTGCCTCGAACCGCCAAACCTACTCAAGGTATTGCCAGATGCCGGCTCCGCATGCTCAAGCTTTAACATCTCATTAAGGCACCCGCATCCGGGTAACTTTCTTATATTTTTAATTTAAAACACAATTACACTTTAAATGGGAACACGTCTATGTACATCTTTCAATCCTAAACATAATTTTTAATTATACACTTATATTTTTACTTAAACAAATAAAAAATACAAAACTTTTAATTTAAAAAATTTATTACTAAGTTCTAGATTGTAATTTAAATATTCATAGTCATTTTTCACCCTTCGCTTCCAAATCCATATTTTTATTTTAAAAAAAATATAAAATACAAAATTTTTTCATTAAAAAACTTAATGCCAATTTTTAAATGTGATTTAAATATTCATAATCATCTTTCAACCTTAGTTTTTAAATTATAACTTTGAATTCATAAAATCAATTATTTAAAAATCCATATTTCACAAAATATAAAGTAGAAAATATTTTATTTAGAAAATTTAAAATTAGTTTTGACTTAAATGTTCTACAATTTTTAAGTGCTTTTATTGGTTAGATTGAATAGTTAAGATAATTAGCTATCATTCTTTTCACTATGACTCAAATTTTGTGAGATATATATTTGGCCTTTCTAATAAAGCTCAAAGAAGAAACTCCGTGAATATGGATATAGGCACATTAATGTTATCAAATGAATATAGACACATTAAGGTTATCAAATGAATGATATTATGTTAGGAATAAAACATCCAAAAAGCCATCCATATCTGTAGTTTACCAACCTTAAATTGTTATATCACATGACCATTTCACAACTTACTTGGCTTAAACCTCTGATATGATTTTTTTAATCAAACAAATCTAAGACATCATGGTTTGATTTTTTATCCACCAAGCAATCTCAAACAACATGGTTTGATGTGCTAATTTAAAGTCTGGAAGCGCTTTAAATATAATAAGATACTTTTTTAATAATTGGTCTTCTCGAAGGAGGGAATTGTTCCACTTCTCTGACAGGCAGACTGTCAGTTTTCTATACAATATTTGTAATTAGCACAATTTAGAACACGTGGGTTATCAGTGTGGCACTTTAGAGTAGATTGCAAGTCAGCAGTTTGGTGCACTTTTGGGTCTCCAGGTCAATAGAAGTGTCTTTCATCGATACAAAGAAGCAGTGTTGAAGCACTGGTTGCTATTTTAGTTGTTTTGTTTGGGATATTACTAGTTAACCTCTTTAGAGACCTCATATAGAGGCCTTATACATTTCAAAAGGCTTATACAGACCAAGGAATAAGAGGTTGGCATTACTGAATACTCATTGGAAGCGGGCCAGAGTAGAGGAAGCTTCTCAAGGAGGCTCATGCACAACCTATGCAGAATATTTTTCATGATATTGTTCCTATAGTCATGCTACACTACCATACGGGGTGTCAGATATATGGTTCTCTAATTATCTAAATGATTAGATTGATTCTCAAAATATGCTCAGCATATGCTTCATTTGAATGCTTGAGTTTGTTAGGTTTTTATTTTTATTTTTTTAATTGATAGCCTAGATTGGTTCGCAAGGGAATATTTAGACTGATTCTCAAGGGAATATGCTCAACACTTATAGTGTGTTAGAGAGTTAGAGAGTTTGTTAGGTTGCATTGATGTTGCATTGAATTTTAATAAATTAAAGAGTTTGTTAGGTTGCATTGAGTTTGTTTGTTATGGAACTCACAAGCATACATTTTCTTGCCCAATATTGGACCAAAAGACCTATGAGGACCAAACCTCCCCACCTAACCATTGAACCACATCCTTGGGACTATATATAAGGAACTTACCGAATTTAAATTAGCACATGAAACCATAATATATGAGATTGCTTGTGGATAAAAATTAATTAGAAAATAATATCAGAGGTTTCAACCAAGTAGCCTATGAAATGGTCATGTGATGTATAAATTTAAGGTTGGTAAGCTACAAATATGGATGGTTTTTGGATGTTTTAATCCTAACCTACAAAAAATTGTGTCTATTTAAGCAAAATGGATTATGGCTAAGTATAAGGATATTCAAAAAGATGAAATTTAACTTTCAATGTAGGAGGACGCGACACAAACAAAATTTGATGGTAAGCCCAAGTTTCCAAATGGAAAGCTATGGTTACATATTATGAGGAAGGGATAATAACCTTGAAGGAATGACAAGCTATAAAAATCCTCAAATAGAGATGGGAGATCATTCTGGATATACATAATGGGCCTAGTGGAAAGATGGTTAAAGAAAGAGTGTGAGAAGACCTCTAAACTACAAAAAAAGTAGAAACCTTAGAGGCACAAAAGAAAAAACTTGGCATATTTATGGAATCTATATTTAGTTGCATAATTCCTTCTCTTGTATATGAAAAGTTTTTATATGAGAAGTATTTGTTATCTCAATTGAGGGAAATTGTTGAGAGGAAATCCCAACAAGGTGACCTCTATAATTATGGAAGCTCACTATAAGTGCAGCAATGGGGATAAAATATTGTTGCAAGAATTGTACGAACATACTATACTACTGCACCCTGATATTAAGTGGAACCCTAACCATTTTTTGGGTGATGTTCAACCCAAAGTTTTTACTTCTTTCCTAAATACTCATTTTCAGTAGAAAAATTCCCTATTCATCATTCAATAAAATCAAGATTGTCACCTTTCGCTTAGAGGTGAATTTCATTAGCCAATATCTATCGTCCATTGGCATTATCAATTGGCTAAATCTCCCCTACAAGTAGAACTCATATCCTTTACAAGAATGAAATCCATTAATCAATGCATCAGGAAATTTGAATTTTTGAAGATAAAATCCTAAGAAGGATGTCAAAAAATATGGGAATAGGCTACAATGGATAAAAGGAAAAAAAATGGACTTAATTTTATGAACCTCCAAGTAACGACCCATAAGATCAATAAGTATGTTTAATGTAGAAGGAGATGTGGGAATAAATGGATTAGACTTTGGTTCCATCTTCCCTTGATTTGGCTTCCTTCACCAAAGTACTACAGTGATTTCAACCTAGAAGCCATAAGTGAGGCTATCTATTGGTAAGGGATTGAATCCACGGGAGGATTTTATATAGCATAAGATCATGGTCAAGCTGACTACAACATTAGCAACCTCCATGCTAGGTGCTCCTACTCAAATTTAGATTTGGATTAACTACTTGGTTGCATGAGAACATGCAACAATTTTAGCTAGGGGTATATGATGGCACTTAAAATGCCATATTTTCCACACATATTTACCTCCTTTTTGACCACATTTATTCATCTTAGTATTATCCTGAAGCCTACCTTGAATTTGAATAATACATTTTTCCAATGTACATTTTCTCGTGAATTATTTCATTTCAAGCAATTATACTAGTGTGTTTAGGGGAGAACTGGCCTTTTGGTGCCTGCTAATAAAAGGAATCATGAGATGTTGCTCCAAATACACCACTACAGGTACTATTGTAGGTGTTTTCATTGATATAAGAGCTACTAAAGGTGTTTTCATAGGTGTTCTAACAACCATCAATGTTACATTGTCGTAGCACTTGACATAACACTTCTATGCATCAATTTTAATCATTATAACATAAGATATAACAATGTTGTAACACCTCCTGGCATGCTCCAGTTGATAAAACACCTCCCATCAATTGTTGTAACACTTAGGTTGCAATTGTTGTAACAAATATGTCACAGTGGTTGTAACAAATGTTGCTATAACACTTATTATAATGATTGAACATGCCTCTTTATTGCTATAATACCAACAACTACTACTAATGTTACACCATCGTCACATAATTTTCGTCGTCAATTTTCATTTTTGTTACATCATTAGTTTTTTACATATGATATGATGACTTGCCAAGTGGATGATGCATGGTTTGGAAAATGACCAAGTTGTTACTTTGGGACAACTTAACCACACCAATTGACCAAGATTGCTCCAACACAATTTAATGAACATCGTGACCATATGATGTGTATTCCAAGCTTTTGATTGCCATTTTTTACTATCTTTAATGAGTTGTTGTAATGAGAATGAGATAGCCTAAGGATCATAGATTCTCATGGATATCCTCAAATCTCTATGTTAAGTTAGGAAATCAAAGAATTCTATAAATACTATGCTCAATGTGAGTAGGGGGGGAGGATTGTGAATGTAATTTTGATACTTTGTTTTTGATTAGAAAAGAACACTTTTTTTTTTTTATTTTCCTATGCACTTTGTTTCCATGACTAAATGTTGATTTAAGTTCTAGTTGCTACTATAAATTTTTCCCAATACCTTGGTTAAGGAGGTAGGGCCCCTCCTTAGTTAGTTACTACTATAAAATAGTTTAGGTTAGTATTTGTCCATTTCAATTAAGTTCCTATCTGTATGCAAGATATTCCATTATTTCTTTCTTTCTGCAAGCCTAATTAACTTCCTATTATAGAAATTCCAATTCATGTTCTTATTTTTTTTGTTTATGATATAATTTGATTACATTTATATTTATTGGAACAATTGTCTCCATTCTCTTAGTTTACAACAACTTGAATGTGATTAATGATTAATTGTACGTAGAGTTACAATATATTCAAATGGTGAAGGGTTAGAACATACTTGTAAACATAATCACCAATTAGCTTTTACTTTCATGCATTTTCCATTTTGTGTGTGTGTGTGTCATTTCTTTCATGCAAATTAGTTGAAATTTACTCTTTTTGTTTTTCCAACCAAGGGTTATAATATATAGGCTTCCTATTCGAGTTGGGTTAAATTAGGTTTGTTTTCCTATTTTCATCGAACTAAGGGTTACAACAAAGAGGCTTCATATGGAAACTAGATTAGATTAGTTTTTTTTCCCGCATTTCTTACTTTTTCCATCTAGGGGTTATAACAGAGAGGCTCCCTATGTTGGTTGGACTAGAAAGATTACCATAGTCAAAATATTCTAGTATAATGACTCTACCAAAAGTGTCCTACAACTCCTACCTTGCAATCAATATCTCCTGCTAGAAATTCATAACCTAGAGTAGTAGTAACATGAAGGCTTCACTCAATGAACCTCTGATATATCATGTGCATACATGGCATACTAAACAATACCCCTAATTTGACTACATATTGGAAAATACCTCTAAAAATCACATTATTTAACCCCCTACTGATACAAACCCAATACATCTTCCCAATTTAAAAAGACCCTACTTTCACTAGATATTATAGATGCCCATTTTCTCATTAACATTTTTTATACTCGTTTATATTTTTTCATTAACATTTTTTATACCCGTTTATATTTTTTCATTAGCTTTGAGCTCCATTTTTTATACCTTCCTATATGAAACCCTTTACCCCCTAATATATGCTCAATATATTATGTCATTTTTTCCTCAATATATATCCCCCAATATGAACCCACGTGGTATGGTATTGCTCCCCTAGTAAAACCCCCGTGAGTAGTAGATGGATTGCCTTGGCATACACAATGCATCTTAGTTCACTGATCTGAATGTGTAAAGTTGAATATTTTTAACAATTTGCAAGTTAAATTTATATGTGTTTTGGGTAGAGGATCAATTCACTAAACTCATATACAAGTAAATTTTAACCAAATTTTACAGCCAAACAGAGACAAATAAGAATATCTTAAACACATAACAGAAAGCATGATAAAGGAGTTCACCCCTCTCTTGGGCTACATCTCCTGGTCCAGCTTCCAATGCAAGGTCTCTTTCATTAAAAGTTCTCAAAAGTGTGAACTGATGTCTCCAATGGATCCAACATTGTTAAAAACCCCCATTTTGGTTCTTTTTGCACCTCATTTGGCCAAAAATTGAGTAAAATATGACTGTTTCTTCATTTCTCCAAATTTTGTTGCTAACCATCCTCTAATTCAACCTAAACCTGGCTCAAGAGTCCCAAACGCGGAACTGGCGTGAAAACCTAGCATACATTTCCACTCGAAGGGCGACTTTGTAGGACGGTTAAATCTTCCATTAAGCCCCCTGTCTCGATTTTTCTGGTCACATGGCTCCATGCGACTATGTTGGGTGTCAAAGATTCTGGGTCAAGTGTTAATGAATTTAAGCCCTCCGCTTGGCATGCTCTTGGTTGCATGGTCATCCATATATCCTTGGGCTGGACCCCTCCATTATCGCGCTCTTGGTTTTATTGCGGGTCATATGACCCTAAGCTAGACCCTTAGGGCTAGCCCCCTCCACAAGTTCCTAGCCGCTAGCTCCTCCAGCTCTTCCACTGGTGGTCGTATAGACTTCCATATAACCTTTGACTGACCCCCATCCAACATCTTTTCTCATAGTTTTTTGGGTTTTCTCTGGCGTATGGTTCATGGTGGGCACTGTGACCATGGGGTTGGGGCTAAGCCTTGGCCCACGGTCTCTCCCCTTGGTCCTCTTGGGTGCATTGACCATGGTTAGGGCCTAGTCACGACCCTACCCCCAACAATGCCAACGCTAAACTTTAAATACATCCGCTCTTCTATCTATGTCAAGTAACACTGTAGCGGAATTGGCAGATGTCTTACCTGGTCTATGCGAGGTTCGGTGTTTGATTCCCCATAGAGGCAAACTCACCTCATAATTTTTTTTTGCATGTCCAAGAGGAGGCCATGTGGCAGCCTCTCATTGGCCCACGTGGCTCTCTCTGTTTGGTCCATCAAAACAACCCATTGACTAATGAATTCAAACCAAATTCAAAGCAATCATGTTGTGCCAAGTGTCAACCATTCATTGACTGATGGACGACTAGTCAACCTACCAAGTAATGGCCCAGCTAGTGTATGGATTGCTGACTAGGCATCCCTGCAACCCAATTTCCAAAAAAATTAGTTGTTTGGAAATTCGATCAGAATGCGATATCGGGAGCATCCACTATCGATTTTGTGTAAAACGAATTGCGTTGGGTTCAAATCACTAAGATCTATCCAGTCATTAAGGTTTCGAGCACTATCACACACTTTTAATTTTGAGCATTATTTTGATCCACCAAATCATTTGCAAGGTCCACATAAGCCATGGGTTGACAATTAAATGCACAATCTCTTAGTTGTCATTCTATGTTATTAGAAAGGTAATTAAAAGGCCTATTACAATCATCTTCCACTTATCTTTCCTTTGTTCATGTTTATAGGTATAAAATAAAAGAAGCAAGAAAGCATTCCAAAGAAAGGTTATAGTTGCAAGAGGACACTCTGGCCCAAGCGCATCGCAGTTAGCCTGAGTGCACCGCAGTGTTCCTGAGCATAGCGCTAGGCCTCCAAGCGCAACACAGTCTTCCTAAGTGCAACACCTTGAGGTTTTTACCAATTTCGCCTATGAAAATGAGTTTTTCTCTATTTTGGGTAGGAAATCTCGATACACAAGAGTAAATGAGAGGAAAATAAGACAAGTTTGGGGCTTTTGAGTTTACATAGGAAAATTAATTTCTCCTTTTAAAAAGAAATGGGGCCCACAAACCTTTGAAAAACTGATTTTTTCACTTTTGAAAATAGAGTCACCTTTAAGGTTGAAACCTGAGCTGTGTTTTCACTTTCCTAAGCACCAGAACTTCTTATTTTAGAGGTTTTCAAACTGAAAGCATGATGAATTTGTGACAACTCAACAAATCAATGTAAAAGAGCTGCTTGTCATGCTCTATTCACTGCTGGATTTATTCATGATAATGATGGACCTTGGAAACCCTAGCGACATAATGGATGACTTGAAACTGAATGAAATGATGATGATGACTGACTTGCTTTTATTATGACACCTTCATAGAAATGTGATAGGTGACTAGCATGAGTGATTTTTCAAAAGACTGAACTCATTTCTATACTGACCAAATAGTGACCAAATTTTACTATGTAAACCTAGTGACATGAAAATTTTGATTTTGATAGTCCTGACAAGCTTAGTAAAAGCACATTTGATCCAAGTGACAGGCTAACAAGACTGACACTAATAGAAAGAAGGTTAAAGAAAGAGTGAGAGAAGACCTTTAAACTACAAAAGAGTAGAAACCTTAGAGGCACAAAAGAAAAAACTTGGCATATTTATGGAATCTATATTTAGTTTCATAATTCCTTCTCTTGTATATAATTTTTTTATTTTTATTTTTATGTGAGAAGTATTTGTTATCTCAATTCATGGAAATTGCTCAGAGGAAATCCTACAAGGTGACCTCTATAATTCTGGAAGCCTACTATAAGTGTAGCAATGGGGATAAAATCTTGTTGTGAGAATTGTATGAACATAGTATACTACTGCATCATGATCTTAGGTAGAAACCTAACCATTTTTGGGTGATGTTCAACCCAAAGTTTTTACTTCTTTATTAAATACTCATGCTCAGTAGAGAATTTCCCTATTCATCATTCAGAAGAATCAAGATTGTCACCTTTCAGTTAGAGGTGAATTTCATTAGCCAAGAGCTATCATCCATTGGCATTATCAATTGGCTAAATCTCCCCTACAAGTAGAACTGATATCCTTTACAAGAATGGAATCCATTAATCGATGCATTAGGAAATTTGAATTTTTGAAGATAAAATACTTGGAAGGATGTAAAAAAATATGGAAGTAGGCTATAGAGGATATAAGGAAAACAAATGCACTTAATTTTATGAACCTCCAAGTAACCAACCATATGATCAACAAGTATGTTCAGTGTAGAAGGAGATGTGGGAAAAAATAGATTAGACTTTGGTTCCATTTTCCCTCGATTTGGCTTCCTTCACAAGAGTACCAAAGTGATTGCAACATAGAAGCCATAAGTGAGGCTATCTATTGGCAAGGGATTGAATCCACGGGAGGATTTTACATAACATATGACCATGGTCAAGCTGACTACAACATTAGAAACCTCCATGCTAGGTGCTCTTACTCAAATTCAGATTTGGATTAACTACTTGGTTGCATGAGAACATGCAACAATTTTAGTTGGGGGGATATGATGGCACTTAAAATGCCATATTTTCCACACATATTTAGCTCCTTTATTGACCACTTTTATTCATCATACTATTATCCTAAATCCTACCTTGACTTTGAATAATACATTTTTTCCAATGTACATTTTCTCATGAATTATTTCATTTCAAGCAATTATACTAGTGTGTTTAGGGGAGAACTAGCCTTTTGGTGCTTGCTAATTAAAGGAATCATGAGATGTTGCACCATCGTCACATAATTTTCATCATCAATTTTCATTGTTGTTACATAATTATGTTTTTATATATGATATGATGACCTACCAAGTGGATGATGCATCGTTTGGAAAATGACAAGGTTGTTAGTTTGGGACAACTTAACCACACCAATTGACCAAGATTGCTCCACAACATATTAACCAACATCGTGACCAGATGATGTGGATGCCTAGCTTTTGATTGTCATTTTTATCTATCTTTAATGAGTTGTTGTAATGAGAATGAGATAGCCTAAGAATCATAGATTCTCATGGGTATCCTCAACTCTCTATGTTAATATAGGAAATCAAAGAATTATATAAATACTATGTTCAATGTGGGTAGGGGAGGAAGATTGTGAATGCAATTTTGATACTTTGTTACGAATTAATAAAGAATACTTTTTTATTTTATTTTCCTATGCACTTTGTTTCCATGACTAAATATTGATTTAAGTTCTAGTTGCTACTATAACTTTTGCCCAATACCTTAGCTAAGGATGTAGGGCCCCTCCTTAGCTAGTTACTACTATAAAATAGTTTAGGTTAGTATTTGTCCATTTCAACTAAGTTCCTATCTATATGCAAGATATTTCATTATTTCTTTCTTTCTGCAAGCCTAATTAACTTCCTATTATAGCAATTCCAATTCATGCTCGTATTTGTATTTATGATATAATTTGATTACATTTATATTTAGTGGCACAATTGTCTCTGTTCTCTTAGTTTACAACAACATGAATGTGATTAATGATTAATTGTATGTAGAGTTACAATATATTCATATGGTGAAGGGTTAGAACATACTTGTAAACATAATCACCAATTAGATTTTACTTTCATGCATTTTCCATTTCGTGTGTGTGTGTGTGTGTCATTTCTTTCATGCAAACAAGTTGGAATTTTTTCTTTTCTTTTTCCAACCAAGGGTTATAGTATAGAGGCTTCCTATTTGAGTTGGATTAAATTAGGTTTGTTTTCGTATTTTCATCCAACTAAGGGTTACAACAAAGTGGCTTCATACGGCAACTAGATTAGATTAGTTTTTTCTTTCCCACATTTCTTACGTTTTCCAATTGGGGGTTATAACAGTGAGGCTTCCTATGTTGGTTGGACTAGATATATTATCATTGTCAAAATAGTCTAGTATAATGACTCTACGAAAAGTGTCCTATAACCACTACCTTGCAGTCAATATCTCCCGCTAGAAATTCATAACCTGGAGTAGTAGTAAATGGATTTTCTTGGCATACACAATGCATCATAGTTCACGTATCTAAATGTGTAAAGTTAAAGATTTTTAACAATTTGCAAGTTAAATTTATATGTGTTTTGGGTAGAGGATTAGTTTATTAAACAAATATACAAGTAAATTTTAACCAAATTTTATAGCCAAACAGAGAGAAATAAGCATATCTGAAACACATAACACAAAGCATGATAAAGGAGGTCACCCCTCTCTCAGGCTACATCTCTTGGTCCAACTTCCAATGTAGGGCCTCTTTAATTAAAAATGCTCAAAAGTGTGTTTACATGCTTTACACAACTCAAATAGCAGAACTGATTTCTCCAACGGATTGGGCACTGTCAAAAACCCCTATTTTGGTTCTTTCTGCACCTCCTTTTGGCCAGAAATTGAGTAAGATATGTGTGTTTCTCCATTTCTTCTAATTCGGTTACCAACCATCCTCCAATTCAGCCTAAACCTAGCTCGAGCGCCCCGGGTTTTCTGCGGTGTATGGTTCGTGGTGGGCGCCGTGACCATGGGGCTGGGGCTAAGCCCTGGCCCATGATCCCACCCTTTGGTCCTCTTGGGTGCAGTGACCAGGGCTAGGGCTTCGCCCCGTCCCTACCCCCAACAATTGCAACATTAAAATTTAAATACATATGCTCTTCTATCTATGTCAAGTAACATTTTAGCGGAATTGACGAAGGTCTTACTTGGTCTATGTGAGGTCCTGTGTTAGATTCTCGATAGGGGCAGTTTGGCCTCATAACAAAAATTTTCATGGCGAAGAGGAGGCCACGTGGCAGCCACTGATTGGTCCACGTGCCTCTCTCTGTTTAGTCCATCAAAACAACCCATTGACCAATGAAATCAAACCAAATTCAAACCAGTCACGTTGTACCAAGTGTCAGCCATTCATTGACTGATGGAGGACCAATCAACGTGCCAAGTCATGGTCCAATCAGTGTACGGACTACTCACTGGGCATCCTTGCAACCTAATTTCCAAAACATGTAGTTGTTTGCCAATTCGATTAGAACACAATTCTAGAGCATCCGATATCGGTTTTGAGTGAAACGAATTGCATTGGGTTCATATCACCGAGATATATCCAGTCGTTAAGGTTTTGAGCACTATCGCACACTTTGAATTTTGAGTGATGTTTTGATCCACCAGATCATTAGCAAGTTCCACATAAGCTATGGGTTGAAAATTAAATGCACAATCTCTTAGTTGTCATTCTATGATATTAGAAAGGTAATTAAAAGGCCTATTACAATCAACCTCCAGGTATCTTTCCTTTGTTCATGTCTATAGGGATGAAATAAAAGAAGCAAGCAAGCATTCCAAAGAAAGGTTATAGTTGCAAGAGGGCACATGGGAAATTATTGAATCCACTCAAGGAAAATCGTCTTCTTATTTTTATGGACCCTAGTTTTAAATTCTCCACTTTCTTGGAGATTTCGGAACTATGATACTTGAAATTACAATATTTCTTGGAGATTCTGGAACCATGATACTTGAAATTACAATATTCTCAATCTTTTTGGAAAGATTGTCTATATATATATATATATATATATATATATATATATATATATCTATATATATATATATATATATATATGAGAAATAATGGAGCTAATTTTTTTTGTAAGTTTTTATGTAAATAATATGGGCTATTGTTGGAACCAAGAATTTTTTTTGAAAGTCTATGTGGATGAGCAAGCTTTATTCTTTTGGGTATATGCTCCATAGGGGATTCAGTCAATGAACCTTTGAAATATCACGTGCGTTCATGGCATACTAAACAATACCCCTAATTTGACTACATATTTGGAAATGACTCTAAAAATCACATTATTTAACCCCCTACCAATACGAACCCAATACACTTTACCAATTTAAAAAACCCCTATTTTCACTAGATTCTCAGGGTATCCATTTTTTCATTAACATTTTTTATACCCCTTTATATTTTTTCATTAACTTTGCGCTCCATTTTTTATACCTTCCAATATAAAAACCCTTTACCCCCTATATATCCCCGAATACATTATGGCATTCTTTCCTCAATATATTTCCCCAATATGAACCTACCTGGTATGATATTGCATATTGCTCCCTGAGTGAAGCCCCCCGTGATATGCTCAAAGAATGAAAGTATCTCATGAAGATTAATTATGTTTTATAGTATTTGGATTCATGGAGTAGTGTGAATTGTGAAATACCATCTCTCTTACACCTTTTTATAGCTAGCACTATCTCCATTTTTGGAAAATACAATAAAATATGGATCAATGACCTTAAGAGTTTCTCTATGTTTCTTTTGGATAAAAAAAAAAAACAACAACAACAACTTAAATTAAATTAAAAAAATAAAAATTAAATTTAAAAAAGCGTAAACATATTTCATTGAATAACAATGGGAAAGGAAGAAATTACCTATCAAATAACCATGCAAATGGAAGAAATGGAACAACAATAAGGTCATGTATAGTTATGAAATGTTTGTTGGAGGATTGGTTTACTACATAAGCATCTAGTGACACAACAAGAACAAATCATTATGTTTACACTTCGATACGTTTGAATATAATCTACATGCCATGCTGGGGCTGCAGTGTAACCATGGCGATGGGAGCATGCTTGTATGCCGATGAAAGAGTGAATGAGAATCTCTGTAAAATCATAGCTAACACAGTCTTGGTCTCCAACAAGACCAAATTTTGGCCAACACATGTTCTTGGACCAAATGGTAAAAAAGCATTCAGGTGAGTGGCTGCCTTTGAAGGACCATCTACAAATCTTTCTGGCTTAAACATGTTTGCATCTAGCCCCAGAACTTCTCACTATGATGCAGTCCCAAATATGAGAAACTCAAGAGTGTACCTTTTGGGAGTGAGAATGGGCTGAGCTTCGTCTCCTTGTTTGCTTCTTTTATTATCGAATGCGTAGGTGGATATAACCGTAGAGATTCATTTATAACCATAGTCATCTGCTAGCGAGAAAAACCAGACAATTGTCATTAGGCTAGCTTAAATGAGAAATAATCATTCTTGAACCCGGAATGATTTCCTAGTGATGCTTAGTTGGTAGGATTGAAATCAAAGTTACCAAGCTCGCTTGAAAAATGATTCTAGAAACTGGTAGGGCGAGATTTGACTTTGAATTTGGTAAAATACAAGATTCAAATTAAATTTGGTTTGAAATTTGGTAGGAATTTCTAAGAATCAAAGTTTAAGTTATGTAATTTACAAATTTTCAAATTAATGTCCAAAATCAAGGTTAAAAATTTGAGTCCATTTATTTATTAAAATACATTTTATTTTAAACCATAAGAAATTTTAATCAGAAGGACACTTTTATCCATTGATGTTGGGAAAAGTTTTAGCTTTCAGATGAAAACTGGCTATATATTATACAGGTCTATACCAGAAAAGTTATAGCTTTTAAATCACAGCTGGCTATATAGTATAAAGATCTAAACCAGAAGGACAATTTCAGGAAAGATGTAGACACTTTTGAGCTTGGGAACAAAGCAGACATCCTTCCTCTCCTTGGTTATGCAGGGAGCTAACACTCGTGTGGCTACGCTTTGGTTCCATGATATATCATTGTTGATTCACATATATATTCAGTATTAAATGATGACTCTTACGAACAAAAATGGTTGCTGAAGTTTTGTTGATTGACAGAACCCAAGAATATGGAATATGTAATTGGTTCCATGATATATCATTGTTGATTCACATATATATTCAGTATTAAATGATGACTCTTACGAACAAAAATGGTTGCTGAAGTTTTGTTGATTGACAGAACTCAAGAAATGGAATATGTAAAATGAAATGGAAAATTGTCCTTAACTGTCTTGATTTATTGAGATGGGGAAACAAGAACTTGGTATCAATAACTAATATGTTTTATATCCTTAAATAGGACAAAAATGAAAAATAAAAAGAATGATTCATGAGTGGTCTGAAATACCATCTCTCTTACACCTTTGCATAGCTCACACTATTTCCATTTTTGGAAAATACAACAAAATATGGATCAATGAACTTACGAGTTTCTCTATGTTTCTTTTGGATATTTCACTTGACACATAACTAGATTAGTTACGTTTTTTGGTATTTGGCTTCATGGGGTAGTCAGAAATACCATCTCTCTTGCAGCTTTTTATAGCTCGCACTATCTCCATTTTTGGAAAATACAACAAAATGTGGATCAATGAACTTACGAATTTCTCTATGTTTCTTATGGATATTTTACTTGACATATAACTACCTCTCCATAAACGAGGTCACAACTAGGAGATTTGACCCATGATTAATTTCATTAGCCTAGCTTAATTCTTCATTGAGCTCTTTCTATCTAATAACATTTTTTATTCAATCAACTTGAATTTAAATTGTAAAATAAAAAGTATAAAATGGTAAACCCTTAATTAAGTGGAATAAAAAAAATATACTTTGATTTGATTTAGAAACAAAATTAAAATATCATTATCATACCTAAAATGTATCTCAAAATTTAATAGCAATTTTATTTTATCAACTTAGTAATTTTATTTATTCAACTTAAATTTAAATTTGTAAAATTTGTTGTATCAAAAACTAAACCCTTAATTGAATAGAATAATTTTTTTACAGTATTGTTTAGAAAAATAAAATAAAACAACTTAAAAATTATATCATTTTCCTTAAAATTTGTTTGTAGTCTTTTATGTATAAAAATATATTTTAATTTAAAAATATAAAAAACAAAATCTTTAATTTTCAAACATGGTACTAACTTCTATAATATCGGTTGAGTGAGATCACATTCAATTGTCTTCTCGAAAGAGGGACATGGAATCACAATTATGGGCAAACTGTTCCACCTTTCTGAAAGGAAGACGGTCAGTTTTATATACACTATTTGTAATTAGCAAGTTGAGGCTACCGTTTAGAACACGTGGGTTATCAGTGTGGCACTTGAGAGTAGATTGCAAGTCAGCGGTTTGGTGCACTTTTGGGTTCCAGCTTAGTCTATAAATTTAAAGTGTCTTTCATGGATATAGAGAACTATAAATTAATTCCCACTCAAATTATAATTATGCTTTTAAATTAAAAATTTTGTATTTTACAATTTTAAAATAAAAATATGAGAAATGTTTAGAATTCAAAGATATAGGTCACTTAAACTACAACTACAAATTTTTACTATATTTTAAATTAAAAAAATTATATATTATATTTTTGAATTAAAATATAGAATACATTTGAGATTAAAAAATAATATGAAGGTGATCCTATTCAAATCATAAAAAATATATATGAATATGTTCTTACTCAAGTCATATTAAGTTAGTACATGTCTTGAAATTGAGAATTTCTGTTGTGGTATACTTTTTTGGCACTGTGTGGATCATTTTTTTTGTGGATTTGCAGCTTTTTGTTCTGTACATCCAGTTATGCTCTTTGAATTTAGAGTTGTTATTTCCTTTTGCTGGATCATATTAGTGTTTGCCTTCTTTTGATCTCCATGGATTTCGATGAATTTCTTGTTTTTCTGATTGCAAGTTTTATTTATGCCAATTGAGAGCAAATTGTAATCCGAAGTGTTGTTGGATTTAGAAAATTTCAAATTCAATGGTTGGAACCTTGTATAGGTAAAAATCTATTTTTTATTATGTGTATTGGTGTAATTAATGTTTTATATATCTAACAAACTTGCTTTACTAAGTCATAAGTAACTAAATTATAATATTAGTTTATTTGAACATAATAAGTGTTAAACATATATAGATTTTAAAAGAAACATGTAACAAGATTATTAGCCATGGAGATTTATCCCTACTTTATCATGGAGATTCCTTACAATATCATGTGCAATATCACGCCTTATCATTACCACATGCTATAAAAACCATAAGTGAATTCTTATGACACTTATTCACGTGACATTATTTTTAACTTCTAAATTAAATTAAAATAGAAAAAAATGTGTATACTATTAAGCTAGCACACCTAAATTTAATTCTACTAATATGTTCATCCCCAATTTCATCACATATAAATTAACAAAGTAGATATAATCAAATTTCATAAAACTAGTTTTGAAAACACTGAGTGTGTTTGAACGCAACTCACAACATACATAGCCATATTTTTTTTTGTAAGCTTAGGTGGGACCTTCTCATTTTCAAGTTTTTACATGTCCGTTATTCACCCCATTTCCAGGGAGGGTAGCACAAGAATCAAACCCAAGATATTCGGTTCGGTGAGACTTCATTTCCACGGCCATTGCCACTTGAGCTACCCCATGCGGACAACTTACATAGCCATATTGTTTAATAAATAAAATAATAAAAATAAGGAAATTTTAGTGTTAACTTCATAACACTCTTGAACATAGACAATTATTACACCGTAAGGCATTCCACTTTGAGAAGAACTCCCTTAGCTTCCACTTTCCATCATTTGTCCCTGTCAATTTTTTTGCTAGACAATTGAAATATTATCCGTTGTTGATGCGAGTTTTGGTTGGTTAAGGTATACCCATAATCCTATACATACAAATTTTGTTGTGGCTTACCTTATTGGCTGTGTGTGGACCCTCTTTTGTGGGTTTGGAGTTTTTCTTATGTTCAACCATGTATGCTCTTTATGAATTTAGAGTTGTTATTTCCTTTTCTTGGATCATTTTATTGTTTTCCTTCTCTAGATCTCCATGGATTTTAATGGATTTCTTGTTTTGTTGATTGCAAGTTTTATTTCTACCAATTGAGAGAAGATTATAATATGAGGTGTGGTTGGGATAAGAAAGATCACAATAATACTCAAGTATTAATGTTGAAAGTGCATGGGAACTTGAGGCAGCCAGAACCAATGGCAGAGAAATTCAATTAATTCTTTTAAGAAGGGAACATACAAACCATACTATATTTGCAACGGAGTTTGGTTTTGGTTGAACCATTGTTTTTACTAGCCACATGCCTCTGTTTTGTTCAACTAGGTATGCTCTTTCTGAATTCAGAGTTGTTATTTCCTTTTGTTGGATCATGTTATTGTTTTCCTTCTCTCGATCTCCATCGATTTTGATGGATTTCTTGTTTTGTTGATTACAAGTTTTATTTTTGTTTATTGAGAGAAGATTGTAATCTGAGGTGTGGTTGGGATCAGAAAAATCATAGGAATGCTCAAGTATTAATGCTGAAAGTGCATGGGAACTTGAGGCATCTGGAACTGTATTTGCAACGGAGTTTGGTTTTGGTTGAACCCTCGTTTTTACGTGTGACCTGCCTCTGTTTTGTCTTAGAATGTAATATTGAAGGCATCATAGGTATGAATTCTTCCCCTTTTTTCGATTCTTTGTTTTTTATAAGGTTTGTTTCCTTTCGACAACCCTTCATTTGATTTCAGTGACATGGTCTCTAACGCAACTGCAAAATCCTGGACGGATGATTGGAAAGATTCAAGAGGATTGCATATTCCGGATATGTTGGTTCAAATCCATGCCATTTCCTGTGATTCCCAGTATTAGAGCCATCATCAGGACTTGAAATAACAATTATTTCTAATAATGACAACAAAATTACATTGAGGAGATGATTAATAATGTAGACAGTTAGAACTTTCAAATATAAACCAATGGTGGAACTAATAACTCCATTATATACACATGAAGAAGCTTACAAACAAATTATCATAACACTTAATTATATTATTTTGTATCAATCATCAAGGAATTCACTCGTTTTAATAGGACAAATCAAGTTTGCATCTAGGTTCTATCTATATATTTTTTAAGGTAACAGTTTTGTCAAAGGTGCAATTGTGTTTTAGGATTTTAACCATCTTAGAATCCATAACTATAAGACAATTATATCACTTGAAACTTTAGATGTGATATTGAAACTTTAGATGTGATCTTTCCGGAGAAATGGATGACAATATATTCTCACAAAACCATGGAACGAAAAACCCAATAATGGAGCCATTTAATTACACTTTAGGCACAAGGAGTAGTTTAAGGAGGTGACTTTATGGGTGTGAGGAGGTGAGTAACTGAGTTTTTGAGTTTGTTTAATTTAACAGTGATAATTATTTCAAAACGTCAATATTATAAAAACTCCAAAACTTATTTTTTTTTTATTTTTTTATTAAAATTATATTAAAATTGACTAAGAAATTTATGCAAAAAAGTAACCTCGTTGAATAACTACGAACATTGTGTTGAAACTCAAGTATGCCCTCGTATTCCCACATGCAATGCTTCCATCCTCGAGCAGGAGGAGAATGCATTTCATGATTACAAATGCACAACCATGCATGTGTCAGAGTTCCTGTATCTCTTCCTTTCCCTGTTTTTATTGACAAAAGTCAACTAAAAAATTTAATTTGAAATACATGATGCAATCATTGGTTTCTCTTCTTTTGGTGGAAAAAACTAAGACAATGGTGTCTTGGTCATAAGTTATGGCATCAAAATGAGGACATGCTTTCTTCTTACCTAGGGGTTCAACATAACATGCATGTTGATCGAGAAACAATGGAATTTTGGTGAAAAGCAATGGAATCAACATGTAAGCTTACTTTCTTCTTACATGAGGGTCTGATCAAGGAGCAGAGATGAAAACTCACATTAGAGGATGAACGTAGACCAAAAAATTATGCATTGCTCAATCTATGTTGGGAAAATTATGTGTTATAATTTCAAAATTTAAATTATCAATCCGAGACTCGTAAGCTTCGAGGCACAAGTACAGGTAATGCAGGATTAGAGCGTCTACCCTAAACTAACATCATGAAATACATAATAAAGAAACCTATTTTAGTATAATTCAATATATCTTGTTCAAAACACTGATCACTATTCTATTTTAAATCTATGTTCTATTCAAAACTCCAATTACTATTCTACTTTAACCATGGCTTGAGACGTGCACTTTATCACAACTTAGGCACTCTCATTCAGTACTTAAAAACAACTTGAATTGAAATCTACAACTCAAAACAAATCACTTTATTATCTACTCTCGCTTTGAATGATAGGAAGCTCAAATCAATGATAAGATGTGCTTAAATAGAAAATCAATTGAAATTAATTTAAAAGGCATCAAACTTATACTAACTTTCAATCACTTCAAATGATGTCAAGCTAAGGCAATAAACAATTCAAATAAAATTGTAACTAATATAATTCCCAGGATCACACAAGTCAATAAGCACTTCAACTAATTTATTGATCTTATCTTGGTCACACCTTCAATTCTGCAAGGCATAGTTTCAAATTAATATTTTTACGCTACCTAAATCAACACACTCAGATTTAAAGATCAAAGATTGTAGTTTATTTCTAATTTAAAATTGTTGCAAATAAACTTAGAAACTCATTCCTACGGAAAAGCATTCACTTACAGTTTTCAATCAAATCTCATTACGATTATACTAAACTTGAGAATTAAGTTGCAATCTCAATCGGTAACCAATATTTATTTTACTATTTTCCTGAAGTAAAACTTGGTAATGTATAGGAAGTAAATAGAGTATAATCAATTCATTTCTATTCTTGCCACACGGTGATTAGCACTACTTCTTCATTGTTCCATGCTATGCATTTATACCAAAATAATCATTTATGTATCATAGATCATTTCTCAGTGAAATACTTAATCATCGTTTGACGATTATTTAATGAAATCTATGACATCCAACTTCAAATATTACAAAGCAGAGCAAGAGCAAGGTCATTGAATACCAACTTTTAAGCATTGTTTTCAAATGGAATTATTGTCTTTGTCAAAAAGGATGTTCTCATTAAAAAAAGTAGTAAAGGATTTGATCAAAATTTAATATTCGTAAAGGACTTTAAATTCAAACGCATCTTATAATTGTGATTAAAAAAAAACAACTCTAATCTTTGTCCCAAATATAACTTGTTCAATGTTGGTTGTACTTTCAATATTAATAAAACATATATTGAAATGGATCATTACCTTTCGAATATTTCCTCACGCAGAATGGATTATTAATAAAAATATTAATTTCCATGTAAATATTAAACTACTTTTTCTTAGGTCAATTCAAAATCTTATGAAGTTAGTAATGGTTTTTGTGAAACTATATGAAATTTCAATTCTGGTGACATCGATCACCATGTATGTCAAAGGCTTGCAGTGATACAATTCAAGACCTTCAATAGGAGAGGAATTAAATGAAAGAATTCAAAGATCTAAGCAAAGTTAGACAAAATTCATTGTGCAAATACAATTCCTATGATCAAAACTATCTACAAAACTTGTTTCTAGGTGCTGGTGGGTCCTTGCCACTCTTGGAGCAAGTTTAAACTAATTTAGTATTGTTAGAGATGAAAGGACACCATAACACTTCACAGAGAAATTAATGCTGAACCGAAATTATGTATTTAGGTTCAAAATATAAATTCCATATACCTCATTACCGTAATGTATTTTGAGGCAAAAATTTACAAAACAATATGTCTCTTTCTCTTCACCTATTCTCCTCCCCTTTAAAAATGTTCAACCGATAGAAGCTAGGTCTAACTGATTTAACCAGAGAAAGCAAATAGATATCATCAAAACTAAACTAGGTTGCACAAAATCTTTGTGAATGATCTTTAGATGGATCTCGAGCTAAACTAGGATGAGTTGCATTGTGTTGTAACAAAACCATTCATTTTTTGAGCATGAAGCAATTCATTCAAACTGTGGTCCTCCACGTAGCTGTGGCCAAAACAATCAAACCCAGAATTCGGAATTGTTTATGTACTTAAGATTCCTCTAACTTGCGTGTCTGAATCTCAATATTCTTCTCGATTTGATCATAGATTTGATACTTTTAAGTACATGAATTATGCAATTTGTACTTAACCTGTAATAGCTAGTTTAATTGAATTGTGAGGAATTTCAACAATGGAACCCTGTGACAAATGAACTTAGCAAAACCATCATTAGAAAATCATGGAAAAATCATCTCTAATCATTGAAAATTCAAGAAAACTAATGATAATTAAACACATTGTGTAAGATGTGAATTGACGGCAAGTTGTGGAATTACGGTGTGAAATGAGTTCAAAATGTTGGAATTTAGGTTATGAAATAGTGGTATTGTGCGATGGAAAAATGGGCATATTCGAGGCCTAACATCCCCCATATGCCTATGGATTTGCATGTCCTCATGCAAATAAATCCCTTGCTCATTTGACAAATTCTTGAAATTTTTTTGTCGATATTGGTTTTTTGTGGGACAACATTGCTTTAATATTTGGAGGTGCTAGTTCTTGTGGAGCAGCACTGCTTGAATATTTGGAGGTGCTAGTTCTTGTGGGGCAACACCATTCATATTAACATATCATACTAATTTATAGAGCAATACAAATTGAGGATAAGGAAGGGATGAATGAGGAAGAGATGATGGATGAAATGAGGTGATGGAGATGGTAAGTATGTGAATGGATGCTTGCATGCTATGTCATAACGAGGCCAATGCTTATAGGTGGTTTCCTTTATCATTTTATGGAATTTCATTTATCATTTCATGAATGCTTGGAGAAGACACTATAGAGATTGTCGTTATACCACAAGGATTTTCTTTTAAGATGGTCTTGTAATTAGAGTATATGCATGATGAATGGAAGGAAAACAGAAGGATAATGATTTATGAAAGATGAAATCCATGGAATGAGAAGTGGTTAATCATTAAGTTTCCTAAACCTTCTAATGAAATAGAGAATATTAAGCCAAATTTACCTCAAGTTTTACCTTTGTTGTTGATGTGCTCGGTGTTGCAAGATGAAGCAAAGGATGAATTGGATGGAGTTGATGTGACTATTGATATGTTGAAGAAGGATGAAGTGGTGAAGGATGAATTTAAGATCCCCTTATCCCCCATTCTTGAGGAGTTTTATGTCCCCAAAAAACTGAGGAAAGGTCACTGTTGCTGCAAATGACAATGGGAGTACTGATACAAAAATCTGAACTGTTGGAAACCTGTGTTGAAATCTCAAAACCATATAGTCTTCAACCGCTACACACCCGTGTGCAATCTTGCATATGTGAATAAATGGTGTCGATGTCGAACGTAAGCAAGAATCATTGGATTACCAACCATTGAGGATGTGGTTAACCAATGTGAGATATCCCATCTTTGATGTCAATAGGAATCAAGGAACTAGGTACATTCTACTAGCCATGAATGGATTTGTCGAAGTCGAATGGATTGCAGAATTAATCCACTAAGAAAAATTGATGTATTTCCTTAGTAGATGACAATGATACCTTCCATTAAGGCATGTGGGATCCCAGGTACCTTATCTAACCCTAACATTGTCCCTAGTTAATTTTTGATGTCGATGGGACAAGGTTTTTCGGCTGGTGGGCTTTAAGGACATCAACCAACTCGAGTATAAACATAATGACTTGAAAGATACATGATTTGAAGAACTCATACAAATATAAAAACTTTATTGGAAACCTTTCTTGCTAGTTACTTGGTTTTCATGCAAAGTCCCTGTCCAGTTGTGGAAGACAAGATGGTCTTCACAAAAGGACTTATTTTTCTCTTTACTATTTTCATTTATTGATTTATTACAATATTAACTTTCCTACTACATTGAAGAAAATACATCCTCCTTCAAGTGAAATATAACATCTAATGAAGCCATGTGCACAGTAGGTACAAAGATATATTCGTGGCCAAATTCAACATATAAACTTTAGAAGGTACATGAGCATGAAAAGTTAGTAGTTTTGAAAGATGTGGTACAAAAAGTATTTGAAGATGAGAGTGGTACTTTGACTGGATTGTTATATGGAACCAATGCTTGATGTAATCCTAACGGTACTAGCCCATTTCTTCATTTGGACCACTCTGAAAGTCCTCCTCGGTCATGCCAGGCAAACTTGGATAATTGACCTCAGGAATGCATACAAGGCTTGTTGTTGGGCATGGTGAAAATTCTTTGATCTTAAGTTTAGCTGGATTCTCCCCATTGGATTTGGTACACGATTTCTCGATCTCTTTGGTAGATAGGTAAGAGGAATCAAGGGAGACTTCCAAATCCTTTTTTGATTGTGGAGAGATAGATAATTTCCTCAGTGCAGTCAGGATTAACTCTTCCTGAGAAGAAGATACCAACGCTACTGCTAGGATATGAGAAAGTGCTTCAAGGGACATTCTTCAAGCTTCTCAATCATTCTTGAATTTCTCTTTCTGGTTGATGATCCCTGTTTTGCAACATGGATTAGTACCTGGGGGTTCTTACAACACCCCAAAAATGTTTTGTCTTTAAAGAGCTTGAATTTTAATCTAAATGAATAAAAACTACTAATTGCAATAAAATTCACCAAACTTTAACTCCTCGCTTACTTGGACAACCAGACTTTGGAGTGACCCCAAAACAAAGTAGATGCATGGCTCTTCACTCACGTCTTATCATCTTCTCCGCCCTCTAGTTTCCTTGCAAATAAGATCACACAAAAAACTTGTGAAAGAAACTATGCTATAATCTCTTTAGAACCTCCCCGACAATGATGCCAAAAATTATAGATTTTAGGCTTCTGCGATCTGTATTTTGTATGGTATCTTCCGGAGTCATCACATTCATGTTTATTTGTTATTGACGTTTCGAACCAACCTCTGTGGTTCATCATCAGGATCAGATGAATGAAAAAGTCAGATATGAATTTGGTAATAAATAGAGGAGAGAGCTGGGAAAGGAATGGACAGAGCCGACAGTTTAGAAAATGGTATGAAATAGATCAAGTTATTATTTAATTAATTTTTGTTAATGAATATTCAATTTTTATTAATGAATAGTAAATATTAGATAATTATCTTAAAATTAAAATTATATTATATTAGTTTTAATGTTTATTTAAAACTAAAATTAAAATAAATAAAGATATAAAGTGTTACTTAATATCCTTCTTGCTTATTATTGTTATTCAAATGTTAATTTTATTATTATTAAAATACTTATATTATTATAATTAAATGTTGTGACCTAATAAATCCAATGGCACAATTAATTGGTTTATGTTAATTACAATTTTTTTATGATAATAATGTTTTAAATAATGCATGTTTTAAAATGTTAAGCACTTATTAAAATATCATGATTAATACTCTTATATGTCTAATTAATTGAAATTTTAATTAAAACTTAATGATTATTAAAAAGAACTTATTCCTATATGTCTAATTAATTGATATTTTATTATTTTCAAAATAATAGTTAATCTTTTTGTTTTTGTTTTAATGATTTTGGAGAGATAGATAATTTCCTCAGTGCGGTCAGTATGAACTCTTCCTGAGAAGAAGATACCGACGCTACTGCTAGGATTTGAGAAAGTGCTTCGAGGGACATTTTTCAAGCTTCTCAATCATTCTTGAATTTCTCTTGCTGGTTGATGATCCCTGTTTTGCAACATGGATTAGTACCTAGGGGTTCTTACAACACTCCAAAAATGTTTTGTCTTTAAAGAGCTTGAATTTTAATCTAAATGAATAAAAACTACTAATCAATAAAATTCACCAAACTTTAACTCCTCGCTTACTTGGACAACCAGACTTTGGAGTGACCCCAAAACAAAGCAGATGCATGGCTCTTCACTCATGTCTTATCATCTCCTTCGCTCTCTAGTTTCCTTGTAGATAAGATCACACAAAAAAATTGTGAAAGAAACTATGCTCTAATCTCTTTAGCACTTCCCCGACAACGATGCCAAAAATTATAGATTTTTGGCTTCTGCGATCTGTATTTTGTATGGTATCTTCCGGAGTCATCAAATTCATGTTTATTTGTTACTGACGTTTCGAACCAACCTCTGTGGTTCATCATCAGGATCAGATGAATGAAAAAGTCAGATATGAATTTGGTAATAAATAAAGGAGAGAGCTGGGAAGGGAATGGATAGAGGCGACAATTTTGAAAATGGTATGAAATAGATCAAGTTATTATTTAATTAATTTTTGTTAATGAATATTCAATTTTTATTAATGAATATTAAATATTAGATAATTATCTTAAAATTAAAATTATATTATATTAGTTTTAATGTTTATTGAAAACTAAAATTAAAATAAATAAAGATATAAAGTGTTACTTAATACCCTTCTTGCTTATTATTGTTATTCAAATGTTAATTTTATTATTATTAAAATACTTATATTATTATAATTAAATGTTGTGACCTAATAGATCCAATGGCACAATTAATTGGTTTATGTTAATTCCATTTTTTTTATGATAATAATGTTTTAAATAATGCATGTTTTAAAATGTTAAGCACTTATTAAAATATCATGATTAATACTCTTATATGTCTAATTAATTGAAATTTTAATTAAAACTTAATGATTAAAACGAACTTATTCTTATATGTCTAATTAATTGATATTTTATTATTTTCAAAATAATAGTTAATTTTTTGTTTTTGTTTTAATGATTTTGGAGAGATAGATAATTTCCTCAGTGCAGTCAGGATGAACTCTTCCTGAGAAGAAGATACCGACGCTACTGCTAGGATTTGAGAAAGTGCTTCGAGGGACATTCTTCAAGCTTCTCAATCATTCTTGAATTTCTCTTACTGGTTGATGATCCCTGTTTTGCAACATGGATTAGTACCTAGGGGTTCTTACAACAATCCAAAAATGTTTTGTCTTTAAAGAGCTTGAATTTTAATCTAAATGAATAAAAACTACTAATTGCAATAAAATTCACCAAACTTTAACTCCTCGCTTACTTGGACAACCAGACTTTGGAGTGACCCCAAAACAAAGCAGATGCATGGCTCTTCACTCACGTCTTATCGTCTTCTCCGCCCTCTAGTTTCCTTGCAAATAAGATCACACAAAAAACTTGTGAAAGAAACTATGCTATAATCTCTTTAGCACCTCCCCGACAATGATGCCAAAAATTTATAGATTTTAGGCTTCTGCGATCTGTATTTTGTATGGTATCTTCCGGAGTCATCGCATTCATGTTTATTTGTTATTGACGTTTCGAACCAACCTCTGTGGTTCATCATCAGGATCAGATGAATGAAAAAGTCAGATATGAATTTGGTAATAAATAGAGGAGAGGGCTGGGAAGGGAATGGATGGAGCCGACAGTTTAGAAAATGGTATGAAATAGATCAAGTTATTATTTAATTAATTTTTGTTAATGAATATTCAATTTTTATTAATGAATATTAAATATTAGATAATTATCTTAAAATTAAAATTATATTATATTAGTTTTAATGTTTATTTAAAATTAAAATTAAAATAAATAAAGATATAAAGTGTTACTTAATACCCTTCTTGCTTATTATTGTTATTCAAATGTTAATTTTATTATTATTAAAATACTTATATTATTATAATTAAATGTTGTGACCTAATAAATCCAATGGCACAATTAATTGGTTTATGTTAATTACAATTTTTTTATGATAATAATGTTTTAAATAATGCATGTTTTAAAATGTTAAGCACTTATTAAAATATCATGATTAATACTCTTTTTTTTTTTTCTTTTTTCGAGGAGAAAATCTGTAATTTCCATTAATTTAAAAAAATTACATATTGTAGATACTAAACGCATATGCAGAAGTGTGGGCAAAGCCACTTACAATAACTATACTTGAAGAGAAGTATACAGAAAAGCCCTCAGACAGGGCAGCAAGTAAATGGGTATGTAAACCCCAAACCAGTCTGCAGAGAACAAACCTGTGGAGGATACCCATACCCATCACAACAAACAACAGAAAAAAAAACAGCTCCTGAGGAATGTGTAGAAAACTCTAAATCTGGCCGCCTAGACAAGGAGGAGAGGCATGAAATGAGGTAGAGAGCAGCCAAGGTAGCCACTCCTCCCCCGCCCCCTCAAACTCTCCTCCTGAAACCGAAGAAACCAGAGGTAGAAACCACCCATACATCCTCAGCAGCCTGCAGAAACCAACCAGAAAACAACCATGATGAAGCGGCTCGAAACGATGCAGAGACAGTCTCCACACCCCAGTTCCCTCAACGCTCCAAAAAACTGCAGAGGTATGCCAGCAAGCGACCAAAAATAGGACCAACGACCTCAGCAAAGGAACCCATCAGGTCCCAACCAGAGCAGAGGCGAGTCCGGGGGCAGAGGCGGCTAGGGCAGCCACCTCGCCCCCACGAAGAGTAAAACTAAAGACCAAAAATACCCCGCACCCGTTCCGCGGCTCAGATCAATAACGCCAAAGGCCAACTCCTTGGCTTGTCCGCCAAAGCAGAGCGGCACGGAAGGTCGAGCAGTAGACCGCCGAAACCAGCAAGACACTAACACTCGCCGCCGCCTCCCGACTCAATGCACGAAGCAAGTCCCCCGGAACTCTTCCGTTGAACTCAGAGCCCAAGACGAGCGGACCTCCAACCCGGGATCGTCAGAGCCGAAGACGAGGAAATGGACTAAGAGCCGCGCTATGGAAAATGAATATATTGCACGTCGCGAGGGTTCGGATCTGCAGGAATGGGGGTAGCGGAGGCCGAAGTTGTATCTCCGCCACAGGCAGTGCAGGAACCGTAAGTGTTACACAAAATTATCATCACCATGATTATTTGCAGTCAGTATGGGTCTATCATCACTTGTACTGTCCTCCTAAGCAAGTCTAAGACCTCAGCTCTTCAAATCAAGCTTTGGAAGTGGGAGAAAGACATTAAAAATCAATGTAACTATGGTTCCACACTTTCTCTCATGGTCACCTGCGGTCCCGCACCTTATGTGTACAAAAGCTGCGTACCTACCCGCTCTGTTCCTAACGGTGCAGGTGCGGACCCCTGTGAAAGTCAAAAGGCGCAATTTTTATCTTAAAAAACTCACTTTGGGTTAATTCTAGAGTTTTCTAGAAGGAATTTTGACGTGGATTGTTTGCTCTGAGGTGGTTCATGCATCCCAAAAGAGAAGGAGCTAATCCCTTGACTAAAGGAGCTATCCCTTTGAAGGAGGGATTTATCCCTTTGAAGGAGGACCTAGTAACTTCCCTCCATTGCACTATAAATACAGGCATTGGGATGAGGACTAAAGAGGTTAGAAGCTGAACATTTTGAGGGTAAATGCTAGTGAAATTGAGACTCTTTGGTTGAGCTTGAGAGGAGAGATCACATACCTCTTGGTTCCATTGGAGAGTGAGTGAAACTTGTCAAAGTAGAGGAGACATCTTGTTGGACCCTGGGAGGAGCTTGTACAGCGTCAAGGCAAAGGTTGTAAGGTTCTTCTTCTTTTGAATTAATACAATCAAACTCATTTTTCTCAACAAGTATCTTATGTTATTTGTTTCATGGACTCCTTGACTTTCATGTTAAATATGTTTCATGCAATTGGTTTTTCAGGTGCTATTTAATGTGTTTGCCTTGTTTGTGTTTGCATATTCGCGAAAAGGAGCTCATTTGGATCAAAGGAGCGAGGGCATCCACAAGCTTGCGTTGGACCAAAGGTAGGCCCTAAAAACCTTTGTTTGCTATTGTTTATTGAAGCATATTTAGAGAAAGATAGTGTCTGGTTGGTCTGCTTGTCGTTAGGTCTTCTTTAGATTCTAGGAAGGTCTATCTTGTCCGCAAGATCGACTCATTCCGCGCGACAAAATGGCGACTCCGCTGGGGACTTGATTGTTTTCTTTGTCTATACTTTGACCTGAGAAACTGTTTTTCCTGTTTCTGTTTTTGACTTGATGATTGTGGGATTGGGTGAATTTAGTTAGTTTTGAGTTAGTTTTTATTTTTCATAGTTTTGGGAGAGGTACGCACCCTCTGAGTTAGGCACAGTGCGTACCTGTACGCACTTTTCCTTTGTGCACAGAGCGTAGATGCACCTGTGTAAACAGGTTGCCTGCGTACCCTGTCAAAAATTTGAAAAATTTTAAATTTTCCTCTTTTTATCAGTTTAGAATTTGTTTATAGGTTTTAGCCATTGCCCAGACCTGCTTGTTCCCTGTCAAAAACTTTCCTTGGTTTGATTTCATTAGCATTAGGGTTTTAGGTGGAATTCCTAGGAATTTTGCTTGTTGGGTTTGTTTTTCGTTTTTGGTTGTGTAGTGGCTCTGAGCTTAGAAGCCCTAGGGACATCAGATTACCTTGGTGTCTACTGGTCTTCTTGTGAGTCTGACCATTTATGAAATCTCCCCTTGATGAGGAATTCGCTTTGAGTTTTCTCATTTCAAAATTTCAAAAAGCTTGTAGTTGAAAGTTTGGAATTTTCATTTTTACAAAAAGAAAACGAAAGATTGGTTGTTTTTTGACTAATTGTGATTCTGCATAAATTAGTCCTTAGCTCACATTTAGCTAAGTAAAACATCCTCAAAAAGACTTTTAGTAGGCTTTGACTTCAAGTAGCTTTTTATAGTTTGTAGTTCTCAAAGTTAGTCATTTTCATTAGTTTTGAGTGTTTTATTTACAAAATATAAAAAAAAATCTCTTTTGGAAAAGTTTGTTTTTGTAGTGATTGAGTGCTTTGAAAAGAAAAGGGAAATTTGTGTGAAATAGCTAGTTGTCTCGATTTTGAGTGATTTGGAAAAGGAAAAGCTCTTCTTTTAATTTGTTTAATTTAGAAAGATTTGTGGTTACGAAGTATTTGCATTCCCAAACTCTTTCTTAGTTTAGAAGTTCATCGAAGAGAAAAGATTGTTTAAATCATCTTAGGTGCATCTTTTTAGTGATTTCGAGTCGAGTCTTTACACCACGAGTTTCATCTCCACCACCTCTTGACTTAAACAACAACCACTAAAATTAACGCTTAAAGTAAAATTCACTTAGTAACATTTTATTTCTAGGGCTCTGATACACCAACTTAGCTTAGGCTAGTGTCTTGGAGTAGGAGAGTAATTAACTCTACAAGACAGTAAAAACAAACAAGTAGCTGTATCTTGTGGTAGGAAGAAATCCAATTGTTGCATTTATGCTCTGGGAAAGCTCCTCTTAAAGGAGAAGCACGAGATCATGTCTGAACCAGTGTGGGAATCAATCCTTCCTCATTGGGAACGACGCCAGATATTCACGTATTAAAAACGGTAAACCTCGGATTAACCATTGTCGAGGAGCCTGGGGTCACTTGTTGGTAAACCTTGGATTATGTCAAGGAGACTTCAAGGGGATTGAGCTTGCTACTCTGCCCTTGCGTGCGTATCGGATCATAGACTGTTCCCCCAGGTGTATTTGTCTCAGTTGGTAGCCTTAGTGACCATATTCTTTAGGATTCTTCCTAAGGTGACAGTGGTGGGAAGATCCCAGTGTACCTGGAGCAGACGTCGGCTAGACTCACTTGGATTTTTTGGGGGGTTCACTTCACTCGAGACGGTTAAGTGGAGGAACTTGGTCCAGTCTATTCATTAAGCAGGTTGCCAGGGTAACTGTTCCAACCGCCATTTCTGTACTGAATTCTGCGACATTGGATTTCATCACCAACTAGTGTTTTCGGTCCGGAAAGTTACTGTTTGTGTGTGTTTGATCTCTAGATTCTTTAGGCGTGTCATTCAAATTTGTTTGGTTCTTTAGAGGCTTTAGGTGTTTTTCATTGAGATTTTACTTTGTTTGCGTGTGAAGTAGTTAAAAGTTTTTAACTGTGGCTGAATTACCAAGATAGTCCCGTAGACTTCGGGGCCAGTCTCCTGAGTTTGTAACCGTGGCTGATTTACTGAGGAAGTCCCGTAGACTTCGGGGCCAACCTCCTGAAGAAGTCCCGAGCCATCTTGAAGGCTTGAAAGTCCTCGTAACTCCTAGTGGCAGTAAAGTTGGGTCACCTGAAGAAGGAGAGTCTTCGTTGGTTGTTCATCCTGATTACCAAACTCTAGAAACAGGTTATAATCCTGAAGCTATTTCAGTTTCCGAACTTGCTGGTAGCTTTTCATCTACTAGTGATATAGGCAAAGAACCTGAGATATCTGAACCTGTTACTCCAACATCGGGTTTGTCTCTCCAACTTCTAGTGCTCCTAATTCACCTAGGGTAGAAAGAGTAATCACCGAAAATCTTCCTTCTGGTTTGATAGCTATTGAAGAACTTGCTCCGGAAGAAGAAGTAGGCATCCCTATCCCTGAAAATCAACCTGTTATTGATCTAAGGGAGCGTGAATCAATTTTTTACAGTCCACCTAGAAGTACTACTTGGTATCTTTCTTTAACTAATTATTTGGAAAACCCAGTGTTAAGTTTTTCACCACCTCGTGCTCCTTATCATCCGAGGGTTTTTATACTCCAGTAAATATGTCAGGTCAGTCGTCCATGTTTACTCAATCGCCTGAATCTTTTTTGTACGGTGGTCCTTCTGTTCCCTCTGGGTATCAGTCACTTTCTGGTACTTTTTCGGGAGCATCTCCTCAAACCATTGAACAAGGGTTATTCACTGGAAGCAATGGTGCAAAGCTGTTGAGCGTAGAAGACATTCTTATGATGTCAGGTTCTATTCCCAATTCTCAACCTCAAGGTGGCCAGTTACCGCCTGGGGGGCAGCCTCAATTAACGCCTGGGGGGCAACCTCAAGGTACACAATTTTCATCTGGGGGGCAACCTCAAGGACAGTACGTGCCTACGGTACAATACGTTCCTCAAGGTCAACCCCAGACTCAATATGTACCCCAAGGTCAACCCCAGTATCAATTTATACCTCAAGGTCAACCTCAGTATCAGTACGTGCCTCAGGGGTATCTACCCCAAGGTCAGTACTCGAACCAAGGTTTCCAACCACCCCAAGGTCAATCTTATGTTCAAGGGACGGGAAATGTACCTTTCAATTATCAAACCTACTCTCAACCCGGTTATGGTCCTCAATATTCTCAACCTATTATGGGTCAGTACCCCGGAATGAACATAGTGTGGGATCCATCGCAAACTCAATAGGTGTTGCAGCCAAATGTACAGTTGTCATCTCAAACTGGACAACCCTTAGTTTCTGGTTCACCCCAGCAACCAGTCCAGTCTAATATTCAAACTTCTGTACCTTCAGTAGTTTCTCAGTCTGGGCCTACTGCGCCTCGTACTCCATCTCAAACGACTGCCGCAACTGCCGCAACATCTGTTCAATCTACCCCACCTACTTCTGGAGTATCGGCAGCTCCGGTTTCTACTGTTCCTGTATCTACTCCTCAGACATCTTTACCACCGTCTAGATCCACGATTCAAACTACAGTTCAGATGCCTGTAGGACAACCTGGTTTAAGTACGGTTGTCACAAGTCAACCACAATTCACTTATCAACCGTACCAGGGACAGTACCAATTCGGTCCTGCTGTCCAGCCGCCAATTTATCAGTATCAACCGTATCCTGGGCACACTTATCAACAACCTCAACAACCCCAGTACGGTCCGGTTAATCTTGGTTTTCCAGGAGGATACAATATCCCGAACGCGATTCCTATTCCTAGTTATCCTGGATATCCTCCTCCTGGGGCTGGTCTCATGACCCAGAGTTTTAGGGATCCTAATCGACAACTACCGTTTATCGCAACTTTGGACTTACCAGACTTGTCGCGCCTAACGAATGATCCGATTAATTATCTTCCGTTTTGGCCGCCAATGCCGAATAAGTTACCCAGTGACATTCCCAAGTTCGAAGGTAAATCTAGAGAGGACCCGTCGAACCATGTGATGACTTACCACCTCTGGTGTGTGTCTAACTCCATCACAGATGATTCGATCCATCTTAGACTTTTCCAGCGCACTCTAATCGGTCTCGCAGCCAAGTGGTACATTGAGTTACCGCGAGGCACTTTTTATAATTTTAGTCAGTTAGCTACCTCGTTTTTAACTCATTTCCAGTTGCTTGTTCGATATGACAATGGCACAGAATTGTTAACTTCACTAAAACAATCGACATCCACGTACATTTCAGATCATATTCATGAGTGGAGACGTCGACGACATTTAGTGAAGGTATTTATTCCGGATCAAATCTTGGCTGAGTGGTTTGTAAAATCTTTGTTGCCAAGGATCACTGAAGATGTTGCTAAAGCCAAAGTTGTTACTGAGGAGCAAATGATTGCTCAAGCACAGTACCTTGACTTGGTCTATACTCAGTCAGGTACAATACACGAAAAGATCCCCGATCTTCCCAAGTCAAATCAAATCACTGCAGCTCCTTCGGGATCTCATGCCGCTGACGGTATGATTGGTACGGTTAACACTAAAAGTAAGAAGAAGTCTTCCAAGAATTCTTCTCCTATCATAACCTTGCTTGATTCCCCGACAGGAGATTCTTCTGTAGAGGTTTCCGCCGATATTCACGTTGTAGAATCATCTACGACTAAATCAAAATCCGGTGGAAAGAAGAAAGGAAAGAAGAAGAATAAAACGGACAAAAGTTCAAAAGAGAAATCTGAAAAGGCGGAATCCAATGATGAAAAGCGCAAACCTCGTTATCCATGTCTCATTTGTGACGAAGAACATTTTACAAGAGACTGCCCTCATTGAGTAGAGGTTGTAAAGATCGTCAAAGGTTCCCAAACTCCTGCTGTTTTGAAGGATCCATTTCCAAATCAAGATAGCAAGATGATAGGTTCTTCCTCGAGTGCCAATGAAGAACCCATATTGATGATGTCCCATGTAAGGATTGCGACTCGATCGCAAGATTATGGTAGTAAAAGTCCTGTTGATGGCAAAGAAGCAGAATCTTCTCATTCTAATCCATCAACCTCAGCTCCCGGTTCCGATCCACTACAGATTGAGAAACCTAATCCAGACTTAGTAATCAAACCGCCCGCCAAGGGTATACTTCGAAAGTCAGCTTTCAATCCACATGCGAGAGCGGCTCAGAATTATAACATTGTTGAGGATTTAGCTGTTTCACCCTCAACAATGTCGGCTTTGGAAGTGCTGCAATCATGCCCAGCACAACGTAAATTACTTTTGTCGGCTATAGGAGCTGTTGATGTTCAGGACCCGAACCTAATAATCTTTGATCTAGAAAATAGTACACCGCGTTTGCCTCATCAAATGGCTTTCCAGATCCCAGTGATAGTAAAAAACAGGCCTATTCATCGGACTGTAATTGATGAGGGAGCCTCAACGTGTATTATGTCGATATAGTGTTGGAGATCACTTGGTTCTCCTTCACTAAATCAATCCCCGACAATTCTTAAGGCCTTTGATGGCCGTGGGTTTCATCCTTTTGGCATTCTACAGGATTTGCCTATAGGGGTTGAAGGAAAAACCGTTAGTCTAGATGTGGAGGTGGTTGATTCCCCTCTAGACTACAACCTTCTCTTGGGTCGAAGTTGGTCTTACGCTATGACAGTGGTCGTTTCATCGGTCTTTAGAGTCATAAAGTTTCCACATAATGGAAAGATCGTAACAATAGACGAGCTAGCTTACTTTTCATCCGACCCAGCCTCTTCGGAGAGTATTCAGCATGTCGGTAAAACGACTATCCCATACAAGGATGTTGGAGTAGGATTAGTTAAAGATGCCGTTTTACTGGGAACTTTTCCTTTTCCTCCAATCAACGCATCATCTTCATTTGCAACCATTCATATGATTACATCAGACACTATTTTTTATGACAATCTTTCGATCGTTCCTTCTGAAATAGACTCATTTGGTAATTCCATGCCTTTGAGTCCATATGAAATTGCCTATGAAGCCGTGCAGTCTTTTGCCGACACGTGTTCAACCGAAAATGACTTAATGAATGTGGTCCATGAGGAATCACTTTTCACATCAACCTCGTATTTAACTACATTTTCTGAACTTGTTCACTCTAATGAGCAAATTCGTGAAATCCTACGTGTAGATGATTTACCATGGGAAGATCTCCATCACAGATCTTCGTTTTTACCTGAGGATGATCGTTTTGAAAATGATTTCTCATCAATCTTTACGACTGAATATGTCAAGGAACCTCAGAATCCAATGAAACATCCCGATTCAGAGTTAAATTTGGGAAACATCTCTCAAACTATTCCCATTGACATTTCAGTTAAGCCCGGAATTGTTGAGAACATTCATATAGGTGCCTCGTGTACAGATGACGAAATCCAACTATATAAGGCCCTATTTCAAGAATTCCGCGACGTGATTGCCTGGTCCTATGAGGAAATGCCAGGAATTGATCCTGCGATTGTTGTTCATGAGATCAAAACTTACCCAGATGCTAAACCTGTCTGGCAACGTTTGCGTCAGATTCACCCACGAAAAGCTGCTGCAATTAAAGCAGAAGTTGAAAAACTGTTGAAAGCAGGTTTCATTTATCTGATCCCATTAACGGATTGGGTATCGAATATTGTTCCGGTTAACAAAAAACAGGGAACAATAAGAATATGCATCGACTATAGGGACATTAATCGAGCTTGTCCAAAGGACAACTACCCAACTCCCTATATCGATCAAATCATTGATGATTGCGCCGACAGCGAAATATTTTCCTTTATGGACGGTTTTTCCGGATACAATCAAATCAATATTCTACCTGCCGATCAACCGAAAATGGCTTTCATTTGTCCATGGGGGACATTTTCTTATTGCAAATTACCTTTTGGGCTCAAGAATGCCGGAGAAAATTTTCAAAGGGCGATGTCTTATGCATTTCATGACATCAAACACATTGTGCAACCGTATCTCGATGATTTGCCTGCTCATTCATTACATCGAGCTGATCACCTCGTCCACTTACGTGCAATCTTCATGAGGTGTAGGCATTATCGTATTCGGTTGAACCCACACAAATGTGTCTTCTGTATAGAAACGGGTCGATTGCTGGGATTTGTAGTTTCGAAAGCCGGCATTCGCGTTGATCCCTCGAAGGTCGAAGCTATTATCAATTTGCCTCCTCCTTCGAGTCTTCGCCAACTCCAAAGTTTGTAGGGGAAAGCAAACTTTTTACGACGATTCATTCCTAACTACGCCGAGGTTACAAAGGGTTTTACACGGTTGTTGAAACAAAATACTCAATTTTCTTGGGATGAGATAGCTCAGAAATCTTTTGATGCACTCAAACACGCGTTGACCCATGCACTGTTGTTGCATCCTCCCAACTACAACCAGGATTACTTTTTGTACCTCGCCGCTTCCCATTCCACCATTGGAATGGTCTTAGTTCAGGAAGATGAATTTGGAACGGAACATGTGATATATTACCTTAGTCGAACGTTAAATCCAACTGAGCTAAAATACTCACATGTGGAAAAATTGGCATTGGCAGCCATTCAAGCTGTCCAATGTTTTCATCACTACATTTTACTACGTAAAACTACAGTCATTTCGGATTGCAACCCTATGATCTACATTTTGACCAAACAATTGCTAAGGGGCAAGTACTCTAAATGGATCGATATCCTGCAGGAGTTCGACTTGGAGTTTGAGAAATCTAAGTCTAAGAAATCTTTAGTTTTTGCAGAGTTAATGTGTGACTTCCCGCGTGCTGACACGGAAACTGTGGCAGAGGAGCCCATTGCGGACGAATCTTTGTTTCTAATCAGCACTTTAGATCCGTGGTATGGGGATATCATCATCTATCTCCAGACCCAATCCTTTCGGTCAGAAATTTCAAAGTCGGAACGTCGGAAAATTCGCTTCCAGTCCCAACAATTCAAAATTATTGGAGATACTCTTTATCGCCGTGGGGCGGATTCTATTTTTTGACGTTACTTAACTCACGAAGAAGCTGAAAGGGTTCTAAATGACTGTCACTCTGGAGCATGTGGCGGTCATATGTTTGGGTATGCCACAACCCAAAAGATATTGCGCGCTGGCTACTTCTGGCCGTCTTTATTTAAATATTGTATTACGGCGGTCCGAAAATGCCACAACTGCCAGATTTTTGATTGTAAGATGCGCGCTCCACCCGCTCCTCTCCACCCTATAATTGCCGTTGGTCCTTTTTCCAAATGGGGTGTCGATTTTATTACTTGTAACCCTCACTCGGCCGGGGGGCATGCGTATATCATCCTTGCGGTAGATTATTTTACTAAGTGGGCCGAGGCGATGCCTACATTCGAGGCAGACGACAAGACAGCTGCAATTTTCATGTTCAATCATATAATTTCTAGGTTTGGTGTCCCACAAGCGATAATCACTGATCATGGACGTCATTTTCGAAATGTTATGATGACTGAACTTACAGGCCAGCTTGGTTTACGTCACGATAGTTCAACTCCTTATTATCCACAAGCGAATGGTCTGGTTGAGTCCATCAACAAAGTTTTAGTTATCATGATCCGACGAATCATTGGGATTCATCGGTCGAATTGGCACAACATGCTATTTTCAGCGCTTTGGGTGTACCGAACTTTAGTAAAAACATCAACAGGGTTCACTCCTTTCCAACTAGTTTATGGTTTGGAAGCCGTGTTACCCATTGAGTGCAAAATCCCATCACTGCAAATGGCCATCGAGTTACTTCCAGCTACTTCCGAAGAGGAAAAGCGTTTGTTATACTTAGCTCAATTAGATGAGAATTGACGTGATGCTGCATTGGCGATTGAGACTCACGCAAAACGTATGAAAGCTCAGTATGATCGGAATGTGACCCCTCGAAATTTTTCGGAAGGAGACCTAGTGTTATTGTATGATCAAGCTAATGATAAATTAGGTGCTGGAAAATTCGTTCCTATGTGGCATGGGCCCTATATTGTCAAGCGAAAGCTAGCAAAAGGGGCCTATGAGTTGGTAGACTTTGACGGGGACTCTTTAGGTAAACCTAGAAATGGTCTTTACTTGAAGAGGTATTATGCTTAAAAGAATAGGTATGGAGATTTTTAGTTAGGTTAGTTTTTCTTTCTAGTAAGTGTGTTTTAGTTGAAAAAGTGTGCTTAGCTTAGAGAGTGTTTTTCGTCATTATTAATGCTTATCTTGGTTTTACTCTTGATATTGCAGATGTCGATGCCTCTCCAAACATACATTGGATTTGCTAATGGTGCTTGTCGTAGTACACGAAACATTTCTTCCGCAGCTTGGGTTATCTATTCGCCCTCTGACGAGTTAGTTTCTATGCATGGGGTAAGCCTCGGTCAAACAACAAACAACATTGCAGAGTACAGTGCAGTGATTGAGTTATTGTCTGAATCTATTTCATTTGGGATTCGGAGTTTAATAGCGAGGTTAGAATTTGAACTCGTTGTATTACAACTTAATAGAGTGTATGCCATTAGACATCCAGTGTTATTAAGATTATTTTTGAGAGTGCGTCTCTTGGAACGTGAGTTTGATTACATTGAATATCAGCATATTCCAAGGTCTTTAAATACATTAGCAAATGCAATTGCTTCTCGAATGTTAAATAGACATTTGCAATAATCATACATGTAAATTTAAAACCATTCCATAACATGATTTACAAGATAAGCCGGTAAGAGTGATATATATATATATATCTATATATATATATATATATATATATATATATATATATATATATATATATATATATATATATATATATATATATATATATATATATAGGAGTGTGTCAAAAAATACATCGTCTTCGATCATAGGTTGAAAAACACCTTATGATCGGCAAAAATGATAAGTACGAAAAACAAAATGTCACATGTGCCCACAAAAGGCGACCATCCTATCACTGGTGATGATCTCTATAAGAAACCACTGCTCGGGCCACCTTGCAAAGGAACCTCCTAAAAGGTCCCGGGACTCCAATCACATAGCGCTGAAGTTGACGAGGAATGTCGTCTATAGTGGTCTCAGGAATATCCCCTGTCAAGCGCTCAAGATGGCCCTCCAACTCGGCCAAAACCTCTGCTGATTCGTCCTGTGGGGTTGGCAAGGGTGCAACTGGTTGTTTCCTCTCGAAAGGCCGGAGAGCGGCTAGTCGCTGTGGACCCACATCTGCATTTTAAATTTTTTCTATCAGTTTTGAGATGATGCAAAAATAAAAAAAAATTTTAAAAGGAAAATTTGAAAAGGATTTTACTTGACTCGTCCCACTGCTCTCCTGGTGGAAGAGCCATGTCTGGGTCACCACGGAAATCTATGCCAGCGTAAGGGAAGTCCTGAATGGAAAAAACATGGTTTTCCAACCATTGGAAATACTCAGGTTTGAACCGAGCAACCTCTGTCCTCTCGTCCGGGTGACGGGCCATGACTGCGACCCATCGCATCAGTTTGGGCTCTCGAGGAAGCCCAGCTCCAACAGTAAGACGCTGTGGGATTAGCATAGGAACCCTCTCCAGGCCAAAACTCATGACCAAAGCCCCATAACCAAAGGTTTATTACAGGTCCTTTTCCATTCTCTATATATCAAGTCCTGATGATGAGTCTTGCTTTAGGCTCGAAACGTCGACAAAAAGAATGAAGATGAATACTGTGGATTATCCGAATACAATCTCTCAAAAACCACTCCACAGAAACCTGCAATCCAAAATCGTTACCCTGTACGGAGGGGATACTTGGAAAGAGATACGAAATCTCGAAAAAACAAGGGTCAAAATACAGAGAAAAGAATCAGATCTGCACTTCCTCAAACACTGTCGGGATTCTAATCTCACCCCACCCTTTGCCTGCATAAAACACAGGTTACACAACCGCAAAAACCATAAAATATTTGACCGTCTCAGTAAATCCCTAATTCGCCTAGAAATTCGCAGAACCAGAACCTCTTTGGGTAAATTATCCTCAGCAGCTTTCAGAGCCCACTTGAAACTTGCGGCTACTATCGAAGAAAACCTCTGGAAAATCGTAGACGCCTCCGCAGCACTAAAAGCCAGCAAAGAAAGACAAACCGTAGAGTTGAGACATTTGAACAAACTCCAGAAGCTGAAGCAGCATACGTACTATGAAGATAGCATCAGTCAGTGTGATCGTATCTCTAGGTTAAGCAGTTCCAAATTGCACAGCTTCAACAGCAAAAATCCCTGCAGAAGAAACGACAGAATAAGCACAGAAGATCGGAGTGTCTTGGCAGATGTAGAGGAGAGCGCATCCAGCAAAGAAATAAGCACTGTTTTGGACGTTACTGAACCACGGAACGAGGAAACCGGGTCTAAGAATAACGCAGGAAAAGACTTTATTGCTCTGCGCAGTCATCAGGAGGAATTATTCGTTGGCAAGAGAAACGTTAGAACGGTAATCTCCAATGGCACCGATACAGCCACAATGAGGGTAGCAGATAGCAGTAACATTACAACGATAGAGGATACTCAGCCTAATGATTCATTTGCTGGAATAATAAATGATGGAGCAGCAAGGACGGGAAACAACTTTGGTTCATTGCGCAGTCCATCATTCAACATTAAGAACAGCGCTGAAACTGAAGCCTCCATTAGCATCAAAGCAACAAGGACGGGAAACAGCTTTGGTTCACTGCGCAGTCCATCATTCAGTATTAAGAGCAGCGCTGGAACTGAAGCCTCCATTAGCATCGAAAAAGCATTGGCAGCTAGCTCAAGGGGCACAACAGATAACAATAACATTGCAGGTAAGATAATAGATGTTAATAAAACCGGGAATAGGAATAGTTTAGTAAATGATAACTCAAATAACATAACTAAAACAGACAATATAATGAATAATAAGAATAATGATAAGTATTGTAGGTCTAGGAAGACTATTCGCAGTAAGACTAATAATGTTACTAATAACCATAGAATGGATACTAATAACATAGTTGAAAACATAGAAACTAAATCAATAAACAAAAAAGTGGTGAATATCTCTTCTTATGAGCTAAAAAAGGAAGAAGCCGAGGTCCTGAATAAGGGTCTAAATTTCGCCTTAGCTCCCAGCAGAATTCCTAATGAAGAAATTATATGCAGTTTGGAAGATGGTATCAAGACTCTCAGCAATGAAGACAAAGAGCTGGTTAGACAAGAATGCGCTGTCATCCTAAGGAGAGAAAAACCCCCTAAAAGAAACCTAAACCCTGAACAACTCAAGGCCATAAGGAATCTTAGGAATAATAATGACATTGTCATTCTGAAAGCAGACAAGGGTGGATCCACTGTCATTATGAATTACGAAGATTACGTAAGTAAGATGAAAGACCACTTATATAATAGTGGAAGCTACAAAAAACTTGAAGAAAACCCCATCTCTAAAATCACTAGACTTGTAAAGAAAGCCATTAAAGATACCAATCTAGACGATAATCTAAAGAAGCGCCTTACCCCTGATAGTGAAATCACACCCCGGATTTATGGAGCCCCTAAAGTGCACAAGAAAGATGTCCCCTTAAGACCTATAGTCAACACCATAGGATCTCCTACTTATGAATTAGCGAAATATGTCGCTAGCATTTTAGCCACGCTAGTTGGCAAAACCAGCTCTTACATAAAAGATTCCAATCAATTTGTCAATTTCATTAAAAATACTACTTTAGATCCTGAAGATAAACTGGTTAGTTTTGACGTAGTCCAACTATTCACCAAAATCCCCCTAGATGAAGCTATACAAGTGGTTAAGGAAGTGGCTGACCCCCAAACTGCAAAATTAGCTGAAATTTGCCTCCGCTCAACTTTCTTCTCCTTCCATGGTGAAATCTTTGAGCAAACTTCAGGTGTGGCTATGGGATCACCTCTTTCACCTATTGTAGCCAATCTCTTCATGGAAAAATTTGAAACCAAGGCTCTTGATTCATACCCATTAAAACCTAAGTTCTGGGTCAGGTTTGTAGACGACACCAGTGTAAATTGGCCTCATGGGGATATAGAACTTAAAAACTTTTTGAACCATCTCAACAGCATATCTAAAGACATAAAGTTTACAATGGAAATCGAAGAAAATAACTGCATCCCTTTCCTTGACATTCTCCTCATTAGAAACAATGATGGCTCCATAGGTCATAAAGTATTCAGAAAGAAAGCTCACACCGACAACTACCTCCATGCTGATTCACATCACCACCCGGCTCAAAAGACCGGGGTGCTGCAGACACTCTTCACTAGAGCTTGTAGAATCTCAGATGACAACCACGCTGATGAAGAAATTGCATACCTGAAAAGAACTTTTGCCAGCTTAGGATACAATAGTAAAAGCATCCTCAAAGCCATTAAAAAGGCAAAATCTGGAAACAATATAAACAAAACAAAAAACCCCTCAACTTCTAATGCATACCTTCCTTACATTCAAGGTGTCACTGACAAAATAGCCAAAATTCTCAGGAAAAAAGACATCAAAACTTCATTCAAACCCTTGTCAACTATCAAACAAGGAATGAAATCTGTTAAGGACAGTCAGGATCAACTTCAGCAGAAAGGAGTTTATATCATAAACTGCTCTTGTGGAAAACAATATATAGGGGAAACTGGCAGGTCTGTAAGGATAAGACTCAAAGAGCATAGCGCTGATATCCGTAAAGAAAGAACTCGCTCTTCAGCTCTTGCTGAGCATGTAGGAAAAACAAACCATCACATATGCCTTGAAGAAACCAGAGTCATTGCCAAAGAAGAACACCATTTCAAGCGGAAAATTCGTGAAGCTATTGAAATCATAAAACATCCTAGTAACCTTAATAGGGATGGAGGATGGGACATTAGTAAAAACTGGAACTCCCTGCTTAGAAAAAGTTATCCCTCCTCCCCTCCGCATTCCCCTTCTTCCTCTCACCTTTCCTTAACCTAGCTTGTTCCCTCCCCCATCCTTAAGCCTCAAATTTTCCGATAAAAGTAGAGTTAGTCTTATCATTGATCATGATTGTATATGTTATAAAATTTGGCTCAAAAATCAAGTAATTGGACATTAAAAAAGATAACTAATTCTTAACAAATAAAATATTTTGAAAAAGAAATCTAATTAATTAATAGAACAATATAAATCTGAGTTAAATTAATAAATAAATCTTAGTATATATAAAATTTAAAATTTAGCTCAATATAAATCGAATTCTTAACAAAAAGCTTTTATAAAAAAAAATCTAATTAATTAATAGAACAACATTAATCTAAATTAAAGTAATAATATAAAATATTTGTTCTATTAATTAATTAACTTAACCTAGATAGCTCGACCTTTGAAATGGTCGTAGTTGAACCAGTTAATTTAAAACTAGTAAGAGGAATCATTAAAACTGTCTGCGATTAAAAATTAGACTAGACTTTAGGTTAAATACAATTATTAAACATAATAAAATAAAATATTAGTTTATTAATATAAATCATTGGTCGGCTTAAAACCCTAGCAGTCAGCATTCACCTTATTTATTACAGGTCCTTTTCCATTCTCTGTATATCAAGTCCTGATGATGAGTCTTGCTTTAGGCTCGAAACGTCGACAAAAAGAATGAAGATGAATAGTGTGGATTATCCGAATACAATCTCTCAAAAACCACTCCACAGAAACCTGCAATCCAAAGGTCTTTAGTCGTCCGCTCTTGGCCCTGGTCAATTGGCCTTTCACATTTGGCCAACACAGCGTTGCACCAGTTGAAGATGGTGCCTTGAAAGCAATCAACTGCCATACGCATCTGGGATCCGATGGCAACATGTAATGCGGCAGCTCTGCAAAGTCTGGTGACAGTAAATGCAATCACCATGAGCTCAGGGCGGGATATGGTTTTTATGTCTATCCCTTTGTCTTTAGCTTGGCTGTTGCAGTACTCTAGCCGGAGGCTATCGACAGACTGGCCACCTGGCCTAGTCCCGTATAGAGTCAAGTCCTCGCCTCTCTTAGGAAAACCATTCAAGAAATAAATGTCCTCCGGCTCGATTTCGAGCCGGTGCCCGCCAATGAAGAAACACTGGTCCTGTATGCTCCACCTGTCAACCAGCCACTATAAGAAATCTACCTGAGCCCTCATGCCAGGAATGGTCCAGAACTTGTACAGTCCGCATGCCCTCAAAGCATCAAGTGAAGGCTGATGATTCCATGCGGCGGTATCCATGTCCTCATGCTCCCGTTCGCGCCAATCTAGCATGATATATTCTCTGCATCAAGAATAAAGATTAATTAGATTGCTAGAAAACTTTTTGATTGGTCCATTTTTGAGAAATTTTGGGTTCAAAACCCTTGCGGCGGGGTACGCACCCTCCACGTTAGACACAGTGCGTGGGTCTGCACTTTGTCTACACAGAAGGTGCGGACCCCGAGCTTTTTCCCAATGGAGAAAAAGTCGGGGTCCACGGGTCCGCAATGGTAAACCTGCGGACCCCCGCGCGCGGGTTTTGCGCCTAAAAACCCTCCCAAAAAATGAAATGAGGGACTAAATAAAAAAACTAAACGGTTGAAAATGAAGAGTAAGATGATGTGGATTACTTGGAGAAGACGACGCTCGATTCCGACGGTTGGATTTTCCACAATCTTCACGGGAAGTTTTCTAAGCAAAAACACTATTTTCTCACCCAAACTCGAACGGTAAAAATGAATTGTCAAAACCCCTTTTTATAAGTTTTTTGAGTAAATGAATTGCAAATTTGTTTATGTTTCACTTTGAAAAGGTATTTTACGACATTTTTATCCATTTCAAACAGGCATGAGTAATGTTTGTGTCTTTGTACAGAATATAGGATGGTTCAGGCGAAATCTATTATTTTCAATGAAAAAACAAGTAGAGTCATCTTTAAGCCCTTTTCTGACTCCTAAAACATGAAAAGATTGCCGAGCGTTTCTTTTACACTCGTTAAAACGGAATTAAAAGACGGTCCACTTACAACTCTTTTCTGACCGTAAAAAACATGAAAAGATTGCCGGATTTTTGTCGTTTCAAATTCGATATTGGTTATAAAACGACGTGTCGTTGATCGCTTTTTTACTTTTTCAGGTCAGTGACACTAATAACGAAAAGTAATCCTTGGTCGTAAAAGATCAAGTGGTTCTCTCAAGTATTATTTTATACTTTTTCGGGCTTGGGAGACACAAATTTACGAAAAAGGTCAACCCTGGAGTCTTCTTAAGTTTTTTCAGACTCTCTAAAATTGAAAAACACCGAGTTTCTCCTATACTGGACTCGTTAAAATTTCACAGTAAAGGACCTGTTCAATTACAAACAGGAACGAACCACTCCTTCTTAGGATTCGAATCTAAACTAAGTTGGATTCATCCGAAGGATGAGCTTATAATCAAGCAAATGTTATCCTCCTCAAGCTTTTCAAAAATAAAGAGGTACTTGCCAAAAATGGTGGGGGAAAAGAGAGGAAAATGAGTCTGTTTGTCATACTTTGTAACCACTCTTGAACACGACACTTTTATTCACCTGGGTTTGGAAATCCTTTGCCTAACAGTTGATCAAACCACATTGAAAGTCTTCAGCCATTTTCTGGGTATTAACTTTGGGTCAATTGTCACCAAGCCATCTGTTGTGTCGTTATGTGTTCAAGAGGTCACTGCCAATAAGCCATTCATCTGCAAAATATCTGTCATCCATCTTGACCATCCCTGAGTCAGTCCTTGCAACTAAATTTCTTCAACTTGATCTATGATTTCGTGTTGTGGGCTTGCCTATGACGGATCGCTTTCTATCGACATCAACACATTATCTAGAAAGATGATCTAGGAATCATCAGTACCTTGAAATCTGCATGCCTCAATGGCAGGTTTCTCGCCTTTGACGACAGTTTACATCATTGACTTTCGATCAAAGGATTCCGTGACATGTTCGACATCAACACATCTACTCACATCTCGTGGATTGTACTGGGTACTTTGAGAGCCATTGACATCACTGGTGGTTTCTCTCACACTTGTTAACAGTTTACATCATTGACTGGTAATCAAGTGGTTTCTACCATGTTCGACATCAACACATTTATTCGCATGGATAGAATCGTACTATTTCAGGATATAGAAATGAAGACCCTGGATCTAGTTTCCACCATCCAGGCTGCGAGGAATTTTGTATTCATTATGTTGTGGACTATTCATAAATAGATGGCTGCGTCCATACTGTGTTCACACAAGTCTATACTTATGATGTTTTACAAGATCATTCCTGTATCAGACAGTAGATAGGTTTCTAGTTAGTTTTGATCTGAGTATGGGAATGCCTACCTCAGCGATGATATGATCTCATATATATATCTTGCATTGAATGTTTTTACAGGTTCCGACCGGGCTCTCCACAAGATAATTCTCGAAATGATAAAGTACTTCACTCTTCCTATATGATAAATGAAATCCTCATCTACTACAGACTTCGTACTTTAGGGGGCAATCTGTTACACAAAAATATCGTCACCATGATTATTTGCAGTTAGTATGGGTCTATCATCACTTGTACTGTCCTCCTAAGCAAGTCTAAGACCTCAGCTCTTCAAATCAAGCTTTGGAAGTGGGAGAAAGACATTAAAAATCAATGTAACTCTGGTTCCGCACTTTCTCTCATGGTCACCTGCGGTCCCGCACCTTATGTGTACAAAAGCTACGTACCTACCTGCTCTGTTCCTAACGGTGCAGGTGCGGACCCCTGTGAAAGTCAAAAGGCGCAATTTTTATCTTAAAAAACTCACTTTGGGTTAATTCTAGAGTTTTCTAGAAGGAATTTTGACGTGGATTGTTCGCTCTGAGGTGGTTCATGCATCCCAAAAGAGAAGGAGCTAATCCCTTGACTAAAGGAGCTATCCCTTTGAAGGAGGGCTTTATCCCTTTGAAGGAGGACCTAGTAACTTCCCTCCATTGCACTATAAATACAGGAATTGGGATGAGGACTAAAGAGGTTAGAAGCTGAACATTTTGAGGGTAAATGCTGGTGAAATTGAGACTCTTTGGTTGGCTTGAGAGGAGAGATTAGATACCTCTTGGTTCCATTGGAGAGTGAGTGAAACTTGTCAAAGTAGAGGAGACATCTTGTTGGACCCTGGGAAGAGCTTGTACAGCGTCAAGGCAAAGGTTGTAAGGTTCTTCTTCTTTTGAATTAATACAATCAAACTCATTTTTCTCAACAAGTGTCTTATGTTATTTGTTTCATGGACTCCTTGACTTTCATGTTAAATATGTTTCATGCAATTGGTTTTTCAGGTGCTATTTAATGTGTTTGCCTTGTTTGTGTTTGCAGATTCACGAAAAGGAGCTCATTTGGATCGAAGGAGCGAGGGCATCCACAAGCTTGCGTTGGACCAAAGGTAGGCCCTAAAAACCTTTGTTTGCTATTGTTTATTGAAGCATATTTAGAGAAAGATAGTGTCTGGTTGGTTTGCTTGTCATTAGGTCTTCTTTAGATTCTAGGAAGGTCTATCTTGTCCGCAAGATCGACTCATTCCACGCGACAGTAAGTACTTCAAACCCCAACTGAATCTTCGAACCCCGACACTGATATTTCAAACAGCAGACTTCGGCAGCACGACAAAGCGTCGAAGCTGCAAACGATGGCATCAAGAAGGGCAGCCAGAAACCACACCAGAGGCGGCCCTGCCGCTGTAAGCGCAACGACGACAGCAAGAGCAGAAGAAAAACCTATCTCCTCTGTAGAGCACTCCTCGTCCACCGACCACATTGATTAATACTCTTATATGTCTAATTAATTGAAATTTTAATTAAAACTTAATGATTAAAATGAACTTATTCCTATATGTCTAATTAATTGATATTTTATTATTTTCAAAATAATAGTTAATTTTTTGTTTTTGTTTTAATGATTGTTATTTTTATTTAATAGTTGTTGAGAATATTTAGTTGGTGATGCTCCTTAGTCCTAATGCTTCTAGCCTATGTTATATCTATATTATTTATTAATTATTATCTATTGTTTTGTAAAGATTTAAAGGCTACTTAAGTTAGCTAAAGTTTAATTAAAATTAAAATTAAAATAAATTCAAGGTATAAAGAATTACTTAATACCTTCTTGATTATTATTGTTGTTCAAATATTTATTTTATTATTATTCAAATAATTATATTATTGTAATAAATTGTAGGGTAGGTATACCAAAGGAAGACCAAGTGATGATGGGGCCGAGAACATCTAGGGTAAGGTGGATTCTCTAGTTAGAGTAGGAATCCAATTATCACTTATTTTCCAACCCTCATCGCGGTTGAGGTTGTTAGGGTGTTTTCCTATTTCAATAGCCTCTCTAAATTTTCTATGGTGATAATGATCGATCTTGGCCACAACACAAGAGTTTTTGATACAAATGTGGTGATTGGTTTTACTAGAGTGCTCAGCCAAGGCTGAGGTTTTGGAATGGTTGTGCTTGATGTCAGTGGCATGCTCTTGGATCCTAGTTAATATAGATCGCCCGGTCTCACCAATGTAGGCTTTGCCACAAGAGAAAGGAACCACATAAACCCCTTTGTGGTGTTTAGGATCAATAGGATCTTTTACCGATTTGAGACAATTGCTAATGGTATTCATGGGTTTGAAGGTGGTTTTTATATTATTCTTTTTTAGAATGTAAGAAATCCTATCTATGGTGCCTAGAATGTAGGGAAGGTGAACCTTACTAGCACAATCATCCATAGGTAGTTTGTTTCTGGGATTCTCTGCTTTCTTGAAAGCTTTGATTCCTTGGTGTCTTCTATACCCATTCTTTTCAAAAACATCCAAGAGGTGGTTCTTTTCTTGATCAAAGTGTTCATGATCAGAAATGTGCACGACCCTAGTTGCTAGAGTGTTGAGAACCCCGAGTTTCTGAGCAGGATGATGGTGGGAGTTGGCATGAAGGTAATGTTCTGTGTGGGTTTTCTTACGATAGACCTGGTGAGATATTGAGCCATCCTGGTTTCTCTTGATTAAGATGTCAAGAAAGGGAAGGCTGCCATTCTCTTCCACTTCCATTGTAAACTGGATAGACTTTGATTGACTGTTAAGGTGCTCTAGGAAATTGTCTAATCTTTCTTTTCCATGAGGCCAAATGACATAAGTATCATCGACAAATATTTTCCAAAGCTTAGGTTTTAAAGGGGAGGACTCAATGGCTTTAGCTTCAAAATGTTCCAAAAATGTTGGGGAAATTATATGTTTTATAATTCCAACATTTAAATTATCAATCCGAGACTTGTAAGCTTCGAGGCACAAGCATAGGTAACTCAGGATCAGAGCATCTAGCCTAAACTAACATCATGAAATACAAAATGAAAAAACCTATTTTATTGTAATCCAATCTATCTCATTCAAAAATCAAATCACTATTCTATTAAATAAATCTATGTTCTATTCAAAACTCCAATTACTATTCTACTTTAACCATGACCTAAGACATACTTATCACAACTTAGGCACTTTGATTCAAACAACTTGAATTGAAATCTCCAGCTCAACAAATCACTTTAGTATCTAGTCTCGCTTTGAATGATAGGAAGCTCCAATCAATGATAAGATATACTTAAATACAAAATCAATAGAAACTAATTTAAAATGCATCAAACTTATATTAACTTTCAATCACTTCAAATGATGTCAAGCTAAGGAAATAAACAATTCAAATAAAATTGTAACTAATCTAATTCCTGGGATCACGCAAATCGATAAGCACTTCAACTAAATTCTTGATCTTATCTAGCTCACACCTTCAACGCTGCAAGGCTTTAAAAGAGATTAAATGATAGTTTGAAATTAATATTTTTACTTTACCTAAATTAACACACTCAGATTTAAAGATCAAATATTAACGTTTATTTCTAATTTAAAATTGCTGCAAATAAACTCTGAAAATCATTCCTACGGAAAATCATTCACTTACAGTTTTCAATCCAATCTCATTACGATTATACTAAACTTCAGAATTAAGTTGCAATCTTAATCGGCAACCAATATTTATTTTACTATTTTGCTGAGCATTTTATCACATAATCATAACGCTGCAAAACTTTGTAATGTATAGGAAGTAAACAGAGTATAATCAATTCATTTCTATACTTGCGACGCGGTGATTAACACCGCTTCTTCATTGTTCCAAGCTATGCAATTATACCAAAAGAATCATTTGTGTATCATAGACCAATGCTGAGTTTAATCCTTGATTATCGTTTGACAACTAAGTAATGAAATGTATTGCATCCAACTTCAAATATTACAAAGCATAGCAAGAGCAAGGTCATTGAATACCAACTTTTTAGCTCTGTTTTCAAATGGAAATATTGTCTTTGTCAAAAAGGATGTTGTCATTTAAAAAAAAGGAGTAAAGGATTTGATCAAAATTTAATATTCGTAAAGGACTTTAAATTCAAACTCATTGTATAATTGTGATTAAAAAAAAACAACTTTAATCTTTGTCCCAAATATAACCTATTCAATGTTGGTGGTACTTTCAATATTAATAAAACATATATTTAAATGGATCATTAACTTTCGATTATTTCCAGATGCAGAATGGATTATTAATAAAAATATTAATTTCCATTTAAATATTAAACTTATTTTTTTAGCTTAATAGAAAATCTTATGAAGCTGGTGATGGTTTTTGTGAAACTATACAAAATTTCAATTTTGGTGACATCGATCACCAAGTATGTCAAACGCTTTTAGTGATACAATTCAAGAGCTTCAATAGGAGAGGCATTAAATGAAAGCATTCAAATATCTAAGCAACATTAGAAAAAATTCACTCTGCAAATACAATTCCTATGATCAAAACTATCTACAAATCATGTTTCCAAGTGGTGGTGGGCCCTTGCCACTGCTCGAGCATGTTTAAACTAATTTAGTATTGTTAGAGATGAGAGAACACCATAATACTTCATAGAGAAATTAATGCTGAACCAAAATTATGTATTGAGGTTCAAAATATAAATTCAAATGTCATATACCTCATTATTGTAATGTCTTCTGAGGCAAACCTTTACAAAAATGTTTGTCGCTTTCTCTTCACTTGTTCTCCTCCCCCTTGATACAAAACACATCAGGCCTTTAAAAAGGTTCAACCAATGGAAGCTACATCTCACTGATTTAACCAGAGAAAGTAAATAGATATGATCAAAACTAAATTGGGTTGCACAAAATCTTTGTGACTAATCTTTAGACGGATCTCGAACTAAACTAGGTCGAGTTTCGTTGTGTTGTAACAATACCATTACTTGTTTGAGCAAGAAGAGATTCATTCAAATCATGGTCCCCCACGTAGCTGTGGTTGAAATAGTCAAACCCAGAATTCGACACTCTTTGTGTACTTAAAATTCCCCTGATCATAACTCCTTAATGGTAATTAATGTTGACAAATGGTTTCTAAATTACATGAATGAGGGTAATCTGAACAAAACCTGCGTGTCAGAATCTCAATATTCTTCTCCATTTGATCACAAATTTGATACTTTCACCTACAAGAATTCTACATTTCGTACTTAACTTGTAGCAGCTAGTTTAATTGACTTGTGAGGGATTTCGGCAATGGAACCCTATGACAAATGAACTTAGCAAAACCGTCATTAGAAAATCATGGAAAAATAATCTCTAAACATTGATAATTCAAGAAAACTAATGATAATTAACCACAATGTGTAAGATGTGAATTGACGACAAGTTGTGGTATGAAATGAGTTAAAAATGTCAGAATTTAGGTTATGAAATAGTGGTACTGTGTGATGGAAAAATGGGCATATTCGAGGCCTAACAATATATAACCTAAATATTTGATCAAGAAGAGTCAATTCAAGATTCAGTACATGTAGATGCCTGAATTAGTCATAGTCGTTGATCTATTTTACGAATTAATCGAAGATAGGAATGGGGGTGCCCCATATTTCGTATGCCAAGTGGCAGCTTAATATCAAAGGTCATAAAAGTTTGAAGAGGATAAGTATTATGAGGTCGTGGAGTATTGTTTGAAGCATATATATACTTAGTGGACCATTCAAATCTTTAACGAGGGAATTTTTATTTGATAACAAGAGAAGAAAAAAGGAGGAAGAGGGTAAAACAAGAGAGGAGGAGCCCTTACCAGAGAAGTATTGGTGATCAGAGAACGAAAATTATTATAACATGTGTTGGGAAGAACTTTGGCTCACTGAGAAGGAGATAAAAGAAGAAGAAGAAAAAAAAGAAGAACCAAATCACATTTCCATATTCTAAATGCACATTGAGACATTTCAAAAGATTTTATAATTTTCAGATGTAATGGACTTTCAATGGAAGCCATTTAAAGCATTGTCATTTTTAAACTCTAAGTTAAGGGAAGTCTAGTGGATCCAATTTGATTCATGAATTATCCTATGTTTGTGTTTAATTATTGTGTGCTTGTGAGTATTGGTTTGTCATGCCCTTTGAGAAGTTATTTATGTAAAATTTTTGAGTTTAGTTTCTTTTTCAAAGGGCCTTGATGCTTTAGGCTATGCTTTGGACTCTATAAAGTAATCTCTGCTACCATTTAGTCCAATTTATATAGAAAGGAGGACAACGATGGTGTTGGGGCATATGGGATTTGACTCTCCTTCTTTGTTTTGGATCATGGGTTGGACCTCAAACTCTGTGATGAATGCCAGAGGTTTGATGGGGACTGTGGAGTCATGCTAAGATGCATATGTTACCACCAATGAATGTAGTATTATTGCCCACTCTTGATATTTTGATTTTTTGGATGTCTTTTGGAAGAATTGATTTCTAAAACATGAATTCTCATGTTTGATAGGAAATGGGAGTAGTTTCAGGCCTTTTATTTTTATCAAGCATTTGGTTGAATAATTATGCTTCAACCTGGAATTTAAAAATATGTATCTCAGTTTTCATACCCATACCTATGATTTGGTTTAGACAAACTAGACCCATTTTATATTTTATGGTTCTTTATAAAACCTTCATCTGTCATGCAATTAAAATTTGTTGTTTTGTAACAATCATATTTCCCTGGAATTGTTTGATATTTAACTAATAGCTAGGAAGGGATTATGAAGTTTATCAATGTAGTATTGTTGAAGGAGAATAATCTACAATTTTCAAGATTCAAATTTCAGACCTAGAGCAAGTGGAAGCTTGGGTTTGACCAAAAGTAGCACAATTTGTTACTATTTAGGGAAGAGGCCAGTTTGGGGAATAACTTTAGGAATAATGGCTTAGGAGGTTCCCTTAACACCTTTGTTTCATGATGCATCTATTGCATTCTAGTTGTATTTTTGCATGGAAAGTGTTTCAAGAGTACCTTGGTTTACCAAGACATATGAGTGAATGTTAGTGCCACGCAGTAGTGGTGGAAACATTGTAAGAAAATAGTTTAGACCTCCCAGACCACAGTGAAAATGTTATCACCTGCATTGCAAATAATCAAACTCCCTTATTATGACATTTTGTAGGGAGAACATCTTCCTTCCAACTCATTGAACAGTGGCTCATACAAAAATGGCCACTCAATATTTTGAGTATTCATTTGTCATGCCCTTTGAGAAGTTATCTATGTAAAATTTTAGACTTTAGTCTTTCTTCAAAGGGCCTTGTTACTTTAGGCTATGCTCCGGACTCCAGAAAGTACTTTATGCTACCATTTACTCCAACATGTATAGAGATGAGGATAATGTCAACGTTGGGACATATGGGATTCATCTCTCCTTCTCTATTTCAGATCGTGGCATGGACCTTAGGCTATGTGATGAATGATAGAGGCCTGATGGGGACTATGATATCGCACTAAGATGCATATGTTACCCCTAATGAATGCAATAATCTTTCCCACTCTTGAAATTTTGATTTTTTGGATTTTTTTTGAAGAAGTGATTTCTAAAACATGAATTCTCACATTTGATAGGCAATGGTGATAGTTTTAGGAATTTTATTTTTTGTTATGAAACCATCTCACAAAAAGATAGAAAAGAAATATCAACGTCTTATAATTAAGCCTCTTCGAGGGGGCAACCTCCTATACATTACACAAATGAACAATTCTTGGATGATACAAATGACAAGACCTCCTTTCTATATTTAGGAGTCTAAGGGGTCATAATATAATAAGAGTCGACATAACAATAATAATGTAAGTGCACAATAATAATAGTAGTGGGCTTCTATGGGGCACAATAATAACAATATGGGGACTACATGGGCATAGCAATATAATAAGGGGGTTGTACTAATAACAATAAGGGGTTACACTAGTAGTATAGGGACCTAACATGCCCCTCTCCTTAAAAAAGTGTTGTCCTCAACGCTTGGGTAGTTCTTGATGCTTGTGTATAAAATTCTTGTCCTCCCATGTAGAATCTTCAGCGGGTAAGTTCTTACACTTGATGAGATACTCCGAAATTGATCAATTTCGTAGCTGTTGGGTTCTTGTTTCTGTGATTGCTCCAGGCTCCAATATGGTTTTTCCTTCCTCGTCAAGTTCTGGCAATATTGTTTGAACTGAGATCTTCTGCAACTTTTGAATGAGTGGCCACACTTCTTCATCCTTCTTCCATTCATCCCTTTCTTTGTTTATCCAATCTGGCTGGATAACAGAAATAACACAAAACAATGCTTCCACATCCTCATCCTTTCTTGAGAGTGCATCTGCAACAACATTTTGTTTCCTTTTTTTGTAGATGATTTCAAAGTCATAACCCAACATATTTGTTACCCATTTTTATTGCTCTTCAGAGGATAATCTTTGTTCTAAAAAGTATTTAAGACTATCATGATCCGTTTTTACCTTGAAGTGTCTTCCCATTAGGTAGGGTCGCCATTTCTTAAGTGCATGTAGTATTGCCAACATTTCCTTCTCATAAATAGCTTTTTGTAAATACTTTCCTTTGATTGGACGACTTTCTAAAGCAATGGGTCTTTCATCTTGCATTAAAACAACACCAATTACATTTCCTGAAGCATCACATTCCACAATAAATGTTTTTTTGAAGTCCGGCGCAGCTAAGACCAGTGCTTGGCACATTGCCTCTTTAAGATGTTCGAAGGCCTTTATTGCTTCTAGAGTCCATGAAAATGCATCTTTCTTCAATAATGTTGATAGAGGTGCTACTATTCTCCCATAATTCTTAACAAACTTGCGATAATACCCTGTCAACCCGAGAAATCCTTGTAGATGCTTTATGGATGTGGGTATTTTCCATTCCTTAATGGATTTAATTTTGCTAGGGTCTACCTTAAAACCTTCATGAGATACAATATGACCCAGATATTCCACCTCTTGTACTCCAAAGAAACATTTGGAGCTTTTTGCATATAATTGTTTCTCCTCCAATAGTTTGAGCAGCTTGTCAACATGTTGAACATGATCCTTCCAAGACTTGCCGTAGATTAGTATATCATCAAAAAATACTAACACAATTTTTCTAAGGAAGGGTTTCAAAATGGAATTCATCAAAACTTGAAATGTAGAAGGTGCATTGGTAAGGCCAAAAGGCATGACCAAAAATTCATAATGACCCTCATGAGTTCTAAATGATGTTTTTGGAATGTCTTCAGACTTCATTCTGATTTGATGATATCCTTAATGGAGATCCAACTTGGTGAAGTAAATTGATCCATGCAATTCATCCAATAATTCATCAATGGCAGGAATGATAAATTTATCTTTAATAGTGAGCTTGTTGAGCTCCCTATAATCCGGAAACATGCACCATGATCCATCCTTCTTGGGCACCAATACTACTGGAGCAGAGAAAGAACTTTGACTAGGTTGAATTATACCAATCTCTAGCATTTCTGCAACCATACATTCAATTTCACTCTTTTCGGCATAGGGATATCTGTACGGCCTGATGTTTGGAAGAACACTTCCTGGAATCAAATGAATAGCATGTATCACAAATAGGTGGGAGGAATTTTGGAGTCTCAAATACCTTGGAATGATTGTCCAAGACTTTTTGGAGATCTGGAGAAATAGATGATTTCGATGTGGGAACCTCTAGCGAACATAATTGTGAAATTATGCCTCATTGTTCCTTCTTTAGAAGCTTTGTCATACCGTTAGAGCTGTTTATCTTTCCGAGTTTCCCTACAATACCCCTTAATTCATCTTCCTTTACTTCTGCACAAACTTTCATGAAAATTTCTTGAAAATTAAAAGCTATTGTACCCAAGGATTGTAGCCATTGGACTCCTAGTACAACATCAGCACCACCCATTGGAATGGAAAGCATTGGGCTATTCAGTACATATTCTCCCATGGAAAGCTTGATATTATGGCATTTTCCAGAGAAATTTATGGTTCTTCCACTTGCAACCATCTCTTGACACTCTGGTGCTGGATATAGGAAGCAATTCAATTCCTTGGCTATCTTACAATGAATAAAATTATGGGTACTTCCCGAATCAATCAACACTATTACCTTTTTCTTCTTGATATGTCCTTCTATCTTGATAGTTTGAGGAGTGGTAAGTTTAGCCAATGCAGTACAAGATATGGTCGGATTCATTTCTTCTTTATCCAGGGTTTTTTCCTGGAGTATATCCTCTTCTTTTAACATTTCTTGTTCCTTTTCTTCCTCCCCTTCACAATCTATGTAGAATAATTTCTTCTCAGCGCACTTATGACCTTTAGCGTATTTGCTATCAAAACTGTAAGAAAGCCCTTTTTCTCTTTTTTCTTCCAATTTTTGTGGTGTCAACCTTGTAGGTTGAGGAAGACTAGGGGCAACAACACTTCCATCTTTATAGTTGTGAGTGGTAGGCTTCCTAGTTGCCATAATTTTGCTTTCCATTTTTCTTGCTAACCTGAATGCCTTCTCCAATGAATTAGGTTCCCAAAGGCGAACCTCATGTTGGATATTATCCTTTAAATTCCATATGAACACATCAATCCCATGCTCCTTTGGAATATCTTTTACCCTTATGTTCACTTTCTAGAAGTCCTCAATGTGCTCCATCATTGAACCCTTTTGTTTGAGATTTATCAATTGGCTAAAAAATGTGTTTCTTTTTGTATCCTCATAATGTGCTATCATTTCTTTCATAAAAATTGCCCAAGTGATAATTTGTTTACAAGAGCAAAGCCATCGATACCAGACAAATTGATTTGGTTCCAAATATGAAGTTGCAACACGTACCTTTTGTGTGTTTTGCACATTATGGAGATAAAAAAATTGCTTCCTTCGTAGTATCCATGTTATGGGATGCTTTCCATCAAACTTCCTCATATTAGTTTTTGGAACATGGTAGGTATTCAATCCAACATTAGAGTCTATGAAATCATGATTAATTTTTTTTTTCTCATCATGAGTTTCCTTTACTACCCTTTCATCATTAGTAACCATTTCTGGTAGCAACTTATTCAAATTTATCTTCAATTCTTCCATCTTAGTGTCCATGCCATTTATCTTAGCTTCCATGCCATTCATCTTAGCTTCCATGTCATCCATATTAGCTTCCAAGCCATCTATCTTAACTTGCACACCATTCATATTAGCTTCCACACTATTCAACTTGGCTTTAGTTACCTTTTGTGAGAGTGAAATTTGTTGTACTTGGTCTTGTAATTTTGATATATCATGTTGCATTTCTTCCTCTTCTTCACGAGTCATGCTAAATCTTTCAAGTTGCTTACTAGGTGCTTCCATTTTATCTCTTCGAGGCATCAATTAATACTAATAATTCTTCACTATTCCCTTTGAATTCCTTCAAACTAATTTTTCAAACCAATCTTATGTAAAATTAAAAAAAAACTACACACCTTTTTTCAATTTATAAGAGCTCAATATTGAATTTGTTGTATCTCTGTAACTACAAATCTCGAATATCTGAAATTGCATCCTATAGTAGCCCTTTGAGTCCACTTTCTAACCTGCAAGTATGATCAAGATTGGATTCTTCAAGGAAGCATTATGCCAAATATCCCACGATGACCTAATTATAGACTAGTTCAGTAGAGCGAACTTATACAAAGTGCCACGTGTCTTTGTTTCGACTTTAGTACCTGAAATTGATATACAGAAAACTACAGGCTGTCCTCTTTCTGAAACTTCTTATGTAATTTCAATCTGATGCTCAGAAAAAACATTATGATGATTTTCCCTAGGTCACCTGTTTGGAATGTAATTCGGGAGTCTATAAAAACCCTGAATCCCTAAGATCATATCTCCGAACATATAGCGAGACAAGCTCTGACATTCGGATCCAAAGTTCAGAATGATTTCAACTCAAATGGGTTTTTGTTTTAGCTTCTGAAACGTCGTAGAAAAAAGTTATAGTGAAAATTCCACGATGACCTGTTTGGAGTAGCGAAACCCTAGAATCCAAAGCTCTGATACTAAATGTTATGAAACCAACTCACAAAAAGATAGAAAAGAAAGATCAACGCCTTAGGATTAAGCCTATTTGAGGAGGAAACCTCCTATACATTACACAAATGAACAATTCTTGGATGATACAAATGACAAGACCTGCTTTCTATATATAGGAGTCTAAGGGGTCATAATATAATCAGAGCCAACATAATAATAATAATGTAAGGGCATAATAATAACAGTAGTGGGCTTCTATGGGGAAAAATAATAACAATTGGGGACTACATGGGCACAACAATATAATAAGGGGGTTGTACTAATAACAATAAGGGGTTACACTAGTAGTATAGGGACCTAACATTTTTATCAAGAAATTCTAATTATGCTTCAACCTAGAATTTAAAAATTAGTATCTTAGTTTTCATACCCATGATTTGGTTCATACAAACTAAACCCATTTTATCTTTTAAGGTTCTTAATGGAACCTTCAACTATCATGCAATTACAATTTGTTGTTTCATAGCAATCATATTTACCTGAAATTGTTTGAGATTTAGCTAATAGATAGGAAGGGCTTATGAAGTTTATCAATGTAGTATTGTTGAAGGAGAATAATCTGCAATTTAAAAAATTCAAATTCCAGACCCAAAGCAAGTGGAATCTTGTGTTTGACAAAAGTAGCACAATGTGTTATTGTTTAGGGAAGAGGCTAGTTTGGGGCATAACTTTAGCAATAATGGCTTCTAGGAGGTTCCCTTCACACCTTTGTTGCATGATGCATCTAGTGCATCCTTACTAGATTTTTGCATGAAAGGTGTTTCAAGAGTGCCTTGGGTTTCCAGGATAGATATGAGTGAATGTGAGTGCCACACCCTAGTGATGGAAACATTGTAAGAAAATAGTGTAGACCTCTCAGGCCATAATGAAAATGTTGGTACCTGGAGCTTTAGCCTTGCACTTCCCCAACTTAAAAAATAAATGCATAAAATCTTCCTACCATTGTCATTGTTATTTATTGGCATACTATACACAATTTTTGGTGGATTCAATATACAATCTTTAGGGTCTTATATTTTCTCATAAAATGTCTATTATTTCCTGTCAGTATGTTGGGTCCCCATAATACTAGTGATTACCCCATTACTGTTGTAGTTATACCCCTTATTAATATTATTGTGCCCCTATTGCCCCCATATTGTTATTACTATGCCCCATAGAATCCCTCTGTTGTTATTTTTGTGGCTTTATATTATTATTGTTAGGTCGGCTGGATTATATTGTGACTCCTTAGACTCCTATATATAGAAATGAGGTTTTGTCATTTGAATCATCCAAGAATTTTTCATTTATGTAATGTAAAGGAGGTTGCCCCCTCGAAGAGGCTGAATTCTAAGGCGTTGATCTATCTTTTCTATCTTTTCTTGAGCTGGTTTCATAACATTTGGTATCAGAGCTTTCGATTCTAGGGTTTTGTTGCTCCAAACAGGTCATCGTGGAATTTTTGCTATCTTTTTTTCTGTGACATTTCAGAAGTAAAAAAAAAACCCAGTTGAGAAGAAATCGTGCTGAACCTTGGGTCCGAATTTCAGATATTTTTGTGCTATACTTGCAGAGATATGATCTGAGGAAGTTGGTATTTTTGCAGACTTCTAAATTACATTCCAAACAGGTGAGCTGGGGAAAATCGTCATAACTTTCTTTCTAAGCATCGGATTGAAATTTTGCAAGAAGGTACAGAAAGAGGACGGATTGTAGTTTTCTTGTATATATTTTTTAGAGTCAAAGGTCGAAATAGTGACACGTGGCACTTCATACAAGTTCGCTCTACTGAAATAGTCTACAATCAGGTCACTGCGGGAGATTGTGCATAACTCTTTCTTGGAGAATCCAATTTGGATCAGACTAGTGGCATTGGAAAGAGGACACAGAAGGCTACTACAGGTAACAATTTCAGAACTGGATGATTTGAAATTACAAAGATACATTAGATTCAATATCAGGCTTCTACAAAGTGAAAAAAAGTGTGTAGTTTTTTTTAAATTTTTGCGTAAGCTTGGTTTGAAGGAATTCAAAGGGCATAGTAAAGAATTATTATCGGTGATTGATGCCCCGAGGAAAGAAAATGCAAACACCTAGTAAGAAACCTGAAAACTCTAGCATGACTTATGAAGAAGAGGAAGAAATGCAACATGATATAGCAAAATTACGAGACCAAGTGCAACAAGTGTCACTTGCACAAAAAGGAACAGAATCTAAGATGGATGGTTTAAAGAAAGATGTAGAAGCTAAGATGGATGGTTTAAAGAAAGGCGTAGAAGCTAAGATGGACAATTTGAAGATAGATTTGAAGACAGACATGGAAGAATTGAAGAAGTTGCTACAAGAAAGGGTCACTAATGGTGAAAGGGTAGTAAAGGAAACTCATGATGAGAATAAAAGAAATGTTAATCATGATTCCATAGACTCTAATTTTGGATCGAAGACCCACCATATTCCAAAAATCGATATGAGGAAGTTTGATGGCAAGGATCCCGCAACATGGATATTACAGATGGAGCAATTCTTCGATCTCAATAATGTGCAAAACACACAAAAGGTACGTATGGCAACTTTATATTTGGAACCAAATCAGTTTGTATGGTATCAATGGCTTTGCTCTCGTAAACAATTTATCACTAGGGCTATTTTTACGGAAGAATTGATAGCACATTATGAGGATACAAAAAGCAACACTTTTTTTAGCCAATTGATAAGTCTCAAACAAAAGGGTTCAATAATGGAGCACATTGAGGAGTTCCAAAAATTGAACATAAGGGTAAAAGATATTCCAGAGGAGCATAGGATTGATGTGTTCATAGGGTTTTTAAAGGATAATATCCAACATGATGTTCTCCTTTGGGAACCTGATTCATTAGAGAAGGCATTCAGGTTAGCAAGAAAAATGGAAAGCAAAATTATGGCAACCAGGAAGCATACCACTCACAACTATAAAGACGGAAGTGTTGTTGCCCCTAGTCTTCCACAACCTATAAGGTTGAAACCACAACAATTGGAAGAAAAAGGAGCAAAAGGGCTTTGTTACAGTTGTGATAGAAAATACACTAAAGGTCATAAGTGTGCTAAGAAGAAATTATTCTACATAGATTGTGAGAGGAAGAAGAAAAGGAGCAAGAAAGGTCAAAAGAAGAGGATATACTCCAGGAACAAAGCCTAGATGAACAACAAATAAATCCGACCATATCTTGTAATGCATTGGTGGGAATTACCACTCCTCAAACCATCAAGATAGAAGGACAAATCAAGAAGAAAAAGGTAATAGTGTTGATTGATTCAGGAAGCACCCACAATTTTATTCATTGTAAGGTAGCAAAAGAATTGAATTGCTTCCTATATCCAGCACTAGAGTGTCAAGTGATGATTGCAAATGGAGGAATAATAAATTGCTCTAGAAAGTGCCATAATATCAAGCTATCCATGGGAGAATATGTATTGACTAGTTCAATGCTTTCCATTCCAATGGGAGGTGCTGATGTTGTACTAGGAGTGTAATGGCTACAATCCTTGGGTACAATAGCTTTTAATTTTCAAGAACTTTTGATCAAATTTTCTACATAAGGAAAGGAAGTTGAATTAAGGGGTATTGCAGGGAAACCAGGAAAGATAATCAGCTCTAATGGTATGAAAAAGCTTCTAAAAAAGGAGCAAAGAGGTGTAATTGCACAATTATGTTTGCTAGATGTTTCCACATTGGAATCATCTATTTCACAAGATCTCCAAAAAGTCCTGGACAATCATTCCAAGGTATTTGAGACTCCCAAAGGTCTCCCACCTATGCGTGATCATGATCATGCTATTCATCTGATTCCAGGAAGTGTTCCTCCAAACATCAGGCCATACAGATATCCCTATGTCCAAAAGAGTGAAATTGAACGTATGGTTGCAGAAATGCTAGAGGCTGGTATAATTCAACCGAGTCAAAGTTCTTTCTCTGCTCCAGTAGTATTGGTGCACAAAAAGGATGGATCATGGCGCATGTGTTCGGATTATAGGGAGCTCAACAAGCTCACTATTAAAGATAAGTTCCCCATTCCTGTCATTGATGAATCACTAGATGAATTGCATGGATCAATTTACTTCACCAAGTTGGATCTTCGTTCAGGATATCATTGAATCAGAATGAAGATTGAAGACATTTTGAAAACAACATTTAGAACTCATGAGGGTCATTATGAATTTTTGGTCATGCCTTTTGGCCTTACCAATGCACCTTCAACATTTCAAGGTTTGATGAATTCAATTTTCAAACCATTCCATAGAAAATTTGTGTTAGTATTCTTTGATGATATACTAATCTACAGCAAGTCTTGGAAGGATCATGTTGAACATGTTGACAGGGTGCTAAAACTATTGGAGGAGAAACAATTATATGCAAAAAGATCCAAATGTTTCCTTGGAGTCCAGGGGGTGGAATATCTTGCTCATATTGTATCTCATGAAGGAGTTAAGGTAGACCCTAGCAAAATTAAAGCCATTAAGGAATGGAAAATCCCCACATCCATAAAGCATCTGCGAGGATTTCTCGGGTTGACAGTGTATTATCGCAAGTTTGTTAAGAATTATGGGAGAATAGCAGCACCTCTAACAACATTATTGAAGAAAGATGCATTTTCATGGACTCCGGAAGCAACAAAGGCCTTTGAACATCTTAAAGAGGCAATGTGCCAAGCACCAGTCTTAGCTACACCGGACTTCACAAAAACCTTTATTGTGGAATGTGATGCTTCGGGAAATGGAATTGGTGCTATTCTAATGCAAGATGAAAGACTCATTTCTTTTGAAAGTTGTCCAATCAAGGGAAAGTTTTTAAGCAAAGCTATTTATGAGAAGGAAATGTTGGCAATACTCCATGCACTTAAGAAATGGCGACCCTACCTAATGGGAAGACACTTCAAGGTAAAAATGGATCATGATAGCCTTAAATAATTTTTAGAACAAAGATTATCCTCTGAAGAGCAACAAAAGTGGGTCACAATGATGTTGGGTTATGACTTTGAAATCATCTACAAGAAAGGGAAGAAAAATGTGGTGGCAGATGCACTCTCAAGAAAGGATGAGGATGTGGAAGCATTGTTGTGCACCATTTTTATTATCCAACTAGATTGGATAAATGAAGCAAGGGAGGAGCGGAAGAATGACGAAGAAGTGTGGGAACTTATTCGAAAGTTACAACAAGATTCCAGTACATCTGATACATTTAGCTGGCAAAATGATTCGTTATGGTACAAAGATCGCTTATACCTCTGTAAGAATTCCCAGCTAAAACAAAATATTCTTATGGAATTGCACACTTCTCCCTTAGGAGGGCACTCAAGATTTTTAAAAACTTACCACAGGGTTAAGAATGAATTTTTTTGGGATGGCCTTAAATAAGATATTAAAAAGTTTGTGGCGGAATGTTTGGTTTGCCAACAAAATAAAGTTGAAACAATTAAGACACCGGGTCTATTACAACGTTTATCCATTCCAAGTGATCAGGTGCTCATGTCCTAAGTGTCGTAAAATGCTCAAAATTTAAAGTGCTTAGAACTGGTTCAAAGTTGAATGATTGGAAAGTGCTCGTCTTCTCGATTCCGGCGCCGCAAACGGTTCGAAAAACGGTCACCGTATGTGGAAGTTATGGCAAAAAGAAGAATTTGTCCATAACATTAGAAATTTTAATTTTTCAAAAAAAAATTAAAAAAGGAATATTCCGCCAGCACGAAATCCGAGGCAACCACCCAAACATTAAATGTAACTGCAGTTAAGTTGGCGGAATTTTGGCAGGAGTGCCAAATTTGGCGGACCCGCCATAATTGGCGGAGCTATCTGGAGTTAACTACAGTTAGCTGGAGTTTTTCTAGGGGCAAACTGGAGAAACTTTAAATGGCCATAACTTTGGCGAGGAAAGTCGTTTTTGGATGATTTTTTTTTTGTTTTGATTTTGGGTATTTTCAACCTTCTAAAGCCATTGGTGCAGGTCTTACAGCCATTTGAGGTCATTTGCAGAGGTTTTGGAGCCGTGAAATTTCTAGGAGCCACCAGGGCCCAGTTTTGTGAAGACTGCATAGGGTTGCAGGTATCCATTGGAGGTGATCCAATAGTCAATCCTGAAGGATTCAAGTGTTCTGAATCCATTTTTACCATCTATTTCTCCTGTAGATGCTTCTATTCAGCTGTATTTTCAATTTGAGAATTTAATAAAAACAAGGACAAGCCCGGTTGGGAGGTTTGGACCCAGCAGACGTAGCCCTGGAGGGGGTGAACTGCTTTATCAACTTCTTTTTCATTTGTGGTTGATTTATTTTTCAGAACAAATTCATTTTAATGTGTTAAACAGTAAAAGGAAATAACTCTGCTATGCTTAAATGGGTCATGAACAACTGAAAATTTCATGTGTTTTCTTTCTGCAAGACATGGAAATCTTTTAAACATGTTTAATTCTGAATTGAATACCTTGTAGACAAATTTCAAGTAGTTTCAAATTCAGATCAAGTTGGTAACAGAGCTTAGGGTTTTGTGCAAAGATCTTCTAACTGTCTTGCAAAGTATTGATGCTTACCAGGTTGAAACTCAAAAGAGGGGAAGGACAGTTGACTAGAGAACGAGAGAATCCTCAGTCAAGGAAGGCCAGAGAGCCATCACCTCCACCTTCAATTTCACCCTCAAGAGTCTCAGCAGAAGCTTCAAGGATGTTCGAACATGAAGGAGAAATTCCTATAGAGACAGATCTAAGAGAAGAAGAAAGAGTCTTCAGAAAGGCTTTCTTGGACCTCACTGAAATGGTGAGGATATTGTACCAAGAAAGAAATGAGAAATTGGCTGGGGAAGGGTCCAAACATCCACATGAAGGAGAGGGCTCTTCAGGAGGTAAGAAGGATGATGATCATTCCAAGAAAGGACATGGAGGAAATGGTGATCCACCACCCCCATCTTCACCTTCTTCCTCTTCATCCTCGTCTTCTTCTGTTCATAAGCATAGATCCTCTGGAAAAAGTCCTTTTTTGAAGCTTGATGTAAAATTCGAATTACCTATGTTTAATGGTGAAGTGAATGCAGAAAAGCTTGACAACTGGATTAGGCAGTTGGAAGTTTACTTGAGGATCCAGAATATGCATGATGATGCCACAAAGATTCAGTTGGCTTCTTTGAGAATAGATGGAGCAGCATTGGTCTAGTGGGAGGCCAAGACTAAAGAGGAGATCAAGAAATTTGGTAAGGTTACCTTAACATGGCCTGAATTTCTGTTAGCCATTAAAAAACAGTTTTATCCTCTTGCTCACATGCAGAAGGCCATTATGAATTGGCAAAATTTCAGACAACTTAAGGGTCAGAGTGTCCAAGACTACACCCAAGAATTCAGGAGAAGAGCTCTCTTGTTAGGGGTAGATTTGCAGACCCAGGAAACCTTGCTGAAATACATTGGTGGCTTGCATAGCTACCTTAGACACACCATCTTGATGTTTAACCCTACTAGCCTGGACGAGGTTTGTGTCCAAGCTACCCATTTAGAGGCAAGGGGAAAAAACACTTTTGAAGAGGGTAGAAACAAGCCCCCCAAGGGGAAAAACAAAGAGAAAACCTCCAAGGGAAAGGGCAAAAAGAATGCATCTTTCAAATAGAAGAGTGATAAAGTGATCTATAAACACTGTTCTAAACCAGGTCATGAGGAGAAAAACTGTTGGAAATTTATCCTGAAAAAAGACCTCAATTTAACAAATGCAAAGGGAAACAGAAAACTGCTGCTACTACATCTACACCACAAGATTTAGGGGAAGATTCAGGTGATGAAACCAAAATTACAGCCATGGGTTTGAAAAACTTGAAGGAAAAAGAAATTGAAACTCAAGCCAACACTAGTACCTCAAACTGCCATGTACAAGCTCCTAATGAGGAAGAAAGAATTGAACTGTTTCATGTGAGGGTGATTTCAAAACATACTAAAATTGACACACTTTTTGATAGTGTGTCACAAGCAAACCTTATATCAGAGGACTTGGTCAAGCAGCTTAAACTTGAGACCGTTCCACATCTGAAGCCATATCCACTTGGATGGATTTGCAAGGATGCAAATTTACAAGTTTCAAGAAAGTGCACATTGCGCTTTGCAATTACTGCACATTTTATTGACACAGTTGAACTTGATGTGGTACCTTTTGATATAGCAGGAATTGTTTTGGGAAGTCCTTACTTGTTTGACAGGAAAGCTATCTTTCATCGCCATGAAAACAAATATCATCTGTTCAAAGATAGCAAGGAGTTCATTGTTAGAGCTCATCACAAGAAGACAAATATAGCGATGGTGAATGCAGGACATGTAAAAAGGCTGGTCAATTCAAGTAAGAATTTTGTTCTTCTTATGATTAAGCCCAAGGTTGATGTGAATCATGAGTCATTTGACAATTGTGATCCAAAACTTAAATCATATCTGTATGATGTAGTTGATGCATATCATGAGATGTTTCATGAGCTAACAGGTTTGCCTCCTAAGAGGGAGATTCAACATGAAATCCATTTGCATCCAGATTGTCCTCTTCCAAACATAGGCATGTACCGCATGTCTATTATGGAGAATGCTGAAATAAAGAAGCAAATCAAGGACTTGTTGGATAAGGGTTTCATAAGGCCAAGTACTTCGCCATGTGGGTCACCGATTGTAGTGATTCCATAGAAAGATGGCACTTGGCGTATGTGTGTTGATTTCAGGGCCTTGAACAAGATAACGGTAAAGAATCGTTACCCACTCCCGAGGATAGATGATTTGCTGGACCAGCTGAAAGATGCTCGATATTTCACTAAGCTAGACTTGCGCAGTGGATATCATCAAGTAAGAATTGAAGAAAGTGACATTTGGAAGACAACCTTTAAAACCAAACAAGGACTCTTTGAGTGGCTTGTGATGCCATTTGGTTTGTGCAATGCACCTGCAACTTCCATGCGGGTAATGGATGATGTCTTGCGTCCTTTTCTTGATGATTTCGTTATTGTCTACTTAGATGACATCTTAATTTTCAGCAATTCTAGAGAAGATCATGTCATGCATGTTAGAAAAGTACTTGATGTTTTGAAGAAGAATCAGTTATTTCTTAAAATGTCAAAGTGTGAATTTGGAAAGACTTCTTTGGTTTATTTGGGACACATAGTAGGAGGAGGTGCTTTGAGAATTGATCCTGCTAAGATTGAGGCTATTGTGAAGTGGCCTACTCCCAAATCCATAACAGAGGTAAGAAGTTTTTTGGGTGCAGCTCAATATTGGAGGAAGTTTATCTCTAACTTCTCTTCTATAATAGCTCCTATGCATGTAGTGACAAGTGTGAAGCATGCTCTCCAATGGGGAGGCAAACAGAAACAAGCTTTCGAATCTTTGAAAGAGAAGATTAGTTCAGCTCCAGTCCTTGCATTACTGGATTTGAGACAGCCATTTGAGATACAAACTGATGCTAGTGATTATGCTATGGGTGCAGTTCTTCTACAGCATGGTAAGCCTATTGCTTTTCATTTTGAAACTTTTAATGGTGCTGTTGTAAATTATCCTACATATGATAAGGAGTTGTATGCGTTGGTACAAAGTGTCAAAAGTGGAAACACTACTTGATGGGCAAAGAAACTGTTATACATACTGACCATCAGTCCTTACAGTACTTGCAATCACAAAGCAAGTTACAACAGTCACGACACTTCAGATGGATGGGCTTCTTGCAACAGTTCCATTTGGTAATAAGGTATAAGAAAGGTAATTTGAATAAGGTTGCTGATATGCTTTCAAGGCCTATTATTGGTGCTGTTACTTTACTTAAGAATGATTCCATTGTACATGATAGTTACATAGAACAATATGCATTTGATGATGAATTTAAAGATGTGTATGCTAACTTGAGTAAAGGAAATCATGTAGAGGAAAATGACTATCACATGCATAACAATTTGCTGTTTCATTTGGGCAAGTTGTGTATACCACAGGGGGAGAGGATAAATGTCATAAGAGAATCTCATTCTTCTCTTATTGCTGGCCATTTTGGTGTGAGCAAAACAGTTGCACATCTACAGAGGTATTGCTATTGGCCTCGCATGGTAGATTCTGTTTCAAGGTTCATAAGAGGTTGTTCATTATGTGCTACAAGCAAGCCTAGCAACAGGAAGCTTGGTTTGTATACTCCTTTGCCGGTACCTTCTAGACCATGGGAGAGCATCTCTATGGATTTTGTAGGAGGTTTGCCAAAATCTCGAAAGCAGCATGATTATTTATGTAGTAGTTGATCGTTTCAGCAAAATGTGTATACTTATGCCTTGTAAGAAAACTATAACTGCTGAACAAACTGCTGAATTATTTTTTCATCATGTATGGATTCACTTTGGTTTGCCTACTTCCATTATTAGTGACAGGGATTCCAGATTTGTGGGGAATTTTTGGTCCAACCTATGGGAGATGATGGACACAAAGTTGAAGAAAAGTACTGCTTTCCATCCACAAACAGATGGACAAACCGAAGTTGTGAATAGAACCATTGTGCACCTCTTGAGAGGTTATTGCAGCAAGCATCCCAAGCTTTGGGATGAACATTTTCACTACATACAACATGCTTACAATCGTGCCAAGCACTCTTCCACAAACACCTCACCGTTTGAAGCTTGTTTTGGTTACTTGCCAAAATCACCTCTTGATTTCATTCTTGAGAAAGATGTTGCCATTGAGGGACATAGTGACATTGACAAAGCTCGTTCATTCATTGAAAGAATTCAGCAAATACATCAACAAATTCAAGAACAGCTTGAGAAGAGTCAAGGCAAGTACAAGGAAAGACACGACAAGCATAGAGTCGATCACAAGTTTCAAGAAGGAGATGAGGTATGGCTGTACATTAGTAAGGAAAGGATGCAAGGAGAAGGTAAAAAGCTGAAGCCTATTCGTTATGGTCCATTCAAAATCCTTAAGAAGGTTGGAAATAATGCTTTTCAATTAAATTTGCCTTCCTACATGCAAATGTATTCTGTTGTCAATGTGGAGAACTTACGTTTGTATGAACCTCCTTTGATTGCTGATCATGAAAATGCTGTTCAGCTGCCATCTATAGAAGATTTCTCGCCAGAATTCTTAGATGAGCTGAAAGAAGATACAATCCTTGACAGAAGGACACCAACTTCAAGGAGGGGCAGTGTAGATTATGTTCGGGTTGGTTTCAAAGGCAGCAAACTGAACAATGCAAAGTGGATGGAGGTGGACAGAGTGAGGGAGCTGTACCCTCACCTCTTTAACAGGTAGTTGAAGGCTTTTGGGGTCCAAAAGCTTCCCAATGGGGAGGCATGATCAGGTGCTCATGTCTTAAGTGTCGTAAAATGCTCAAAATTTAAAGTGCTTAGAATTGGTTCAAAGTTGAATGACTGGAAAGTGCTCGTCTTCCCAATTCTAGCGCCGCAAACGGTTCGAAAAACGGTCGCCGTATGAGGAAGTTATGGCAAAAAGAAGAATTTGTCCATAACATTAGAAATTTTAATTTTTCAAAAAAAATTAAAAAAGGAATATTCCGCCAGCACGAAATCCGAGGCAACCACCCAAACATTAAATGTAACTGCAGTTAAGTTGGCAGAATTTTGGCAGGAGTGCCAAATTTGGCGGACCCGCCATAATTGGCGGAGCTATCTGGAGTTAACTAAAGTTAGCTGGAGTTTTTCTAGGGGCAAACTGGAGAAACTTTAAATGGCCATAACTTTGGCTAGGAAAGTCGGTTTTGGACGAATTTTTTTTTTTTGATTTTGGGTATTTTTGACCTTCTAAAGCCATTGGTGCAGGTCTTACATCCATCTGAATTCATTTGCAGAGTTTTTGGAGCCGTGAAAGTTCTAGGAGCCACCAGGGCCCAGTTTTGTGAAGACTGTATAGGGTTGCAGGTATCCATTGGAGGTGATCCAATAGTCAATCCTGAAGGATTCAAGTGTTTTGAATCCATTTTTACCATTTATTTCTCCTGTAGATTCTTCTATTCAGTTGTATTTTCAATTTGAGCATTTAATAAAAACAAGGACAAGCCCGGTTGGGAGGTTTGGACCCAGCAGACGTAGCCCTGGAGGGGGTGAACTGCTTTATCAACTTCTTTTGCATTTGTGGTTGATTTATTTTGCAGAACAAATTCATTTTAATGTGTTAAATAGTAAAAGGAAATAACTCTGCTATGCTTAAATGGGTCATGAACAGCTGAAAATTTCATGTGTTTTCTTTCTGCAAGACATGGAAATCTTTTAAACATGTTTAATTCTGAATTGAATATCTTGCAAAAAAATTTCAAGTAGTTTCAAATTCAGATCACCAAGACAACGTTGGGAGGAGGTTTCAATGGATTTTATCACAGGTTTACCCAAGTCTGAGGGAAAGAGTGTCATCATCGTGGTAGTTGACAGACTTACCAAGTATGCACACTTTTATGCATTATCACATCAATTTAAAGCCAATACAGTTTCTACTGCATTTATAGAAACAATTCAAAAGCTACATGGAAACCCAAAGATTATTGTAAGTGACAGAGATCCCATTTTCACTGGAAATTTTTGGACATAATTATTTTCTTGTCTTGGTACTCAGTTAGCTCATAGCTCATCTTATCATCCTCAATCTGATGGGCAAACTGAGATAGTAAACAAATGTTTGGAAGGATATCTTCGTTGCTTTGTATCTAATAAACAGACACAATGGGTCAAATGGTTGCCTCTGGCTGAATGGTGGTATAACACTTCCTTCCATACAACAACAAAAATGACCCCATTTATGGCACTTTATGGATATCAACCACCATCCATCACATCATATTTAAGAGAAAATTCTAAGGTTCAGGCAGTGGAACATCACATTGAACACCAACAACAAGTCCTCCAACTCTTAAAGGATAACCTCGTGTTGGCACAAAATAGAATGAAACAACAGGCAGATCAACATCGCAGTGAAAGAAGTTTTGATGTAGGTGATTGGGTATTCCTATGGCTACAACCATATAAGAAAATGTCCCTCAAGCAAGCTAAGAAGGATAATAAATTATCACCAAAGTATTATGGTCCGTACAAGGTGTTGCAAAAGATTGGTACTATGGCATACAAATTGGAGCTTCCTGTAGCTTCTCGATTGCACCCAGTTTTCCATGTTTCATGTCTAAAGAAGGTTATAGGCAACAAGCCCCCAGTTCAAACAATATTGCCAGAACTTGACGAGGAAGGAAAAACTATATTGGAACCGGAAGCAGTCACAGAAACAAGAACTTGACAGCTATGAAATCGATCAATTTCAGAGTATCTTATCAAGTGGAAGAACTCATCCGCTGAAGATTCCACATGGGAGGATGAAAATTTTATGCAGAAGTATCCAGAACTACTCAAGCGTTGAGGACAACACTTTTTTGAAGGAGAGGGGCATGTTGGGTCCCCATAATACTAGTGATTACCCCATTACTATTGTAGTTATACCCCTTATTAATATTGTTGTGCCCCTATTGCCCCCATATTGTTTTTACTGTGCCCCATAGAATCCCTCTATTGTTATTTTTGTGGCTTTATATTATTATTTTTAGGTCTATTGGATTATATTATGACTCCTTAGACTCCTATATATAGAAAGGAGGTTTTGTCATTTGAATCATCCAAGAATTGTTCATTTATGTAACGTAAAGGAGGTTGCCCCCTCGAAGAGGCTGAATTCTAAGGCGTTGATCTATCTTTTCTTTCTTTTCTTGAGCTGGTTTCATAATAGAGTATCTACCCCACCTCCAAAATAATGTTGTTGGAATTGTATGATTGGGAGAGAGAATTCTTTATGGAGGAAAATTCATCTAGATTCTCATGCCCAAATGCAATGACAATATTGTAGAGATAACCACAATCTGCAAGATTTCTCTGTGGCACCTGCACACATTCAATTCTATCCACAAACCATTTTTCTCTAGGGACACCGAAAGATTTTTTATGACATCTACAAACCTTTTATTATGAAATGTGTAAGCCTTCCTTTTGATGCAAGAGGTTAATTGAATAGTAATTGAACAACAACTTAACAACAATTGAACAACAACTGAACAACAATTGAACAACAACTAAACAAAAATGGAACAACATCTAAACAACAATTGAACAGTAATTGAACAAAAATTGAACAGCAACTGAACAACAATTGAACAACAACTGAACAACAATTGAACAATAGTCGGTCCTGTGTTGACTTCCTGCGTTGAATTTCCCTTTAAAAGACGAGCACTTCGTTCTATGCCGTTGATCTCCTTTTTATAGATCTAACGGTCGGAAATGACATCGCAAATCGCAATTTCTCCCGACCAAGTTTCATTCACTTCTGAATGATGCAATGCGATATAATCCAACGGTCAACAATCAGTCAGTGATCCAATGGTTGACAACGATATCGCATAGGGAACTTGCATGATGCTTACCCGTGTCACAAAGCCGATATGGTTTATAAACCTTAATCTATAGAAATTCGGGTCTAGGTTTAGACTTAAACTCCGATCACTTTTAAAACCCCGATATTCATTGGATGACAGAAGCCATCCAATCCTACAGCTAGCGGCTCTTCAACTAACACACAAATTATCAAACAGCTCAACCCCGCAGTTGATTATGACATAAGTAGTTGAAACTTAGATCGATGGTTAGGATGGAGTACGAGCCTTCAACCATGATCAAACCTTCTTGTGCCCTTCTACCCCTGTTATTAACATTAACGACCGCGATTACACATAAACACTAAGATTATAATTAAAATACAAAAAACAAAGAAAATACCTGGATGCGCTTCACAACGCGAATTCACGGACGTAAATGAGAGTCTTCAATAGAATTGACATGCAATCATACACTGAATCAATTTCTTCAATAAAATAATAGTTACAAAGTCTCGGCCCTCTTGGCTCGATTACAACAAATTAACAGACCTCTGTTTCAATCTCAAAACTCTCTCTCACTCAACTTTCACTTCTTGCTCAATCCTAAATCATCTTAGCTAATCCTTCTTCATTACATTTTCTTCTTTTTATGAATCAAATCATATTCTAAGTACACGAACAACTCAATCTCTATTTTTAATTAATCTAATAGTCAAATCGCTATTTTCAAGCTCCATTACACACCTATGCTAACAAATTTATCCCTTAGCCTAAAATAGGACAATTTCCTAACTATTACAATAATGAATTACAGATCATTTTCGAGAGATCCAACCCTCTCGACCAAAACTAAATTTTGACCACTCATATCAATGAAATTCAACTCGTTTAGCCATAACATGTGAACAAACTATCACATTGTTGGCTAAGTCCAGACGCTCCTGCATTAGACTCCAGGGGAAGAAAAGAATCATCCCTCAGACTTTTTGGGTTTACTCCATACTTTTGCAACTCTGTTGTTGTGAACCAACTAGCATCCTCCACTGGATGTCCTTTCCATTTGACTATATATTGATAATAAACTAGTCCTTTGGTTCTTTTGGATACTCTTTTCTCCAAAATAGCTTCCACCTCTCTCTTAATTGTCTTTGGCATTTGTTCTTCCCAGTTCAAAGTTTGAACTTCATCTTCTGTAGTTTCCTCCTATAGCTCTATCTCTGTCTCTTTGTATGGATACAAATCTGCAACATTGAAGATAGGTGATATTCCAATCCCTTCTGGCAATTCAATTTCATAAGCATTAGTTGAAAACTTTCTTACAATTCTACATGGTCCTATCTTTTTCATTTTTATTTTATTGTAAGTCTTAGCAGGAAATATTTCTTTTCTCAAATACACCATCACTAAATCTCCCACTTGGAATTCTTTCTCTCTTCTTTTCATATCCGCTCTCTGTTTGTATTTTCCACTGCTTTCATGCAATTCGCCTTTGACATCTTGTTGTAGTCTCTGCATCTGCTATGCAAAATCTTTAGATTTTGCACTTCTTGTCTCCTGTTTACCCAAATTTCTAGCTCATACACAGCTCTTGGATTCATCCCAAAAACAATCTGAAATGGACTCATTCTAGTACTTCAGTTTGGGGTGGCATTATAAGCAAACTCAGCCTGAGCTAGTGCTAAATCCAACTGCTTAGGATTTTGATACACTAAACTTCTCAATATGTTTCCCAAGCTTCTGTTTACTACTTCGGTCTATCCATCTGTTTGAGGATGGTATGATGAACTGAGACTGGGGTTAGCTCCTAGTTTCTTCCAAAGAGTTCTCTAGAAATGCCCTACAAACTTTGTAATTCTATAAGACACAATACTTACAGGAAATCCATGTAATCTTACAATTTTTGAAAAAAATAGATTAGCAATATGTGTTGCATCACTAGTCTTTTTACATGCAATGAAATGTGCCATTTTGTAAAATCTATCTACCACAACATAAATGGAATCATTCCCCGTTTGAGTTTTAGGTAACGCCAAAACAGAATCCACACTAACTGCATCCCATGGTCGGTCTTGTATTGGAAATGGCTGGTACAATCCTGTATTCTGGATTCTCCCTTTAGCATGTTGACATATCCTGCACTTCTCAAAAAATATCTTAACATCAGTCTACATCTTTGGCCAATTATAAAAAGCATTTACCTGAGCAAAGGTTTTGTCTTGTCCAAAGTGACCAGATAATCCTCCATTGTGTTTCTCCTTTATTATGTTTTCCCTCATAGAACATTTGGGAATGCACAAATTGTTGCCTTTAAACAATAAACCTCCTTGGATAAGATAATCTAACCACTAACTTCTATTATGAACTGTTTGATTTTGTACTGCTGTGTAAATATCCTTGAAATCTACATCATCTTTATACATTTCAACCATTTCTTCAAATCCTACAACACCAACTTTTAATTCTTGCACAATGAAATTTACCCTGCTTAAAGCATCATCGACTTTGTTCAACTTACCACTTGTGTGCTTTATCACAAAAGTAAAGCTCTGCAAAAACTCTACCCACTTGGCATGCTTCTGGTTCAATTTCGAATGGTTGTTTATGTACTGCAATGCATGACTATCAGAACACAGTATAAACTCCTTTAGTAGAAAATAATATCTCCCCTTTTTTAAGGCTTGAACAATAGCATAAAATTATTTATCATAAGAAGAATACTTCTTCTTCGCTTCATTTAATTTCTCACTGAAGTACACTATTGGTCTCTGTTCTTGACTCAAAACTGCTCCAGTTGCAACTCCACTAGCATCCGTTTCAACTTGGAATACTTTTTCAAAATCGTGTAAAGCTAAAATTGGTTTCTCTGTGATTTCCTCTTCAGCAACATAAAATTCCTGTCTGCTGCTTCTGTCCACTTGAACAATTGATTAGTCTCCTTGATTGTTTCAAGAATTGGGGCACAAATCTGACTAAACTCTCTGATAAATTTCCTATAAAAACTTGCAAGGCCATGAAAACTTCTTACCTCAAATATATTCCTTGGAATAGACTAGTTCCAAATTGCTTGGACTTTCTCTGGATTCATTTTCAAACCTTCTTTAGAAACTACAAATCCCAAGTAAATTAATTCTTCTTTCATGAAACTACATTTCTTCAGATTTATCAGTAGTTTCTCTTCCTGCAGAGTTCTTAAAATCAATTTAAGATGCTCGAGATGTTCTTCTTTACTTCTACTTAAAACTAGAATATCATCAAGATAAATAATAACAAACTTTCCTGCATATTCCTTCAAGACTTCATTCATCAATCTCATGAATGTGCGAGGTGCATTAGTGAGTCCAACAGGCATCACTAACCACTCATACAACCACTATTTGTTTTAAATTTAGTGTTCCATTCGTCTCCTTCTCTAATTCTTATTTGATGATATCCACTCTTCAGATCTATTTTAGTAAAATACTTTGACCCACTCAAACAATCCATCAAATCATCCATGTGTGGCAAAGGAAATCTATACATAATAGTGATATTGTTTATGGCTCTGGAATCTGTACACATATGCCATTCACCTCCTTTCTTTGGACTGAGTACTGTTGGCACAACACATGGACTAAGACTCTCTCTGATTAGTCCCTTATCCATCAGTTCCTACATTTGTCTTCCAACTTCTGCATTATCTTGAGGAGTTAATCTGTACACTACTTTGTTTGGCAAACTTTCTCCTGGTATTAAATCAACATGATGACTAATACTCCTGATTGGTGGCAATGCATTTGGTAACTCATCCACACTAATATCAACGAAATCATTTAACAGGGTTTTGATTTCTTCAGGTAAATCATCTAATTTTGTGGAAGTTAAAATTACCTTAGGTCTCCCTATGACAACAAAATGCATTTCTTCACCTTTTCCTACCTCTTGCAACAACTCCTTTCCACTCATCATCATAACAATGTTTCCAGGTGCTCCTTTGTCAGCGTCATCCTTCAATGGCAGCAGTGTATGTTTATTTCCATTCTTCTCTAGAGTATAAGCATTTTTCCTCCCACTCATGGATAGATTTCCGATCAAACTTCCACGGTCTTCCGAGAAATACATGGCATACATCCATTGGCATTGCATCACACAATATCACGTCTTTACATGCACCAATCTGTATCTCTACCTTGCATTGTTTTGTCACAATAATTTGATGTCCTTTTTGCAACCATGAAACTTTGTAAGGAGTAGGGTGTATTGTCTTCACTAATCCCAACTTGTACACCATCTCTGTAGAAACAAGGTTATCTATGCTTCCACTGTCAATTATCACTTTACAACATTTACCTTTGGATTTGCACGTAGTTCCGAATATACTCTTCCTCTGAGCTGGTTCTTCAACAACAGGGATTCTCCTACTTCAGGGGATTCTTCCTTTTCTATAATTCGAGGTGTTTCTTGCTTTGCCTCATCCACATTCTCATTCCTCTGACTTGATGTTTTATTATGAGGACAGTCCCACGATACATGTCCCCATTCTCCATACGTGTAACACCGAATATCTCTTCCTCGACCTCTTCCTTTGGGTGCAAATCTTACTCTATTAAAATCTCCCCTCTGTGGTGGTCTGCTACTTGAACTTCCTGCTTTGTTATGATGTTTTTGAACCCTTGGTCTGGTAATTTCTCTACCTCTTACTGAACTTATCCCTCTATTCCTCTGACTTTGTTTTCTCAACATCTTCTCTTCTGCCTTCAAACCTGCTTGATAGGCGTCCTCAATTGTCTTCAGACTCAGCAAGCTGATCTCATCCTGTATGTCATATCTTAAGCCATTGATATATCTAGCTACCTTCTCCATATCATCCTCTGCATGTCCTGCTGTAATACTCAATCTATAAAACTCTTCTGTGTATTCTTTAACAAACATTCCTTTTTGCCTTAAATTTTGTAACTGTTTGAAAAGATTTAACTGATAATATTTTGGCATAAATTTAGCTTTCATTTTACTCACCATTTTGTCCCATTTCTTGATCTTGGACTTTCTTTTTCTTATTCTGGATGTTTGTAGTTCATCCCACCAAATAGCTTCATGACCCTTCATTCTGGTAACTGCAAACTTCACCTTCTTTCTATCGTCAACCTCTTCATAGTCAAAATATTTGTCCAGTGAACTGATCCAATCCATTAGCTCTTCTGCATTGAGACTCCCTTCATACACAGGAATTTCCGCCTTTAGTTTTCGACCTACTTTAGCCAACATCTTTATAACTTTGGTAGTTTTATTTTCTTCCTCTTCTTCTTCCTCAGAAGATTCTTTTGCAGCACTTTCAACTCCTTCATTAGGTGCTCTCCTTTGCGCAGTCTCCATTGTATCCATTCTTGTACAAAGACTCTGGATATCCTCCAGTAGAGCTGCATTTGCTTCAGGTCTTCCTTGACCTATGCTAGCTCCTCTCCTTGGAGGCATGTTTATTGCAGTCAAACTCAATCTCTGTGCTCTGATACCAAAAATGACACAGCAGGTCAACTGAACAATAATTGAACAACAATTGAACAATAAATGAACAACAACTGAACAACAACTGAACAACAATTGAACAAAAACTGAACAAAAATTGAACAACAATTGAACAAAAATTGAACAACAACTGAACAACAATTGAACAACAACTGAACAACAATTGAACAGCAACTGAACAACAATTGAACAATAGTCAGTCCCGCGTTGACTTCCCGCATTGACTTTCCCTTTAGAAGACAGGCACTTCGTTCTATGCTGTTGATCTCCTTTCTCCAGATCTAACGGCCGGCATTGACATCATAAATCGCAATTTCTCCTGGCCAAGGTTCATTCACTCTTGAATGATGCGATGCGATATAATCCAATGGTTAGAAATCAGTTAGTCATCCAACGGTTGACATCGATATCGCACAGGGAACTTGTGCGACGCTTACCCACCTCAGGGAGACGATATGGTTTATAAACCTTGATCTATAGAAATTTAGGTCTGGGTTTAGACTTAAACTCCAATCACTTTTAAAACCCCGATATCCATTGGATAGCAGAAGCCATCTAATCCTATGGTTAGTGGCTCTTCAACTAACATAGAGATTATCAAACAACTCAACCCCGCAGTTGATTATGACGTAAGAAGTTGAAACTTAGATCGATGGTTAGGATGGAGTACGGGCCTTCAACCATGATCAAACATTCCTATGCCCTTCTACCCCTGTTATTAATATTAATGACTGCGATTACACATAAACACTAAGATTATAATTAAAATACAAAAAACAGAGAAAATACCCGGATGCACTTCAGAATGCGAATTCACGGACGTAAATGAGTGTCTTCACCAGAATTGACACACAATCACACACTGAATCAGTTTCTTCAATAAAATAATAGTTACAGAGTCTCGGCCCTCTTGGCTCGATTAAAACAAATTAACAGACCTCTGTTTCAATCTCAAAACCCTTTCTCACTCAACTCTCACTTCTCGCTCAATCCTCAATCATCTCAGCTAATCCTTCTTCATTACATTTTCTTCTTTTTATGAATCAAATACTATTCTAATTGTACGAACAACTCGATCTCTATTTTTAATTAATCTAACAGTCAAATCGCTATTTTCAAGCTCCGTTACACACTTATGCTAACAACTTTATCCCTTAGTCTAAAATAGGACAATTTCCTAACTATTACAATAATGAATTACAAATCATTTTTGAGAGATCCAACCCTCTCGACCAAAATTGACTTTTGACCACTCAGGTCAATGAAATTCAAATCATTTAGCCACAGCATGTGAACAAACCATCACATTGCTAGCTAAGTTCAAACGGTCCTGCATTAGACTCCCGAGGAAGAAAATAATCATCCCTCAGACTTTCGGGGTTTACTCCATACTTCTGCAACTTTGCTGTTGTCAACCAACTAGCATCCTCCAATGGCTGTCCTTTCCATTTGACTATATATTGATAATAAACTAGTCCTCTGGTCTTTTGGATACTCTTTTCTCGGAAACAACTTCCACCTCTCTCTTAATTGTCTTTGGCATTTGTTCTTCCTAGTTCAAAGTTTGAACTTCATCTTCTGTAGTTTCCTCTTGTAGTTTTGTCTCTGTCTCTTTATACGGATACAAATCTGCAACATTGAAGATAGGTGATATTCCAATCCCTTCTGGAAATTCAATTTCATAAGCATTAGTTGAAAACTTTCTTACAATTCTACATGGTCCTATCTTTTTCATTTTTAGTTTATTGTAAGTCTTAGCAGGAAATATTTCTTTTCTCAAATACACCATCACTAAATCTCCCACTTGGAATTTTTTCTCTCTTCTATTCATATCTACTCTCTGTTTGTATTTTCCATTGCTTTCCTGCAATATGCCTTTGACATCTTCTTGTAGTCTTTGCATCTGCTCTGCAAACTCTTCAGCTTTTGCGCTTCTTGTCTCCTGTTTACCCAAATTTCTGAGCTCATACACACCTCTTGGATTCATCCCAAAAAAAATCTGAAATGGACTCATTCTAGTACTTCGGTTTGGAGTGTCATTATAAGCAAACTCAGCCTGAGCTAGTGCTAAATCCCACTGCTTAGGATTTTGATACACTAAACTTCTCAATATGTTTCCCAAGCTTCTATTTACTACTTCGGTCTGTCCATCTGTTTGAGGATGGTATGTTGAACTAAAACTGAGGTTAGCTCCTAGTTTCTTCCAAAGAGTTCTCCAGAAATTCCCTACAAACTTTGTATCTCTATCAGACACAATACTTACAGGCAATCCATGTAATCTTACAATTTCTGAAAAAAATAGATTAGCAATATGTGTTGCATCACTAGTCTTTTTACATGAAATGAAATGTGCCATTTTGGAAAATCTATCTACCACAACATAAATGGAATCATTCCCCCTTTGAGTTTTAGGTAACCCCAAAACAAAATCCATGCTAACTGCATCCCATGGTCAGTCTGGTATTGGAAATGGCTGGTACAATCTTGTATTCTGGATTCTTCCATTAGCATGTTGACATATCCTGCACTTCTCAACAAATCTCTTAACATCAGTCTACATATTTGGCCAGTAATAAAAATCATTTACTTGAGCAAAGGTTTTTCTTGTCCAAAGTGACGATATAATCCTCCACTATATTTCTCCTTTATTATGTTTTCCCTCATAGAACATTTGGGAATGCACAACTTGTTGCCTTTAAACAATAAAACTCCTTGGATAAGATAATCTAACCATTAACTTCTATTATGAACTGTTTGATTTTGTACTGCTGTGTAAATATCCTTGAAATCTGCATCATCTTTATACGTTTCAACCATTTCTTCAAATCCTACAACACCAACTTTTAATTCTTGCACAATGAAATTTACCCTGCTTAAAGCATCAATGACTTTATTCAACTTACCACTTATGTGCTTTATCACAAAAGTAAAGCTCTGCAAAAACTCTACCCACTTGGCATGCTTCTGGTTCAATTTCGTATGGCTGTTTATGAACTGCAATGCATGACTATCAGAATACAATATAAACTCCTTTAGTAGCAAATAATGTCTCCATTTTTTTAAGGCTTGTACAATAGCATAAAATTCTTTATCATAAGAAGAATACTTCTTCTTCGCTTCATTTAATTTCTCACTGAAGTACACCATTGGTCTCTGTTCTTGACTCAAAACGGCTCCAATTGCAACTCCACTAGCATCAATTTCAACTTGGAATACTTTTTCAAAATCAGGTAAAGCTAAAATTGGTTTCTCTGTGATTTTCCTCTTCAGCAACTTAAAATTCCTGTCTGCTGCTTCTATCCACTTGAACGGCTGATTAGTCTCCTTGATTGTTTCAAGAATTGGTGCACAAATCTGACTAAACCCTCTGATAAATTTCCTATAAAAACTTGCAAGACCATGAAAACTTCTTACCTCAAATATATTCCTTGGAATAGGCCAGTTCCAAATTGCTTGGACTTTCTCTGGATCCATTTTCAACCCTTCTTTAGAAACTACAAATCCCAAGTAAATTAATTCTTCTTTCATGAAACTACATTTCTTCAGATTTATCAGTAGTTTCTCTTCCCGCAGAGTTCTTAAAATCAATTTAAGATGCTCTAGATGTTCTTCTTTACTTCTACTAAAAACTAGAATATCATCAAGATAAACAATAACAAACTTGCCTGAATATTCCTTCAAGACTTCATTGATCAATCTCATGAACGTGCTAGGCGCATTAGTGATTCCAAAAGGCATCACTAACCAATCATACAAACCATTGTTTGTCTTAAATGCAGTCTTCTATTCATCTCATTCTCCAATTCTTATTTGATGATATCCACTCTTCAGATCTATTTTAGTAAAATACTTTGACCCACTCAAACAATCCATCAAATCATTCATGCATGGCAAAGGAAATCCATACCTGATAGTGATCTTGTTTATGGCTCTGGAATCTGTACACATATGCCAATCACCTCCTTTCTTTGGACTGAGTACTGTTGGCACAACACATGGACTAAGACTCTCTTTGATTAGTCTCTTATCCATCAGTTCCTGCACTTATCTTCCAACTTCTACATTCTCTTGAGGAGTTAATCTGTACGCTGCTTTGTTTGGAAAACTTGCTCCTGGTATTAAATCAACATGATGACTAATACTCTTGATTGGTGGCAATGCATTTGGTAACTCATCCACACTAATATCAACGAAATAATTTAACAGAGTTTTGATTTATTCAGGTAAATCATCTAAGTTTGTGGAATTTAAAATTACCTTAGGTCTCCCTATGACAGCAAAATGAATTTCTTCACCTTTTCCTACCTCTTGCAACAACTCCTTTCCACTCATTAGCATAACACTGTTTCTAGGTGATCCTTTGTCAGTGTCATCCTTCAATGGCAGCAGTGTATGTTTATTTCCATTCTTTTCTAGAGTATAAGTATTTTTCCTCCCATCATGAATAGCTTTTTGATCAAACTGCCACGGTCTTCCTAGCAATACATGACATACATCCATTGGAATTGCATCACATAATATCACATCTTTACACGTACCAATCTATATCTCTACCTTGCATTGTTCTGTCACAATAATCTGATGTCCTTTTTGCAACCACGACACTTTGTAAGGAGTAGGGTGTATTGTCTTCACTAATCCCAGCTTGTCCACCATCTCTGTAGAAACAAGGTTATCAATGCTTCCACTGTCAATTATCACTTTACAACATTTACCTTTGGATTTGCACGTAGTTCTGAATATACTCTTCCTTTGAGCTGGTTCTTTAGTCCCTTTCTCTGCCTTAAGCAATGCCCTTTTCGACAATAGGGATTCTCCTACTTCAGGGGATTCTTCCTTTTCTATAAATTCAAGGTGTTTCATGCTTTGCCTCACCCACATTCTCCTTTCTCTAACTTGCTGTTTTATTATGAGGACAATCCCATGATACATGTCCCCATTCTCCACATGTGTAACACCGAATATCTCTTTCTCGACCTCTTCCTCTAGGTGCAAATCTTCCTCTATTAAAATCTCCCCTCTGTGGTGGTCTACTACTTGAACTTCCTGCTTCGTTCTGATGTTGTTGAACCCTTGGTTTGATAGTTCCTCTACCTCTTACTGAACTTTTCCCTCTATTCCTCTGACTTTGTTTTCTCAACATCTTCTCTTCTGCCTTCAAACCTGCTTGATAGGCGTCTTCAATAGTCTTCATACTTAGTAAGCTGATCTCATCCTGTATGTTGTATCTTAAGCCATTGATATATTTGGCTACCTTCTCCATATCATCCTTTGCGTGTCCTGCTCTAATACTCAATCTATAAAACTCTTCTATGTATTCTTTAACAGACATTCCTTTTTGCCTTAAATTTTGTAACTATTTGAAAATATTTAACTGATAATATTTTGGCATAAATTTAGCTTTCATTTTACTCACCATTTTGTCTGATTTCTTGATCATGGACTTTATTTTTCTTGTTCTGGATGTTTGTAGTTCATCCCACCAAATAGCTGCATGACCCTTCAATCTGGTAACTACAAACTTCACCTTCTTTCTGTTGTCAACCTCTTCATAGTCAAAATATTTGTCTAGTGAATAGATCCAATCCATTAGCTCTTCTGCATTGAGACTCCCTTCATACACAGGAATTTCCACCTTTGGTTTTCGACCTACTTTAGCCAACATCTTTATAACTTCATTTTCCTCCTCTTCTTCTTCCTTAGAAGATTCTTCTGTAGCGCTTTCAGCTCCTTCATTAGTTGCTCTCCTTTGTGTAGTCTCCATTGTATCCATCCTTGTATGCAGACTCCAGATCTCCTCCATTAGAACTGCATTTGCTTCAGGTCTTCCTCAACCTATGCCAAATCATCTCCTTGGTGGCATGTTTACTACAGTCAAACTCAATCTTTGTGCTCTGATAATAAATATGATGTAGGAGGTCAATTGAACAACAATTGAACAACAACTGAACAAAAATTGAACAATAATTGAACAACAACTGAACATCAGTTGAACATCAACTGAACAGCAATTGAACAGCAACTAAACAACAACTGGTCCTGCGTTGACTTCCCGCGTTGACTTTCCCTTTAGAAGACAGGTGTTTCGTTCTATGCTATTGATTTCCTTTCTCTATATCTAACGGTTGGCAGTGACATCACAAATCACAATTTCTCCTAGCCAAGATTCATTTACTCCTGAATGATGCAATGCGATATAATCCAATGGCCAGAAATCAGTCAGTCATCCAATGGTTGACAACGATATCGGATAGGGAACTTGCGCGACGCTTACTCGCCTCATGTAGCCGATATGGCTTATAAACCTTGATCTATAGAAATTCGGGTCCAGGTTTAGATTTAAACTCCGATCACTTTTAAAACCCCGATATCCATTGGATAACAGAAGCCATCCAATCCTACGGCTAGCGGCTCTTCAACTAACACACAGATTATCAAACAGCTGAACCCCGTAGTTGATTATGATGTAAGAAGTTGAAACTTGTATCGATGGTTAGGATGGATTATGGGCCTTCAACCACGATCAAACCTTCCTGTGCCCTTCTACCCCTGTTATTAATATTAACGACCGTGATTACACATAAACAGTGAGATTATATTTAAAATACAAAAGACAGAGAAAATACCCGGATGTGCTTCAGAACACGAATTCACGGACGTAAATGAGAGTCTTCAACAGAATTGACACGTAATCACACACTGAATCAATTTATTCAATAAAATAATAGTTACAAAGTCTCGACTCTCTTGGATCGATTATAGAAAATTAACAGACCTCTGTTTGAATCTCAAAACCCACTCTCACTCAACTCTCACTTCTCGCTCAATCCTCAATCATCTCAGCTAATCCTTCTTTATTACATTTTCTTCTTTTCATGAATCAAATCCTATTCTAACTCTACGAACAACTCGATCTCTATTTTTAATTAATCTAACAGTCAAATTGCTATTTTCAAGCTCCATTACGCACCTATGCTAACAACTTTATCCCTTAGTCTAAAATAGGACAATTTCCTAACTATTACAATAATGAATTATAGATCATTTGTGAGAGATCCAACCCTCTCGACCAAAACTCACTTTTGACTACTCAGGTCAATGAAATTCAACTCGTTTAGCCACAACATGTGAACAAACCATCACATTTCTGGCTAAGTCCAGATGCTCTTGCATCACCTTTGTAAAAAATTATAATCTGTGAACTTCAACAAACCTGGCTTTATGTTTTAACATTTTGAAACACTTCATACTTCAACTACAACATTGCAAATACTCAAACTCCCTTATTATGACATTTTGTAGGAAAAACATCTTCCCTCTAACTCATTGAAGAGTGGCTCATACAAAAATGGCCACTCAACATTTTAAGAATCCATGTCATGGGCAAGTATTGGATTGGTATTATCTTGGGTTCGATTATTACTACCTCTCCAACTATCTATTCACACTTCCATGCAATCTGGTATTTGTTTTCTCTTGGATCACTAATGTTTACAAGTTATCCTTCATATTATGCCCTTGATGATATAATGTTCAAATTACAATTCAGTTTCCAAGCACGTGAAATATTTTTTCTAATGTAACTTCCCATTATGATATCAGTGAGTTGAAAATGTTGATTTGATATCACATGTTTGTAGAATGGCGAGAAAGAAAAAAAGAAATTTTTACTGCACTACCAGAGTAAACATTTTGAAATACACCACAAAATCATTTTAATTAGGAGGAATATATGAGAATGGCTCCGTCCTAATCCCAGATCTTTAAGCAACCAAAAGTATGAAATTTTTCTTTTTTCGATCCCTCCAAGTTCTCATTAAACTAGAGGTTAATATAAATTTATGTAATTTCAGATAGATCCCTCTTCAAACATAATATATCTAAGGTTAAATTCAATTTATGTAATTATTTAAATATTGTAAATAAGATAGAAACACATGAATCTTTTTGTATTATCATATACTATGAACAAACCATTTATAAATATAATAAAGTGGAAAAATAAAATAGCATGTCTCTATCTTAATTCCTTATTTTTAAGGCTACTAACGATTTGCACCTTCTTCTTTTTTCCTATCTCTCTCACACTCTTCGTGCTCAATAAATTCAAGGTTACCACACATCATTTAATCGTAGGTAACATAAATTATGTTTCTTTCTGTCCTTTTCATGGTTGATATTTTAAACATCATTGTTAACCGAGGAATGACAGATTAATCTATTTCAACCTTTATGTACTCAAAATCATTGTGAGTTGGTGAATTACATATTAAACACATTATTCATTTCATATCATATGATTGCAATACTTTATGTAGGTTTTATCGTGTGAAACCTCTTTGCCTAAGGTGCAACTTGCTACATCACACTTTTATAAATATGTTACATTCCAACCTAAAAATGGCATATGGAAAGAAAAAACTTGCACTTAGTTAAAGCATGGAAGAGAACTAGACCATGTATTACTTGTTAAAGAGTATGGTGTATCAATATGAAATTAGAAGTTGGTACCTGTCGTTACTTGGCAATGGTCATACATGGAAATTTTTTAGTTTACATCCAATATCCTCCAGAAAAGGTAGAGTTGTGAGTACCCGAATGAAAAATTGTGAGAGTTGTGAGTACGTGAAGGCATAATTGTGAGTGTATAGTTAACATAGTTTTGACTAGTGCGTGATATTGTAACTTTGAAAACATAGTGAAATTGGAATCGTCTTAGTATATAAAAAGTATTTTTTTTCCACTTGCATGTATATGATTAAATTATTGTACCCTAAAAAAATTACTAACCTATTGGGATTTTCCAAAAAAAAATGATGTAAACTTCATAAGATAGAATTAATAATAATAAAAATTGACATTGTTGAAGGGTAATTTTTTGAGCATGGGATTTACTTCATTTATAAAGAAACATTTTGAGTGTAACACGTCAACTATGGTTCTCAATTTGATCAATTCATACCTGCAACACCATCAAATTATCCCTACAAAGGATTTCTTCCAATTTAGGTAATAAATAAAAAAATGTATTCAAGAGTAATCCATACCAAAAAAGGTCCCAGACAACTTTTCCCCTCCATTAACATATTACAATTCAAAGTATTTTTTGTATCCTGTGTGTGAAATTTGAAGTTCAATGCACCTTGTATCCTTGAATTTGCACTCAAAAAACATGAATTTCCTCTCCATGATAGGAGTTGTTTCCTTCTTTGCTACATGCAACCAAGAGAATACATCACATGCTACAACCCTTTCTTCTACATACTTACAAACAAATGCCAACATAAAGGAGATGAAAGACAAGAAACTGAACCAGTTTTTCTTCAAAGGGTAACACCACAACCATACACTTCTTTTGGAACCTTCAACCATGTACGTCTTATTGTCACAATGAAATCCATGATGTGGATGTAATGGATGAAGAGGGTGGGTGAAATTTTTGTCTCTTCACCTTTTATTCTTTTGAACAAGTATGTGCAATGTAGTTCCCACTGGATGTTGTCAATTCCCTTTAACTATCCCATGCTATTAAGCGTCATGAAAGTTACGTGGATACTCGGATTGGACAACTTTGTTTTACTATGAAAAACAAGAAATAGAACCAATTTTTCTTCACAAGGTAACATCAGAACACATACCCTTCCTTTCGCACCTTGAATCCTAGACATCTTATTGTCACAATTAAAGCCATGATGTGGATTTAAGGGGTGAATACGGTGGGTGAAATTTTGTCTCTTCATCTTTTATTATTTTTCGCAAGTATGTAAATGTAGTGCCCACGAGATTTTGTCAATTCCATTCAGATATCCCATGCTCATAAGCGTCATGGACATTACAAGGATATTGGGATTGAACAGATCTATTTTACTATTTTTTATTTTACTTTAATTTGATGTGGAGAAAACTTTGGTTGTACTACAAAAGTATTTTTATTGGCCAAATCTCTGACACGGTGTTTGAAAATATATCAGATTTAGCATCACTGGTGCCATCACCAAGCCAACCATTAAGAAGGGAGGCTTGTATATTCCTCTACCTACTCCTAGCCAACCCTGGGAATACATCTCCATGGACTATATGTCTAACGTTCCTTCTACCAAACATGGAAATGACTATGTATTTGTGGTCATCAATAGATTTTCTCAGATGGCCATATTGGCTGTCTGCAAGAAGAGTATCACTTCAGAGGCCTATACCAGACTCTTCCTTGAATGAGTGTGGGTACATTTTGGGATCATGCAAACCATAATATTAGATCGGATAGCAGGTTCCTAAGCACGTTTTGGTTGAGCCTTTGGTCATTGTTGGACATCGAGCTCACCAAGTAATTTGACTACATTCCACCCCCAAATTGATGTCCTGACAGAGGTCGTCAACATGATGATTATGCTCATACTACACATGTACAACTCTAATCATCCATGGACATGGGATAAGAGTATTCCCTATGTGCCACACATCTATAAAAATTGTCTCCATAACTCGACTAGCCACAACCCCATTGAAGTGGGCCTAGGATTTCAACCATTTTTTCCCCTTGATGTTGCACTACCTTTTGCAACTACACAGGAAGAATATGGCCATGTTCAGTATGAAGTTGATAAATCCACCAGGTTTAGTGATCACATTCAACACACCCACCAGTAGGTTCATGACATTTTGGATAAATCCAATTCCAAATACAAACAACATCATGGTCAGCATTAGGTGCCCCATAAGTTTTAGGTGGGCAACAAAGTTTGGTTACATATGCAAAACGAACACCTCACTAGAGTCCATCGTAAGCTTCAACCACTCTCATACAGGCCTTACACTATCACCAAAGTTGCGGGAGACAACTCTTTCATGCTTAGTATCCCATCATTCCTTGGATTTCACCCCGTATTTAATGTGGAGTAACTTCAACCATAATTTCCACCATTGCTAGACACATCAAACATTGCCGAGCAATTGACACCAAAAGATCTCAACCCGAGCTGCATTGAATAGGCCACAACTAATCATATCATGGACATACATATCAAGAAAACTTGTAAAAAGAGAATCCAATTGTATCGAGTTATCAAATTTGTTTGACTCTTGCACCACGACAAGTGGCTCACCAGGGACCAAGTTCAACATAAATTTCCCCATCTCATAAAGGAACTCAATGCAATTGGGACCATTGCTTCCTAAGGGGTGAGGAGTAATCCAGGTGGATATTAATGGACACCCACCTATTCCACTTGTATCCCCAAAATTGTTTCTTTTTGTTTCCTTAATTGTAACATAGTTGTCTATTTTTTCCATTTTTTGGATCCTGAACTTCCGAAGTCCTTTTAAGGCCCTAAACAACATTTTTTTGGAAAACATGCAATCTCACAAATCCTAGTAGCAATTTTTAATTTCTGTATTTATTGGGTAGATATTTCTAACGAGGTATCATATGTGTCAAACAAATATCATATGCTAAAGTTACGACCTTGGGAAGTTGGTGTAACAACTAACCCCAATGAGGTCCACAAACTTTTCTCACTTCATCTCCTAGGGTAAGGTTTTTGGATGTTTGGGGTTTTCCCTTATTTTTCAATAATAATAAGGCTTGTGAGCCTCATTGAAACACAATTCAAAGGAATGTAGTCGCCACATATCTTCTTAGAGATAAGCTACCATCACTCAATCTTGTTTGCTTCCATTCTGCATGTAAACAATTTTCAGTATTATGTTATTTATGACTTGAAGTTCTGTTTTCACTCTAGTTCTGTGTTTCTACTGAAATTTGTATTTCATTTTTTTCTAGCATGAATCTGGATCAATTAACGAGGACTTATTAGATCAAAAGATAACTATTCTGGATTTGTTCTAGGAAGTTAAGAATTCACTATTGTCCTAGATATCAACTAATTGTTTCCTTGACTGAACATCTATGTGTTTATTCACTCAGTTTCCTAATTATTTTTTATCTTTTAACTATTAATTAGCTTATATTAGTTTCATTTTTCCAATTAGATAGTTTCAACTTATGATCTAGATTCCTCTATTATGATGATTGTAGATATCTCACAACACTCTAAAACACCAAGCATGGCTACTAAGTCTAAATGAAGATGGATCTCTTACCCCAAATGGTGTGATGTCTAGTTTGGACCTCATATTGTATAGAATCTCTAGTAATGGTTGTAAGGTCATTTATCCCTATCAATAATACCTTATAGAGGGAACTTTACTAGTAGGAGGATAGGCCATATAGTGATCCATATTAGATATCGTTGGCCAAATATCTTTCACAATGCCAAAGAATATGCCAAAATTTGTGATAGTTTCGAAAGGATGGGTTGCCTAGTATAATTAGATGAAATTTCTTTTATAAACACAACTAGTGGTAGATCCCTTGCATAGGTAGCTAAGCTCACTACTAGAAAATTTAGAAATGATGGGATAAAGGAGAAACCTAATAAATTAGTCCCTGACATAGATGATGTAGAGAACTGTGATAGAGGGACACAAACAAAGGGTCATAAAAATTAGGAGAAGGCTGACTAAAAATTGTGTATATTTAGGCAAAATGGATTATGGCTAAGTAAGGCTATTAAAAGATATCAAATTTAACTTGCAATATAGGAGGAGGCCACACAATTTTTTTTTATTTTTTATGGTAACACTTGTGTGGAAGCCCAAGTTTCCAAACATAAATCTATGGCTACATATTATGAGGAAGGGATAGTAACCCTAAAGGAATGACAAGCAATAAAAAAGCTCAACTAGATTTAGGAGATCATTTTGGGTATCCATAATGGGACTGTGGAAATAAGGTTATAGAAAGAGTGAGAGAAGACCTTTAAACCACAAAAGAAGTAGAAACCTTAGAGGCACAAAAGAAAAAACTTGGCATATTTACGGAATCTGTATTTAGTTTCATAATTCCTTCTCTTGTATATGAACTTTTTTTATATGAGAAGTATATGTTATCTCAATTCATGGAAATTTCTAAGAGGAAATCCTACAAGGTGACCTCTATAATTCTGGAAGTCTACTATAAGTGTAGCAATGGGGATAAAGTATTGTTGTGAGAATTGTATGAACATACTATACTATCACACCATGATCTTAGGTGGAAACCTAACCATTTTTTCGGTGATGTTCAACCAAAAGTTTTGACTTCTTTCCTAAATACTCATGTTCAGTAGAGAATTTCCCTATTCATCATTCAAAAGAATCAAGATTGTCACCTTTTAGTTAGGGGTGAATTTCATTAGCCAAGAGATATCGTCCATTGGCATTATCAATTGGCTAAATCTCCCCTACAAGTAGAACTGATATCCTTTACAAGAATGTAATCCATTAATCGATGCATTAGGAAATTTGAATTTTTGAAGATAAAATACCTAGAAGGATGTAAAAAAAATATGGGAGTAGGCTATAGAGGATATAAGGAAAACAAATGCACTTAATTTTATGAACCTCCAAGTAACCACTCATATGATAAAAAAGTATGTTCAGTGTAGAAGGAGATGTGGGAATAAATGGATTAGACTTTGGTTCCATTTTCCCTTGATTTGGCTGCCTTCACCAGAGTACCAAAGTGATTGCAACATAGAAGCAGTAAGTGAGGCTATCTATTGGCAAAGGGATTGAATCCACGAGAGAATTTTACATAGCATATGACCATCATCAAGCTGAATACAACATTAGAAACCTCCATGCTAGGTGCTCCTACTCAAATTCAGATTTGGATTAACTACTTGGTTGCATGAGAACATGCAACAGTTTTAGCTGGGGGGATATTATGGCACTTAAAATGACATATTTTCCACACATATTTACCTCCTCTATTGACCACTTTTATTCATCATAGTATTATCCTAAAGCCTACCTTGACTTTGAGTAATAAATTTTTTCCAATGTACATTTTCTCATGAATTATTTCATTTCAAGCAATTATACTTGTGTGTTTAGGGGAGAACTAGCCTTTTTGTGCTTGCTAATTAAATGAATAATGAGATGTTGCTCCAAATATACTACTATAGGTACTATTGTAGGTGTTTTCAATGTTATAAGAGCTACTAAAGGTGTTGTCATAGTTATTGTAACACCCCTCAATGTTACATTGTCCTAGCACTTGACATAACACTTGTATGCATCAATTTTCATCATTATAACATAAGGTATAACAATGTTGTAACACCTCCTGGCATGCTCCAGTTGATAAAACACCTCCCATCAGTTGTTGTAACACCTAGGTTTCAATTGTTGTAACACATATGTCACATTTGTTGTAACACATGTTGCTATAACACTTATTATAATGATTGAACATGCCTCTTTATTGCTATAATACCTACAACTACTACTAATGTTACACCATCGTCACATAATTTTCGTTGTCAATTTTCATTGTTATTACATCATTAGGTTTTTACATATGATATGATGACCTGTTAAGTGGATTATGCATGGTTTGGAAAATGAAAAGGTTGTTAGTTTGGGACAACTTAACCCCACTAATTGACCAAGATTTCTCCAACACAATTTAATCAACATCGTGACCAGATGATGTGGATGCCTATCTTTTGATTGTCATTTTTTTCTATCTTTAATGAGTTGTTGTAATGATAATGAGATAGCCTAAGAATCACAGATTCTCATGGCTATCCTCAACTCTCTATGTTAAGATAGAAAATCAAATAATTCTATAAATACTATGCTTAATGTGGGTAGGGGAGGAAGATTGTGAATATAATTTTGATACTTTGTTTCTAATTAATAAAGAATACTTTTATTTTCCTGTGCACTTTGTTTCCATGACTAAATCTTGATTTAAGTTCTAGTTGCTACTATAACTTTTGCCCAATACCTTAGCTAAGGAGGTAGGGCCCCTCCTTAGCTAGTTACTACTATAAAGTAGTTTAGGTTAGTATTTGTCCATTCCAACTAAGTTCCTATCTGTATGCAAGATATTTCATTATTGCTTTCTTTCTGCAAGCCTAATTAACTTCCTATTATAGAAATTCCAATTCGTGTTCCTATTTTTGTTTATGATATAATTTGATTACATTTATATTTATTGGCACAATTGTCTCTGTTCTCAGAGTTTACACCAACATGAATGTGATTAATGATTAATTGTACGTAGAGTTATAATAACTTAATTGTCTGTAGGTATCCATTTTTTCATTAACATTTTCTATACAACTTTATATTTTTTCATTAACTTTGAGCTCCAATTTTTATACATGCCAATATAAAACCCCTTTGCTTGCTATATATCCCCCAATATATTATGACATTCTTTCCTCAATATATATCCCCCAATATGAACCTACGTGGTATGATATTGCAAATTTCTCCCCGAGTGAAGCCCCCGTGATATGCTCAAAGAATGCAAGTATCTGATGAAGATTAATTATGTTTTCTGGTATTTGGCTTCATGGGGTAGTCTGAAATACCATCTCTCTTACACCTTTTTATAGCTCGCACTATCTCCATTTTTGGAAAATACAACAAAATTGGATCAATGAACTTACGAGTTTATCTATGTTTCTTTTGGATATCTCACTTCACACATAAATAGATGAGTTATGTTTTTTGTATTTGGCTTCATGGGGTAGTGAGAAACACCATCTCTCTTGCACCTTTTTATAGCTCACACTATCTCCATTTTTGGAAAATACAACAAAATATGGATCAATGAACTTACGAATTTCCCTATGTTTCTTATGGATATTTCCTTGACACATAACTATCTCTCCATAAATGGGGTCACAACTCTAAGATTTGACCCATGATTAATTTCATTAACCTAGCTTAATTCTTCATTGAGCTCTTTCTATCTAATAACATTTTTTATTCAATCAACTTGAATTTAATTTGTAAAATAAAAGGTATTAAAAAGTAAAACCTTAATTAATTTGAATAAAAAAAATTATACTTTGATTTAATTCACAAAAATTTAAAATATGGTTATCATAGCTAAAATGTAACTCAAAATTTAATAACAATTTTAATTGATCAACTTAAATTTAAATTTGTAAAATTTGTTTTATCAAAAACTAAACTCTTAATCGAGTAGAATAAATTTTTTTTTATAGTATGATTTAGAAAAATAAAATAAAACAACTTAAAAATTTCATAATTTTCCTGGAAGTTTGTTTGTGGTCTTTGATGTATGGACATATATTTTAATTTAAAAATATAAAATATAAAATCTTTATTTTTAAAACATGGTAAGAACTTCTAGAATATGGCTTATGGCTTGAGTGAGATCACGTTCAATTGTATTTTATATTTTAAATAAAAAACCCGACATGTAAATTTTTTAATTTAAAACCTAATATTAACTTGTAGTTTAAGTAAGACTATATTGTTAAACTTAAATGTCTCTTATATTTTATTTTAATATATATATATATATATATATAGATATAAAAATAATACACTATTATCATATTTATAATAAACTAAAAAAATATTAATTTTTTCATATTCATCTTTCAATGCTAGAGTTTGTCTTTTATCTTTTTATGTATGAACATATGTTTTAATTCAAAAATATAAAATATAAATTCTTTAATTTTAAAACATTGTACTAGAATATGACTTTTTATGTATGAGCATACATTTTAATTTAAAAATATAAAATATAATTTTTTTAATTTTAAAGCATTGTACTCGCTTCTAAAAATGACTTAGGTAGGATAAAATTCATATTCATTTTTTAATCTTTAATGTATTTTATATTTTAATTCAAAAATATAACATATACAATGTTTAATTTAAAATATAGTACTAACTTGTAGTTTAAGTGAGAATACATCTTTAAATTTTAAACATTTCTTATATTAAGCAAATTTTTTTGGTATAAATCACATAGGAGAAATTTTTGGCCAACTCTCTTCGAACCAACAAGTGTGGCTACCAGATGATGAACCACACTTGTTGGTTCTAAACTTGTCGGCCAAAAATTTCTCTTATGTGATTTCTATAGAAAGACTTTGCTTAATTCATTATAGATCACAGAAACATGAATACAGAACTTTCTTATATTTTTAATTTAAAACATAATTATATTAGACTTTATGCTTATGTGATCATTTTTTGGAAAAGTATGATCCGGATTATCCATAGTATTCTGTTCATTATGTCGATGTTTCGAACTCCAAAAGGGATCCATCATCAGGACATAAAATGAATGATAGATTGAGAGAAGAATCTACCGACCAGATCAGATAAATAAATACCTAATGGATGATAAATTCAAGTAGAAGCCGACTAATTCAAAAAACTAAACTACATATACTATTCAATTTTATTATTATTTTAGTTTTATTTATTTAATTTTAATTTAATTCTTATTTTAATTAACCTAATATGAATTAGTAAATAATAAAACTAATTAATTCTATTGAAATAACAAATAAATAAATAAATTAAATGTAATAAGTTTATTTGTATAATTAGTTTTTGATTTTTTTTGTATAATTAGTTTTTAATTTTAATTAGTTTCTAATTTTAAATTTACTTTTAATTTAGTAATCTAATTAAATATAATTAGTTTATTTCAATTTAAATTCATATTTTCATTTTAACCTAATATGGACTACTAAATTATTATATAATTTATATATAAGGAATAAGTCTAACTATTTTTTTTACTGAAACAAACAAATAAATAAAATAAAATAAATTAATCCACTAAATACCTAACTAGGAAAATAATAAATGATTTGATTTAGATTTAAATTATTTTATTTTTATTTTTTATTTATAATAATTTATAGATTAATTTTATTGATAAATAATTAATCCCTAAGTAACTAACTAACAAAGTAATAAATTATTTATAGATTACTTTTATTTATAAATTTCTATATTAATGTTAATGTTAAAATCTATTGTCACTAGAATTATATTTATTTATTTATTTTGTTTTATTAGTTAATAATCATCTATATTAACTTAAAGTAATCTTAAATTATTCATTAATAATAATAATCATTTATTTATCTATTTACAAATAAATGGTTATTATGTCAAATAAATAATTATTAATTCTTAAATTTTTTATCACTAAGACAAATGCTAGTAATTAAGGAAGGGGAGAGGGAGATACGAGTGATACTACACCTCGAAAGATCTGGAGGGATTGATATGTCTAATCAGGGGAAGCCAATTTCCACTAATCTCATTTCCATTGTCCCTATTGAGATTATGAGGAAACTTCATAATTTCGATAGCCTCTCTGATTTTCCTCTTTTGATAATGATCCTCCCTTGTAATAATTCTGGTGTCCTCCAAACACACATGATGCTTGGTTTTGATGAGTGTTCCACAAGGGCCGATGTACGAGATCTCCCATTCTTAATATCAGCTCCGTGCTCTTTAAGTCTTGTTTTCAAATATCGTCCTGTCTCCCCAATATAACTTTTGCCGCACGAACAATCAATCTTATACACACCCTTAAGTTGCTGATGATCGACGTTATCCTTAACTGACCTCATTTTCTGCCTAATCATTCCACATGTTGTAAACTGAGTGACTATGTCCTTCTTTCTTAAAATCTTAGTGATTTTATTTGTAACCCCTTGAATGAATGGAAGGTACACTTTCCCACAATTTTCTTTCCCGTAGTTTTCTCAGGGACCCTTGGAGAGGACCTTTTCTTGAGCTCTTTTTATAGCTTTCTTAATATTAAACTCCTTGTATCCTATATCCTTAAAAACAGAGGTTAAGTGTTTAATTTCTTCATTTAGGTGATCAGAGTCAGAAATTCTAAGAGCCCTAACAACAAGAGTGTTTAAGACGCCAAATTTTTGGGATGGATGATGGTATGAATCAACATGAAGATAGATTTTCGTATGTGTTTTCTTCCTAAATACCTGGTGTCCCAAAGTACCATCCTCCTTTCTACTAATCAAGAGATCTAAAAAAGGAATTTTACCGTTTTCTTCAAGCTCCATAGTAAACTTGATTTCGGATGATATAGAGTTAAGATGATTAAAAAACTTCTCAAGCTCAGCCTTGCCATGAGTCCATTTTAAGTTGGTGTTATCAACAAATATTTTCCACCATGTTGGTTTCAAAGGGTATGAGTCAAGGGATTTTCTTTCAAAGTACTCCATGTATAAGTTGGCGACAATAGGTGAGAGCGGGGATCCCATGGCGACTCCCGATATCTGCTCATAATAATTGTCTTGAAAACTGAAAAAGTGGAACACAAACAAATTTCCGCAAGTTTTGTTGTTTCTGGATCAGTGACTTCTTTTATAACATGAACAACTTCATCGAGAGGAATCTTTGTAAACAAAGAAACCACGTCAAAACTCACCAGAATATCATCCTTATCAACCCTCTCATTCTTGATAAGTTTCACAAAATCATTAGAGTCCTTTATAAAAGAGTCTGTGTTTCCAACCAGAGGCTTCAGGATCTTAGCCACATATTTAGCTAATTCATAGGTAGGGGAACCAATGGTGTTGACTATTGGTCTAAGAGGGACCCCCTCTTTATGAATTTTTGGTAATCCATAAATTTGAGGTATAACCTCATAGGATGGAATTAGGCTATTTTTCAGTTTATCATCAAAGTTTGATCCCATGATAGCCTTCTTGACCTGTTTTATAACCTTAGGAATGGGGTTGGAGTTAATTCTTCGATAACTACCACAATTTAGATGCTCATTCATTTTTTGAATGTAATCATTCTTATCCAAAACAACAGTTGCTCCTCCTTTATCATCCTTAAGCACCACTATCTTATCATTATTACGAAGTGATCTAAGAGCAACCTTCCCTTCCTTATTTAATTTACTCTTTGGCTACTTAGATTTCATCATAATAAGGGAACACTCATGTCTTAATACTTCTTTGTCATCTAATGAAAGGCCTTGAGTCCCATTCTCAATGTTGCAGATGATGCTTTCAAATGGAATGTCCTTGGGAGAGACTGGGAATCCCAAGCCTTTGCTAAGAGTATTAATTTCTTCAGGAGTGAGCATTAAGGAAGAGAGATTAACAACTTTCTTATTAGGCAATAGTTTTGAAACACTTATATTCGAGACACTGTTATTCGGATTCCCCAACTCTTTACTGAAAACAAACCTATCATTTCTGCAATTTTTGCCCCCATATTCCTTGGGTTTTTCCCTAAATTGAGTATCTACGCAGATCACATTGGCGTTGTTCATATCAATCTTATTGGGACTTCTCTCATTAATGGTAAAACCTATGTGCTCACCTATCAGATTTATTTGACATCCTATATAAATTTCAGGAACGCAGGAGCTATCACCCTCTACACCATTGTTGTTCTTATCCATTTCTCCTATCAGATTTTTAGTGCTCTTATTGTCATTCGTTCGGTGTCCTATATTGATTTCAGGGACGCAGGAGCTATCGCCCCTTACGTCGTTGCAATACCAATTGTCTAACCTTTCATAACCAATGCTTGCTTTGTTATCAAACCTTTCAATGTTTGCTCTATCAGCAATGCTGTCGTCTACATCGTCATCACTATTCTTACCCTGTTCGCCGTCCTCGCTATCAACACCTCCCTTACAAACATAATTTCCAACATCGAGAGTGCTGGAATCAACGTAGAAGACATCATCACTCATCAATGCGTTTCTTCCTTTTGCATCCACTGTGCTCACAACATCCACTACGTTCTCAACATTCAATGGAACTATTACTGTGTCACCTATCTTGGATGCTGGAAGTACTCCGTTCTCCACAGCTGAATTGATTATTACCACGTTATCAACCTTAGCTCTCAGTTGACAACATGCGTCCCCATCCTTCGCTACAGGCTGTTTTCTACTTTCGAAACTGCCAGGTTCATCAGAAGCCTTAACTGCTGAAGCCAAAACTGCTAGACCTTTTCCTAATTTGGAGAGCTTTCTGGAATGTCTCTCATGGGCAATTCTACCTTCTTTCTGAGCCTTCAAGGCAGCCTTTGCATCAATTATTCTCCACAAATCGAAGTTGATCATCCTAGCTAATTTTAAGTGAGCGGAAAGGGTAGAGTGACTGAGCTTATCTAATGCAACCCGCGTTTTCTTGATTTCACCATGAATGAGAGCCAGACTTAATTTTAAAAATGAATTATTTTTATATCGATTAAAAAGCCTATGTTTTACCTAAGCAAATCGAGGTATGATCTTATAGTATCTACACTGTTTCAGAAAGTGAAAGGTCGATAACTCTTTTTTCAATCTTTATCTTTGAAATTTCGAGAGAACAGAGATCATTTGGTGTATCCCCTCCGTACCGGAAGTTATGTTAGACTTTAAGCTTCTGTGGTCATTTTTTGGAAAAGTATGATCCAGATTATCCACAGTACATTATGTTGACGTTTCGAACCCCAAAGAGGATCCATCATTAAGACAAAAAATGAATGATAGATTGAGAGAAGAATCTACCGACCAGAACTAAACTACATATACTATTCAAATTTTTATTATTTATTTATTTTAATTTAATTTTAATTCTTATTTTAATTAACCTAATATAAATCAGTAAATAATAAAACTAATTAATTCTATTGAAATAACAAATAAATAAATAGATTAAATAGATTAAATATAATAAGTTTATCCGTATAATGTAATAAGTTTATTTGTATAATTAGTTTTTTTTTGGTATAATTAGTTTATAATTTTATTTTTACTTTTAATTTAGTAACCTAATTAAATATAATTATTTTATTTCAATTTAAATTCATATTTTTATTTCAAATTCTTTGATTCTTAAATTATTATTATTATTATTTTATTTATATCTATATATATATATATATATATAATATTTATTATTTATTTATTATTTATTATTTTTATTTTTTGGCAAGCTCTTTGATTTTTAAATTAAAATTAATATTTTATTTTATTTTACTTTATTTTTATTTTTATTTTTTAAAAGAATATACTAATTTTTACCCTTAATAAACTATTAAGTAAATATTTTTATCAGGTTATTCTGTGACTATGACTATGGAACTTATTTATTTATTTATATATATTTTAGAATAGAATTAACTATTCCATTTTCAACCTTTACAACTAACTAATATTTATATAAGGTCGTTGATTTCTAGTTAGTTTATTTTAAGATTTAAATCTCCCTTTATATGATATTTTATTTGAAATATAATTAACTTATATTTATTTAAAATATAGTCAACTATTATCTATTACTTATGTTTATAGTATATTAACTCACTAATTTTAATATATATTTATAAAATTGTCTATTTACGTTAATAAGAAAATTAATAACCGGATTTAACTCACTTGGATATCAATAAATAAATAAATAAATAAAAAATTTTGGTCTAACTAGCCGTTTCCTGGTCAAATCTAGCCGTTACTTGGATATTCTGCCTGGTCTATTTATAATGCATAGCAAGATCTGCTCATTCAACTTGTCCTGACGAACCACACTGGTTGCCCGATCTATTTATAATGCATAGCAAGATCTGCTCATTCAACTTGTCCTGACGATGAACCACACTGGTTGGTTCGAAACGTGTCGACAAAAAATTATCTCTATGTGATTTTAGCCGAATATTCTTCTCTAAATTGATATGGATCACAGAAGCCTAAATTCAATAATTAAAATGGATTACTAAATTATTATATAATTTTTATATATAAAAAATAAGTCTAATTTTTTTTTTACTGAAATAAATAAATAAATAAAATAAAATTAATTAATCCACTAAATACCTAACTAGGAAAGTAATAAATGATTTGATTTAGATTTAAATTATTTTATTTTTATTTTTATTTATAAATTAATTTTATTGATAAATAATTAATCTCTAATTAGCTCACTAACAAAGTCCTAAATTATTTATAGATTAATTTTATTTATAAATTTTTATACTAATGTTAATCTTAAAATCTATTGTCCCTAGAATTAATTTTCTATTTTTATTTTGTTTCATTAGTTACTTAATTTATTTATTAGTTAATAATCATCTATATTAACTTAAAATAATCTTAATAATTATTTATTATTATTAATAATCATTTATTTATCTATTTACAAATAAATGGTTATTATGTCAAATAAATAATTCTTAATTCTTAATTTTTTTATCACTAAGACAGATGTTAGTAATTAAGGAAGGCGGGAGAGAGATACCAGTGATACTACACCTCAAAAGATCTGGAAGGATTGATATGTCTAATTAGGGGAATAATTATACTTTGAATGAGAACACATCTATATACATCTTTTAATCCTAAACATAATTTTTAATTATACACTTATATTTTACTTAAACAAATAAAAAATATGAAAATTTTAATTTAAAAAAAAATAATTTAAAAAATTTAATACTAACTTCTAGATTGTAATTTAAATATTCATAGTCATTTTTCATCCTTCACTTCTAAACCCATATTTTTATTTAAAAAAATATAAATTACAATTTTTTCCCTTTAAAAAACTTAATGTCAATTTTTAAAATGTGATTTAAATATTCATAATCATCTTTTAACCTTAGTTTTTAAATTATAACTTTGAATTCATAAAATCAATTATTTATAAATCCATATTTAAAAAAATATAAAGTAAAAAATATTTTATTTAGACAATTTAAAATTAGTTTTGACAGGAAGTTTTAAGTGTTTTTATTGGTTAGATTGAATAGTTAAGATAATTAGCTATTATTCTTTTCACTCCAACTCAATTTTTGTGAGAGATATATTTGGCCTTTCTAATAAAGCTCAAAGAAGAAACTCCATGAATATGGATATAGGCACATTAACGTTATCAAATGAATATAGACACATTAATGTTATCAAATGAATGATATTATTTTAGGAATAAAACATCTAAAAAGCCATCCATATCTGTAGTTTACCAACCTTAAATTGTTATATCACATGACCATTTCACAACGTACTTGGCTGAAACTTATATGATTTTTTTAATGAGTTTTTATCCACCAAACAATCTAAGACATCATGGTTGGATTTTTTAATGAGTTTTTATCCACCAAGCAATCTCAGACAACATGGTTTGATGTGCTAATTTAAAGTCTGGAGGCACTTTAAATATAATAGGATATTTTTTAATGACTGGTCTTCTTGAAAGAGGGACGTGGAATGACGATTACGGGTGAATTGTTCCACTTCTCTAACAGGAACATTGTTAGTTTTATATACACTATTTGTAATTAACAAGTTGGGGCTACCACTTAGAACACATGGGTTATCAGTGTGGCACTTTAGAGTAGATTGCAAGTTAGCAGTTTGGTGCACTTTTGGGTTCCTAGGTTAGTCTATAAATTAGAAGTGTCTTTCATCGATACAGAGAAGCAGTGTTGAAGAATTGGTTGTTATTTTAGTTGTTTTGTTTGGGATCTTACTGGTTAACCTCTTTAGAGACCTCATCTAGCACCTTATACATTTCAAAAGGCTTATACAGACCAAGGAATAAGAGGTCGGCGTTACCGAATACTCATTGGGAGCGGGCTAGAGCAGAGGAAGCTTCTCAGGGAGGCTCATGCACATCCTATGAAGAATATTTCTCATGATATTGTTCCTATAGTCATGCCACACTACCATACATGGTGTCAGATATATGGTTTTCTAATTATCTGAATGACTAGATTGATTGTCAAAATATGGTTAGCATATGCTTCATCTAAATGCCTAGATTGATTCTCCAAATATGCTCATGCTTCATCTGAATGCCTAGATTGATTCTCAAAATATGCTCAACATATGCTTCATCTGAATGCTTGAGTTTGTTAGGTTTTTATTTTTATTTTTTTAATTGACAGCCTAGATTGATTCTCAAGGGAATATTTAGATTGATTCTCAAGGGAATATGCTCAACGCCTATAGTGTGTTAGAGAGTTAGAGAGTTTGTTAGGTTGCATTGATATTGCACTGAATTTTAATAAATTAAAGAGTGTGTTAGGTTGCATTGAATTTGTTTGTTATGGAAGTCACAAGCATATATTTTCTTGCCCAAGATTGGACCACAAGAGCTATGAGGACCAAACCTCCCCACCTAACCATTGGACCACATCCTTGGGACTATATATAAGGAACTTACCGAATTTAAATTAGCACATCAAACCATGATATATGAGATTGCTTGTGGATAAAAACTAATTAGAAAATTATATCAAAGGTCTCAGCCAAGTAGCCTATGAAATGGTCGTGTGATGTACGAATTTAAGGTTGGTAAGCTACAAATATGGATGGTTTTTTTTGGATGTTTTAATTCTAACCTAACATCATTCATTTGATAACAAATATGAAATGAATTTATTAATGTGTACATGTTTCCATAAAAGAATGTATTAACGTGAAAATGTTTCCATAATGTTGGTTTTTGAATTTATTAGAGATAAATTAATTGATTTGTATGGGGTTTCTTTTTTATCAATATAAATAAGGTGGGGGGATTCTATTCTGAAGGGCCAAACATATCCCTGATAGGAATTGAGAAGCTCCATAGGATGATATTGAAAGGTGGAGGCATTTTATTCCTTAAACTTTATTAGAAGGGTCAAACATATTTCTAAGATGAAGAGCCTAAGAGAAGGGGATGACAGCTGATTATCCTAACCACTCAATTTAACCAATGGGTATATTTATAAGAGATACTTGAACAACATTTACGTTTTTTTTTTGGTAGGTAAGCACCCATGGGGGATTTCAACCAGTGACCTATTGCAAGGAGTGCCTTAATAGTGCACCCATTCACCGTCAATCCAAAGCCCCATAGGCTGAACAACATTTAAGTTAAAATTGTTTTTTTTTTTTTTTTACTTTATATATATATATATATTTTTAATATAGATTTATAAATAATAAATATTATAAATTTATTCTTATTCAAAATTATAATTTAAAATTTAAGGTTGAAAAATAATTATGAATATTTACATCGCATTTTAAAAGTTCACATTAAGTTTTTTAAATTAAAAGTTTTGTATTTTATATATTTTTAAATAAAAATATGGATTTGAAATTAAGGTCGAAAGATAATTATGAATATTTAAATGACAATCTAGAAGTTAGTATTAAATTATAATTATATATATATATAAAAGAAGAAGAAGAAGAAGTGAATAGTTAGAATTTTAAGTTTAAGATTGAAAAATTAATATAAATGAATATATATTAATTTCCGCTCAAACTATAATTATGTTTTTAAATTAAAAATTTTGTATTTTGCAATTTTAAAATAAAAATATGAGAACTGTTTAGAATTCAAAGATATAGGTCACTTAAATTACAACTATAAATTCTTGCTATATTTAAATTTAAAAAATTATATATTATATTTTTGAATTAAAATATAGAATACATTTGAGATTAAAAAATGAATATGAAGGTGATCTTACTCATAAAAAATAAATATGAATATGTTCTTATTCAAGTCATATTAAGTTAGTACATGTCTTTAATTTGAGAATTTTTGTTGTGGTATACCTTCTTGGCACTGTGTGGATCATTTTTTTGTGGCTTTGGAGTTTTTTGTTTTGTACAACCAGTTATGCTCTCTGAATTCAGAGTTGTTATTTCCTTTTGTTGGATCATATTAGTGTTTTCCTTCTTTGGATCTCCATGGATTTTGATGGATTTCTTGTTTTGCTGATTGCAAGTTTTATTTACGCTGATTGACAACAGATTGTAATCTGAAGTGTAGTTGGATTTAGAAAAATTCAAATTCAATGGTTGGAACCTTGTATGTGTAAAAATATATTTTTTATTATGTGTATTGGTGTAATTAATGTTTTAGATATATAACAAACTTGCTTTACAAAGTCATAAGTAACTAAATTATGATATTAGTTTATTTGAACATAATAAGTGTTAAACATATATATAGATTTTAAAGAAACATGTAACAAGATTATTAGCCATGGAGATTTATCCCTACTTGATCATGGAAATTTATTACAATATCATGTGAAATATCACGTCTTATGATTACCACATGCTATAAAAACCATAAGTGAATTGTTATGACACTTCTTCATGTGACATTATTTTTAACTTCTAAATTAAATAAAAATGGAAAAAAAATGTGTATACTATTAAGCTAGCACACCTAAATTTAATTCTACTAATATGTCCATCCCCAGTTTCGTCCACATATAAATTTACAATGTAGATATAGTCAAATTTCATAAAACTAGTTTTGAAAATATTGAGTGTGTTTTAACGTAACTCACAACTTACATAACCATATTGTTCAATAAATAAAATAATAAAAATAAAGAAATTTCAGTGTTAACTTCATAACACTCTTGCACATAGACAATTATTATGCCGTAAGGCATTCCCCTTTGAGAAGAACTCCCTTAGCTGCCCCTTTCCATCATTTGTCCATGTCAATTTTTTTGTTAGAATTCAAATATTATCCATCATTGATGCGAGTTTTGGTTGGTTAAGGTATACCCATAATCATATACATACAACTTTTGTTGTGGCTTACCTTATTGGCGATGTGTGGACCCTCTTTTATGGGTTTGGAGTTTTTTTTGCATTCAACCATGTATGATCTTTCTGAATTTAGAGTTGATATTTCCTTTTCTTGGATCATTTTATTGTTTACCTTCTCTAGATCTCCATGAATTTTAATGGATTTCTTGTTTTATTGATTGCAAGTTTTTTTTCTACCGATTTAGAGCAGATTATAATATGAGGTGTGGTTGGGATCAAAAAGATCACAATAATACTCAAGTATTAATGTTGAAAGTGCATGGGAACTTGAGGTAGTGAGAACCAATGACAAAGAAATTCGATTAATTCTTTTAAGAAGGGAACACACAAACTATAATATATTTGCAACGAAGTTTGGTTTTAGTTGAACCCTCATTTTTACCAGCCACATGCCTCTGTTTTTTTCAAATTGGTATGCTCTTTGTGAATTCAGAGTTGTTATTACCTTTGGTTGGATCATGTTATTGTTTGCCTTCTCTGGATCTGCATGTATTTTGATGGATTTCTTGTTTTGTTGATTACAAATTTTATTTTTGTTGATTGAGAGAAAATTGTAATCTGAGGTGTGGTTGGTGATGAGCCCCAAAAATGTACAATTATTTGGGCTCATTCAACCTCCTAATTTGACTTAATCCACCATTCTCATTAGTTTATTGCATGTTTTTGATTATATTTATGTTAATAGAGTGAATTTGGTTAGTCATTATGCCAACAAGTCTAATGGGTGCTTTGTGTAGCCTTTTTGGTCAATTTGGAGACAAAATTGAAGGTCTTAATGAGCACTTGGCAGCCAAATTCGTGGGAAGACAAGGGAGAGGATTTGTAGGAAGGTGTCCCCTTCATTTATGGGCCCTTACCTCGAATTCTCCACCATCAGCTCGGAGTTCAAGGGCCATCGAATCAATCAGCACAAGGGCAGCCAAGCAAGTCAAGTAGGATTGCTGTTAACTCCAAGTTTTGGGCAGCCGAGTCCCTAAAGTTTAGGAGGACTGTTGGGTCCTCAATTTGTATAAATAAGAAGGCTTAGGGCCTCATTTTGGTTAGCCAGGGTAGCCAGTGGATGTTAGCTAGTTAGCCAGTAGATAGTAGCTAGTAGTTAGTCATTTCGTAGCCTTGTTGTAGTCATTTTGTAATTCAATTTGTATGCAATAGAGTAGCTTTGCTTTCAGCTCATTCTCAAGCTCTCCTTGTGGACAGTTTTGATGTAACTCTTCATTCTTGATTAATAAAGATGAATTCAGCTTTGCACCAGCTCTAAATCTCTCTTGGGAGGCTGTAGCTCTTGGGGTTGGGCCCATCTCAAGCGCCCAGTACCTCCCTTGTTTATTTTTATGTGTGTTTGCTGCGTTCTTAAAATAAAATCTGCTTTTTAGATCTTGCTTTGTTATTTTGGTTGTTTTTGTTGGTTAAAGTAGCTTTTTATGTTTGGGAATCGATTGGTAGGAGTTTGTCATGCATTTAGATCTTTCGGAATGTTCTTGCTCACGTGATGTACATGATTCTCTTTCCAAACAAGGCTGCTGTTTATTCATTTCATTGACAGTTAGATTAAGTTAGCTAGGACTTAGTTTGTTTGCAAGAATTCATTGATTCGGTTGAATGTGCATTGTGCAGGGCATCTCTATCACTCACTCACATGGTCAAGCTTCATCAGAGCCATCTGATTCATCCCATATCTAGGCTTCTCGCTTCACACCCATCCTCTTGCCCACGTAACCCTACCTTCTTCTCCATTGTTGTCTCAACTACCTTAAAGCCAAATCAACCTTCCACATATCATCTCACCACTCCATCCATCAGTTCCTGGGTCACTTCAGACCCCCATCCTACCTCCATAACCATCCATGCATCTTCCATCAATCACCCATCCTCAAAAATCCCATTTCGAAACATCCTGTAGAAGAATTACAGAACATCCTGTAGAAACCCCTGCAGACTTCCTGTAGAAGTTCATAAACACGGTTGCATGGCATCTAGACTTTGTGAAACTCTCAGAAAGAATGTTAGGGATCCCTTAGACCCTCTCTGTACCATCCCAACCTTTTCCAAGCATTTATCCTCCTTGATCCATCCCTGCACAGTGAAAAGCCAGTTAAAAGCACATGCATGATAATTCTAATAACTTAATAAAAAATACAAAAAGATGTTTTCTTCAGATAGTGATAACTTAGACACATGCATTTTACCTTCCTAGAAGTAATGGCATCTCTTCTTGTAGTTTGCATTCTCATTTTTGCATCAATAGGACTAGTTGGTAGAATTAGGGTTTGCTAGGGTTTGCTAGGGTTTGTGTTTCTTTTTGGCTTTCAGTTTCTTTTCGCAAGTAGATTAGCTTCCTTTGAGTTAGCTTTCGTCCATCAGTTAAAAAGCTTCTTCTAAGAGCTCATAGAAGTTGGCTTGAGCCCCTAGCGGACTTGTGCCAGCTGACCAAGTGACAGCTGCGGCAAGAGCTAGTACTTGTGCATACAACACCGTCGCTTTCAAGTTTGTTACGAACTACCGGGTTGATAAAATTAAAGAAGGGAGTTCCAGGAGTTGTAGCATTATTGCTACAATACTGGGGCCCACCATCTTTCTGGCGCTGTTGCCGGGGAAGCGTCAGAGTATTAGTGATTGTTGCTATTATTCTATTTTCTACTACAACCTTCTGCTAAGTAGTTTATTTCATTTCCATTATGCAATTTCGTTTTTGCAAAAGTAGATTAGAATTTCCCGCTTTCATAGATTAGCATTTCAATTCCGCAATTTCATTTCTGCAAGTGTAGATTAGCAATTCAATTCTGCAAGCGTAGCCTAGCATTTCATTCTTGCAATTTCATTTGTGCAAAATAGATTAGTCCTTTCATGCTTTCATTTCAATTCCGCATTTTCGTTTCAGCAAGATAGTTAGTTGCAGTTCAACCTATTTTAGTTTTGTAGGTACAAGAAGAAAAATGAAAAAAATCAACCAAAAAGATTTCATTTCATGCCTTGTAGGAGTAGAGATAAGTTAGAAAAATGATTGCACAACACCCCCCATTGCTTCACACAGCCCACTTTCTCTCTTCTTCGATGGCTGTGACTAAGAAGAACCCCTGGGTGGACATCAAGGCATATTTAAAGAACCTCTAGGGGAGAAGAAGAAAAAAAACCATTCCTCTGGAGCAAATGGCTACAAGGAGAAATGTTGGGAGCAGTCCCTTGTCCAAAAATGAATTTGCAAATCAGATTGAAGATTTCAAGAGTGATATGAGGCAGTTTCTTGCCATGCAACTGGATACCTTGCGGATCCAAAAGAAGCAAGAAGAAGCCAAGAGGGCTTTGGTCATCTTTTGTCCTAGGTGCACTAGAAAGCATCCTAGGAACGAATGTCCAATGCACTCCCTAGAAGTGTGTTTTGTCTGTGAAGAATACCATCCTACGAATCAGTGCCCTTCCTTGCCTGGACTTAAAGTTGCATATCAAAGAGTTAAAGGAGCCACTGAACCACTTTACTATATGAACCAAAGGAGGCCACATGAACCTAGATCTTACCAGCAGGAACTGCAAGGGACATCCGAGACCCATTATGACCCTTATCAAGCCACTTTCATGCCTTCTTGGGGTCCCCCTGCTCATCCTTTCTGGTTCACACCTCCTCCTTGTTCCTTCACAGATCCATATTATGCCCAACCAGTTGCTCATTCATTTCACTCTTATGCTCAGCCACAGCCTCAGTGGAATGCACCTTATCAGGAGTGGAGGCCCCAGTACAACTCTCATCCCGCTTCTTTCCCTCCATCACCTGCTCATCCACAACCATCGCCTCCTGCTCCACCAAGGCAACCCCAAATGCCTGCTCAACCACAACCCATCCACATCCATCTCAAATACACACCTCCACTCAACTACCCGTACCACCATTTCCAAAACCATACAATGGAGCAGCTCAACCCAATTGCAAAGCTGAGGCACAACATATCCAAATGACTCCTCTTGAGCTCAATGATCTTCACCATAGCTCAGGAAAAGCATTGCAAAAAAGAGATCCTCTTGAAAGCATTGAAGGATCACATCCAGCAAAAGAAGATTCAAAAGAGGAGGTCAAAGAACCATGGGCTGCACTTGATGAAGATAAGAGATCAGAATCAGAGATCGAGAGAGCTTCCTCATGGTTACCATCAAATCTTCCATGTATTCAAGAGAAAGATCAGCAAAAAGAGGAAGATGAGAGAGTCATGTTAGAAGGTGACATGAAACATGATCCAGATCAGCAAAAGAACCAAGGATATCAGAGCTATATTGAGATATGGTTCCAGACAGTCACTAAGTTGCAGCAGTACTCTCTTCCTCAGCTATGTTTTGTACTTTCAAAGTCAGATCATTTGGTCTCTGAGATCTGGATACCTGTCAAAGCATGCATTTTGAGCCTTCACATCATTTTGTCTCTAATCTCGATGTGCAAATGGCTCCATTGGAAGTATTCTTATACTTGAAAATGATTTTGTTTTTCAAGTAGGGTAGGGTAGAAAAAAAAAGGAAAAAAGAGAAAAAATGAAAATAAGAAGAAAATAAAAATCTAAGGTGAAAACCTCCTCGGAGGCGCCTTAGATTGGCTCATTGATTGAAAACCTCCATGAGGCGGTCAATGGGTTGGAAAGAAGAGAAAATAAAAAGGAAATAAGATCTTTGGGTGAAAACCTCCCTTGGAGGCGCCCAAGGCAGGCAATTAGGGTGAAAACCTCCATGAGGCGCCCTAGTTGTTTTTCAAAAAAAAAAAAAAACAAAAGAGAAAAAGAAAAAGAAAAATAAAACTAATTCCATTGGCTAATTGCAGGTTGCAAGAAGGACATTTCATGACAGGAGGAGCACTCAAATCAAGGTTAAAGGAATTTTTCTTGTGCCTTCTACAGGAAGCTCTGTATTTCTACAGGAAACATCCTGTAGAACCTTTGGACGAACCAAATTCAAGTTTAAAATGGAATCTGATGGTGGGAATCTGTTGATTAGGCCTACAAGCACTTGTGTGTCCATCCCTTGCCTTTCTCCATCATTTTTTTCCACCTCCTTGTGCTTCTCATTGTGCTTCTACAGGAACTTCCTGTAGAAATTGTGGGAAACTAGACATGGATTTCAAAAAGTGGTTTGGCGAACATGGTAGCTTCCTCAAGGGTTCAGAAGTCCTCATGCAATCTTCCAACTCCTCCTCCATCATCTCCATACCTGCATCACAGCCCAAGCTCAGTTTTTCCTTCCATGCAAACATTTGCAAAAAGCCTTGAGGCAAAAATCCATAGAACAAAATTTGTTTTTGCCATAACTTGAAAACCATGCATCCATTTGACAAACCGTTTTATGGGGAATTGTACAAGGGTGATGGCAACATGCTTGAGCAGTTTCAGCCAATTCCGGTGCACGGTTTCCAAGAAATCAGCCTCCATCACCATCAGCCATTTTTGCATTTTCTCCATAACCGTGCATCCATTTCAAAACCTGTTTCATGGGGATATGCATATGAGTGATGGTAACCTACCCAAGTAGTTTCAGCCGATTCCGATGCACGGTTTTCGAGAAATCGATCTCCGAAATCTTCAGCCATTTTCCATTTTTCTCGAAATCCGTGCATCCATTGATCACGATTTTGCTATGGGAGATGCATCATGATGATAGAAACATGCTCAGCAAGTTTCAGATCAATCCGCTTTACCGTTTGGGAGAAATGGCGAAAACAAGTTCTGGTTCTGTGACATTGCAGCAGCAGTAGCTTGAAGGTGTAAATTTGAACGTGGAAACAAAGGCATGCAGCTTAGATCTGGTCAGAGGACACCTGCACAAGGAAAAGCAATCAAAAATCATCAGCCAAGCCCTCATGCAACCAAAGGATCCAAGCATGCAGCAGCAGAACATGAGCATGCAGCAGCAAAAAGCTTCACAAGCAGCCGTTTGACTTCAGGTACGTGACTAAACCTTGTTCATCTATTACATGAATCTAGTCTAAGCATTGCATGAACGAATGGAATGGTGAAATTAAGCCATGAATGTAGCAAGACACCCAGTTCTCTAGCACTCACGAGAAAGTCACGCAGCATGCACGGGTCAGTCATGCACGTGAAATTTAAAAAACACAGACAGTGTGGGCAGTCTAACTCCAGTGCAATTGATGGATGAGATTACAGGCAGAGCACACACAGTTAACCACTGCAGTTCATGATAGCACAACAGTTGCATGGGCCAGCACACGTCGTTGCCACCTCACTCCACCAACAATCACGCAGACATCAATGAGCGCTCAGCTGTTAGTCAACTTGCACACAACTGGAAGTGTGGATTTTGTTGGTAATTTTTATTAGCACAAGAGCAGCCGCCATCAAGATTGCTACAGAAAGCTCTGATGCCATTGCAGAACTACAGTTTGCAAAAACACACAAATGAGGGGGCTATGGAGCATATACAGCGGAAGATTGCCAGACCAGTAAATGCAGATCCATCTGCAAAGTTTTGTTCAATAGCAATGGAAAGTTCATCTGGAACAGAAGCAAGAGAAGCTAGAGCCGTTGATTTTGCAAACAAAAATGTGATGGCTATGACTGGTGCAAAGGTTGAGGAAGAACTTTTTGTGAAACAAGGGCCGGTACTTATTTGACTATTGAAGAAAAGAAGAAATTGAGATCCGGTGTTAAAGTGAATTTTGACTTTCTTTCTAACCACAAAAAGCTGCAGTTTACACTGACTTAGGCATTCAACCTTCTTCCTCATCACTTGGAAGCAGTAAAAGTCAGATGGATTTGATTAAAGCAGAGAGCCTCCCTGATTTGAGTACTTTATCTATTATTCAGGCAGGTTATAATGTCATATCAAGTATTTGGTGGTTCTATTCTTTCATTTCTTCATAAAAGTCTCTTTGAAGTATCAGCACAAAAGGATGAACCCGCTAGAAAAGACAGTACAAGCATAAAGAAGCATCCAAAGTAACTGTGAAGTATTTCCACAGAGATGGTGCAAAACATGCCATGAAAGATCAGGCTGATGACAGATGTTAAGAAAGAAGTCAACGTGGATGCTGCAAGGATACCTTGAAACAAGCCAAGTTCGAGCGCTTTGACAGAGAGCGTTCAAAGGAAACGAAAGGGAAATGAACAGAAAGCTTGTCAAAATCTAATTTTAAGAAAAGAAAAAATGCCTCTGAGCAAAGACTGTGTTTCAAATATTGTTGATACACAGCTTTTTCAAGACCAAACTGCAGGAGTATTATGTCGGTTTACAGTATCCACAGACCCCGATTTACAACTCAAAGCTGCTGGAGCTGATGTTATATCAATTCTTGTAAGGGTTCTTCAATCTGATACTCCTTTAGCAAAGTGCAGGGCAGCCATTTCACTTGAGCAATTTTCACAGAATTCAGGAAATTTGAGCCCACCAGTCAAGAAAAAGCAAGGTTTTTTATGTTTCTCACCTTCTTCTGTTAGGCGGTGTAGAGTTCATAGAGGTGTCTGTTCAGATTAGAACTTCTTTCTGTCTTGTTGAGGCAGAGAAACCAGTTAAAGGCCTGGAAACACTTTTTCCCATCCAGCTTTGGCATGCAATATCTATTCTTAGGCAGTTCATTGTACTTGTGTGCTTTTATAATACATTAGACTTGCCATTTGTGTTGGATTCGTTAGCTTTCAGGCAGCACAGTTCAAGGAGAAAGCACCCTCATCCAAGCAGGCTAAGACAGTGCCGACTGTTTCTATAGGAAGACAGAGAACTGTTAGCAGGCTGTTTCTACAGGAAGCTAGCAGACTGTTTCTACAGGAAGCCAGCGAACTGTTTCTATAGGAAGTTTGAAAAGAGGGAAGACAAAGGAGAAATCGGCCGAGATGTTAGCCAAAGAAGCCACCAGGGCCATCAAAGATGAGGAGAGAGATTGGTTGCTCAGAGGATGAGCAACACTTTCAGTAGGGGGGTGATGATGAGCCCCAAAAATGTACAATTATTTGGGCTCATTCAACCTCCTAATTTGACTTAATCCACCATTCTCATTAGTTTATTGCATGTTTTTGATTATATTTATGTTAATAGAGTGAATTTGGTTAGTCATTATGCCAACAAGTCTAATGGGTGCTTTGTGTAGCCTTTTTGGTCAATTTGGAGACAAAATTGAAGGTCTTAATGAGCACTTGGCAGCCAAATTCGTGGGAAGACAAGGGAGAGGATTTGTAGGAAGGTGTCCCTTTCATTTATGGGCCCTTACCTCGAATTCTCCACCATCAGCTCGGAGTTCAAGGGCCACCGAATCAATCAGCACAAGGGCAGCCAAGCAAGTCAAGTAGGATTGCTGTTAACTCCAAGTTTTGGGCAGCCGAGTCCCTAAAGTTTAGGAGGACTATTGGGTCCTCAATTTGTATAAATAAGAAGGCTTAGGGCCTCATTTTGGTTAGCCAGGGTAGCCAGTGGATGTTAGCTAGTTAGCCAGTAGATAGTAGCTAGTAGTTAGTCATTTCGTAGCCTTGTTGTAGTCATTTTGTAATTCGATTTGTATGCAATAGAGTAGCTTTGCTTTCAGCTCATTCTCAAGCTCTCCTTGTGGACAGTTTTGATGTAACTCTTCATTCTTGATTAATAAAGATGAATTCGGCTTTGCACCAGCTCTAAATCTCTCTTGGGAGGCTGTAGCTCTTGGGGTTGGGCCCATCTCAAGCGCCCAGTACCTCCCTTGTTTATCTTTATGTGTGTTTGCTGCGTTCTTAAAATAAAATCTGCTCTTTAGATCTTGCTTTGTTATTTTGGTTGTTTTTGTTGGTTAAAGTAGATTTTTATGTTTGGGAATCGATTGGTAGGAGTTTGTCATGCATTTAGATCTTTCAGAATGTTCTTGCTCACGTGATGTACATGGTTCTCTTTCCAAACGAGGCTGCTGTTTATTCATTTCATTGACAGTTAGATTAAGTTAGCTAGGACTTAGTTTGTTTGCAAGAATTCATTGATTCGGTTGAATGTGCATTGTGCAGGGCATCTCTATCACTCACTCACATGGTCAAGCTTCATCAGAGCCATCTGATTCATCCCATATCTAGGCTTCTCGCTTCACACCCATCCTCTTGCCCACGTAACCCTACCTTCTTCTCCATTGTTGTCTCAACTACCTTAAAGCCAAATCAGCCTTCCACATATCATCTCACCACTCCATCCATCAGTTCCTGGGTCACTTCAGACCCCCATCCTACCTCCATAACCATCCATGCATCTTCCATCAATCACCCATCCTCAAAAATCCCATTTCGAAACATCCTGTAGAAGAATTACAGAACATCCTGTAGAAACCCCTGCAGACTTCCTGTAGAAGTTCATAAACACGGTTGCATGGCATCCAGACTTTGTGAAACTCTCAGAAAGAATGTTAGGGATCCCTTAGACCCTCTCTGTACCATCCCAACCTTTTCCAAGCATTTCTCCTCCTTGATCCATCCCTGCACAGTGAAAAGCCAGTTAAAAGCACATGCATGATAATTCTAATAACTTAATCAAAAATACAAAAAGATGTTTTCTTCAGATAGTGATAACTTAGACACATGCATTTTACCTTCCTAGAAGTAATGGCATCTCTTCTTGTAGTTTGCATTCTCATTTTTGCATCAGTAGGACTAGTTGGTAGAATTAGGGTTTGCTAGGGTTTGCTAGGGTTTGTGTTTCTTTTTGGCTTTCAGTTTCTTTTCGCAAGTAGATTAGCTTCCTTTGAGTTAGCTTTCGTCCATCAGTTAAAAAGCTTCTTCTAAGAGCTCATAGAAGTTGGCTTGAGCCCCTAGCGGACTTGTGCCAGCTGACCAAGTGACAGCTGCGGCAAGAGCTAGTACTTGTGCATACAGCACTGTCGCTTCCAAGTTTGTTACGAACTACCGGGTTGATGAAATTAAAGAAGGGAGTTCCAGGAGTTGTAGCATTATTGCTACAATACTGGGGCCCACCAGTTGGGATCAGAAAAATCATAGGAATGCTCAAGTATTAATGCGAAAAGTGCATGGGAACTTGAGGCATGTGGAACTGTGTTTGCAACAGAGTTTGGTTTTTGTTGAACCCTTATTTTTACGTGTGACATGCCTTTGCTTTGTCTTAGAATGTAATCTTGAAGGAATCATAGGTATGTATTCTTCCCCTTTTTCCAATTCTTTGTTTTTTATGACCATTGTTTCCTTTCAACAACCCTTCTTTTGATTTCAGCGGTGTGCTCTCCAACACAACTGCAAACTCCTTGATGGGTGGTTGGCAAGTTTCAAGTGGATTTCATATTTCGGATATGTTGGTTCAAATCTGTTCCATTTCCTATGATTCCCGATATCAGAGCCATCAACAGGACTTGAAATAACAACGAGTTGTAATAATGACAACAAAATTACATTGAGGAGATTATTAATAATGTAGACGGTTAGAAATTTTGAATATGAACCAATGGTGGAACTAATAACTCCATTATATAAACATGAAGAAGCTGACAAACAAATTATCGTAACACTTAATTATATTATTTTGTATCAAATCATCAAAGAATTCACTTGTTTTAACAGGAAAAATCAAGTTTTCATCTAGGTTCTATCTATATATTTTTTAAGGTAACAGGTTCGTCAAAGGTGCAATTGTGTTTTAGGATTTTGACCATCTTAGAATACATTATATCTATAAGTATAAGACAATTATATCACTTGAAACTTCAGATGTGATATTTCCGGAGAAGTGGATGACAATATATTCTCATAAAACCATGGAACAAAAAACCCAATAATGGAGAAATTTAATTACACTATAGGCACAAGGAGTAGTTTAAGGAGGTGACTTTATGGGTGTGAGGAGGTGTGTAATTGCGTTTTTTATTTTGTTTGATTTAACACTGACAATTATTTCAAAACGTCAATATTATAAAAACTGCAAAACTTATTTTTTGTTGTTGTTTTATTAAAATTATATTAAAATTGACTAAGAAATTTATGCAAAAAAGTAACCTCATTGAACGACTACCAACACTGTGTTGAAACTAAATTATGCCCTTGTATTCCCACATGCAAGCATTCCATCCTCGAGGAGGAGGAGAATGCATTGCATGATTACAAATGCACAACCATGCATGTGTCGAGAGTTCCTGTATCTCTTCCTTTCCTTGTTTTTATTGACGAAAGTCAACTAAAAACTTTAATCTGAAATACATGATGCAATCATTGGTTTCTCTTCTTTTGGTGGAAAAAACTAAGACAATGGTTTCTTGGTCATAAGCTATGGCATCAAAATTCGGGCATGCTTTCTTCTTACCTAGGGGTTCAACATAACATGCATGTTGATTGAGCAACAATGGAGTTTTGGTGAAAAGTAATGGCATCAACATGTAAGCATACTTTCTTCTTACCCGAGGGTCAAATCAAGGACAAACGATGCAAACTCACATCAGAGGATGAACGTAGACCAAACACTTATGCATCACTCAATCTATGTTGGGGAAATTATGTGTTATACTTCCAACATTTAAATTATCAATCTGAGACTCGTAAGCTTCGAGGCACAAGCGCAGGTAACGTAGGATCAGAGCGTCTAGCCTAAACTAACATCATGAAATACATAATGAAGAAACCTATTTTACTGTAATCCAAACTATCTCATTCAAAACACAGATCACTATTCTATTTTAAATCTATGTTCTATTCAAAACTCCAATTACTATTCTACTTTAACCATGACCTGAGACATACTTTATCACAACTTAGGTACTCTGATTCAGTACTTAAAAAAAACTTGAATTGAAATATACAGCTCAAAACAAATCACTTTATTATCTACTCTCGCTTTGAATGATAGGAAGCTCAAATCAATGATAAGATCTGCTTAAATACAAAATCAATTGAAACTAATTTAAAAGGCATCAAACTTATACTAACTTTCAATCACTTCAAACTATGTCAAGCTAAGGCAATAAAAAATTCAAATAAAATTGTAACTAATATAATTCACGGGATCACACAAGTCAATAAGCACTTCAACTAGTTTATTGATCTTATCTAGCTCACACCTTCGATTATGCAAGGCTTCAAAAGAGATTAAATGACAGTTTCAAATTAATATTTTTACGGTACCTAAATGAACACACTCATATTTAAAGATCAAAGATTAAAGTTTATTTATAATTTAAAATTGCTGCAATAAACTCAGAAACTCATTCCTATGTAACAGAATTCACTTAGAGATTTCAATCCAATCTCATTATGACTATGCTAAACTTGATAATTAAGTTTCAATCTCAATCGGTAACCAATATTTATTTTACTATTTTCCTAATAATTTTATCATAGAATCATAACGTCGCAAAACTTGGTAATGTATAAGAAGTAAACAGGGTATAATCAATTCATTTCTATACTTGTGACACGGTGATTAACATTGCTTCTTCATTGTTCCATGCTATGTATTTATACCAAAAGAATCATTTACCTATCATAGATCATTTCTCAGTGCAATCCTTGTTGATCATTTGATGATTAAGTAATGAAATCTACAACATCCAACTTCAAATACTACAAAGCAAAGAAAGAGCAAGGTCATTGAATACCAGATTTTAAGCATTTCTTTCAAATGGAAATATTGTCTTTGTCAAAAAGGATGTTCTCATTTAAAAAAAAAAGTAGTAAAGGGTTTGATCAAAATTTAATATTCACAAAAGGACTTTAAATTCAAACGCATCTTATAATTTGTTAGGATATTCCGACACCTAGGAAATAGTTAAGTATAACTTGGTCTAGTGTATAGTTAGGTAAATTGTGTTTCTTTACTATGTACATTTGTAACTTACAATCTGACGGTCACGATATGTTCTAGACATGAAGTGATCCAACGGTTCATTCTCTCCTCGGTATTACCGACACTTGATCCATGGATTAACACCTGATTGGTCCATCATATCTATTTAAAGAGCATGGAGGGTCATTTGTAGGGTGACCATTCATGAGAGAAGCCTATGTAATTTTTATTTATTTTTAATAAATTTCCTGAAGTGGCCGTGTTGGCTTAGGCCGTGGACTATTTCCCTCTTTGAGGGTTTTAACCATGTCAAGAATATTGGTGTATTGATCTATGATCTGTTTGTGAGCAGTGTCCTTTGGTGTTCTATCTGAGGAACTTACCCTGTAAATTCTTACATGGTATCATAGCCTATTTGAGGGCCACATCAGTTGGTGATCCAAATCGGAAGCCGATACAACTACATCCAATTTTAGTTTCCTAGATCTACTATTTCTGAGAGCTTTCGGTCCGAGAGGATTGCTTTGTTGTGTTAGGAGCATATGCTCCAATGAGGAACCCATTTCATTTCATGTGAAAAGGTTTTCGGTAGCCCTAGCTATGTCATTTTTAAGATCTGGAGGTATACAATCTCTATTTGTAGTTTTATCTATTTAACTCTTTGTTTATTTCGGTTTGTTTAGTTCTCTATTTTTCTTATTACCGAATCTATACCTTTCATTTATGCGTATGCTCTTTGCCTTGCGACTTTGTGCGATTTGGGCAAATAAAAAACAGAAAGGAATAATTTTTCTCATGTGTATGCTCTTTTCTGCTGCGCCTTAGTGTGATCTCAGAAAATCAGAAACTTTGAGAGAAATATGTAGTTTTCGGGGAAAGCTAATTCAAGCCATAAGGTTTGGTTTTTTTTGCATGTCCATGTTGGGTTGTGTGATTTTTTGTTTTGTAGGAAAAAATAGCGTTCTCAAGTAAGCATGCACCCCAAAGCTTCAAGAAAAAAAACCCTTCCTTTTTTCCAAAAATTACTATCCTTTTAAACTAGCTCACTTGGTCCAAAGTTACTTTATGAGAATAGAGGTCTTGAGTTCAAGTCTTTCTTTTTGTTGAGTTACTTTTTCAAAATGCACATGTAACTTATGTTTTAAAGTTACTTTATGTAAATGTGTTTTCACCCATTATAAAAAGTGAGTCACTTATAATTCTAAAGTCTCTTTATCTTTTATTTAAGTTACAATTTAGTGAGTAGCTCATAAAGTACCATTGTAAAAGTGACTTTCACTTATTTATAAAAGTGAGTCACATAAAATATTTCTTTTAAAGTGAGCTAATTAGATTAAGTTTGGAAATAGGTCCCTCGGGGGGGGGGGGGGGGGGTGGGGGGGGGGGGGGATGGATTTTTTTTAAATATAACATTATCATTCACTTCCGCACATTTACGCACTTCGTCGTTATTTTCAACAACTTTTCTTCAAAAAGCCATAACTTCTTCATCTGGAAGCCGTTTTCAGAGCTGTTTTTTTTAATCAGACTAATTTTTCGAGATATTTCCATTGGAATGCTTAGTTTTAGTATCTACAACTTCAGTTTCCGTTAAAATGGACAGTCAATGCCAAGTTATTATTGGCAGCACCACCTACTTCCAATGGTGGTCCTATATTGTGGATTTACTTAGAAGTAAAGGTCTTTACAGAATAGCCTCACGCCAAGAAACTAAACCTAAATATGAACATAAAGCAGCCAAATGGGAAAATAGACAAGATCAAGCACGTGGATTGATATGGATGTATATTTCTCCAAACCTTAGATTGCATATCACAAAACTTGATACCCTTAATGAAGCAATGAAACAACTCACTAAAGTTTTTGGAATTAAAAATGAAATTAGAGCCCATCAACTCAAAAATGAGTCGCTTATGTTGGACCTGAATAATTTTTCTTCCATTTAAGATATTTTATCCAAGTTCAAGACCCTTAGACTTCTCTTGGAAGGTGTTAAGGTTAAGAAAGAAGATGGTAGCCTTATCTATTCCATTCTTACTAAGTTGGGACCAGCTTACTCTGTGCTTGTTTCCACCTTCCATTCTACTAGAGAAGCCTTTATTTCTCAAGGACAAGACTACAAGTCCCCCTCTTTTGATGCCTTTTGTGATTCTTTAATAAGAGAACATGAAAAACTCTTACAACTTGGTCTTCTTAATCTTGGAAACTCTTCTAGGAAAGCCTTAGTCGGCTAGCAACAACCAAATTCAAAGAATCCTAAGAAGGAATATCCAAAAAAGAATGGTCCTAAACCAAACAATGGTCTTAAGAAATTTCATTCTCAAAATGAAAAATCATTTCAACAAAACGATAAGGAAAATAAAAATAAAAGGAAGAAGACTAATGGACATTTCCACTTTTGTAATCGATATGGCCACTTAGAATCCAAATGCTTTAAGAAGATGGAAGCCTTGGAAGCAACAATGAAGAAGCATAACATCCATTTGGAGCACTCTTCAACTTCAAATTCATCTCCAGGAATAACACTTTCTGCATGTGGTTTTCAAGCATCTCGGTCTAGTTATGCACTAAATGTGTCTTCTTCTTCTCATTCTTATGTGTGGCTCATTGATTTTGGAGCTTCTTATCACATGGCCAAAAACAAAGCCATGTTTTCTTCTTTAAATGATTGTAACACCAAAAATATATATGTTGGTGATGATAGATCTCTTAGTGTTGTAGGGACTAGCACTGTTCATCTGGAAAATGGTCAATTTAATGATGTATTATGTGCTTCAACCTTATCCTGCAACCTTCTATCTGTATATCAGATAACTCATTCAGGTGAAGGTAAAATCGTTGAATTTTCACCTCACGATGTTGTAATTAAGGACCTAAGAGATCCTAGACAGATTTTAGCTATTGGCATTGCTGATGATTCTACAAGGTTGTATAAGTTTAACAACTTTGGGTCATCAACTCTTCCCTTGGTATTTGTTGCTCATAATGATGAAGTGAGCAAATTTTGGCATGAGTGATTTCGTCACTTAAACTATCACTCCCTTCAAACTCTATGTAAAGAAAATATGGTGATAGGTCTTCCTATGGTATCTTGCAGAGATGGTGTTTGTTTCGGATGTGTACTCGTAAAACATCATTAGTATAGTTTTGAAAAGCGTGTCTCTTAGCATGCCTGAGCCCCTTTACCATTTGTGCATAGTGATTTATATGGTCCACTTCCAGTTGTTTCATTCTCTGGCTACAAGCACTTCTTAACTTTCATTGATGATGTCTCTAGATGCACTTAGGAACACTTCTTAAAACTCAAGAGTGAAGTATTTAACATGTTATTGGCCTTTAAGGCCTTTGTTGAAAAGCAATATGGACATCAAATGCTTAAGCTAAGATCTGATAATGGCGGAGAATATGTTAACAACATATTCATCAACTTTTGCATTGAGAATGTAATTCAAATGCAACATACTGTTCCATATACTCCACAACAAAATGGTGTAGCTGAAAGGAATAATCACACCGTAAAGGAAATGGCTAATTGTATGCCTCAAGCTAAAGGACTTAGCCTTAATTTTTGGGCAGAAGCAATTAACTGTGCAAATTACATAGTAAATCACACTCCTAATAAGGTTTTGAATAATATCACTCCAAAATAAGCATGGAGCTCACTTAAACCAGATGTAAGTCACTTTCGTGTTTTTGGAAGTGAAGCATGGGCCCATATTCTAGATGAGAAACATAAAGCTTTAGAACCTAAGAGTGAAAAATGTATTTTTGTTGGATATTCTACAGATGTCAAAGCATATAGACTTATTCCATTTAATTCCAAAAATGTTATCATTAGAAGAGATGTAAAGTTTTCTGAAAATATATTGGCGTATGAGCCTAGTTCAATGGATGTGCCACCTCTCTCTATCCCTTCAACTTCTGAAAAAATTTCTTCTTCAGATGATGATATCAAGGATGAAAAGCCTCCGTCACCTTCTCAGGATCCTCCTTCAGCTACTTAGCTTCCAAAATGGGTCCGTGCTACTTGGTATGCAGTAGGTTCTCTTGCAGGTGATCCTACAGATCGACGATGTACACGTTCTCAATTTGATAGAGCCTCTTCTTTACTAGCTCAAGCTCCAACGGATTATGATCCTGACACATTTGCAAAAGCTTCAGGCCATCCAAATTGGGATGAAGCTATGAATGAAGAATATTATTCATTATTGGAAAATGATACATGGGATCTTGTTCCTCTTCCAAAGGGAAGAAAACTTGTTAGATGTAAATGGGTTTACAGAACCAAGTTTGGAACAGATGGAAAAGCTGATAAAGATAAAGCTCGTCTTGTTGCTAAGGGATTTTCACAAGTTGAAGGCATTGACTATACTGAGACCTTCTCCCCTGTTGCCAAAATGAACTCTATCTGCTTTGTAATTTCCCTTGTTGCCTCTTTCAAATGGGAAGTCCATAAGATGTATGTTAAATCTGCCTTCTTGCATGGGGACTTGCATGAAGAAATCTATATGGAACAACCTCCTGGCTTTATACAAACAAACTCCAGCCTTGTATGTCAGCTTAAGAAATCCCTTTATGGTCTCAAGCAAGCCCCTCAGACTTGGTATGCCAAGATGGATGGCTTTCTTTTAGATACTGGATTTTCTAGGTGTCATTCTGACAATATTGTCTACACTAAGAAAGTGGGTAGGTCTCTTATCATTCTTGTTCTTTATGTTGATGATCTTAACCTTACTGGTAGTGATCCCAACCTTATAAACCATGTGAAGTATAGTCTTAAAAAGAAGTTTGAAATGATAGACTTAGGACACTTGCATTATTTTCTTGGTATTCAAGTCTTACAATCCAAGAAAGGTATTTCCCTTTTCCAGTCCAAGTATTCCTATGATCTTCTACACCACTTTCACATGGAAGACTGTAAATCAACCCCTTATCCCTTTTAGTCTGGAGCCAAACTTTCAGTCACTTGTACTTCCCCTGAAGTTGATACTACCTTATATCGTCAACTTGTAGGAAAACTTTTGTATCTGACCCATACTCATCCTCACCTTTCCTTTGTTGTTGGACTTATTGCTCAGTTTATGAAAAACCCACATGAAAGTCATTGGAAAGCAACTAAAAGAATACTTCATTATGTTCAAAGTACAGTTTAGTTTGGGATTCATTACAGTGCAGAAGCATCTGCTCTATTGGTTGCTTTCACTGATTTTGATTGGGCAGGTGACCTAGATGATCAAAAGTCTACTGTAGGTTATGTCTTCACTCTTAGTTTTGGACCTATTACATGGGTTTGCAATAAACAAAGTGCCATTTCTCTTTCTTCAACAGAAGCAGGGTATCGTGGTGCCATAGAATCTAGTAAGGAAGCCCTATGGCTTCATCAGATCCTGTCAGAGTTTGGTTTTCAGCAACAACATTTGACTACACTTTGGTGTGATAAATAAAGTGCCATTCAACTATGCAAATATCCAGTCCAACGTCAGCGCATCAAACACATTGAACTACACATGCACTTCATCAGAAATCTCACTCATGAACATGTTCTTGAAGTGAAATATTGTTCAACCGATGATCAAGTTGCAGATATCTTTACAAAGGCTCTCACAGATGTGAAGTTACTAAAATTCGATTTATGGTTGGAGTTCAAGAAGTTGCCACTAAGGGGGGATAGGATCTAATGCCTCCTTCCTTCTCCTATTGTGTCATATTTGTACATCGTTCAATCCTATCCCAAGTTGTTCTTAAGGGGGGATGTTAGGATATTCCGACAGCTAGGAAATAGTTAAGTATAACTTGGTCTAGTGTAGAGTTAGGTAAAGTGTGTTTCTTTACTATGTACATTTGTAACTTACAATTTGACGATCACGATATGTTCTAGACATGAAGTGATCCAACGGTTCATTCTCTCCTCGCTACTACCGACACTTGATCCGTGGCTTAACACCCGATTGGTCCATTATCTCTATTTAAAGAGCATGGAGGGTCATTGTAGGGTGACAGTTCATGAGAGAAGCTTATGTAAATTTTATTTCTTTTTAATAAATTTCCTGAAGTGGCCGCATTAGCTGAGGCCATGGACTATTTCTTGCTTTGAGGGTTTTAACAATGTCAAGAATACTGGTGTATTGATCTGTGATCTATTTGTAAGCGATGTCCTTTGGTGTTCTGTCTGAGGAACTTACCCTGTAAGTTCCTACATAGTTGTGATTAAAAAAACAACTTTAATATTTGTCCCAAATATAACCTGTTCAATGTTGGTGTTACTTTCAATATTAATAAAACATATATTGAAATGGATGATTACCTTTCGAATATTTCCTCATCCAGAATGGATATTGATAAAAATATTAATTTCCATTTGAATATCAAACTATTTTTTTCTTAGGTTAATGCAAAATCTTATGAAGTTGGCGATGGTTTTTGTGAAACTTGTTAGGTCCCTATACTACTAGTGTAACCCCTTTTTTTTATCAGTACAACCCCCTTATTATATTGTTGTGCCCATATAGTCCCCATATTGTTATTATTGTGCCCCATAGAAGCCCACTATTGTTATTATTGTGCCCTTACATTATTATTATTAGATTGACTCTGATTATATTATGATCCCTTAGACTCCTATATATAGAAAGGAGGTCTTGTCATTTGTATCATCCAAGAATTGTTCATTTGTGAAATGTAAAGGAGATTTCCCTTCGAATAGGTTGAATTCAAAGGCATTGATCTATCTTTTCTATCTTTTGTGAGCTGGTTCCATAACATTTGGTATCAGAGCTTTGGATTCTAGGGTTTCATTGCTCCAAATAGGTCATCGTGGAATTTTTGCTATAACCTTTTTTTGTGGCGTTGCAGAAGAGAAAAAAAAAACCCATTTGAGACGAAATTATGCTGAACCTTGGGTTTGAATTTTAGATCTTTTCTCACTATATTTTCGGATATATGATGTGAGACATTTAGGATCTCTGCAGGCTCCCGAATTACATCCCAAACAGGGGACTTGGGGAACATCGTCATAAATGTCTCTCTGAGCATCAGATTGAAATTTCGTAAGAAGTTACAGGAAGAGGATGGACTATAGCTTCTTGTGTATATTTTTCATATCCGAAGGTCAAAATAGTGACACGTGGCACTTCCTACAAGTTCGCTATTATGAAAAGGTATATAATCAGGTCATGATGGGAGATTGTGCATAACTCTTTCTTGGAGAATCCAATTTCGATTATATTGGTGGCATTAGAAAGAGGACATAGAGGAATACTGCAGTTTTCAATGTCAGAACTGGAAGATCCAAAATTACAGAGTTATAGTTGTTTCAAGATCGAGCTCCTAAAATCAAGAAAAGGTGATATGAGGAAGTTTGATGGCAAGGATCCGGTAAATTGGATACTACAGATGGAGAAATATTTTGATCTACATGGTGTAACACTGTTAAAAAAGGTACATATTGCATCTAATTATTTAGAACCGAATAAATTTTTATGGTATAAAGGGATTTGTTCTCGTAAACCACTTGTCACGTGGTCAATTTTCACGGAGGAAATGATAGCACATTATGAGGATACCAAGAGAAACACCTTCTTTAACCAATTGATAAATCTCAAACAAAAGGGTTCAATGGAAAAGCACACTGAGGACTTTCAAAAATTGAATATAAGGTTAAATGATATTATAGAGAAGCAAAAGATAAATAGTATTATCTATGCCATGGAAGCTGATATCAATGGTATGAAAGCATATTGGAAGAAAGGCATGGAAGATTTGAAGAAAGACATGGAAGGTTTGAAGGAAGGTGGGACAAAGCTGCTACAAGAAAGGCCTCCTAATGATGAAAAGGATCAAGAAACATCAAAAGAAGAGGATATACACCGGGAACCAACCCTAGAGAAAGAAAAAATGAATCTGACCATATCTTGTATTGCAATGGCAGGAATTACCACTCCTAAAACTCTCAAGATAGAAGGACATATCAGAAAGAAGAAGGTTACAACCATGAAATATTAGGAAGAAAAGTATCAAGAAACATCAAAAGAAAATGATACTCACTAGGAGCCAAAACTAGAGAAAGAAGAAATGAATCAGACCATATCTTGTAATGCATTGGTCAGAATTACCACTCAAACTATAAAGACAAAAGGACATATCAAGAAGAAAAAGGTAATAGTGTTGATTGATTTAGGTAGTACCCATAATTTTATTAATTGTAAGATAGCCAAGGAATTGAATTGCTTCCTATATCCAACACCAAAGTGTCAAGTGATGGTTGTAAGTGGAGGAACCATAAATTGCTCTGGAAAGAGCCATAATATCAAGCTATCCATGGGAGAATATGTATTGAATATCCCAATGCTTTCCGTTCCAATGGGTGGTATTGATGTTGTACTAGGAGTCAAATGGCTACAATCCTTGGGTACAATAGCTTTTAATTTTCAAGAACTTTTCATGAAATTTTCTTCGAAAGGAAAGGAAGTTGAATTAAGGGGTATCATAGGGAAACTAGGAAAGGTATTCGGCTCTGATGGAATGACAAAGTTTCTAAAGAAAGAAGAACAAGGCGTAATTGCAAAATTATGTTCACTAATGGTTCCCACATCAAAATCATGTATTTCTCTAGATCTCCAAAAAGCATTGGACAATCATTCCAAGGTATTTGAGACTCCCAAAGGTCTCCCACATATTCGTGATCATGATCATTCTATTCATTTTATTCCAGGAAGTGTTCCTCAAAACATCAAGCCTTATAGATAGCCATATGCCCAAAGGAGTGAAATTGAACATATGGTTGCAGAAATGGTAGAGGTTGGTATAATTATCCAACCAAAATTGATAAACAAAGCAAGGGATGAATGGAAGAATGGCGAAGCAGGGTGGGAACTCATTCCAAAGTTGTCGAAGATCCCAGTTCCAACAATATTGCCAAAACTTCACAAGGAAGGAAAAATCATATTGGAACCTGAAGCATTCACAGAATCAAGAAGTCGACATCCATGAAATCGATCAATTTTAGAGCATCTCATCAAGTGGAAGAACTTACCCGCTGAAGATTCCACATGGAAGTATGAGAATTTTATATAGAAGCATCAAGAACTACTCAAGCGTTGAGGACAACACTTTTTGAAGGATAGGGGCATGTTAGGTTCCCATACCACTAGTGTAACCCCTTATTGTTATTAGTACAATCCCCTTATTATATTGTTGTGCCCATGTAGTCCCCATATTGTTATTATTGTGCCCCATAGAAGCCCACTATTGTTATTATTGTGCCCTTACATTATTATTGTTAGGTCGGATCTGATTATATATATATTTTTTTAACACAGTCAATTACTTTTTATATATTGCAAAAAAGAAAAAGTAAGGGAAAGGAAGCTAGTTCCTTGTACGAACAGGGGAAGGAAAGTTCAAAAGTAGTGCGCAAATGGGAGCACAGTCCCCATAACTACTTTTGACACCTTGAATCCCAAAACTTCAAAAATAAAGTACTATTTTCGTGAAACCGATCCGTGGGAAAACTTTCCGCAATTTAACTTGAAAATCAAAGCCTCACGCAGAGACCAAATTGGCACTTAAATTTGGAAGAGGTGGAAACAACCAAAACCCATAAGCCTCGAAATATCGGATTATACACAAACGATATAACCAATTTCGCTTTTCTGAAGCCTTGGTGCGAATTTCCATGCTAACCTTTATTAGGCATGATCTCCACCGTAGAAAACATCCGTCAGATCTGACCGGTCAAGCAAGATGCACGACACACCACCACCGTCGATCCACACTCGATAGATCCAACGACTGGCACAGATATCGGGTGGGAAAAATGCGCGGAGAATAACCGCCTGATAAAGTGGTATTCTCACTCCGCCCTCTTGCTACATGTCCATCAGTGAGTGGAATTGGGTGGTTCTTGCCTGAAACCGCTTACCGCTTAAGCTCTACCCAAAATACCATACCTACTTTAAATCCCACCTTTTCTCTTTGACTAACGCTCGAGCAAGATAGCACCTGATGGCCATATATCTACCACCATCGATGGCTACGATGACATTTCCAAGATCCTCTTCCGCTGTAACTAAAGTTGATTCTCGACCGTTGATCTCTGAGATCCAACGGTACCTGTGCGATAAATCTTCATCTGTCTCCTCACTCTTACTTTGCAGCATTTCTTCATTGTTCTGTGGTTTTTGGTCCTAGTTTATTGGTCTCTGTTGAAGAGAGGCCTACTGTTATTGATTGCTAAGCTGAATCAAGTTGCCTGGGAGCCTGCGCAAGTGCATGTGGAACATGGAATACTTTCTCGATCCTCATACTGGGTGAGGGGGTCAAGGGATACTTTCTTCATAAACTTCATTATTCTCTTTGACAATCCCGACTAGCCTCTCAATTGCTTTGTTGGCATGGCTATCAGCATCCTTATTTTGGTTTCTCAGGACGTGATTTAAGGTTATATTTCCTAGACTTTCAAAATTTGTTCTGATCCTTTGATAGATTTTGTTGATGGCTATGCTTTTGAAGTCCCTTTTGGCATCCAGAGCAGCTATTATGATAGATGAGTCCCCTATTATTATAGGGTCCTTTATTGTGTTTTTGTTTAAAAGCCTTGTGCCTAGGAGAAGGCTATATGCTTCAGCCCTGTTGTTTGTCATTTCTCCCAGGCTCCATTCATAGGTTATTATTTTGTTTCCATTTGGATCTAGAATAACTCCACCTGCCCCAGCTTTACTTGGATTATTTTTTGCATCTCCGTATAAAAAAAGAATGTGTCTCTTCTTTTCTTTTGTCCATTCTGCAAATTCTTTATCCTCCAATCTTAATTTCCATTTCTTGTTTGTGTGAAATTCTTTATTTTTTGCTGTAGCTTCTGCTTTATCTTTGTTTTCTAACATTGCTTTGCTGTACCAATCTTTCTCTTCTTGCTGTAAATTGTTCTGGTCCATTTTTGAGATTCCATTTGTACTTATTATCTCTATAACTTGGCTCCAAGATTTTGCTAGGATCTTTCCTAGGGCTTTTGTTCTTTGAAAATGCATTTTTTTCGGGCTAACCAAATTTTCCAACACAGGATTGAAGGGGGACATTTCCATATCCTATTTATTGTTGCCTTTTTTTCTTTGTATATGGGTAGCTTTTGTCCCAGTTTTTATGAAGAGTTATCAACTGAATTATTGGATTTATGTTTATTTCAAGAGGACTTGTTGCCTGATTCAAACACTCTCTCGCCCCCATACAGTTAATGAAGAGGTGTTGAATTGTTTCTTCCTCCTTTTGACACATGACACATTTTGAGGGTCCTTGTATTCCTTTTTTTTTTTTTAATTTTCAGAGGTAAGAATTTTCCCTTTGAGGAGGGTCCAGGTGAAGAATTTAATTTTAGGTAGACTCTCTGAATTCCAAGCCGCCTTCCAAGGACTCTAGTTGTTTTGTTTGTGAAGTTTTTGGAGGAATTTGTACCTTTATTTCACTGTGTAATCCCCTCCATTTGGGTCCCAAACAAAGTCATCTTGCTCTTCTATGTTGATGGGCGCAGCCCCTGCCAGATGGACTTTTAAAATTTTCCACTGACTTTTTAGTCTTGGTGGTATAGCCAACCTTTTCCATCTTACCCATTTATTCTGATCCCAATCCGAAATAGAATAAAGAGTGTTAAAACTTTTCTCTTCCATCCATCTATGAAGTCCCCTTAAATTTTGTTGCTGATTTAAGGGGGTTTTCCCCATTATTCTATCCTCCCAAATAGAAATTTTTTTGCCATTCCATGGATTTTTGGATATTTGGTCTCTAATAAGAGGAATTATCCTTTTAACCAATTTCCAGATTTGGGTGCATCGCCTGTATGGAATAGTATTAGTGAGAATCTTTGTTCTATGAAAATTTAAGTATTTCATTGTTAGTACTTTTTCCCACCAGTGACCATTCCCATTTATCATTCTCCAAATAATTTTTGTCCCTAGAGCAGTGTTCATTAGTCCTGGCAAGCGAATTGCTATACCTCCTTTTTCATAGGGAAGAGTAACTTGCTCCCATTTTACAAGGCTGAATTTTTTATTATCTTGTTTTCCTCCTTGCCAGAGGAAGCTTTTAATTATCAGTTCCATTTGCTTGTGGGCGCTTGCCAAAGCCATAATGATTGCATACTGATATATAGGCAGGGCCGAGAAAAGTGCTTTAATTAGTGTCACTCTTCCTGCTAGGTTGAGCCACATCACTCCCTAATTCTGAATTTTTCCCCTCATTCTCTCCACTTGCCTATTCTTGACTTCTGATTTTACCACTTCCTTTACTAAGGGCAGCCCAAGATAAGTGAAGCAGCTCCAATTTATTTGTAGAGGTATTTCCAGTATTTGTGAGATACAATTCATTGTTTTTGTTGGGGTATTCCAGCAATAAATTCTGCATTTGGAGTTGTTTAAAATTCCTCCTGAGGCTAGGAGAAATTCAACCAAGACTTTCTTGAATCATTTTGTTATGATGCAGGATGCCCCGCCTATGAGAAGGGTATCATCTGCAAAGAGAGAGTGGTTTATATCTTTGACTCCTCTCGAGATTTGGATCCCTGTTATTTTTTTCTCTTTTCTCTGATTTTCCAGCATAGCACTCAGCGATTCAGCCATGATGATGTACAAGAATGGAGAAAGTGGACAACATTTCCTAAGCCCTTGTGTGCTTTGGAAAAATTTATTGGGCTGACCATTGATTAAAGGAGCTATCCAAGGATTTGATATACATGCCTGGATAATCTCTATGAAATTTGTTGAAAAGCCAAACCTTTTGAGAGATGCTTCAAGAAAGTTATGGTTAACTCTATCAAAAGCATTAGCCATATCTAACTTAACAATCATTCCTGATATGAAAATCACCCTTAAGTGATCTCAGTTAAATATTTATTGAATGAAGGTATTATAAACTCATGTGTTGGTGTGTGTTTATGTTATTTTAGGCATCAGATCGATCAGATTGCAAAATACATAGACACTGGAAAATGGAAAACAAGAGAAATACAGTAAGCAAATGCAAGAACACAAAAATTAATAAGGAGTTCACTCTATCCTCTAGGGCTACGTCTCTGGTCCAACTTTCAGTGGTGGCGTTCTTTTATTGTGTCTTTAAAGCAGAGATTTACAATGAGAAGCTCAATTGAGTCTCCTAAAACAAATGATGTTGGTAGGATGGTTCTTGGATTCCTCAAGCCACTAGAGTTCACAAACTCTTTTCCTTACCAAGTCTTGACCTCTCTGGTCTTTAATGGGAGGATCCCAATGTAGTGTTCAATTCTCGACAGATCCTCTCAGGGATTGCTTGAACCTCTCAAGCTTTCTGTTTGCTTGATGCTGCCTTATGCTGCAGATTAGCTCGGCTCTCTGGCTTTCTACTTCTTGCTTTACTGTCTTTTCTTCGCTCTCGATTTTTGTGTATTAATTCTCTTTTTTTCCATGTTCTGTTCTCTGTCTGTTCATGGCTAAAAGCCAATCTATCTCATGACTGCCCACTTCCTCTTCCACCCCTTTGGTTCGCCTGCTGCTGTTTGCTTGGAGTTCCTTGCCTCTGTGTCTTCACCAACGTCTCACAAGGAGTGGCCACTTGTACTCTAACAAACTACGCCAGCTCTTCCTCAACGGTTCGATTTTTCAGTTACACTGTGGAATGAGTCATCCGCCAACTCAGCGATCAAATTGGACGTCAAACTTCTCTATGCCGCAGCTTAATTCCCTTGTCAAATCTGGTTTCTTCATTGGGCGCAATCTCCACTGTCAGATCTGGAGCCCCCAGATCCTACGACATTCGCTCATTTCACGTGGTTGACTTGCTCGACCGTTAGCGCACGATGAGCGGTGGTTTTCTCTCTCATCCGCCTACCACGCGTCAAGCGCTGAATGGAATCACTTGCTTTTCTCCAAATCCGCTTACCGCCTAAGGATGCCCCTGATATACTGCCAGTTTTGGAGTGTGGGACCCGCCTTTCGCCTTAGCGCTTTCCCCATGGTTTTCCTAGCTTCCATGTGACCGAGTGCTTCGGGGATTTTCCTTCTCGAGGGGTTTTTCCCAGCGATGCGTGATTAGTGCTAAGTGCTAATCGCGAATCAGAAATGCCCTCTGTTTCTCGATCCAGGCTTCCCAAGCTCCAGTTTTGCCTTCTGCATAGTCTCCATGGGCCTTGGTTAGCGTGCTTTGACTGAGGTCCTCGTCGTTCCTCGTTGGCTGCAAACTGCCATTGTCCAGAGGTCTTCTCAATTGCTCTGTGCTCATAATTCGAAGTCTGTCCTGTTTTGATACAGCCATGGCTCTTTAATAATCTTCATGGATCCAATTCAGATCACGACCTTCCCACTGAAGAAGCTTTTGGACCACCAAAAGTTGGTTTTCAAGCATTGACTAAGTGAGGGTACAATTGTCTCACTTGTCCAATCTCTATCCACTTTTCACTTCTTGGCTTTGAACCCTTGAGCCCAATTCTGAGGTACTCAACATCTCCACTGCGTGTCGTCCTCACCTTCCTATCTAGAACTGTGTCTTCTTTCAATTCATTAAGATATTCAAGTAGCAGGTCATCAATAGAAGGCAATTGACTCTGCTCTTCGGGATCCTCAGTCAGTGAGGGTTGAAACAATCTCAAGCAATCTGCATTTACGACTGAGTAGATGTACATGTAAGCTGGTAGATCAAGGTGAAAATAATTCTCACCAATCTTGTCAAGTATCTTGAAAGGTCCATACCTGATGGGCTTTAGCTTTTTACCTTCACCTTGCATCCTGTCCTTGCTGATGTACATCCAGACTTGGTCACCAACTTGGAAACTATGCTCCATCCGATGCTTGTCATGCCTTGCCTTATATTTGGCTTGGCTCTTTTCTAGCTGTTCCTATACTGCCTGGTGGATCTCTTGGATCTGTTCAATGAACCTAGTTGCCCTGTCCACATCACTGTTTCCCTCAACTGTGGTGTCTTTACCAAAGAAAAAATCCAAAGGAGACCTTGGTGTGAAACCAAAACAGGTCTCAAAAGGATATCTCTATGTAGAAGAATGTTTTGCTCTGTTGTAAGCATGCTGCACATAACACAAGTGTTCATCCCAAAGCTTAGGATGTGTTAACACCCAGGTTGTTCCCTATGACTCCCAAGGGAATACGGCCGGGGTAACCACTAACCAATCTTTGGGTTACAGTTCCTAGCCCAACTGCAACCAGAGAGGGCTCTCTCTTTATGATTTGTCTTTGTTATGATGGTGTTTTAGGCTAGCTATGATGCTTAGATCTTGTTTATGTTTTGGTTGAAGGATCTCTTTCAGGTCTTATGATGTAATACTTTGATGGTGAGTTTCCATTGGGCAATGGAGTCTAGATGCTGTGAGATGATCTTATATGCTGAGTAGTGTTCTAACTGCAAGGCCTATTGTGTATTTAACAGACAAGTTTAGACTTAAGTGATGATATATGTCAACCAGCAGAAATCTGTTAAGAATTTTCTGTTATGTTGGTGAAATGAAAATGAACGCAGAGCACAGGAGCAACGTATGAATTCCTGTGACAGTGGTCAATGTGAAAGATGTATTCTGAAAGTGCAGCAGCTTAAGAATCACACTTTATATAGATTACACCTGAAGAAAACATTTATAAGCAATACAGACTGAACTCAGGGTGCTCAGTAAGCAAATCCTGGGAGTTATTCTTTTTCTCTATTGCTTAATATTGGAAATCAGATAGCGTATATGGATTTATAACAAAACAAACTAGACATGGAGAAAGTTACAGAGAAGTTACAGAGACTTATTGCATGGTAAGATACGCAGGGATCCAGCAGTCATGAACAGGCACAGAACATCTTCAACACATCAAGCATCCACGAAATTCCATTGCTTCCTTTATTAACTTTCATAAAACAATTACAGCATAAGAGACTCTTCAGGAGAAATTCACAACAACCCTTGCTATCTCATGCGAAGGGGTTTATATAGAAATATGTATACAAAATATCTCAGGTATTGAGTCATCTGAGAGAGAGAAAATATCTTCAGTAGTGTTCAGAAAGTAGGCAAGAAGTTATTACAATGTTAAATGCAGCGTAAATGCCCTTTATGTCTGTCAGAGGATTGTTTGACTTTCAGGAGCCACTGAGTCAGTTGCATTACTCTGTATTAATTCTGGAGGTACGCATTTACTTTTGCCTGCGCAGTGAGCTTTCGGATTTGCCAGCTGTGGTTCTCTTTTTCTGCTCTGTTGGCCGCTACATCCGCTGAGTTGGCTCAGCTTTGATTTTATGATGCCTGCTGACTTTGTTGACTTTTCTTTTCATCAAAATTTGTAGGAAAAACAGAAGTTGGTGCATGAGTTACTGTTTACAATATTCTCTGGATTGCATCTGCCCACCATTCCTGTGTAGGGAGCTGGTGCCTGAGGATGGCCTCCATTGTCTCTTCTGCTTCAGTATATTTGAAAAAATCTGGGGCCACATTAAATAAGTGATTAATTTCATTCATTATATAAAATAGATTTTCTATCTTACCATAGAAAATCTGCCCTGTAATAGGCCCTGTGTCTTCTGAAGTGCTGGCCTTCTCATTGACCTGTGTTGTGGCAAAAACATTCACTCTTTTAGCATACTGTTCATGGGTGAATAATTTCCCTCCGCTGTTCAGCAAGCTAGGGAGTCCTCTATTCTGCAATATCTGGAATCTCTCCATGAACCTGTTTACCTCTGTTTGCATATCCTGGGTTCTTCTGTCCAATGTCTGCACCAGATTTCTAAGAGTAAGAACCCTCTTGATCATTTGAATAGTTTCAGTTCTATTTGCAATCCCCATGGTGGCCAACTGAGAACTTGTTCTGTGATTGAGCACATTGATCATTCTTGTAGCAATTTCAGGCATATTTCCCAATAAGGCCCTTGATGTTCGGATTTCCCTCTGTGCCTTTGGAATGAGCTCTAGTTGCTCGTGGATTGTCTCGATGTATGGCCATTGGTTGTTGATGGATTGACCAATATTGGACCATATCATTGCTCTGATCTCAGCTATGATTTTGTCTAGCTTGAGCTCATTCTCAAGCTCCTTGATCCTGTCTTTAAGGGCTTTGATCTCCCTGCCCTTTTCTGCCACTTCTCTTTTTGATTTATCATGCCTTTCATTTACCTTGGCCAGCTGTTCCTTGGTCTCATGCAGCTCTGTCATCTGGGCTTCCAAAACTTGTATTTCATTCTTTAGCTTTTGCATGTCTAGGCTATGTGCCTGTTCTGTACTTGTAGGTGCTGCTGAAGTGGATGTAGCTGTTTGCTCAGTTTGCTGAGGTGGAGGCACAGTGGTAGGAGCAGTTTTCTCCAGATTGATGACCGGGGAAGGCTGAGAGGTCTGGCCCTCTTCCCTTTGCTTTAGTGCTGCTTGCAGTGCCACCTGTGCGGCCTCAGACTCTCCTAATTTCTCTTGTGTCTGCAGGAGCTGCTTATATATAGATATTAGTAGGTCTGTGGCATCCTTTTCCATCCTCTGTTGGGCTACCTCATCTATTTGGGGGAATGGTAGCTGGGAGCTTGACTTTCTTCCTTAATGCAGCCATGTCAGCATCTCTAAGTTTCAGGATCTCTTGTATCCCTTTGATGTCATTGGGATTGTGCCCAATTTCTATAATGATTTCCTCCAGGGATTTTATCCTGTTGTCTTTGGCCTGAGAAGAGGCCCTCTCCAATTCTAGCTGGGAAGCTGTGGCATTCAGACTGCTTGTCAATTTATAATTCTCCAAAGTTTTGTCAGCCAATGAAGCATACACCATTTCGCCAGTTTGCTTATGCAGCTCAATTTTGTCCATAGGGTGTATGTCCTTGGCGAGGACCTCTAGGTTAGTCCTAAGATAGTCAGCAGTAGATTGTGGCTGGAGCGCCGTAGGCATAAAGTGACTCATTATCATTTTGCCTTCACTTACGTCAAAAGCAGACATAAGTCTCTGCTGATTGGAAGGAGCCATGTTTAGCAGGTGATTGTACAGTTGCACTTTGATAGGATCACTCCTCCTCTTGATGTCTATAAATTGCTGCTTGATGCTTACTCGTCCTTCTTTCTGCTGGCTGGAGGAGCTGACCTCCCCTCCCATGGTCCTGTCCTGTTCCTGCTGGAAGGAACTTGCTGAAGTTTCTCTGCTGGGTGGGCCCATGCCCAATGCCTCTCTTATTGCTATATCCTCCTCTGGAAAATCATTGAGTCTCTGCCTTTTCTCTCCCTGGTCTACAGAGGATGTCAGGGGAGTCTCTCTGTCTCTTTTTCTAAAGATAAATGTATCCTCCTTCTGAGGGGTTTGGAGGACCGAGGCATCAAAGGTAGTGTCTTGTCTTGCAGGCACCATTTTTTCAGTGGTCTGAGGAGTCTCCACTGTTTTCTTTTGCTGGGCAGACTGCTCCTGCCTTTGTTCTTCTTGGTGTTGTTGATCCTGGTGTTCTGATTCTTCTTGCTGCCCTTGCTGCAGCCCTTCTGCTTGCTGCTGTTGTTTTAGTTGCTGTTCCTGCTCTTGCTGCTCTGGCTCTATCTCCATCACCTTTTCTTTTCCCTTCTCTGATATATTTCCAGCAACTCTCGTGGCTTGCTGTTGGGCAGTTGAGGAGGATGCTGCTGCTCCAATTTGTATGCTTGGTAGTGAGCTGACCTGTGAATAAAACTCAAGGTCAGCCATTTTCTTTATGTTTCTTTGAGCTCTTTGATTAAGCTCTTCTTGAGTAACAGCTTCCTCTAAAGTCCCTCTCCTCCATTTACTTTGATTGGCATATTTTTCTATGTGAGGAAGGCTGCAATGATCATAAGCAGACAACTTGTATTTAAGTCTCCTCATGGTAATGAAGTTGTTAGGGTCATAAGGTTTCCATAGGAAGCTGTATTTGAGACCAAGGCCCCCAAGTATTCTATCTGCCTCCTTCCACCCTTCATCCCTTTCGTTATAGAGGAAATGGCCAAGTTGACTTCTGACTTTCAACTGTGCCTTCTTACCTTTGCCTGAAAAGTGGAACATGTCCACAAAGCCAAACTGCCTGAAGTATTCTAAGGCAAATAGTCTCATGGGCACAAACCTGGGTAGTCTAAATGGGGGCAACTCACACCCATATATTCTAATAACGGTGTGGTGTTGGTAGAAGTACCAATCCCCAATGCTGTATGCTTTTGATAAATGCAGGAGTCTTTGCATATCATCTGTCAATCTGGGAGGAGGTGAGCCCAAAAGTAGAGTCATGGCTGGATGAATGAAGTTATCAATGAACTCACAGTAGGTGTATGGAGAATAGAAATTGAGGTGGAAAGCAGATGTCCAGTACACCACCGACCTCAAATTTCCCTGTGCATCTTCTCTTTTTATTAGGAAGGAGAACTTCTCATGCTGGAAGTATAAGAGCAAATGATATATGTAAGAAGTATATTTAAATACCCTTTCTCTTGATAGGTTCATCAACTGCTCATGCATCTTGTCTGAGATGTATGTGGCATAGTCATAACAGACTGGTTTTCTTCCTGGAGAAAACATGAGCATTATGTGCATAACTGTTTCATCCACATAGTCCACTGAATCATATCCCAGGATGGGACTGATCATGTCAACGAGGTCCAGGCCCAATTGGTTGAGGTAGACATAGTTGATGGGAGGGACTTGCACAGTGTTAGCTTTGATGAATAACTGGTTAAGTTTTGTAATCTGAGCCTCTGTCATTCTGGCTCCCTCCATAATCAAATCTGCTAGTGATAGGGGGACCAACTTCTTATCTGTTTTGAACTGCAGCATCTCCCTGATGGCTTCAGGGGTAATGAAAAACAAAATTGAGTCTGAAGAGTCCAGCACTGCCCTTTGGGATGCATCATAGTGGTCAGCAAGTAAGTGGATAAGCTCAGGGAATTGATTAACCTGAGGAAGCTTGAATATTGGGAGAAATGAATCCCAAATTCCCAGGATGTCTGTCCCATTCTGATGTTTGATCTTTATTTCATTTAGGATTTGGAGATGAAACCTGCTCCTGCTTAGCATTTCTTTTGATATCTTACAATCTAAGTCAGCTAGTGCTTTCCAGTCCAATGCTCTGTGAGGGGCATTCAGGGGAGCTACATTGAGGGCTATAGGGGCTACAGGGGGGTCCATGGCTCTTCTTTAGGATTTCTGCTTGCTCAAGGACTGTGTTACTATGCAGAGTAACACCAATCAAGGTTTCTTTGCAGAGAATGTTGATTTTGCAAGTGAAAGGTGGAAGTAAGGCTGCAGCAGTTGAAATATTGCCTCTGTGTGATTAGGTGGGTGGCGGAAATGTTCAGAGGATACTCTTTTGCGGTGTATTTGTCTCCTGCAGGTGACGGGTTCACGATTGCGCGAACCAGTGACAGTTTTTCTTTCGAATTGCCTACAATTGGCTTTGACAGTAGCTTAGTGACGGCTCTGGTTCAATTTAAATGTCAACTTGATGGTATTTAACGGTGAAATTGGAGTCTTAAGGTCTGTTACTCATTGACATGCGAAATGCAGTGAAAATGGAGTTTCAGAGCTCAATTGAGGAATACCTGTAGATTTGGATCGGTCAGAGCTTGTTGGCGCTGAGGAAATTGACGTTCCGGTGGTCAGGAAACTCTTTTCCGCGGCTGGTGCAGGTTTAAACGTAGTTTTGCATGCAGAACACAACAACGACGAATGCACAAAAAATGGTAAAAAACACGAATTTTTGGCTAAAATAGACCTTTTGGTGCTTTTGGCGCGAATCCGTGATGACGTCAGCATGACGTCATTGGTGGGGTCAAGGTCGGATGACGTCATGCTGACGTCATCGGGTGACGTGGCGGGGTTTGGTTGGTCCACAGGGGCAGTGAGATGGCAGGACAGGTGGACCAATGGCAGGGCAAGAGACTGACGGGACAGCGTACCTGGGTGACGAAGCGATGACATGTTGATGACACGGCGATGACGTGAGCAGGCGGGATGGGGAACCCGGAAACCGGCAGTGGTTTCGTATCGCACCGCTTCTTGTACGGGGGCGGTATTTGTCAGTTGTACCTCCGACGCATTGTGGTGAGGGCGCGTGGCAGCGGAGTGACGTACTCAAAATACGGACGTCGGGCGATAAGTTTCGGGCAACGGATGAGCTCCGACGTCATGGCGATCGTTAGATCTACGGAGGTTGATCGGACGGTGATCGGATGGCTGATATGACGGGAGGATAGTACGCATAACTGTCGGACGTCGGAAGGACTCCGACGCGATCAGGGCCGTCGGATCTGGAGGGCCTAATCTAACGGTCATCGGGGCGGTGACATGGGCAGTGTATACGGAAGCGGGCGGAGGCATAAAATAGGTGTTTTGCACGCATTTCTAATGTATTTCCAAAAAACGATTTGCATGCGCTTAACCTTGGTTATACGGCGGAAAGTGGGTTTTTTCATGTTTTTTGCCCTTTGAAGCGGGTAAAGGTGGAATTTAAGCCCTTTAGGGGTTTTTTATGTGCAAAAAAGGGGTAAAAATAGAGGAATCAGCTCATGAAAGGGAAGGGGTAGTTGGCATAGGTTCATCAACATGACCTGGTGTCATTTGATTCCTGACTCGAGACTTTATTGGCTATAATACCAAAAGGGGAAATATTTATAAGATTTTGGGGTTTATACACCGTGGTGTTAGTAAAAATAGGGAAAAAGGTGTTATAAGGGATTTATATAGTAGAATTAGAGTTAATATGGATGAGGGGGTGAGTGGAGGGGAAACCATTTAAGTTTATGTGAAACAAACTTGGTTTTGAGAGTATATCAAAATGAAAAGATTTTTAGACAAGAAATGTGGCTTCTAAAGATTAAGAACCACCATGAAACCTTAGTCTTTTCCATGAATCTTAGCTGATGGGGGGAATGTTAGAAATGAAATTGGAGGGGAATGAGGGAAATTAGTCATGGTCCTTGCTGTAATCTTTTGCTTTGCTGCCCACCATCACCATTCTTGCAATGATAGGGATAACCTTTCTGCAACCCCAACTACCTACCCAGCTACTTACCTAGCATTTTTATTTCTTCTTGGAGGGTGCATTTGGACTTGCAAACCCTTACTTGCCTTTTCTTTTCTTTGGCTTTTTCTTTTGCTTTTTCTATCTACTTCTACCCTTATTTCTTCCAAGGTCCCAGATTAAGCTGTTGGGAGCCTTTTCTTCTCTACCTGAACTACTTGTCTGCCAAGATTGAACAGTTTGGACATACTTCTTTCTCTATTCTATAACTCAAAATTGAAACATGGCATGATCCAGGTTAAACTGTTGGATCATCCATCAAAATTGAAACAAGGTCATCAACATTTGAAACACTTTACACACCTCTTGCTCTCTAGGAAATATGGGATCTTTGTGAACTCAAAGCAGAGCATATTTGGACTTTCTCTTGCCAATAATGAAATATGAAACCTATTGGTATAGGTATCCAACAGTGGCTCCACATGGGGATGGTTTTTCTTTTGAAAGACCAAGAACAGCAGGTCAGATTGCCTTGCTCCTTGACTACCCATACCAATCTTGAAATTTGTTGTTTTGATATGTTAAAATTGTGTGCTTCTTTCTTGGAATGCCTCTGATTCTGTTTGCCTTATGCTGGTTGGTGAATCACTTAGAAAACTACATTTTTACAATCTAAACAGAAAATAATATGTACATCTGCATATATACAAGGGAACCTTGGTTTCCACTCATGGGGCATAGTCAAAGTAGTGCTTCAGCATCCTGCCATTGACAGGACCTTCATCCAAGTCAGTTTCAGTCAGACCTTTAAGGAAGTAAGTGTTGTTACCTTGTACTGCTTGGACAGCAAATGGTCCTCTCCATAAAGAGTCAAATTTTCCATGTTTTCCTTTCTCTTCTCTTCTTGCATCCCACTTTAGGACTTTGTCTCCCACATTGAAATCTTCTGCTTTGGTTCTTCTATCAAAGGCCTTTTTTAATTTTTCTTGTAATATCTGCACTCTGCTGAAAACTTGTTCTCTAGTTTGCTGTAAACAGATTATCTGATTGATCCTTCTTTGCATATCATTTGGCTCTGCTTGACTCTCTTGCAGAAGCTTCATAACCGGCACTCCTAGCGATGAAGGAAATTTGGCTTCTAATCCATAGACTAACTCATATGGGCTGGTCCCAATTGATCTTTTTGTTGTTAGTCTATCGGCCCATAAAGCATTGACTAGTTTCTTATGCCAATTCTTTTTGTTCTCTTCAAACACCTTCTTTATGATGTTTATTAAACTTTTGTTTGATGATTCAGCAAGGCCGTTTCCTTGAGGATAGTAAGCAGTAGAATGGCCCAAAGTAATGTGAAATTTATGGCAGAAGTTCACCATCTTCTTGGATCTGAAGGCAGCAACATTGTCTGTTATTATCTTATCTGGACAGCCAAATCTAGCCAGTATATTGTTCTCCAAGAATTGAATAATTATTGAATCATTTGCTTGTCTGCATGGGGCAGCTTCAATCCACTTGGTGAAGTAGTCTGTTGCTGTTAAAATCCATCTGTGTTGGCCTGAAGATGAGGGATGAATTTCCCCAATGAAATCCAAACCCCATTGTTGGAAAGGTCTCTCTGTTGCAATGGGCCTTAAGGGAAGTGGCAGCAACTGTCTTTTGCCCTCAAACAGTTGGCATTTGTGACATGAGGTGGTGAATCTCTTAACATCTGAGAACATGGTGGGCCAGTAATAGCTAGCCCTCAATATCTTGTCCACAGTGGACTTCCAGTACAAATGTCCACCACAGTCTACTGCATGGAAATCTTGCATGACATTATTAGTTTCATTTTCCATTAAACAGTGCAGCAATATACCTTCATGGTTTTTCCAAAGTAAATTTCCATCCATCACACAAAATCTAGATGTTTTCATTTTTAGGAACCTACACTTGGTTCTGGACAGTCCTGGGGGAGCACACAGGTTTTGTAACACATAACAGATATCAGAGTACCAAGGAGATTGTTCAAAGGCTACATTGATATTTGGAGTCGCCAGCTCTGTTTCACTGTCCAGCTGATTGATATCTAGGGCCTGAAAATTTGATTCTGTCATTAATTTGGCCAAGCCTTGCCCTTTTATTAGCTTTGTAGGTTTTATTTCAATGTCAAATTCAAGTATGCTGGCAATCCATTTTCCTCTTCTGCCCTCTAAGTTTTCTTGGGTGAGAATGTCTTTGACAATAGGGCTTGGTACATACGCCACAACATGGGAATAAAGGATGTAAATCCTAAAGTCTTTAATGGCCTTAACCAAAGCATATGCTTGTTTCTCCATAATTTGATATTTTAGAGGTGCATCTCTAAGAGCCCTGCTGAAGAAGGCAATAGGCTTCTCATTCCCTTGGTCATCTTTCTGTAATAAAACAGCAGCAATAGTATGCTGGGAGGCAAAAGAGAAGATAATGAATTCTCTGTCAAACTGAGGATTGGTCAGCACCGGAGTTTGGGTAAGGGCCAGTTTTATTCCTTCAAAGGCTTGCTTGGCTTCAACAGTCCATTTGACCTTTGAATCTTTCTTTAACATGTTGTTAAGCAATCTGATCAACTCGGCCAGATTTGGAATAAATCTCCTTAAGAAGTTGATTTTTCCCAAGAATCCTTGCAATTCTTTTATATTTCTTGGGTGGGGCATTTGTAGGATCGCTTGTATCCTGTCTGGATCAATTCTTATGCCATCTTTAGAGATGATGTGGCCCAATAGTTTACCTTCCTCTAAACCAAACAGGGATTTTTTGGGATTCAGCGAAATTCCATATTTCCTACATGTTAGGAAGATCTGTCTCAAATGTTTCAAATGCTCTTGGTCAGACTTAGAAAAAGGTGTGAGGTCATCCAAATAAATGACAAGGAAATCATGAATTTCCTTTGCGAAAGCAATATCCATTGCTCTTTGAAATGTTGCCCCGGCATTCTTCAACCCAAAAGGCATTTTAACATACTTGAAAGTTCCCCATGGGGTTGTAAATGCCGTTTTGTCTTGATCATCAGGGTGTACTAGGATTTGATTGAAACCCGAGAATCCATCAAGTAATGAAATCCTTGAGGCCCCTACCACTCTTTGGAGAATATGATCCATCTTAGGTAAGGGATAATTATCTTTGAGTGATACTTGATTCAGATTCCTTAAGTCTACACAAAGTCTAATCTCACCAGTCTTTTTCCTTGTAGGGACTAAGTTGGAAATCCATTCAGAGAATCTGATTGGTGCTATGATGCCTGCTTTAAACATTTTTTGTACTTCTTGTTCCATTGCTGGGAGAAGCAGAGGATTGATTCTCCTCAATTTTTGTTTAAAGGGCTTTTGATCAGGCTTGAGAGGGATGGTATGCTGGATAACAGAGGTGTCATAGGACTTTAGGTCCTCATAACTCCATGCGAAGACATCTTGGAACTCTTTAAAGAGGTCAATGCATTTTGGCTTTTGATCAGGAGGTAAGGATGCAGACAATTTAATTATTTTGGGTTTGTCAATTGTACCTATGTTGTACTCTTCTATGGCATTGTTGATGGGCTGCATTTTTGGCTTGCTGGGAACATCATTTGAATTAAAAATGTCTTCCAAAGGAGCCAAACCAGCGGGTAAAAAGTTGTCTTTTAGCTCTATGATTTCAGCCTCAGCGCTGGTCACCTCTTCACAGTCCATTTGGTAAATTTGCTGAATGTCTTCGTTGTTAAAATTGGTTGGATTCAGTAATTGTTTTGCTGTTCTAGGTGATATTGGATGAACCATTTGTTGAAAGAGTATTTGTGATTGACTTGCTTTGTCATTGTCAATATTTAATCCTGAAAATTCCTGCTGCAAAGTCAAGAAATTGTTTATTTGCTTGTCATCATCAAACACTTGCCAATCTTTGACATTGTTTGGGATGGAGGGTCTGTACTTGACCTCGGCAGTGAAGCAGTCGTTGGGTTCCAGTGGAAATTTGAAAGTGCTGGCAAATGTCGCCAAACTGTGTGCATGGAGATTGAGGCCTCTTGAAATTTTTGTGATAAGGAACTCAGAGAAAGTGTTCAATATTTCAATTACAGCAGACCTGTAAGACCTCAACCTTCTGTCATTGGTGACAAAGCTTCCTTTCACTTGTTGAATCACTAGATCAGAATCTCCCATGATCGAAACTGTAGGAGCTTGTAATGCCTTTACTAGCTTGAGACCTAGTAACAGAGCTTCATATTCTGCCATGTTATTAGTGCATCTAAAGTTTAATCTATAGGCCCTGCCTTCTGCATGGTTTTTCCCTTTGTTATGTATCCAAACTCCAGCTCCTGCCCCTAACTTGTTAACTGAGCCATCAAATTCTAGGATCCACAGGATATCTTGCTGAAAAGGAGGTTTAACAATCTGTTCATGGGATGGCAATGTAAGCAGGAGTTGGGGTTTCTTTTCCAGCTTGTTTTCTAGGACAGTTTCATCACTTGTTTGACAATCTTTGACAACTAGAGGAGGGATGATGTCTATTGTTGAACTGATTGATGTTTTGTGGGTGCTACTTGCTTGATTAATGTTTTGTTCTTGCAAGAATTTGTTAGTCCCAATATCATTGTTTGAGAGGCTTGCGCTGTCATTGAAGAGAATGAAGGAGTCTATGTCTGAATGGACAGCATATATTGGGAAATTTTGAGGCTTTTCTTCACTACTGACCATGTATTTCATGAGTGTTTCTCTGTACAGTCTTTTTGGTTGCCCAAAAATAGAGATGGTGGCATATGACATGTCTAATTGCAGAGAACCTTGGAGTTTAGCTCCCCATGATCTTGATAACAGCATCCCATACTTGGGTGGGATGTCAGCAACTACCACATCCATTAGGATTGTCTTATTTGGGTATTGAACCAAGGACACACATAAATCTTTTATGAGCCCTAAACATTTGACTTGGCTAGAATCAAAGGAAAACAGGTCTTTGTATGGTCTTGTTATATCCAAGTTCAATCTTTCCATGACTGCTTTTGGCATAAGGTTGTGAGAGGCGCCTGAGTCGAACATTGCATTATGCAGTATTTTATCATGAACATGCAGGCTGACATAAAAAGGTAATATCCCTGTGACTACTGTTTTTCCATCTACCTCTGGGCCAAACAGTAATTCCGGAGTGTCATCTAGCACATTTACATCATCTTTGCTATTAGTGAGTTGAAGGGATTTCTTGATCTGTTGCTTGTATATGTCATGCTTGGCTAGCTCTGAGAGGGGAATTGCTATTTTTAGCTTACCAATCTCTGTGCCTAGGTCAAAAGGTTTGTCAGCTTGGGCTTTGGAGTCACGGATAGCAGTCCTTTCTTTGTTCGTTAAATCTTCTTGTTGGATTTCATCTTGACTTCGAGACCTGCCCTTTTCACCCATGTTTTGAGGGGTAATATTTAAATCAGGGTGAGAGGACGAAGTTGCCATGGGCTGTTGTTGTGGTGGCAATGGTTCAATGATCTCTTCAACAATCACTTGTTGTGTATGTGAATTTATTTTGTCACCAGGTTCGTTGCCTGTGACTCTTTCAGGATGCTGATTATCCTTTTCCTTTTCAGGCTGGTTAATATTTACAGTTCTGCTCCTCAGCTTGTATTGTTTATGGACTTCATAAACTGCAGTGTCATAGCCTTGTTTGAAGTCAAAGGATTCTCCTGATTTAGTTTGGAATAGTTGGATTTCCTCATCCTCTTGATCTTTTTGTGTTAGAAAAACTTGGCTTTTACCATCCAGACCTATTAAATTAATCTCAGGATCTTCATTGGGCTCAGTTGGTGTTGAAGTTTCTGCATAATTTTCTTGGAAAGGGGGTCTTATGTCTTGGTCAGCACTTGTCTTTCCTATGTTTGGGTTCTGAGTTCTCCTAAAATTCGGATTTCTAGGAGGGTTGCTTTGTGATGCTTCCCATGATGACTTTCTCTCAACTGATTCCACTCTTTCACCCAATCTCTTCATGCTGTTTAGTATTGCATCTAACTTCTGATCAAAGCCCGAGGGTTCTTCTTTGGAGGTAGTCCTTTTCTCCAACTTTGCCCTGTTTCTTTTGGCAATTAGGTTAGCCTCTACTGTGACAGCAACTCTTTGAGCTTCTGCAAGGGTTGGAGGATCTCTTTCTTTCAACTGATAGGCCATATCAGGGTCAAAACCGTCAGGGAATTTATATAGGGCTAAATCAGGAGGGGGCCTTAAGTTCTGTGGAATAGCATTGTATACATTGTTAAACCTAGCACAATATTCCAAAACTGTTTCCTGAGGACCTCTCTTAATAGTGTCATATTCACCAAGTACGTGGAGAGGATCTTTCTTCTTCTCCCATCTCTCAGTAAAAGCTTCGTAAAGCTGATCAGGTGTTGTAATGGAGTTTGCATTGAGGGATCTGAACCAAGTTCTAACATCCCCAGTTAAACTTTGAACAAAAATTCTCATTCTGACAGTGTCATCATCTATTTCATAGGTCTCAAAGTGGTCTTGCATCTTCTTGGCATGCTGTATAGCTGTTAGAGAGCCATTTGAGTCAAAATATGAGATTTTACTTTGGTAATCTTGAGGTAAAGCTGCAGCATTAGCTGGTATCTGCAGAGGTGCATACCGGTTGGCCATGTTTATGGGATTTATAGGGTTGACAGGAATAAATGGGACAACAGGGATTACTGGTGTAACAGGGTTAATGGGATGGGTAACTAATGGGAGGGTGGTTGAAAGAGTATGTGCAGTGGGTGAAGATGTGAGAGGAGGACTTTGAGGTGTTGATGATGAACTAGGGGAACTAGGGACAGACCGGAAAAGAACTTTGCAGGGAGTGGGAATGAGGATAGGTTGATCTGAACTTATATCTGAATCAGCAGGCTTCTCCTGCTTTTGCTGTCTCCTAATGTTTTTTGGAATGGTATTTGGATTATCAACAATGATGGGTGGATTAGGGTCAGGATTAGCCCTAGTATGTCGAGGATTTTTCTTAGGAGCCAGTTTCTAACTGTTTTTCAGGACTTTTTATAGGAAGTTTTTATATATGCAAGGACTGGATGAAGATTTTAAAATGGCTATATATGTTTCAAAGCTAGGATGAAGATTCCCTAACTAGTTCTTCCCTAAAGCTGTCCCTGTATTACAGAAACAGTTCTAAGGCCTCTTGGCTGGTTTCAGGCTTGCTGGTAGCTTTGGAAGATAGATAGTAATTGAAAAATTTTAAGAAGTTCCCAGCGGAGTCGCCAATTATGTTAACACCCAGGTTGTTCCCTATGACTCCCAAGGGAATACGGCCGGGGTAACCACTAACCAATCTTTGGGTTACAGTTCCTAGCCCAACTGCAACCAGAGAGGGCTCTCTCTTTATGATTTGTCTTTGTTATGATGGTGTTTTAGGCTAGCTATGATGCTTAGATCTTGTTTATGTTTTGGTTGAAGGATCTCTTTCAGGTCTTATGATGTAATACTTTGATGGTGAGTTTCCATTGGGCAATGGAGTCTAGATGCTGTGAGATGATCTTATATGCTGAGTAGTGTTCTAACTGCAAGGCCTATTGTGTATTTAACAGACAAGTTTAGACTTAAGTGATGATATATGTCAACCAGCAGAAATCTGTTAAGAATTTTCTGTTATGTTGGTGAAATGAAAATGAACGCAGAGCACAGGAGCAACGTATGAATTCCTGTGACAGTGGTCAATGTGAAAGATGTATTCTGAAAGTGCAGCAGCTTAAGAATCACACTTTATATAGATTACACTTGAAGAAAACATTTATAAGCAATACAGACTGAACTTAGGGTGCTCAGTAAGCAAATCCTGGGAGTTATTCTTTTTCTCTATTGCTTAATATTGGAAATCAGATAGCGTATATGGATTTATAACAAAACAAACTAGACATGGAGAAAGTTACAGAGACTTATTGCATGGTAAGATACGCAGGGATCCAGCAGTCATGAACAGGCACAGAACATCTTCAACACATCAAGCATCCACGAAATTCCATTGCTTCCTTTATTAACTTTCATAAAACAATTACAGCATAAGAGACTCTTCAGGAGAAATTCACAACAACCCTTGCTATCTCATGCGAAGGGGTTTATATAGAAATATGTATACAAAATATCTCAGGTATTGAGTCATCTGAGAGAGAGAAAATATCTTCAGTAGTGTTCAGAAAGTAGGCAAGAAGTTATTACAATGTTAAATGCAGCGTAAATGCCCTTTATGTCTGTCAGAGGATTGTTTGACTTTCAGGAGTCACTGAGTCAGTTGCATTACTCTGTATTAATTCTGGAGGTACGCATTTACTTTTGCCTGCGCAGTGAGCTTTCGAATTTGCCAGCTGTGGTTCTCTTTTTCTGCTCTGTTGGCCGCTACATCCGCTGAGTTGGCTCAGCTTTGATTTTATGATGCCTGCTGACTTTGTTGACTTTTCTTTTCATCAAAATTTGTAGGAAAAATAGAAGTTGGTGCATGAGTTACTGTTTACAATATTCTCTGGATTGCATCTGCCCACCATTCCTGTGTAGGGAGCTGGTGCCTGAGGATGGCCTCCATTGTCTCTTCTGCTTCAGTATATTTGAAAAAATCTGGGGCCACATTAAATAAGTGATTAATTTCATTCATTATATAAAATAGATTTTCTATCTTACCATAGAAAATCTGCCCTGTAATAGGCCCTGTGTCTTCTGAAGTGCTGGCCTTCTCATTGACCTGTGCTGTGGCAAAAACATTCACTCTTTTAGCATACTGTTCATGGGTGAATAATTTCCCTCCGCTGTTCAGCAAGCTAGGGAGTCCTCTATTCTGCAATATCTGGAATCTCTCCATGAACCTGTTTACCTCTGTTTGCATATCCTGGGTTCTTCTGTCCAATGTCTGCACCAGATTTCTAAGAGTAAGAACCCTCTTGATCATTTGAATAGTTTCAGTTCTATTTGCAATCCCCATGGTGGCCAACTGAGAACTTGTTCTGTGATTGAGCACATTGATCATTCTTGTAGCAATTTCAGGCATATTTCCCAATAAGGCCCTTGATGTTCGGATTTCCCTCTGTGCCTTTGGAATGAGCTCTAGTTGCTCGTGGATTGTCTCGATGTATGGCCATTGGTTGTTGATGGATTGACCAATATTGGACCATATCATTGCTCTGATCTCAGCTATGATTTTGTCTAGCTTGAGCTCATTCTCAAGCTCCTTGATCCTGTCTTTAAGGGCTTTGATCTCCCTGCCCTTTTCTGCCACTTCTCTTTTTGATTTATCATGCCTTTCATTTACCTTGGCCAGCTGTTCCTTGGTCTCATGCAGCTCTGTCATCTGGGCTTCCAAAACTTGTATTTCATTCTTTAGCTTTTGCATGTCTAGGCTATGTGCCTGTTCTGTACTTGTAGGTGCTGCTGAAGTGGATGTAGCTGTTTGCTCAGTTTGCTGAGGTGGAGGCACAGTGGTAGGAGCAGTTTTCTCCAGATTGATGACCGGGGAAGGCTGAGAGGTCTGGCCCTCTTCCCTTTGCTTTAGTGCTGCTTGCAGTGCCACCTGTGCGGCCTCAGACTCTCCTAATTTCTCTTGTGTCTGCAGGAGCTGCTTATATATAGATATTAGTAGGTCTGTGGCATCCTTTTCCATCCTCTGTTGGGCTACCTCATCTGTTTGGGGGTGAATGGTAGCTGGGAGCTTGACTTTCTTCCTCAATGCAGCCATGTCAGCATCTCTAAGTTTCAGGATCTCTTGTATCCCTTTGATGTCATTGGGATTGTGCCCAATTTCTATAATGATTTCCTCCAGGGATTTTATCTTGTTGTCTTTGGCCTGAGAAGAGGCCCTCTCCAATTCTAGCTGGGAAGCTGTGGCATTCAGACTGCTTGTCAATTTATAATTCTCCAAAGTTTTGTCAGCCAATGAAGCATACACCATTTCGCCAGTTTGCTTATGCAGCTCAATTTTGTCCATAGGGTGTATGTCCTTGGCGAGGACCTCTAGGTTAGTCCTAAGATAGTCAGCAGTAGATTGTGGCTGGAGCGCCGTAGGCATAAAGTGACTCATTATCATTTTGCCTTCACTTACGTCAAAAGCAGACATAAGTCTCTGCTGATTGGAAGGAGCCATGTTTAGCAGGTGATTGTACAGTTGCACTTTGATAGGATCACTCCTCCTCTTGATGTCTATAAATTGCTGCTTGATGCTTACTCGTCCTTCTTTCTGCTGGCTGGAGGAGCTGACCTCCCCTCCCATGGTCCTGTCCTGTTCCTGCTGGAAGGAACTTGCTGAAGTTTCTCTGCTGGGTGGGCCCATGCCCAATGCCTCTCTTATTGCTATATCCTTCTCTGGAAAATCATTGAGTCTCTGCCTTTTCTCTCCCTGGTCTACAGAGGATGTCAGGGGAGTCTCTCTGTCTCTTTTTCTAAAGATAAATGTATCCTCCTTCTGAGGGGTTTGGAGGACCGAGGCATCAAAGGTAGTGTCTTGTCTTGCAGGCACCGTTTTTTCAGTGGTCTAAGGAGTCTCCACTGTTTTCTTTTGCTGGGCAGACTGCTCCTGCCTTTGTTCTTCTTGGTGTTGTTGATCCTGGTGTTCTGATTCTTCTTGCTGCCCTTGCTGCAGCCCTTCTGCTTGCTGCTGTTGTTTTAGTTGTTGTTCCTGCTCTTGCTGCTCTGGCTCTATCTCCATCACCTTTTCTTTTCCCTTCTCTGATATATTCCCAGCAACTCTCGTGGCTTGCTGTTGGGCAGTTGAGGAGGATGCTGCTGCTCCAATTTGTATGCTTGGTAGTGAGCTGACCTGTGAATAAAACTCAAGGTCAGCCATTTTCTTTATGTTTCTTTGAGCTCTTTGATTAAGCTCTTCTTGAGTAACAGCTTCCTCTAAAGTCCCTCTCCTCCATTTACTTTGATTGGCATATTTTTCTATGTGAGGAAGGCTGCAATGATCATAAGCAGACAACTTGTATTTAAGTCTCCTCATGGTAATGAAGTTGTTAGGGTCATAAGGTTTCCATAGGAAGCTGTATTTGAGACCAAGGCCCCCAAGTATTCTATCTGCCTCCTTCCACCCTTCATCCCTTTCGTTATAGAGGAAATGGCCAAGTTGACTTCTGACTTTCAACTGTGCCTTCTTACCTTTGCCTGAAAAGTGGAACATGTCCACAAAGCCAAACTGCTTGAAGTATTCTAAGGAAAATAGTCTCATGGGCACAAACCTGGGTAGTCTAAATGGGGGCAACTCACACCCATATATTCTAATAACGGTGTGGTGTTGGTAGAAGTACCAATCCCCAATGCTGTATGCTTTTGATAAATGCAGGAGTCTTTGCATATCATCTGTCAATCTGGGAGGAGGTGAGCCCAAAAGTAGAGTCATGGCTGGATGAATGAAGTTATCAATGAACTCACAATAGGTGTATGGAGAATAGAAATTGAGGTGGAAAGCAGATGTCCAGTACACCACCGACCTCAAATTTCCCTGTGCATCTTCTCTTTTTATTGGGAAGGAGAACTTCTCACGCTGGAAGTATAAGAGCAAATGATATATGTAAGAAGTATATTTGAATACCCTTTCTCTTGATAGGTTCATCAACTGCTCATGCATCTTGTCTGAGATGTATGTGGCATAGTCATAACAGATTGGTTTTCTTCCTGGAGAAAACATGAGCATTATGTGCATAACTGTTTCATCCACATACTCCACTGAATCATATCCCAAGATGGGACTGATCATGTCAACGAGGTCCAGGCCCAATTGGTTGAGGTAGACATAGTTGATGGGAGGGACTTGCACAGTGTTAGCTTTGATGAATAACTGGTTAAGTTTTGTAATCTGAGCCTCTGTCATTCTGGCTCCCTCCATAATCAAATCTGCTAGTGATAGGGGGACCAACTTCTTATCTGTTTTGAACTGCAGCATCTCCCTGATGGCTTCAGGGGTAATGAAAAACAAAATTGAGCCTGAAGAGTCCAGCACTGCCCTTTGGGATGCATCATAGTGGTCAGCAAGTAAGTGGATAAGCTCAGGGAATTGATTAACCTGAGGAAGCTTGAATATTGGGAGAAATGAATCCCAAATTCCCAGGATGTCTGTCCCATTCTGATGTTTGATCTTTATTTCATTTAGGATTTGGAGATGAAACCTGCTCCTGCTTAGCATTTCTTCTGATATCTTACAATCTAAGTCAGCTAGTGCTTTCCAGTCCAATGCTCTGTGAGGGGCATTCAGGGGAGCTACATTGAGGGCTATAGGGGCTACAGGGGGGTCCATGGCTCTTCTTTAGGATTTCTGCTTGCTCAAGGACTGTGTTACTATGCAGAGTAACACCAATCAAGGTTTCTTTGCAGAGAATGTTGATTTTGCAAGTGAAAGGTGGAAGTAAGGCTGCAGCAGTTGAAATACTGCCTCTGTGTGATTAGGTGGGTGGCGGAAATGTTCAGAGGATACTCTTTTGCGGTGTATTTGTCTCCTGCAGGTGACGGGTTCACGATTGCGCGAACCAGTGACAGTTTTTCTTTCGAATTGCCTACAATTGGCTTTGACAGTAGCTTAGTGACGGCTCTGGTTCAATTTAAATGTCAACTTGATGGTATTTAACGGTGAAATTGGAGTCTTAAGGTCTGTTACTCATTGACATGCGAAATGCAGTGAAAATGGAGTTTCAGAGCTCAATTGAGGAATACCTGTAGATTTGGATCGGTCAGAGCTTGTTGGCGCTGAGGAAATTGACGTTCCGGTGGTCAGGAAACTCTTTTCCGCGGCTGGTGCAGGTTTAAACGTAGTTTTGCATGCAGAACACAACAACGACGAATGCACAAAAAATGGTAAAAAACACAAATTTTTGGCTAAAATAGACCTTTTGGTGCTTTTGGCGCGAATCCGTGATGACGTCAGCATGACGTCATTGGTGGGGTCAAGGTCGGATGACGTCATGCTGACGTCATCGGGTGACGTGGCGGGGTTTGGTTGGTCCACAGGGGCAGTGAGATGGCAGGACAGGTGGACCAATGGCAGGGCAAGAGATTGACGGGACAACGTACCTGGGTGACGGAGCGATGACATGTTGATGACACGGCGATGACGTGAGCAGGCGGGATGGGGAACCCGGAAACCGGCAGTGGTTTCGTATCGCACCGCTTCTTGTACGGGGGCGGTATTTGTCAGTTGTACCTCCGACGCATTGTGGTGAGGGCGCGTGGCAGCGGAGTGACGTACTCAAAATATGGACGTCGGGCGATAAGTTTCGGGCAACGGATGAGCTCCGACGTCATGGCGATCGTTAGATCTACGGAGGTTGATCGGACGGTGATCGGATGGCTGATATGACGGGAGGATAGTACGCATAACTGTCGGACGTCGGAAGGACTCCGACGCGATCAGGGCCGTCGGATCTGGAGGGCCTGATCTAACGGTCATCGGGGCGGTGACATGGGCAGTGTATACGGAAGCGGGCGGAGGCATAAAATAGGTGTTTTGCACGCATTTCTAATGTATTTCCAAAAAACGATTTGCATGCGCTTAACCTTGGTTATACGGCGGAAAGTGGGTTTTTTCATGTTTTTTGCCCTTTGAAGCGGGTAAAGGTGGAATTTAAGCCCTTTAGGGGTTTTTTATGTGCAAAAAAGGGGTAAAAGTAGAGGAATCAGCTCATGAAAGGGAAGGGGTAGTTGGCATAGGTTCATCAACATGACCTGGTGTCATTTGATTCCTGACTCGAGACTTTATTGGCTATAATACCAAAAGGGGAAATATTTATAAGATTTTGGGGTTTATACACCGTGGTGTTAGTAATAATAGGGAAAAAGGTGTTATAAGGGATTTATATAGTAGAATTAGAGTTAATATGGATGAGGGGGTGAGTGGAGGGGAAACCATTTAAGTTTATGTGAAACAAACTTGGTTTTGAGAGTATATCAAAATGAAAAGATTTTTAGACAAGAAATGTGGCTTCTAAAGATTAAGAACCACCATGAAACCTTAGTCTTTTCCATGAATCTTAGCTGATGGGGGGAATGTTAGAAATGAAATTGGAGGGGAATGAGGGAAATTAGTCATGGTCCTTGCTGTAATCTTTTGCTTTGCTGCCCACCATCACCATTCTTGCAATGATAGGGATAACCTTTCTGCAACCCCAACTACCTACCTAGCTACTTACCTAGCATTTTTATTTCTTCTTGGAGGGTGCATTTGGACTTGCAAACCCTTACTTGCCTTTTCTTTTCTTTGGCTTTTTCTTTTTCTTTTTCTATCTACTTCTACCCTTATTTCTTCCAAGGTCCCAGATTAAGCTGTTGGGAGCCTTTTCTTCTCTACCTGAACTACTTGTCTGCCAAGATTGAACAGTTTGGACAGACTTCTTTCTCTATTCTATAACTCAAAACTGAAACATGGCATGATCCAGGTTAAACTGTTGGATCATCCATCAAAATTGAAACAAGGTCATCAACATTTGAAACACTTTACACACCTCTTGCTCTCTAGGAAATATGGGATCTTTGTGAACTCAAAGCAGAGCATATTTGGACTTTCTCTTGCCAATCATGAAATATGAAACCTATTGGTATAGGTATCCAACAGGATGTTTGCAGCAATATCCTCTGAGTAACTGGATCACTGTCCTGTTAACTACTTCTGTCTGGCCATTAGTTTGTGGATGAAAAGCTGTGGTTTTCTTCAGTTTGGTGTCCATCAGTTCCCACATACTTGACCAAAACTTCCCCACAAATCGGGTGTCTCGATCAGATACAATGGAAGTGGGTAATCCAAAATGAACCCATACATGTTCAAAGAATAGTTTTGCAGTTTGTTCAGCTGTAATATGTTCATTACAAGGTATCAAAATACACATTGTGTTGAACCTATCCACAACAACATATAGATAATCATGACCTTTCCTAGATTTAGGCAGTCATTCAACAAAATCCATGGAAACACTTTCCCAAGGGTGAGAAGGAACTGGTAATGGAGTGTACAAGCCTAGTTTTCTATTGATGGGTTTGATTTTAGCACACATAGTACACCCTCTTACATATCTAGAAACTGTCTCATTCATTTTTGGCCAATAACAAAATCTTTGCAGCTGTGCAACTATTTTACTTACCCCAAAGTGACCTGATATTACAGAAGTGTGTGCTTCTCGAATGATATTTACTCTTTCAGTTTGTGGAATGCATAACTTCCCACAATGGTATAAGAGTCGGTCCTTTACATGATAGTCCAATTCTTCTACTCTTCTACCTTGACTTAAAGTTGCATATACATCTTTAAAGTCTATATATTGAGCATATTGTCCAATGTAACTCTCATGTAACACAAAATTATGCTTAAGTATAGTAGATGCATTTATAATAGGTCTAGATAACATGTCTACAACTGTATTATGTATGCCATTTTTATATATGATGATTAAATGAAACTGTTGTAGAAAACCCATCCATCTATAGTGTCTTTATTGCTGCAACTTAGTTTGGGAGTGTAGATATTGAAGTGGTTGATGATCATTATGTATTACTGTCTCTTTGCCCATTAAGTAATGATTCCACTTTTTCACACTCTACACTAATGCATACAATTCTTTATCATATGTAGGATAGTTAACAACTGCAGAATTAAATGTCTTAGAATGATAACATATGGGTTTACCATGATGGGTCAACACTGCTTCCATGGCACAGTCACTGGCATCTGTTTGGAACTCAAATGGTCTTTTAAGATCAGGCAGTGCTAGTACAGGTGCTGTACTAATCTTTTCTTTCAAGGTGTCGAAGGCTTTCTGCTATTTGCCTCCCCACTGAAACACCTTGTTCAATCCTATTAAAGTATGTAAGGGAGCTGCAATTAAGGAAAAGTCAGAAATGAACTTCCTCCAATATTGTGCTGCTCCTAAGAAGCTTCTAACTTCTGTAGCCGATTTGGGTTTAGGCCAGTTCACAATGATTTCCACCATAGAGGGATCTATCTTCAATTCACCACCCCCTACTATATGACCCAAATAATTCAGAGATGTTTTGCCAAATTCACATTTTGAGAGTTTAGATAAAGTTTTTCTCTTTTCAAAAAATCTAGTGTCTGCTTAACATGCTTTAAGTGTTGTTCCCATGTTTTGCTAAATATCAAAATGTCATCTAGATACACAATAACAAAATCATCAAGAAAAGGTTTGAGTACATCATTCATTAATCTCATGAAAGTAGCAGGAGCATTAGCTAAGCCAAAAGGCATAACCAGCCACTCATACAATCCCTACTTTGTTTTGAAAGCAATCTTCCATGCATCTTGTTCTGTAACTCTGACCTGATGGTATCCATTATGCAAGTCTAACTTGGAAAAATAAACAACTTCCTTCAATTGATCTAAGAGATCATCTATGCGAGGAAGGGGATAACGATTTTTGATTGTTATCTTATTCAATGCTCGGTAAGCAATGCACATTCTCCACGAGCCATCTTTCTTTCTCACCAAAACAATTGGTGACCCACATGGTGATGTGCTAGGTCTGATGAATCCTTTCTCGAGCAAATCCTGCACCTGCTTCTTGATTTCAGCATTCTCTGAAGCAGACAACCTGTACATTCCAATGTTAGGTAATGGAGCATCTTGCTGCAAAATAATTTCATGCACTATTTCCTTTTTGGGTGGTAGACCTTTAGGTTCTTGAAACAAGATATCATACTCTGAAACAACCTTTTCTAAATCAGCTTGCTGTTCAACATTACAGCCCTCAAATACATTGGTTTTATCAGGTTTCTTTTCCTTTACAACCATCGTAAGAATTGTTTACATGAATTTATCATTTGTTTCACCTGCCTTGAGTTTATGAGAGTATAATTATTCTTGAGCTTATGAGCTCTTACAAAGTATTCGATTCCATCTTTAGCAAGTAGATACTTGTTCTCAGCTCTATAGAAAATAGCTTTTTTGTCATACAAGTAAGGACTTCTTAAGACAATTCCACATATATCCAAAGGAATTATGTCTAACTCAACCTCATCTACAAATGCTGACCCAAAAGAAAACTTGAGTGTGCACTGTCTAGTCACTTGTAGTTGTGCTTTGTCATTCAACCATCCTAATGGGTATGGTTTCTTGTGAGGTGTAGTTACTAATCCCAACTTCTTTACAATTGGTTCAGAAATTAAATTTACTTGTGAGCCACTATCAAACAAAGTATCAATCTTTTGATGTTTGGAAATAACTCAAATATGGAAAATCTCATGTCTTTTTCTCTCATTTTCTTCATCAATAATAGATTGTGCAGAATTACTAGTAGATGCTTCATAATTCTTACCTTTTATACCTGTGGCTGCAATAGTTGTCTCATCTCCTGAGTCTAACCGCAAATCCTTCTGAATAGCTACAATAGTCTTCTTCTTCTTGCTCTCAAACTTCTTAGGTCTCAGCTCTGGATGCAAAATCCAAAAGTTCTCATCATCATGCCCATCCTTTTTACAGTGAGTGGGTGAAGCCTTGCTTTTTTGTGCAGTGTTAGCCTTCCTTGCTTTCCATTTCTGCTTTCTTTTCTCCTTATTCTTGCTTGTAGTGGGCTGGGATGCTCCCCCAACTTCTGGACTTCCATTCTTTCCTCTAGCTTCTAGATGAGTAGCTTGTATAGATACCTCATCTATACTAGTGGGATTAAACATGAGGATGGTATGCCTCATGTAGCTGTGTATACCACCAATGTACTTCAACAGAGTCTCTGGTGAGTCTAATGAGATTCCTAGAATCAATGCTCTCTTTCTAAATTATTGAGTGTACCCTTGCACACTTTGCCCTTTCAACTGTCGAAGAGTTTTCCAACTCATCATAGCTTGCTGCATGTAGGCCAATGGATAAAACTGCTTTTTGATTGCAGAAACAAATTCACTTCAGACAGAGGTAGTATTACCATGTCTCTTCACGTCAGCTTGGGTCTTGCCTTCCCACCAAACCAAGGCAGTGCCTCCAAGGTGTAGGCTTGCCAGCTAAATCTTGCTCTTGTTTGAATCAATACTCTGCACTCTGCAATAAACATCAATTTGTCTAATCCAATTGTCCAGATTTTCTGCATTCAACTCTCCATCATACATAGGTAAATCAAATCTAACATCTAGTTTGATCAAAGATGCTTTCTTTTTATGTTCAGGGCTATTAGGAGGTTGGAGAAAGCTTTCCTCTTTCCCTTTTCCTTTTGAGTGGTCATGGAAGTGAGACTCATCTTCTCCTTTGTCTTGCTTGAAGCCTGATGAATCTTCCTCCTTATGTTTTCTAAAGTCCCTATACATTTCCTCTACCATGGACTTTATGGCTAGGAAACTGTCTATGAATTGAGGGTCTGGTCCTATAGAACCTTCTTTTGACATTGTCTTTTGAGGATAGACTCTCCCAATTTCAGGATTAGTTTCAACCAACTCTCCTTCTTCTAACTTGAGCTTTGATCTAGTTAGCATTCAATAGCTAAACCAACACAAGCTTGTCTAACCTTAATAGCCTAGAGCTCTGATACCACTTGATCTGAAAATCACCCTTGAGTGATCTCAGTTAAATATTTATTGAATGAAGGTATTACAGACTCATGTGCTGGTGTGTGTCTATGTTATTTTAGGCAATGGATTGATTAGATTGCAAAATACACAGACACTGGAAAATGGAAAACAGTAAGAGAAATACAGTAAGCAAATGCAATAACACAACAATTAATAAGGATTTCACCCTATCCTCTAGGGCTACGTCTCTAGTCCAGCTTTCAGTGGTGGCCTTATTTTATTGTGTCTTTAAAGCAGAGATTTACAATGAGGAGCTCAATTTGAGTCTCCTGAAACAGATGATGTTGGTAGGGTGGTTCTTGGATTCCCCAAGCCACTAGAGTGCACAGACTCTTTTCCTTACCAAATCTTGACCTCTCTGGTCTTTAATGGGAGGAGCGCAACGTAGTGCTCAATTCCCGACAGATATTATCAGGGATTGCTTGAACCTCTCAAGCTTTCTGTCTTCTCGATGCTGCCTTATGCTGCAGGTCAGCTTGGCTCTCTATCTTTCTATTTCTTGCTTTACTGTCTTTTCTTTGCTCTCGCTTTCTCTGTCTTCGATCTCTTTTTTTTTTTTCCGTGTTCTGTTCTCTGTCTGTTCATGGCTAAAAGCCAACCTGTCTCATGTCTACCCGCTTTCTCTTCCGCCCCTTCGATTCGCTTGCTGCTGTTCACTTGGAGTTCCCTACCTCTATGTCTTCGCCAATGTTTCACAGGGAGTGGCCACTTGTCCTCTCATGAACTGTGCCAGCTCTTCCTCAACGGTTCGGTTTTTCGGTTACACTGTGGAATGAGTCATCTGCCAACTCAGCAGTCAAATCAAACATCAAACTTCTCTATGCCACGGCTTAATTCCCCTGTCAAATCTAGTTTCTTCATCAGGCGAAATCTCCACCGTCAGATCTGGAGCCCTCGGATCCTATGACATTCGCTCATTTCGCGCGGTTGACTTGCTCGACCGTTAGCGCGCGATGAGCAGCGGTTTTCTCTCTCATCTGCCCGACACACGTCGGGCATTGAATGGAATCGCTCGTTTTTATCCAAATCCACTTACCACACAAGGATGTCCCCGATATATTGCTGGTTTTGGAGCACGGGACCCGCCTTTCGCCTTAGCGCTTTCCCCACAATTTTCCCGGCTTCCATGTGACTGAGTGCTTCGAGGTTTTTCCTTCTCAAGGGGTTTTGCCCAGAAATTCCCTTTGTTTCCCGATCCGGGCTTCCCAAGTGCCATTTTTTACTCCTGCGCGATCTCCATGGGCCTCGGTTAGCTCGCTTTGACCGAGGTCCTCGTCGTTCCTCGCTGGCTGCAAACTGCCATTATCCAGAGGTCTTCCTGATCGCTCTGTGCTCATAATTCGAAGTCTGTCCTATTTTGATACATCCATGGCTCTTTAATAATCTTCATGGATCCAATTCAGATCAATTCCTCTCTCCTTTCTTTGTATACTACTGTGGATATGCTCCTGAACAATTATCACATTGTCTGTGATTTGCCTCTTAGGGACAAATCCTCAGTTTTCTGAAATTATTTCCGGAAGTAATTTTTTCATTCTGTTTACTAGGATTTTAAGTATCTTATAAGGCGAGTTGCAAAGGGAGATTGGCCTATATATGTTAAAAATTGTAGGATTGGGTTCTCTGGGAATGAGGGCTAGGGAGGATGATTTTGTATTTCCTCCAATCTTTTTTTTTTTGGAAATCATTTTTGAGCATTCTCATTAGGTCTTTTTTGATAATTTCCCAATGTTGTCTGTAAAAGGTCATTGTAAACCCATCTGGACCTGGTGCCTTTTCCAGGTGGAGATTCCACACAACTTCTCTGACTTCTCCCTTAGTAATTTCCTTGTCTAATTCCCTGCTTTTCTGGTCGCTTTTTTTTTTTATTTGCTGCAAAGTTTCTTCATTAGCTGCCTACTGGTCACTTGTTGTGAGGAGTTCTTTAAAGTGTTTATGGGTTGCGTTTTTCACTGCTTCAACTCCTTTTATTTCTTGACCATTTACTTGAATCTGTTCAATTTGATTTTTTGACCTCCTTATTTTCATTGTATTATGAAAGAAGGTTGTATTTTTGTCTCCAGATTTTAGCTAGAGACATCTTGATTTCAGTTTGCTTTCCTCTTTTTCTTGCTTATTTTGCTTATATATTTCCAGATATATTTCCTTTTCTTGTATATGATCTTGCTTACTTTCTTCCTTGTTCTCTTTTTCCTTGCAAAGGTTATCCATTTTTTTTTGCAATTCGATTTTCCTAGCTTTGTCCCAAAGATCATTTTCTCTTGCCCAATTTTTTAAGTGCATCCTTAGGTTCTTTAGCTTAGTTTCCCAAACATACTAGCAAGATCCTATGACACTTTGTTTCCATTTGTCCTTTATTTGTTTGTCAAAATCTTCCGTGCTATCCCAAATTGAATTATATCTGAAGGGAAGGGGTCCTTGATTTTCCAGCTTTCCCAAGGTTAGCACCACCAGCTTATGATCTAAAGTTGAGTTGTGAAAAATTTTACTTTTCACAAGAGTGTAAGCAGTTGTTATGCTTTCATGAACGAGAACTCTATCTAGCCTTTCTTTTATGTTGTTTTTTCCAATTCTTTTGTTGTTCCAAGTGTATTTTCCATTTCTTGGCAGAATGTCTATTAATTTGTGTTCTTATATTATTCCTTCAGGAGCTTCTCTTGATGGATCGTTGTGGAAGATTCTGCCAAAATTTTCTTCTGTATTCCTTATCAGATTTAAGTCTCCTCCCAGGATTAAGTGCCCACTTTGTCTCTCTGCTATTTCTTCTTTAACTGATTTCCAACATTGTTCCTTCTCTCTATAGTGATTTGGAGAATACACATTTATAATGCTATACTATTCTTTTGTATTGAGATTCCTCAACTATGTTCGAATCCAGTGTCTGCTAATTTTTTGAGTCATTAATTCCCATTTTCTTTTATCCCAAATGGTGTTGATTCCTCCTGATGCTCCTGTGGCTTCTAATGTTACTTGTTCATAATTTTTTAGTTTTTGAATCATTTTTTGATTTTCTTGCTTGTTTAGTTTGGTCTCTTGGATCATATATATGTCTAGTTGTTCCTTGGCTAAAATGTCTCTAACTGCATTGACTTTAAAGAAGGTGCCAAGGCCGCGATAATTCCAAGAGACCACTATCATTATTTATTGTTGTGTTGGTGTGGTCCTCCCTTTCCTCTTTACTGAGTTTTTTCATGACTTCCATTTGTTTCCCAAGGAATGAATCCATTGGTTGTTGCGTTCCTAGAGCCATTTATTTAGCTGCTGTCTCATCTCTGATTTCTTTATTGGATTTCCTTCCCACTTTTTTTTGCTGATCCCAGGCTTGGGGGATTTCTTTGGCTTTGTTTCTAGTTAGAATGCAGTCAACTGAGGGAGGAGGAGGGGATGATATAGGGTTGGGGGTGGATATGAGAGCTAAAGAGGTAGGGTTTGAGGGAGGGGATCTGGGAGAGGGTGGATCAAAGGAGTCTTCTAATGGCTCAAAAGGATTCAGTGATGTGTGATAAGGAGGAGTAACCTTCACTGGAGGCTGAGAGGTTATTTCATTTGCTTCTTGGGACAGATACATATTTGATGATGTCTGCTTATTGGTAGGTTTTTTACTTTTCACTTGTTCCCATGTAGGTTCTTGCTCTTCTACATTTTCATGCTCTATTTTTTTAAGACACCTATTTGCAAAATGACCATACTTGTGACATAACTTTCATTTAAATGGTATTTGCTCATAGTTCAGCTACTGAATGTGTGTCCACTGGTCTACCTTAATTTTTATTGCCTATGGGAGGCATTTTCCGAGATCTACTTCCACACATATTCTTGTGCATGCATGCATGTCATCTTTTGGCTCAAATCTATCAATACATTTTCCCACTGCATTTCCTATAGCCTTTATAGATTCATCTCCCCAGCAGTGAAGAGGAAGATGCGAGAGCCTAACCCACACATGCACTGTGTTTGGGACATCCATCTCCAGATCAAAGTCTAGAATCCACCTGTTTAGGTATAAACCTCTGGAGTCCATGAAGTAAGGTCCATTTCTAAATATCAGATCTCTGTCCTCCTTTGTTTCAAAGAGAAAGGTGTAGTATCCCCTTCCACATAATCGTATTGCTATCTTCCCTTATGTGGTTGCATTCCAGTTTCTTTCCACCCATTTTTTCACTGATTTGGGTGAAGGCCATAGCCCTGTGAACTGTCCAACAAGTCCACGTTCAATCAGAGAGATGACTACTCTTCTTGGAAGTGCTGGAGAGAGAGAAATCTCTAGGATACTTTCAAGTTTCTTTACAAATTTATTGACTGATGGCCTGTTCCTTGGAGCTCCATTCTCTGCGATCAGAGATGCGAAGGCTTCTGTGTTTTCTTCATTCCCTGGCTGCGTGGAAGAGTGAGAATCTCCCTCCTCAGAGGGCTGCATGGTCTGGTTGGCCTCATCTTAGGAGGCTGCTAAGGGATGGATCTGCAGGGGCAGCGAAAGCTAGGTTAGTAGCAGAGTGTTTTAGGTATGTACGGGATCATTTTACTATAGGTCGGCTCTGATTATATTATGACCCCTTAGAATCCTATATATAGAAAGGAGGTATTGTCATTTGTATCATCCAAGAATTGTTCATTTGTGAAATGTAAAGGAGGTTTCCCCCTCAAAGAGGCTGAATTCTAAGGCGTTGATCTATCTTTTCTATCTTTTGTGAGCTGGTTTCATAACAAAACTATACAAATATTCAATTCTGGTGACATCGATCACCAAGTATGTCAAAGGCTTGCAGTGATAGAATTCAAGACCTTCAATAGGAGAGAAATTAAATGAAAGAATTCAAAGATCTAAACAAAGTTAGACAAAATTCCCTCTGCAAATAAAATTCTTATGATCAAAACTATCTACAAAACTTGTTTCTAGGTGGTGTTGGGCCCTTGCAACTCTTGGAGAAAGTTTAAACTAATTCAGTACTATTAGAGATGAAAGAACAACATAATACTTCAGAGAGAAATTAATGCTGAACGAAAATTATGTATTGAGGTTCAAAATATAAATTCAAATGTCATATACATCATTAGTGTAATGTATTTTGAGGCAAAGCTTTACAAAACAACGTGTCTCTTTCTCTTCACTCATTCTCCTTCCCCCTGATACAGAACACATCGGGTGTTTAAAAATGTTCAACCGATGGAATCTAGCTCTAACTGATTTAACCAGAGAAAGCAAATAGATATCATCAAAACTAAAGTGGGCTGCACAAGATCTTCGTGAATGATCTTTAGATGGATATTGAGCTAAACTAGGATGAGTTGCATTGTTTTGTAACAAAACCATTCATTTTTTGAGCATGAATAAATTCATTCAAATCGTGCTCCTCCATGTAGTTGTGGCCGAAACAGTCAAACCTAGAATTCAGGACTGTTTATGTACTTAAGATTCCCCTAATCATAAATCCTTCATAGTAATGAATTTTGACAAACGGTTTTTGCATTACATGAATGAGGGTACTCTAAACAAAACCCACGTGTCATAATCTCAATATTATTCTTGATTTGATCACAAATTTGATATTTTTAATACAAGAATTATGTATTTTGTACTTAACCTGTAACAGCTAGTTTAATTGACTTATGAGGAATTTCGGAAATGGAACCCTATGACAAATGAACTTAGCAAAACCGTCATTAGAAAATCATGGAAAAGTAATCTCTAATCACTGAAAATTCAAGAAAACTAATGATAATTAACCACAAGGTGTAAGATGTGAATTGGTGGCAAGTTATGGAATTATGGTATGAAATGAGTTAAAAACGTTGGAATTTAGGTTATGAAATAGTGGTATTGTGTGATGGAAAAATGGGAATATTCGAGGCCTAACATCCCCCCTATGCCTATGTATTTGCATGTCCTCGTGCAAATAATTCCCTTGCTCATTTGAAAAATTCTTGAAATTGTTTTGTAGATATTGGTTCTTTGTGGGACAACATTTCTTTAATATTTTGAGGTGCTAGTTATTATGGAGCAACACTGCTTGAATATTTGGAGGTGTTGGTTCTTGTGGGGAAACACCCTTCATATTAACATATCATACTAATTTATAGAGAAATACAAATTGAGGACGAGAAAGGGATGGATGAGGAAGAGATGATGGATGAAATAAGGCAATGGAGATGGTAAGTATGTGAATGGATGCTTGCATACTCTGTCATAACGAGGCCAATGCTTGTAGGTGGTTTCCTTTATCATTTTATGGAATTTCCTTTATCGTTTCACGGAAGTAATGGTTTCATCCTCTGAATAGAATGCATGGAGAAGACCTTATAGAGATTGTCGTTATACCACAAGGATTTTCTTTTAACATGGTGTTGTAATGAGAGTATAAGCATGATGAATGGAAGGAAAACAAAAGGATAATGATTTATGAAAGATGAAATCCATGGAATGAGAAGTGGTTAATCATTAAGTTTCCTAAAATTTCTAATGAAATAGATAATGTTAAGCCAAATTTACCTCAAGTTTTACCTTTTTCGTTGATGTGCTCGATCTTACAAGATGAAGCGGAGGATGAACTGGATGCAGTTGATGTGACTACTGATCTGCTGAAGAAGGATAAAGTGTTGAAGGACGAATTGAAGTTCCCCTTCTCCCCCATGCCTGAGGAGTTGTATGTCCCCAAACAACTGATAAAATGTGACTTCTGCTGCAAATGAGACTGGGAATGCTGATACACAAATCCAAACTGTTGCAAACCTGTGTTGAGATCTCAAAACCATATAGTCTTCAACAGCTACACACCTGTGTGCAATCTTGCATATGTGAATAAATGGTGTTGATGTCAAACATAAGCAAGAATCATTGGATTACTGACCATTGAGGATGTCTTTAACCAATGTGATATATCCCACCTTTGATGTCAATGGGAGTTAAGGCACTAGGTACATTCTACTAACCATGAATTTATTTGTTGAAGTCGAATGGATTCCATAATTAATCCACTTAGAAACATTGATGTATTTCCTTAGTAGCTGACAACGATACCTTCCATTGCGGCATGCAATATCCTAGGTACCTTATATAACCCTAACATTGGTCCTATATAATTTTTTATGTTGATAGGACAAGGTTTGTTGGTTGGTGGGATTTAAGGGATCCCACATTAACCAACTCGAGTATAAACATAATGACTTGAAAGATACATGATTTGAATAAATCATACAAACATAAAAACTGTATTGGGAACCTTGTGTTCCAGTTACCTAGTTTTCATGCAAAGTCCCTGTCCAGTTGCGCCAGACAAGCTGGTTTTCACAGAAGGACTTATTTTTTGTTTTAATATTTTCATTTTTTTATTTATTACAATACTAACTTTCCTACTACACTAAAGAAAATAAATCCTCCTTCAAGTGAAATATAACTTCTAATGAAGCCATGTGCAGAGTAGGTACAAAGATATATTTGTGCCCAAATTCAACATATAAACTTTAGAAGGTACATGAGCATGAAAAGTCAGTAGTTCTGAAAGATGTGGTACAAAAAGTATTTGAAGATGAGAGTGCTACTTTGAATGGATTGTGATATGGAACCAATTCTCAATGTAATCCTGATGGTATTGGCCCATTTCTTCTTTTGGACCACTCTGAAAGTCCTTCTTGATCATGCCATAAAAACTTGGATAATTGGTCTCAGGAATGCATACAAGGCTTGTTGCTGGGCATGGTGAGAGTTCTTCGATCTCAGGTTTAGATGGATGCTCCCCATCAAATTTGGTACACGATTTCTCGATCTCCTTGGTATATAGTAAGAGGAATCAAGGGAGACTTCCAGATGCTTTTCTTATTATGGAGAGATAGATAATTTCGTGAATGCAGTCAGGATGAACTCTTCCTGAGAAGAAGATACCGAAGCTACTGCTAGGATTTAAGAAAGTGCTTCGAGGGAAATTCTTCAAGATTCTCAATCATTCTTGAGTTTCTCTTATTGGTTAATGATCCCTATTTCGCAACATGGATTAGTACCTGGGGTTCTTATAGCACCCCAATTTTTTTTTGTCTTTAAAGATATTGAATTTTAATCTAAATGAATAAAAACCTACTAATTGAAATAAAACTCACCAAACCTTATATCCTCGCTTACTTGGACAAGCAGACTTTGGAGTGACCCCAAAACAAAGTAGATGCATGGCTCTTCACTCATGTCTTACCGTTTTCTCCACCCTCTAGTTTCCCCGCAACTAAGATCACAAAAAAAAATTGTGAAACAAACTATGCTCTAATCCCTTTAGCACCTCCCTGGCAACGATGCCAAAAATGTTGGGGAAATTATATGTGTTATAATTCCAACATTTAAATTATTAATCCAAGTCTCATAAACTTCGAGGCACAAGTGCAAGTAACGTAGGATCAAAGCATCTAGCCTAAACTAACGTCATGAAATATAGAATGAATAAACCTATTTTACTGTAATCCAATCTATCTCATTCAAAACTCAAATCACTATTCTATTTTAAATCTATGTTCTATTCAAAACTCCAATTACTATTCTACTTTAACCATGACCTAAGACATACTTTATCACAACTTAGGCACTTTGATTTAATGCTTAAAAACAATTTGAATTGAAATCTCCAGCTCAAAAGAAATCACTTTAGTATCTACTCTCACTTTGAATGATAGGAAGCTCCAATCAATGATAAGATATACTTAAATACAAAATCAATTGAAACTAATTTAAAAGGCATCAAACTTATATTAAATTTCAATCACTTCATACATGTCAAGCTAAGGAAATAAACAATTCAATAAAATTGTAACTAAATTCCCGAGATCACACAAATCAATAAGCACTTCAACTAAATTCTTGATCTTATCTAGCTCACACCTTCAATTCTGCAAGGCTTTAAAAGAGATTAAATGATAGTTTCAAATTAATATTTTTACGCTCCCTAAATTAACACACTCAGATTTAAAGATCAAAGATTAAAGTTTATTTCTAATTTAAAATTGCTGCAAATAAACTCTGAAAATCATTCCTACGGAAAAGCATTCACTTACAGTTTTCAATCCAATCTCATTTCGATTTTACTAAACTTCAGAATTAAGATGAAATCTTAATCGGTAACCAATATTTATTTTACTATTTTGCTGAACATTTTATCACAAAATCATAACGCTGCAAAACTTGGTAACGTATAGCAAATAAACATGGTATAACCGATTCATTTCTATACTTCCGATGCAGTGATTAACATTGTTTCTTCACTGTTCCATGCTATGCAATTATACCAAAAGAATCGTTTATGTATCATAGACCAATGCTTATTTTAATCCTTGCTGATCGTTTGATGACTAAGTAATGAAATCTACTGCATCCAACTTCAAATATTACAAAGCATAGCAAGAACAAGGTCATTGAATACTAACTTTTAAGCATTATTTTCAAATGGAAATATTGTCTTTGTCAAAATGGATGTTCAAATTAAAAAAAAGTAGTAAAGGCTTTGATCAAAATTTAATATTCGTAAAGGACTTTAAATTCAAACCCATCGTATAATTGTGATTAAAAAAAACAACTTTAATCTTTGTCCAAAATATAACCTATTCAATATTGGTTGTACTTTCAATATTAATAAAACATATATTTAAATGGATTATTACCTTTCGACTATTTCATGATGTAGAATGGATTATTAATAAAAATATTAATTTCCATTTAAATATTAAACTAATTTTTTTAGCTTAATGCAAAATCTTATGAAGCTTACGATGGTTTTTGTGGAACTATACAAAATTTCAATTCTGGTGACATTGATCACCAAGTATGTCAAAGGCTTGTAGTGATAGAATTCAAGACCTTCAATAACAGAGGCATTAAATGAAAGTATTCAAAGATCTAAGCAACGTTAGACAAAATTTACTCTACAAATATAATTCCTATGATCGAAACTATCTACAGAACATGTTTCTAGGTGATGGTGGGCCCTTGCCACTCCTGGATCATGTTTAAACTAATTCAGTACTGTTAGAGATGAAGGAAAACCATAATACTTCACAAAGAAATTAATGCTGAACCAAAATTATGTATTGAGGTTTAAAATATAAATTTAAATGTCATATACCTCATTGCTGCAATTTCTTTTGAGGAAAAGCTTTACAAAATAGTTTGTCGCTTTCTTTTCACTCGTTCTCCTCCCTCCTGATAGAGAATGCATCGGACCTTTAAAAAGATTCAACTAATGGAAGCCAGATGTCACCGATTTGACGAGAGAAAGTAAATAGATTTCACCAAAACTAAACTGGGATGTGCAAAATCTTCGTGAATGATATTTAGATGGATCTCCAACTAAACTAGGCTAAGTTGCATTGTGTCGTAACAAAACCATTACTTGTTTCAGAATGAAGCGATTCATTCAAATCATGGTCCTCCATGTAGTTGTGGCCGAAATAGTCAAACCCAAAATTTGGGGTTATTTGTGTACTTAAAATTTCCTTGATCATAACTCCTTAATGGTAATAAATATTGACAAATGATTTCTAGGTTACATGAATGAGGGTACTTTGAACAAAACCCGCGTGTCCGAATCTCAATATTCTTCTCCATTTGATCACAAATTTGATATTTTCACCTAAAGGAGTTCTACATTCTGTACTTAACCTGTAGCAGATAGTTTAATTGACTTACATGAGGAATTTCGACAATGGAACCCTATGACAAATAAACTTAGAAAAACCATCATTAGAAATCCATGGAAAATTCATCTCTAATCATTGATAATTCAAGAAAAATAATGATAATCAACCACAAGGTGTAAGATGTGAATTAACGACAAGTTGTGGAATTACGCTATGAAATGAGTTAAAAATGTCGGAATTTAGGTTATGAAGTAGTGGTATTGTACGATGGAAAAATGGGCATATTTGAGGCCTAACAATCTATAACCTAAATATTTGATCAAGAAGAGTCAATTCAAGAATCAGTATGTGTAGATCCCTGAATTACTCATAGTCATTGATCTGTTTTACGAATTAATCGAAGATAGGAATGGAGGTGCCCCATATTTTGTATGCCAAGTGGAAGGTTAATATCAAAGGTCATAAAAGTTCGAAGAGGATAAGTATTATGAGGTTGTGGAGTATTTTTTGAAACAAATATATACTTAGTGGATCATTCAAAGCTTTAACGAGGGAATTTTTATTTGACAACAAGAGAAGAAATAAAGAGGAAGAGTGGTAAAACAAGAGAGGAGGAGCCCTTACCAGAGAAGTATTGGAGATCAGAGGAGGAAAATTATTACGACATGTGTTGGGAAGAACTTTGGCTCACTAAGAAGGAGATAAAGGAAGAAAAGAAAATAAATAAGAACCAAATCATATTGCCATATTCTAAATGCGCATTGAGACTTTTCAAAAGATTTTATAATTTTGAGATGTAATGGACTTGCAATGGAAACCAATTGAGGCATTGTCGTTTTGTAAACTCTAAGTTAAGGGAAGTATAGTGGATCCAGTTTGATTCAGGAATTACCCTATGTTTGTGTTTAATTATTGTGTGCTTGTGAGTATTGGTTTGTCGTGCCCTTTGAGAAGTTATTTATGTAAAAAAATTTAGTTTAGTTTCTTTCTCAAAGGGCCTTGATGCTTTAGGCTATGCTTTGGACTCTATAAAGTAATCTCTTCTACCATTTAGTCCAATTTGTGTAGAAAGGAGAACGACGATGGTTTTGGCGCATATGTGATTCGACTCTCCTTCTGTTCTGGATCGTGGGTTGGACCTTAAACTCTATGATGAATGCCAAAAGTTTGATGGGGACTGTGGATTCATGCTAAGATGCATATGTTATCCACAATGAATGTAGTATTCTTTCCCACTCTTTATATTTTGATGTTTTTTGGAAGAATTGATTTCTAAAACATGAATTCTCATGTTTGATAGGCAATGGGAGTAGTTTCATGCCTTTTATTTTTATCAAGCATTTGGGTGAATAATTATGCTTCAACCTGGAATTTAACGATATGTATCTCAGTTTTCATTCCCATACCCATGATTTGGTTCAGACCAACTACACCCATTTTATGGTTCTTTATGGAACCTTCAACTGTCGTGCAATTACAATTTGTTGTTTTGTAGCAATCATATTTCCCTACAATTGTTTGATCTTTAGCTAATAGCTAGGAAGGGATTATGAAGTTTATCAATGTAGAATTGTTGAAGGAGAATAATTTTCAAGATTCAAATTTCAGATCCAGAGCAAGTGGAATCTTGGGTTTGACCAAAAGTAGCACAATTTATTATTGTTTAGGGAAGATTCCAATTTGGGGAATAGCTTTAGGAATAATGGTTTAGGAGGTTCCCTTCACACCTTTGTTGCATGACTCATCTATTGCGTTATTGTTGTATGTTTGCATGGAAAGTGTTTCAAGAGTACCTTGGTTTACCAGGACATATGAATAAATGTTAGTGCCACACCTTAGTGGTGGAAACATTGTAAGAAAATAGTTTAAACCTCCCAGACCACAGTGAAAATATTGTCACTTGCATTTCAAATACTCAAACTCCCTTACTATGACATTTTTTGATCCAAGAGGATCTCGTCAGATTAGTTACATAGGTTTAGTGTCATCATCAACATTCAGTGTCCGGTGTCAACAACTTTGACAATGATGTTTATGGTTCAGGTTGTTTAGGTGATGTCTATGGTTTTCATGGTATTCGAAGGATATGGTTGTCGACATGTGATTGTCATCTATCTCATAGGATTTGGTCATCGACGTGTGTTTTTCATCCACTTTGCAGGATTTGGTTGTCGATGGGTTTGTCGTCATGTGACGTTTGTTTCTAATGTCGCTTTGTGACATTTAGTTGTAAATGGGTTATTTTTAAAATAAACCTAATACAAACCTAATGCAAACTATACCATGCATTATCCTAAACCCTAACCATACATTAAAATGTCAAAACCTAAGTCTAAAACCCATTACCATAAGTCCTAGAACCTAACCTATCAAAATACATGTATTAATACATTAAACCTATGTTCTAAAACCCTCTCGAGCTAATGAATTACATTAAAATCATATTAAAAACATTTCAAAACACATAACAGGTCCCCTAACTATAGAGGTTAGCCACATCGGAGCCGTATGCATGTGATCGGATGTGAATAAGCCATCGAGATTAGCATCGTAGTAGACCACGTGGGGAATTGTATCAAACCATGTCATGTGTGCAGTCGGGAGAAGACCGCAGGGATAATAGTCATGTGAGTAGGTAAATGTTAACAAAGGCGGAGTTCACCTAACCGCATCGAGAACCACAGGCATGTGAACAGGTTACAATTTATAAGATAGTCAGATTATGTTAGAACTGCCACAGGTAAGCTGTAAATTGCACCATAGCTGTCACATGTAAAACCGTCGGAGCACCACAAGTCGGAACCGTAGGGGATCAAAGCAGAGGAATAGCCTATGGTTAGACCGCGGCAGTCACATGCTGGCTGTCTCCCCTCCGCGCGGTTAGCAAACCATTGACGGTTACACCTTTATCCAAAGTGCTATTTTGGGTTTTTTGTTGTATTTTGGTGCAAAACTAATTCAATGACCATGTGTGCTTACCCTAAGGTGTCAAACAATGACAAGGTCGAGGGAAACAAACCCTAAATTTAACCCCTAAAGTCAGCAGTTCATTCCTAAACTTGGTGTGAGGGAGTTCGAATTTACTTGGAGGGTTTTAAAAGGATTTTTTGCTCATTGAAGAGATTAGAGTGGTTTTGAGTTTCATGTGCAGGTTTTGGAGGGATATAGGCTATTTTGTTTTCAGTGTAACAGGAGCATCCGGAGTCAGAATTGGGAACCGTGACAGGCGTTGGAAATCTGGTTCAGAGAGATATCTTATGATAGTGACCAAAAGTGCATGCATGCACATTTAGTTTGTTCTAATTTCTATGTAATAAACCTCTTCGCTTTCAATCCTAATAAAGTGGTCGCCCATCTTGAAAGTGGACCTAGAGACGTAGTCCATCAGGGACAAACTCCGTAATGAATCTTGTTGTCTGGTATCACTGTGTATTTTCTATTTTCACTTCTGTTTTTCATCTTACTTATGTTTTATCATCTGTCGTAAAGTCTTCTTCTCAAGCAGTTCTCATGCTTTCAACACTTTAAGTTAACATTCATTTCAAATCAATTCTACTTTAGTTTTAGCATATGATCATTTCAAATCATATAATTTGGTATTAGACCAGGTTGCATTAGTAGAATTTGTTAGTGAATGTTAACCAGGTCAAAGTCGAAATGTGGAGAAGTAATCCTCGAGAAGATTAATCTAGAGATTGGAAAGCGAAGAGTCGTTCATAAGTCGACCATGACAAGATCTCATGCAGGTGAAAATCCAAAAACTAAGATGAGCGAGGAATAGTTTCAGCAAACATTCTTGACTATGTAATATATGTTAGGAGAACTCTATGAAGACAAGAAGGCGAGAGATGCAACTTTTTCTTCAAAGACATTGAAGAAGGAAAAAGGTAAAGGCAAGGCTGATAAACCACCTTCACCTCCATCATCTCCATCATCATATTAATCTTCTTCTTCTTCCAATGTAGAATTTGAAACAGAAAACAAACCTAAGAAAACATCTCTTTTAAAACTTGATGTAAAATTTGAGTTACCTATTTATGATGGTGAAATGAATCCTAAAAAGTTAGATAACTGGATTATGCAGTTAGAAGTATATTGTCGTATTCAGAACATTTTTGACAATAAAACGAAAATTTAGCTAGCTACACTTAGAATGGGGGGAACAACTTTAATTTTGTGGGAAATTAAAACTCAGATAGATGTAAAGCAGAAAGGTAAAGTCATCTCTTCATGGTCTAAGTTTTTAAAAGCTCTTAGGAAAAAAATCTATCCTTTAGGATACATGCAACAAGTTGTATTGATTGGTAGCATTTGAGGCAAGGTAAAGGGCAGAGTGTTCGGGAGTTTACTCAGGAGTTCAAAAAGAAACCATTGGCACTTGGTATTTCGTTGGATACACGTGAAACTTTATTAAAATACATCGGCATTTTACATTCATATTTGCAACATACATTATTGATGTTTAATCCTAATGATTTTGATGAAGTGAATTCAAGCCATACATATTGAATTAGGTGGAAGACCATTCAAGTTTTCACCCCAATCATTCAAATAGTTGGAAATCAAAGATTCCAATGACAATAAAGGGAAGAACAATTCTAAGAGAAAGAAATCAACGACAACTCAGAAGGAAATACCTACTTATTCTCATTACCAGAGAATCAGTCATGATGAATCGAAGTGTTGGAAACTTCATCCAGAACTTAAGCCCAAAAATTTCCTTAAAGATAAGGATGAAAAGAAAGCAATTGCAACAGTCCAACAAGATCTAGGTTCAGATTCAGGTGATGAAAGGAGGCTAACTGCCATAGTTTCGACAGGTAAAAATTCTGACAATGGTTCAAGTTCAAATACTATTTCATCTTAAACATAAATCCTTCAAATGAGGATAAAAGAGTTGAATTGTTTAACATAAGGATAACTTCTAAGCACACAAAGATAGATACAATGTTTGACAGTGGATCATAAGCAAATGTAATATTTGAATATTTAGTTAAGAATTTGGGTTTGGGGACACAAAATCATCCAAGACCTTACCCATTAGGATGACTAAATAAATAATCTCAGATAAAAGTCACAAAACAATGTCGATTAAGATTTTCCATTACAGCTAATTACATTGATGAAGTGGAATTAAGTGTGGTTCCAATAGACATATGTGGATTTTTCTTAGGAAGTCCTTATCTTTATGATCGTGATGTCGTATTTTACGGGAGAGAAAATAAATATCACCTTAAGAAAGATGGGGTTGAATTTATTGTCAGGGCACATAAAAGTAAAAATCACTTGAATTTAGTCGTTGCTAATAAGATGAAGTGATTAATAAGTTCAAATAAGAGATTTGTAATCATGTGTGTAAGGGAACAACATAAGAATCGACAAGATGTTTGTTCAAGTTATGAGTCTCAGCTTAAAGATAGTTTGATTGAAGAAGTAGAAACTTTTCCAGTTATATTTAAAGAAACCAAACATCTTACTCATAAACAAGGAATACAACATGAATTACAATTGATGCCTAAAGCTCCTCTTCCTAATGTCAGAATGAATCAATTCAGTCCAAGTTTGGAAGTTACCAGTTACAGGGATGCAGGTTAGTATTGGTGAAAGTCAGTGTTAAATTTCTCTTGTATTGTGTCACCATTTCATGTTTCAAACAGTTTCGAAGCCTCTTTTCAAGTGGAGAGTGTTGGCCTCCTGTTGCAACAGGTGTTCATCTTTCATGATTGACATTTTTACATAACAAATATGTCATACTTTGCATGCTGCAATGCTCCATATTTTCTAAGAGAGGCCAAAGAAGAGGCCATGAAACTGTGCCAGTCTAAATGCCACTACTGTATCCCAATTTTGATGAGTTATCCATTTTTGAATAATTTTCTGTTAAGGGAAGGCCAAACAACTTAATCTTGGCCTCCCTAGGTTTCAATTTCTTGTTTTAGAATATATAGAATGAATATCTGTCCAAACAGTTTAATCTTGGCAGATTTGTAGATAGGTAGAGAAACAAAGGAGCCCAAGTGCTTAATCTGGGCCCTTGGAAGAAATAAGTGTATACTTAGATAGAAGGAAAACAAAAAGAAAAAAGGTTAATCTGGGTCTGCAAGTCCAAGTGCACCTATGCAAAAAGAAGAAAAAATGCTAGGTAAGTACGCTGGGTAAGTAGTTTTGTGGTTGCAGAATCATGCTGTGTAATCCATTTCATCTTTTCAAGTGTTTTATATCTATTCCAATTACAGGGCAAGGAAATTCCCCTTTGTAGGAGCTCAAGTGAGGCATGTCTAACTCCCCCTTCTTCTCATTCCCAAAATCACTCACTAACATCCCCTTAAGGACCTTGGGATCTACCCAACCAATCCTGTTATAACTTTATTTTTGTAACAGCACCAAGTCAAGCTTTGACTTTCTTCTGTGAAAAGAAGCCACATTTCTTGTGTAAAAACATGTCTCCACCATCCATTCACTTTCAATGTCCAAAGCTTTAGCTCACAAACTTAGCCTCCCCCCTACACTTCACCTCATTTTCATATTAACCCCTAACTATATTATCTAGCTCCCTATATAATGTCCCCATCCCCATTTACTACTAAAAATTATATGAAATCCCCAAAAAATATTAAATAGCCCCTCCCTTTGGCACTATAGACATATTTCCTAAGTCCGGGAAATAGTAGTCCATCCGGGGCTACTACTAAACCTTCCGTGTCCTAACCTGGAGTTAGTCTGACATCTAGTCACCCTAACAACCATTTTCCCTAAGCCCTAACCCCACAACACTCATTTCCCACCCTTATCCTAAGGTCATGCATATAAATATATTTTCCCCGCTTGTATATAACCCATAAAACCCATTTTTATTAAGGTCCCCCCCCCCCCCCCCGCCGGATTAAACAACACATAATAAAATATGTGTGGGCCCCGTTTTTAACCGTCCGCCGCCTTACTCGTGCTGCGGACCGTTAGATCTGGCCCAAGATCTACGGTGGGCGGGCCTTTTTGTGCCCCAATATGCCGAGGGTTAGTGCCCAGGAGATGGGTGGTTTTCCCGTCGTACTCCCGCCACGCAAAAAAGAGGTGTGCCCGAAACTGGATACCGCCCCCTCCTCCGATATCGCCTACGCACAAAAGCGGTGCGCCCGAAACTGGATACTGCCTTCCCCCTCCTGCGTCAGCACCACGTCATGCTAACGTCATCATCCTGCGTCGGCCTCTTGCCGCCGTGTCCTTGCCATGTCACTGCCACGTCACCTCCTCCACCGTACCACCACGTCACCCACCGTATTGCTGACGTCACCCTACTGACATCACCCTGCCACGTCACCCACCGTACTGGGACCCACCATATGACGTCATGCTGATGTCACCATCAAAAAGCGTGAAAGGCGCAAATCGCAACCTAGGAAGCCTGAAATACGGGAAATAGGCCAAAATGGAAAGCCCTTTCATGCCTCGGCCTCCAACAGGCCCGAAAAGTGTAGAATGACATGAATTTCTTCGCGCAAGGGGCAAACACAGTTTTAAAAGCAAATAGAGGGCCGAACAGCAACCATGAAAGGTCAATGCAACAGTTTAAAGAGTATCAGAAGTGAGAAAGGTGCACATTCAGTGCCAAAGCATATCAAGGAAGCGGCAAAGAGTATCAGTCGAATGTTTTAAATGAAAACATTTATTCTCAATGCAGGTGAACATTGAATGACCTCCAACAAAGTCAAAGAAAGTAGCAAAAGCCAATCAAGGCTCTCCCATCACAGTTAATGCACCTCAGAACCACTCAAGAGCATGGATCAAAACCCAAAGCACAGTTATGGCTAAGTGATCAGCACAGAGCCAGAAAGACAACACATTAAACTCATTTTTGGTACAGCTGCACCCAGTGTAGCTCGAGGATATTTTCCCGCATTTATTTCAGACATGTGTTAGGTTAAAGACACTTATTACAACAGATCTATCTAAGATCTGATCTTTATAGATATTTTACTTATAAAAACCACCCTAATTCACTGTTTAAAGGGTTGGTTGGTTGTATAGCTCCAAGAGAGACTCACTTTGTATACCTAATGTTTTACTTAATCAAAGACAGCTGAAAAGCTTGGAGGAATGACTGTGTGCTGTGTATCAATGTTTTGAAGAATTGAATGTGGAATTCTTGTGCTACAACATGATTCAATAAGTGTTTCTTACCTTTGTTTTCCATTGATGTACCATCCAAAATAGCAGAAAGAATGAATAGTTTAGAATTGGTTTAATTGCCCTCTATGCTCAATCTCTGTTGTTTCTATATGTTTTCATCTGAATTAGTAATGAATATGAATTCCCTGTGGCTCATATTTCCCCTAATTCACTCATGTTCGACAGTTATCTAGGGATTCTTCACTGCTCCTAGATAGAGCTCATTCACCTTCCCTCTGCTAAGCTGAATGAAAGATTCTTAACTGCCTCTCGTTCCTAGCATTCATTCCATCCTTTAGCTTGAATCATTGTTTCATGTGCAGCTAGCTTGCTCCATATTCCCTCTTGTGACCAAGAAAACGCACCAACAGTCCTACTCCTTGACTCCACGCCCAATGGTTCTAAAAATTTCATGCTATCCCTGCCTCTTTACTTGAAAGCATCATCCATCCCACCAAAACTAAAAAAAAACCCCTTGTACTCAATAACTAGCCTAAAATCATCATCAACAAAGCTAAATCCTAAAGAGAGAGCCCTCTTTGATTGCTGGTGGGCTAGCACCTGCAGTCCAAAGATTGGTTTGTGGTTACCTCGGCCGTATCCCTCAAGGAGCTAAGGGACAACCTGAGTGATAACATAATGGCGACTCCACTGGGGACCATCCTCAGTTAAATCTCACAAATCAAGTTGGAAAGCTCCACTGGGGAAAAACAATGAATTTTCCAATTACTGCATATTCTTTAAAACTACAGATGAAGCCTGAATGTCGGCGAGGAAGCCTTTGAAACTGTTCTTGCTTTGCATTTACAGGAGTAAACAAATGCTGCTTCCATCAAACTTCGTGCTAGTTTTAAGTTATAGATAGCTATTCCAAAATTTGATTAGTTCCTTGCTAATTCTAAAAAGCATTCACAAAAAATACCAAAACAAGTTCAGAATCTGGCTCCCAAAAGGAATTCACGGTATACAAGGTCAAATCCAGACCCAAACCCCCAGCTATTTTTGAAAATCCCAATTTAATCCCAAGGAACCTCAAGAAGCTAGAGCAAAGAGAAGATTTTGTTGACTTTAGCCCTGAAACAGTTCAGCCAAGCTGTGTTCCAACCCCTGTCAAGGTTTTATTTCGTTCAACCCCCACTTCCCCTTCTTCATCATCCACCTCTCAAAGCACTCCTTCCACACCTCCATTTACTGCACATACTCCCCTAACTGCTATTGTTACAGCTGTTCCTATTGTTCCACTTATCCCTGTAAACATGGCTAATAGATATGCACCCCTACAATTACCTGTTAATCCAGGGGCTATGCCTCAGGATTATCAAACTAAAATCACATATTTTAATGGAACTAGTTCTTGCACAACCCTTCAGCATACAAAGAAGATGAAAGACTATTTTGAGAACTACGAGATAGATGACGATAGCGTGAGAATGAAGATTTTCATCCAAAGTTTGACCGGTGATGTTAGAACTTGGTTTAGAGCACTCACAGCCAATTCCATAGTAGACCCAGAAGCTTTATACCAGTCATTTATCAACAGATGGGAGAAAAAGAAAGACCCCTTGCACATATTATCTGAATATGACACCATCAAAACAGGCCCTCAAGAATCTGTCTTGGACTATTGTGCAAGATTTAATAATGTTTATAATGCAATACCACAGAACTTAAGACCTCCACTTGATCTTGCTTTGTATAAATTCCCTGATGGTTTTGACACTGACATGGCTTATCAGTTAAGGGAAAGAGCCCCTCAAACCCTTGCAGACATGAAAAATGTTGCTGTTAGCGTAGAGGCAAATCTAATTGCCAAAAGAAACAGAGCTAGAACTGAGAGAAGAACCACCTTTAAAGAGGAACCCTCAGCCTTAGACCAAAAGCTGGATGCTATTATCACTGGCATGCACAGGTTGGGAGACAGAGTAGAGAGTGTTGAGAGGAAATCATCATGGGAAGGACAACAACCTAATACCATAAGGAACCCAAATTTCCGGAAAACTCAGAATACCAATGCTGGTAGGTCTAGCCCAGACCATGATGTAAGGCCTCCTTTTCACGAAAATTGCGCTAAAGCATCTACATCTAGTGAACAGATGGAAGATACTCACATGAACTTGGTGGATTTGAAGGCTGAGCAACAAATTTCCTAACTCAACAAGACCAAGATGAGCATGACCTTAATCAATTTCAGACTAAGTCTGGTGAGTCTTTTGATTTTAAACAAGTCTATGATACTGCTGTGTATGAGGTCCACAAAAAATATAAGCTGAGGACAAGAACCATAGATGTGCCTGAAAAGGTTAAGTCAAATGATACCAAGCAGCCGAAGAAGATTAAATAAAAGGTTGCCTTCATAGAAACTGCTGGTAAAATAGTCCCTAATTCAAAGGATGTCACCATAGAGGATGTCACGAACATGCAGTCCTCTAATCATTAGCCTATGCCACCTTCTTCCTCGAAAGAAAATTTGAATAGCGTTCCAAAAAGCCCTCCTAAAACTGAAAAAATGCAAGCAATTACTTCCCTTAACGTTGATAAACAAGACCAAACTATTGATACTCCAATATAAAAAGGGAAGCCTGCCTCCCAAAATACTAAAACCCAATCTGAAAAGTCGTTTGACTTAGAGGCAGAAATAGGTAAACTGAAGATTTCCATCCCCTTATCTGAACTTGCCAAACATGATGTGTATAGGCAACAAATTCAAAGATCACTTCAAATGCCAGAGGTTAAGGATGATGTGAATGTTCTTGATGATCAGCCTGAACTGCTGTTCGGTCCAGAAGTTAATGGAAAATCAACATATGGTTATGTTCTACCTTTTTATGTCAGTTTGCACATACATGACAAAGTTTTGCACAATGCTATGTTTGACTCAGGTGCCTCACACAACCTTATGCCCAAATTTGTAATGGAAAAACTTAACCTTGATGTCACAAGACCCTAAAAAGATTTATTCTCCTTTGAATCAAGTCAAGTCAAGTGTTTAGGCCTTATCAAAGACTTGTGTGTCTCCTTAGTCCAATATCCCAACAAGACTATCCTCATGGATGTGGTGGTTGCTGACATTCCACCAAAGTATGGCATGCCATTATCAAGATCTTGGGGAGCAAAACTCCAAGGATCCCTCCAATTAGACCTCTCTTATGCCACTATATCCGTCTTTGGGCAACCAAAGAGACTATATAGAGAAACACTGATGAAGTATGTGGTAACTAGTGAGGACAAGCCCCAAAATTTTCCTATTCACTCAATCCATTCTGATATGGATTCTTTTATTCTATTTAATGATGAAACAAATACTCTCACTGATGACAAGCCCTTGGCTTTAGAACCAAACACACACACCAATGAAGAATTGGTTGCCCATACTGATGAAACTGTCAAAACAATCAAGGCAACCAGCATACAAGAAAAACCTCCCCAAACAGAAATTTCAAATCTGCCCAATCCTAAAGTGACTGAAACTCTTGATACTAACAACAAGCAAGAAATCACATGGTATTTAGAGTTTGATGGCTCTATTAACAAGTTAGGAGCAGGGGCAGGTGTCTGGATTCACAATACACATAACAATCATGCAGAAGGTCATGCCTACAGACTAAATTTCAAATGCACCAATAACATGGCAGAGTATGAGGCTCTCCTTTTAGGCCTTAAACTACTCAAAGCTCTAGGAGCTGCAAAAGTGTTTATTCTAGGTGACTCTGATTTAATCATACAACAAATGAAAGGCAACTTTGTCACCAATGACAATAGAATGAGGGCCTATAGGACTGCTGCTACTAATATACTCAATGCATTCACTGAATCCAACCTTGCCAAGATTTCAAGAGATCATAACATTCATGCACACAGCCTAGCCACTTTTGCTAGTACATGCAAGCTTCCCTTTGAGCCAAATCACCATTTTACTGCTGAGATAAAACATAGGCCTGCTATCCCAAATAATGTTAAAGATTGGCAAGTGTTTGAAAGTGATGCCCAGATTAACAACTTCCTCACTCTTGATCATGAGTTTTCAAATATTAACATTGACATGGATGTTATGACGGATGAACAACAGTAAACAAATGAAAATCAGCAGGCTGTAACCACTGTAATAGCCAAGCAAATCCTAAACCCAACTGTTTTTGACAATGTAAACATAGAAGAGCTGAAACAGATGCATTTGGAGGAAATAGTAGAAACAGAGGGCGTGATCATTGATCTAAAAAATAACTTTCTCCCTACTGGCCTCACTCCATTAGAAATGTTTGATGCAAATGATGTTCCCAAAAAGCCAAAAATACAGCCCCTAAACACTGCTATAGAAGAACACAACATTGGGACAGCAGACAAGCCCAAAATGATCAAAATATCTCAAACTTTACCACCCGATCAAAAACCCAAATATGTTGATTTGTTCAAAGAATTCCAAGATGTATTTGCTTGGAGTTATGAGGACTTGAAGTCCTATGACACCTCAGTGATCCAACACACTATTCCTTTAAAACCAAACCAAAATCCCTTCAAACAGAAACTTAGAAGAATCAATCCCGTACTCCTTCCTTTGATTGAAAAGGAAGTGAAAAGGATGTTTGAAGCAGGTATCATAGCACCCATCAGATTCTCTGAATGGGTATCCAATCTTGTTCCCACAAGAAAAAAGATAGGTGAGATTAGGCTATGTGTAGACCTAAGAAATTTAAACCAAGTCTCCCTAAAAGACCACTACCCCTTGCCAAAAATGGACCACATTCTACAAAGAGTAGTGGGTTCATCTAGAATCTCTTTGCTAGATGGCTTTTCAGGTTTCAATCAAATACTGGTTCACCCAGATGACCAAGACAAGATAGCCTTTACCACACCGTGGGGAACATTTAAGTATGTGAAGATGCCTTTCAGACTTAAAAATGCTAGTGCTACCTTTCAAAGGGCAATGGATATTGCATTTGCCAAGGAAATACATGATTTCCTAGTTGTCTACCTTGATGAATTAACCCCTTTCTCCAAATCCGATCAAGAGCACCTCAAACACCTAAGGCAAATATTCATGACATGTAGGAAATATGGCATTTCCTTGAACCCCAAGAAGTCCCTCTTTGGCCTTGAAGAAGGTAAACTACTAGGCCATATCATCTCAAAAGATGGTATTAGAATAGATCCGGAAAGGATCCAAGCCATCCTCCAAATCCCATATCCAAGGAACATAAAAGAGTTGCAAGCATTCCTTGCAAAAATCAACTTCTTAAGAAGATTTATTCCAAATCTAGCCGAGCTAATAAGACTATTAAGAAACATGTTAAAAAAGGATGCTAAGGTAAAATGATCTCTTGAGACCAAGCAAGCCTTTGAGAGTATCAAAACTACCTTAACCCAAGCCCCTGTCCTCACCAGTCCACAATTTGACAAAGATTTCATCATATTTTCATTTGCATCTGAGCACACCATAGCTGCTGTCCTTTTGCAAAAGGATGATCAGGGAGCTGAAAAGCCAATTGCATTTTTCAGCCGAGCCTTAAGAGATTCCCCTTTGAAATACCAAATCATGGAGAAGTAGGCCTATGCCCTTGTTAAAGCAATCAAAGATTTCTGAGTTTACATTTTATATTCACATGTGATTGCCTATGTCCCAAATGCTGTTGTAAAAGACATATTAACCCAAGAGGGGTTAGAGGGAAAAAGAGGCAAGTGGATTGCTAACATCCTTGAGTATGACATAGAAATTAAACCAACCAAGCTCATAAAGGGACAAGGTTTAGCCAAACTGATGTCTGAAACAAACTTTCAAGCCTTAGACATCAACCAACTGGACAATGAATAGGAGCTAGCGACTCCACAGATCAGTGAAACCTTTTTGCAATCCCCATGGTATGCTGATATATGCTTTGTATTGTTAAACCTCTTTGCTCCCCTAGGATTGTATAGAACCAAGAAAAGATTTTTAAAAATGAAGGCTTCAGAGTTTTGTGTCATAGATGGTGCATTATTCTGGAAAAATCATGAAGGTATATTGCTCAATTGTTTAACCATGAATGAAGCTAAAAATTTCATGAAAGAATTCCATGCAGGGGACTGTGGAGGACATCTGTATTGGAAGTCCACTGCTGATAAAATTTTAAGGGCTGGTTTCTATTAGCCCTCTATATTTGCAGATATAAAGAAGTTTTCTATCTCATGTCATAAATGCCAAATCTTTGAGGGTAAAAGAAAGCTGTTACCCTTGCCCCTGAAGCCCATCTCAACCGAGAAACCTTTTCAACAATGGGGTCTTGATTTCATTGGAGAGATCCACCCCTCTTCCTCAGGCCAGCACAAGTGGATTTTAACAGCCACCGACTAGTTCACTAAATGGATTGAAGGCATCCCATGCAGACAGGCCAATGACTCCATCATTATCCAGTTCCTTGAGTGCAATATCCTTTCTAGATTTGGCTGCCCTGAGAAGATTATCACTGACAACACCGCTGCTTTCAAATCCAAAAAAATGATCAGTTTTTGCCATAAATTTCACATTACCTTGGGCCACTCCACAGCTTATTACCCCCAAGGTAATGGCTTGGTTGAGTCATCTAACAAGAGCCTGATTAATATTATCAAGAAGGTCTTAGAAGAAAACAAGAAGAACTGGCATAAAAAGCTCACAAATGCCCTATGGGCAGACAGACTTTCAACAAAAAAATCCATTGGGATGAGCCCTTATGAGCTGGTGTATGGCATGGAGGCCACATTTCCATCCTCCTTGGGCGCACCTATCATGAAAATGTTGCAAGAAATCCAAGCAGAACCAAATGATATTCAAAGAAGAATAAATTAGACCATTCATCTTTAGAAAACCAGAGAGCAAGTTTATAACAGAGCTCAAATATTGCAAGAGAAACTCAAAAAGATGTTTGATAAAAGAGCTAAGGCTGAGGATTTCTACATTGGCAACAAAGTTCTAAGGTGGGACTCACGAAGAGAAGACAAGGGAAAACATGCAAAGTTTGATTTTTTATGGAAAGGGCCATTTGTTATTTCTGCTGTTTAGGGAAATAACACATATTTCCTCAAATCTGTAGAGGGAACACTGTTGAAGAAGGCCTTGTTAATGGCCGAATGCTAAAACATTACCATGATCCCTATTAAGGGGTACAATGCAGCTTTGTACATATCTCTTTGTACATTAATATTTGTATATATTGGCACTTGGTTTTATTTTTTTAGCAGTCTGAGTGTTAGAGGAGCAGTAGAAAAATTTGCTAAGACGCAGCCAATTTTGCAGTCTTCAGTCCAACAGTATTAATGAGAGAGGAGCATTTTTTAGTTTCACATCAACAACTGTTTCTGGATCAAGGCTAAGGGAGATACATCAGTTTTGATCCATGTTTTGGTTCTATTTCAAAGGCAATGCTCAAGCAACATGGTATATAATATCAAGCACGCAGAAGAAAGCAGGCAGTGCTATGTATTTCACAATATTTCAATGAAGGAGATGGTTGTTCCTATTTCAGAGTTTTACATTTTTAGCAGCCAGCACAAGGAAATTTTTCAGTCCACAGCAACAATAGAAGATCAAGGCAGTCTGACTTGCTGTTCTTGGCTTTTCACAAGGAGAAGCCATCCCCAAGTGGAGCCACTATTGGGCTCCTGTTGCAACAGGTGTTCATCTTTCATGATTGACATTTTTACATGCCAAATATGTCATACTTTGCATGCTGCAATGCTCCATATTTTCTAAGAGAGGCCAAAGAAGAGGCCATGAAAGTGTGCCAGTCTAAATGCCACTACTGTATCCCAATTTTGATGAGTTATCCATTTTTTAAGAATTTTCTGTTAATGGAAGGCCAAACAACTTAATCTTGGCCTCCCTAGGTTTCAATTTCTTGTTTTAGAATATAGAGAATGAATATCTGTCCAAACAGTTTAATCTTGGCAGATTTGTAGATAGGTAGAGAAACAAAGGAGCCCAAGTGCTTAATCTGGGCCCTTGGAAGAAATAAGTGTAGACTTAGATAGAAGGACAGCAAAAAGAAAAAAGGATAATCTGGGTCTGCAAGTCCAAGTGCACCTATGCAAAAAGAAGAAAAAATGCTAGGTAAGTAGGCTGGGTAAGTAGTTTTGTGGTTGCAGAATCATGCCATGTAATCCATTTCATCTTTTCAAGTGTGTTATATCTATTCCAATTACAGGGCAAGGCAATTCCCCTTTGGAGGAGCTCAAGTGAGGCATGTCTAACTCCCCCTTCTTCTCATTCCCCAAATCACTCACTAACATCCCCTTGAGGACCTTGGGATCTACCCAACCAGTCCTGTTATAACTTTATTTTTGTAACAGCACCAAGTCAAGCTTTGAATTTCTTCTGTGAAAAGAAGCCACATTTCTTGTGTAAAAAAATGTCTCCACCGTCCATTCATTTTCAATGTCCAAAGCTTTAGCTCACAAACTTAGCCTCCCCCCTACACTTCACCTCATTTTCATATTAACCCCTAACTCTATTATCTAGCTCCCTATATCATGTCCCCATCCCCATTTACCACTAAAAATTATATGAAATCCCCAAAAAATATTAAATAGCCCCTCCCTTTGGCACTATAGCCATATTTCCTAAGTCCGGGAAATAGTAGTCCATCCGGGGCTACTACTAACCCTTTCGTGTCCTAACTTGGAGTTAGTCTGACATCTAGTCACCCTAACAACCATTTCCCCTAAGCCCTAACCCCACAACACTCATTTCCCGCCCTTATCCTAAGGTCATGCATATAAATATATTTTCCCCGCTTGTATATAACCTATAAAACCCATTTTTATTAGGGTTTCCCTCCCCCCCCGCCGGATTAAACAACACATAATAAAATATGCGCGGGCCCCGTTTTTAACCGTCCGCCGCCTTACTCGTGCCACCGACCGTCAGATCTGGCGCACCCAAGATCTACGGTGGGCGGGCCTTTTTGTGCCCCGATATGCCGAGGGTTAGCGCCCGGGAGATGGGCGGTTTTCCCGTCGTACTCCTGCCATGCGTCACCCTGTCGGCTGTGGTGGAGCCCCCTCCTCCAATACCGCCTGCGCACAAAAGCGGTGCACCCGAAACCGGATACCGCCTTTCCCCCTCCTGCATCAGTGCCACGTCATGCTGACGTCATCATCCTGTGTCGGCCTCCTGTCGCCGTGTCCTTGCCATGTCACTGCCACGTCACCTCCTCCACCGTACCGCCAAATCACCCGCGTACTGCTGACGTCACCCTGCCACGTCACCTGCTGTACTAGGACCCACCGCATGATGTCATGCTGACGTCACCGTCAAAAAGCGCGAAAGGTGAAAATCACAGCCTAGGAAGCCCAGAATACGGGAAATAGGCCAAAATGGAAAGCCCTTTCGTGGCTCGGCATCTAGCAGGCCCGAAAAGCGCAGAATGACATGAATTTCTTCGCGCAAGGGGAAAACATAGTTTTAAAAGAAAACAGAGGGCCGAACAACAGCCATGAAAGGTCGATGCAACAGTTTAAAGAGTATCAGAAGTGAGAAAGGCACACATTCAGTGCCAAAGCATATCAAGGAAGCGGCAAAGAGTATCAGTCGAATGTTTTAAATGAAAACCTTTATTCCCAATGCAGGTGAACATTGAATGACTCCCAACAAAGTCAAAGAAAGTAGTAAAAGCCAATCAAGGCTCTCCCATCATAGTTAATGCACCTTAGAACCACTCAAGAGCATGGATCAAAACCCAAAGCACAGTTATGGCTAAGTGATCAGCACAGAGCCATAAAGACAACACATTAAACTCCTTTTTGGTACAACTGCACCCAGCGCAGCTCGAGGATATTTTCCTGCATTTATTTCAGACATGTGTTAGGTTAAAGACACTTATTACAACAAATCTGTGTGAGATCTAATCTTTATAGATATTTTACTTATAAAAACCACCCTAATTCACTGTTTAAAGGGTTGGTTGGTTGTATAGCTCCAAGAGATACTTGCTCTGTATACCTGATGTTTTACTTAATCAAAGACAGCTGAAAAACTTGGAGGAATGACTATGTGCTATGTATCAATGTTTTGAAGAATTGAATGTGGAATTCTTGTGCTGCAACATGACCCAATAAGTGTTTCTTACCTTTGTTTTCCATTGATGTACCATCCAAAATAGTAGAAAGAATGAATAGTTTAGAATTGGTTTAATTGCCCTCTATGCTCAATTTCTACTGTTTCTATATGTTTTCATCTGAATTAGTAATGAATATGAATTCCCTGTGGCTCATATTTCCCCTAATTCACTCATGTTCGACAGTTATCTAGGGATTCTTCACTGCTCCTAGATAGAGCTCATTCACCTTCCCTATGCTAAGCTGAACGAGATATTCTTAACTGCCTCTCGTTCCTAGCCTTCATTCCATCCTTTAGCTTGAATCATTGTTTCATGTGCAGCTAGCTTGCTCCATATTCCCTCTTGTGACCAAGAAAACGCACCAGCAGTCCTACTCCTTGACTCCACGCCAAATGGTTCTAAAACTTTCATGCTATCCCTACCTCTTTACTTGAAGAGCATCATCCATCCCACCAAAACTAAAACAAAACCCCTTGTACTCAATAACTAGCCTAAAATCATCATCAGCAAAGCTAAATCCTAAAGAGAGAGCCCTCTCTGACTGCTGGTGGGCTAGCAACTGCAGTACAAAGATTGGTTTGTGGTAACCTCGGCTGTATCCCTCAAGGAGCTAAGGGACAACCTGAGTGATAACAGAGAGGAAGCCTATTTATTTTCATATCAAACCCTTTTCTAAAAGTAGTGTCAACGTATTCAATACATATAAGGGAAACTTATGCATTAGGGAAAAGTGCTAATCAATGGAAACATCATTTAATGAATAAGAAAATAGTGATTCAAACAAATCAATAACCACTTCAATACTTTCAAAATCAAACTAAGTTGCAACAGTTATCATATTAGAGATTGATGGGTTTATTGCAACAAGTTCACTTAGTAATTAGGAATCAGGAAAGTATATCAAATCAAGAAGCTAGTATGATGTAAAAAATGTCTTTGATTGTCTTTGTCATTCCGCAATATAGATTGTTAATACATGTCAATAGTATTGAACAATATCCTGTAAAGATTGTTTTCAAATATGTATATGAATCACTAATTCATGGTACTTCGTGGAAAGAAGTCCATTTCCATGTTCATAACAGGTTGTTTAACCATCTTCACAAGTTGATCATATTGCAGATGGATGGAACAGGTCACTGATTCAAAATATGCCATGGTTAGCATCATCAGGTTCATCACTTTCAGGTGGTTGATCGCATGTATTGGTACATTTTCCGGACAAGGTGGAGAGTGAGGGAGCTCTACCCTCACCTGCCATTTGTCTAGTCAAAATTTTGTGGTCCAAAAGCTTTCGAGTGGAGAGGATTGATCTAGGAGGATCTCGTCAGATCAGTTACACAAGTTCAGTGTCGTCGTCAGCATTCAGTGTCTGATGTCGTCAGCTTCGACAGTGATGTTTATGGTTTAGATTGTTTAGGTGATGTATATGGTTTTCATGGTATTCGAAGGATATGGTTTTCAACATGTGATTGTCGTCCGTATCATAGGATTTGGTCATCAACGTGGGTTTGTCGTCCACTTTGTAGGATTTGGTTGTCGATGGGTTTGTCGTCATGTGACGTTTGCTGCTAATGTCTCTTTGTGACATTTAGTTGTAAATGGGTTATTTTTAAAATAAACCTAATGCAAACTACACCATGCATTATCCTAAACCCTAGCCATGCATTAAAATGTCAAAACCTAAGTATAAAACCCATTACCCTAAGTCCTAGAACCTAAACTATTAAAATCCATGTATTAATACATTAAACCTATGTTCTAAAACCCTCTCGGGCTATTTAATTACATTGAAATCATATTAAAAACATTGCAAAACACATAACAGGTCCCCTAACCACAGTGGTTAGCTGCATCGGAGCTATATGCATGTGAACAAATGTGAATAATCCATCGGGGTTAGCATTACAGTAGACCGCGCTGGGAATTGTATCAAACCATGTCATGTGTCTAGTTAGGAGAAGACCGTGGGGACAATAGTCATGTGTGCAGTCAAATGTTAACCGGGTGGAGTTCACCTGACCACAATGCTAACCACATCAGGAACCATGAGCATGTGAACAGGTTAGATTTTATAAAATAGTCAGAGGTTATGTTAGAACTGCCACAGGTAAGTTGTAGACTGCACCATAGCTGTCACATGTAAAACCGCCGGAGCACCGCAAGCCAGAACTGCTGGGGATCAATGCGGAGGTGGCAGCCTACGGTTAGACCATGGCAGTCACATGCTGGCTATCTCCCCTCCATGAGGTTAGCAAACCGTTGATGGTTTCACCTTTATCCAAAGTGCTATTTTTGGGTTTTTTGTTGTATTTTGGTGCAAAAGTAATTCAATGACCATGTGTGTTTACCCTAAGGTGTCAAACAATGACAAGGTCGAGGGAAACAAACCCTAAATTTAACCCCTAAAGTCAGCAATTCATTCCTAAACTTGGTGTGAGGGAGTTCAAATGTACTTGGAGGGTTTTAAAAGGATGTTTTTCTCATTCAGGAGATTATAGTGGTTTTGAGTTTCGTGTGCAGGTTCTGGAGGGATATAGGTTGTTTTGTTTTTAGTGTAACAGGAGCATTCCGAGTTAGATCTGGGAACCGTGATAGGCATTGGAAAGTTGGTTTAGAGAGATATCTTATGACAGTGACCAGAAGTGCCTACGTGCACATTTAGTTTGGTAAAATTTATGTGTAATCAACATCTTCGGTTTCAATCCTAATAAAGCGGTCAAACATCTTGAAAGCGGACCCGAAGACATAGTTTATCAGGGACGAACTCCATAATCAATCTTGTTGTCTGGTATCACTGTGTATTTGCTGCTTTCACTTCTATTTTGCATCTTACTTATGTTTTATCATTTGTCATAAAGTCTTCTTCTGAAGCAGTTTTAACATAATCAATCTTCTTCTCTGTTGGCATAATCAATTGTACTTCAATTTTAACATATGATCATTGTTGAGCCTCAAACCTGCACTCATTTACCCATCCTCCCAGTAGCCTTTTCCTACTCATTTCCTTCTTTTGTCATCATTTCCTTCATCAACTTGTTCAATTCATTGCATTATAGGAATTTTTAACATGATTTGCTAATTGTGCTAATGATTGATTGCTGGTTTAGATTTTTGGTTCAAGTGCTGCAATTCCGCAACTTATACAGGGTCTCCGCAGCCGATCTCTGATTCCGCAGCCGATCCCAGATTCCGCAGCCATTTTCTTATTTGCTATGATCCAGGTGTTCTCCAGGGGAAAGAGCCACATGGGCAAGTTTGTATGACTGTGTACATGGTGCGTGTGCTGTCAGCTCAGCCAAACTGGTCGTCTACACCCCTGGTCAACGCGGAGGTAACTCTGGTCAAACGACAAGGTTGCAAACGGTGGCACGGCTCTGCGTGTTCAGGTGGAGCACGGAACGCACAGCTGGCCTTTTCTTTAGCCACGAAGACTGCAGGGGACAAGAATCCAACAGCGGATTTATCAACTACGATGACCGTTTCCTAAATCCGTGCACGGTGCTGCTGAACGTGTCTTTTGCACAGCTGTTAGTTAGCTTAGTTTACGCACAGAACAGTTTGTGTTTCTGCTATAAATAAAGCGTTTCCACACGCTGATTAGTTAGCCTTTAAGTTAGTCTTTTGCTGTTGTTATTCAGTTTGTAAAACTCTGTTTCAAGACTATTTTACACAGCGTTTACGCTCCCCACTGTATTTTATTATGTGCTGATTTAATACCAAGAAGACAGTTCTGTTCTTACCTGCGTAGCTGATCTTTTTAATTGGTTGAAGTGGATGGAGGGCCCCTGTCTGCTACAACCATTGTACAGTAGCTTTTAAATTTATTTTCCTGCATTTCTTTTTTCTAATTTCCCATGTATATTAATGTACAGTTTGATTTCTGCAATTTTGATTTCTTTTGACATGTATATTATTGTACAGTTTGAATTATGCTGCTTTACATTTCCGTACTTTTCATGACTGATCAGTGTGTGTTTTTGCAGCTTTATTAGGAGCCCGGGACAGTGTGCTTTTCCTTCTCTTTATCACTGGTGGCATTTGAAGTTGTCTTATCTAAACTGCTGACTTTTGCTTTGATTTTCATTAGTTTCCTTGCTTAGTTTACTTTATTAAGTTTTGTCAAGTTGCTAATCTCTTGATGGTTCTTTTTATCATAATTCACTAACTTTTATGGGACCAAAACATCATTTAATTGCAGCTTGGTTTATTTAGTTTTAGACTCATATTGCTAATTCACTCCTAACTCTTTTTCACATGATCAATTTAGCTAAAGGTAGAATGTTAAGGGAGAATTAAGTAGTGTGATTTGTCACTTAATTTTTGCATTGCTTTAGATTCAATAGAAGAGTTAGAGTAGTATTCTTGCTTTCAATTGAGTTAATGTAGATGTCATTTTCATTCTTATCAGCAGTAAAGGTATTGGACTAGTGCCATTGGTCTTTTTGTTTGATGCTTTACTTTCATTTGAAGCTTTAATTTCATTCCAAGTTATTGTTCAAGTTTTCTCTTTAAATTTCAAGAAGCATTTAGAAATCGCCACATACACACACATTCACTCACTTGTTTATAACTTCATCACATCACATTAGGAAGATAAGTCAAACATGAACTAAAAACGACAAAAAGAACTAGGAAAGGTTGCTTAAGTATATATTGTACACTTCACTTCATCATCTTACGAGCCCCAGGTTGACAATTTATGATAGCAATTTAGACAACACTAAATTGACCAAACATTTTGGCACCGTTGCCGGGGAAGTGAAATTAGGTAGCCAATTCTTAAAAAAAAAAAAAAAAAAAACAAGAAAATTTCAAGGAAGGAAATTGATAACCTCTCAAAGTATGCTCTCCTCTTGCACCTAGAGTGACCTAGTGCACATGCATAGAGCTAGAGATTCTAGGGGAAGGTTTTTAGCTAGAGCCAAGAGTTCAATTTTTACAAGTCCATCTACTTCAAGGGATAGACAAGAGACACCTCCCTCATCTCCAACTGACACTCCTAGCCCTAGGGTTCCCGGAATTCAAGAAGCAGGAGTCGACTCTCCCATACCTTCCATCGAGTCTGAATTAGAGAGAGATCCTTTCCTTCTTTCTCCAGAGAGACAAATTATAATTGAAGAAGTAGAATCACCTGAAGAAGAAGGAGGGAATCCTTCTCATACACCCTTAGTAGAAGAACCAAAAGACTCTGAAGTCTCTGGGGAAACTACCATGGCAGAGGAAGGAGCACCTGGATTTGGTAGAGGTAGAGGTAGAGGAGGAGGAGGAAACAATGGAGGAGGTAGAGGTAATATTGGAGGAAATAGGGATGGGGATAACTCATTCGGGTTCCCTATAGTCGATGAGGATTCCCGAGCCACCATGAAGAACATCTCACCATCTGTCCTCCCGAACTTTCATGGATCAAGGAATGAGGACCCTGAAACATTTCTATTTGAGTTTGAAGTAGTATGTCGAACTTATGATTATCTGGATGACTCTCAAAAACTCAAACTGTTTCCTTCAACATTGAAAGGACAAGCTTTGAAATGGTTCATGGGATTACTTACTCAATCCATTAGGTCCTGGAATGACATGAAACAAACATTTTTGGATAGGTACCTGGACTATTGTATGCCCACCAATCATAAGGATGAGGTATTCAAAATGGTACAAAAGGAAGATGAAAACTTGGAGGAATTGATTGAAAGATTTCAATATAATCTGAAAAGAGCAAAAATGAGTAACTTGGATGAAGAGACCTTGAAAGCCCTATTACTAAAAGCCATTAGAGATGAATGGATAGATCTTTTGAATATGATGGGGAAGGGAGATATATCTCAGCTTCCACTTTCTGATATAGCAGAATTATGTGTCCATCTCTCAAGGGGGAAATCCAAAACTCAAAAAGGGCCTAGAGATCCTTCTCTCCTCAGAGCAAACAAATCTGCAACTGGATCAGTAAGTAGGGCTGAAATCGGCAATATGCTTGATGAATTCAAAACTGACATCTTAGGGAGTCTTAGTGAACAATTAGACACCCTTAAGATCCACAATAAACAGAAAGAAGAAGCTGAGGCCTTGGCCATCTTTTGCCCAAAGTGTAGAAAGAAACATGCTCTAAGCGAATGCCCCTTGGATGCAAAAGTTGTAGAAACATGTGTAATCTGTTCAGAGAACCATGAGACCAAGGATTGTCCTTCAATCCCTGGGCTCAAAGCTGTTTTTCAAGAAGATCCAAGTACACTTGAATCTCTCTGTTTTGTTGCAAGGAGACCTTGGCAAGGGCAACAAAATCAAGGGTTTAACAACTCTATGAATTTTCAACCCCCACCAAATTGGAATCCTTGGCAACAACCTTGGCCCCAACCTCAAAATTCCTTTCAATCATGGGTACAAGGTATGCAAAATCCTTATGGGAGATTTGCTCAGTTCTACCAATATCCTCCATCTTTTCAAAATCAACAAGCTCCGCAACTTCCAAATCAAAGTCCACAACTATCATTGCCATTCCCTCAACAACAACAACCTTCTCCACAAAATCAAAATTCTCAACTCTTGCTTCCATCCCAACAGAAGTCAAATCAACTTCCTTCTCAGCCATTGCCAAACCCCAATAATAAAAACCCTCAAAATGCTTACATGATGGAAGGTCAACCATTCCCTACCTATATGATTGTTCCTCTTAATGAAGTACAACTCAGATCAGGTAGAGTTCTAGATAAACCTTCTATAAATACTCAACAGCCAAGCATTTCTGAGGAAGAGTCTCTTGAAGCCAATAAGGGTTCTGAAGTTGCTCTTCAAAACCCAAACACTCAAAAAGAAAAAGAAAAAGAATCAACCCCCACAACTCCCATAGTTGAGCAACCTACATCTCTATCCACACCTCCTTTTCCTGAAAGATTACAAATAGATAGAGGAGTGGAAAAACAAATTTGGTTGCCTGACTATAATTTTCTAGATGAATTGAAAAATGTCTGTATCAAGATTCCCTTGTTACAAGCCATTAAGGAAATTCCTATTCTAGCAAAAACAATAAAGGAGTTGAGCCTTAAAAGACCAGGAAGGAAACCAAGAGATACCAGAAGAATTCATCTGGTAGGAAAAATTGCAGACATCATGATGGGTAAAATTACCATGCAGAAGTATGTAGATCCTGGTAGTCCTATTGTCAAAACACATATCAATGGGATTGAAATCCCAAATACTTTGATTGACTTAGGAGCCGCTATCAACATTATGAGTAGACAGACCATGGACCAGTTAAAACTTCCTAACCTTCTCTTTACACCTACTTTACTGCAACTTGCAGATCGATCAATCATTAAACCTGATGGTGTATTAGAAGACATTCCTGTCTCCTTAGATTCTTGGGAATATCCAGTGGATTTCATGATTTTAACTCCCAAGAGTAATCTAGGAGGACATCCTCTTATTTTAGGAAGACCTTGGCTAGCCACAGCTGATGCTTTCATAAGTTGTAGGTCTGGGGATATGTATATTTCTGATGGTAACTCGACAAAGAAGTTCAATCTGTATCCTCCAGCGAAAGCAATTACAGAAATAGGAGATAATGAGTGGGTTGATGATGAAGAAACTATACAACTTGTCTTTACCATTTCTGAGATTAGTGAAGATAATCAAATTCTGAACACATTAGAAAACTTTGAACCATCTTCAGAATATGACTCCACACAATTTCAGTTGGATTCTGACATTGAGTGTCTATCATCTAGACAGATGTCTCTTTTCTCTATGGAAGAGTTTGGTAGTTCTGCCATTGAAATTTTTCCAGGAAAAACACTGAATATCTACAAAAACTTGGAAAAATCACAACAGGAAGAGCTAACCAAAGTCTTGCAAAAGCATTCTACTGCATTTGCATGGGAGTATACCAATATGAAAGGTATTGATCCTAAGACTTGCATTCATCACATCTATATCGAGGAAAATAGCAGACCAATCAAACAACCTCAAAGAAGGATGAATCCAAATCTTAGGGAGATAGTGAAAGAAGAGCTCCAAAAGTTACTCAATGTAAACTTCATTTACCCCATTTCAGATAGCCGGTGGGTTTCTCCTTTGGTTATAGTACCTAAAAAGAATGGTAAATGGAGGGTTTGCATTGATTACAGGGAATTGAACAAAGCAACCTTGAAGGATCACTTTCCTTTGCCCTTTATTGATCAAGTATTAGATACTTTAGCAGGCAAAAAGTATTTCTCATTTTTGGATGGTTTTAGTGGTTACAATCAAATTCAGGTAGCACCTGAAGATCAAGACAAGACCACATTTACCTGTCCATGGGGAACTTTTGCCTACCGAGTACTTCCTTTTGGATTATGCAATGCACCCGCTACATTTCAAAGGGTTGTACTAGGAATCTTTTCAGATCTAATCCATGATTGTGTAGAGGTCTACATGGATGATTTTACAGTTTATGGTAACTCATTTGAAGAAGCGTTAGAAAATTTGGAAAAAGTCCTTATTAGATGTAAAGAAACAAATCTTTCATTAAGTCATGAAAAATGTTTTATGATGTTTACTGAAGGGATTGTTTTAGGACATCATAGTTCAGGAGATGGAATTAAAGTTGATAGATCAAAAGTTGAAGTCATCTCCAAGTTACCTATTCCAAATTGTCAGAAAGATGTTAGAAGTTTTCTTGGGTTTACTGGATATTATAGAAGATTTATTGAAAACTTCACCAAGATAGCATCTCCGCTCTTCAAATTATTTACAAAAGACTGTGAATTCAAATGGGATCCTGAGTGTCAATATGCATTTGAAACTTTAAAGACTAGAATATCTGAAGCACTCATTTTGAGAGGGCCAAATTGGAAACTCCCTTTCCACATTTCTACTGATGCTTCAGATACAGCTCTAGGAGCTGTCTTGGGACAAAAGGATTTGGTCCCTTATGCCATTTACTACACCAGTAAAAATTTGACTCCCACTGAGTTAAATTATACTGTGATTGAAAAAGAGTTCTTAGCCGTTGTTCATGCAATCAACAAGTTTAGACATTATATAACCGACTATGAAACTTTTGTCCATACTGATCATTCTGCAATTAGATATCTTATGAACAAACCTGTTACTAATGGCAGAGTTACAAGATGGCTTTTACTTTTACAAGAATTCAATATTACTGTGTTAGATAGACCAGGGAAACAAAACACAGTAGCTGATTTTCTTGTCTAGAATCCAAAACATTAACGAAGATTCTCCTGTAGAGGATAAGTTTCCAGATGAATACTTGTTTGCAGTAACTACTAAAACTCCTTGGTATGCAGATATTGCTAACTATTTAGTTACAGGGAAGCTACCTCCACACTTGTTTCCTAATGAGAAAAGGAAAATCATTCAGGAGAGTTCACATTATTCCTGGATTTCTAATGAATTGTTCAAAACAGGGCCAGATTGTGTGATCAGAAGATGTGTTCGGGAAGATGAAATACCTGACATCCTTAAAGCATGTCATCATGAACCATGCGGCGGACACTTTGCTGACAAGAGGACGGCCTATAAAATCCTTTCTTTAGGATATTATTGGCCTTCTCTCTTCAAAGATGCAAAACAATATGTCAAAAGGTGTGACAGCTGCCAAAGAGTTGGGAGACCAACTCTTTCAAATGAAATGCCATTACAGCCACAGGTATGCATCGAACCCTTTGAAAAATGGGCTTTAGATTTCATTGGACCTATTAACCCACCATCTAAGCAAAAGAAGTATATATTGGTTTGTACTGATTATGTTACTAAATGGGTAGAAGCAAAGGCATTGCCTTCTGCCACTGAAAATTCAGTTGTTCAATTTCTTTTTGAGGATATTTTTACTCGTTTTGGTGTCCCAAGAGAAATTGTGACAGATCAGGGAAGTCAATTTACATCTAACTTGATGGAGAAGCTGATGGAAGAATACAAAATCAAGCACAGAACATCTACTCCATACCATCCACAAGAAAATGGTCAAGTGGAATCTACAAACAAAGTTCTTGAAAGCATCATCACCAAAACTGTTCATCTCCACAGAAGAGATTGGGCAGAAAGGCTTCCTGAAGCCTTATGGGCCTATAGAACTACATGGAGGAACACAACAAGACATTCTCCCTATGAACTTGTTTATGGGAAAGAAGTCTTGCTCCCCATTGAGTTCCAAGTCAAGACCTTCAAGATGGCAGTTCAATTGGGGATGAGCCTATCAGAAGCCCAAAAGCATAGAATGGAGCAGCTGAATGAGCTAGATGAGATAAGACAAGATGCAATTTTAAGGACTGATCTAGTTCAGCACCAAAGAACTAAGTGGCATGATTGACACATCAAAGAGAGAAAGTTTCAAAAGGGAGATTGGGCACTATTGTTTGATTCCAAGTTTAAGGACTTCAAAGGAAAATTTCAAACTCATTAGCTTGGACCATATGAGATTGATGAAGTCTTTAACAATGGAGCAGTTCGAGTGAAGACCATTGATGAGCTTCAGACTCCTCTCATTGTGAATGGCCACCGATTGAAAGTCTACCACAAGCCACTCTCAAAGGAGGAATTTGTTAAAATCTTCCAAGAAGACTCTGCAATGAGGCTGGTGGAGAAGAATTCTTCTCCTCCATCAGCCTAGTCTTTATTTCTTTCAGTTGAAAAAAAAAAAAAGAAAAAAAAAAAGAAAAAAAAAAAAAAAAAAAAGAGAAGAAAAAAAGAAAAAAAGAAAAAATCTCTTGTATAAGCCTGAAAACCAATCTTGGATTGGCGGTCTTATGCAGAAAATATAAAGTGAAAATCAGGGTCACCTGACACTTTATATTTTCCAAATAAAAAAAAATCTCTCTTTCTCTTTCCATCTCATCCGCCATTTTGTCCATCTCATCCGCCATTTCATCCATCTCATCATCTCCATTCCACTTCATTTTTTCTTCCAGTTCATTCATTCCATCTCATTTCCACCAATAAAGTCCCTCTCAGGACTATTCCATTCAGTTAAGTTTGTTCTAATCATCTTTGTGCAGGCAGAAAAGTGTTGTTGCAGTTTCCGCAGCTCATACCAAGTTTCCGCAGCCAGCACACTCTGTCTCTGCAATCAAAGCAACTCTGTTTTCAAAAAGAAAAATTTACAGTCAGAGGTATCATCATCATCAAAGGGCAGCAAGGATACATAGCACCTACAAGGTTAGAAAGCAATCAAAAGTTAGCCACCATAATTAACAAAGGGATTAAATGCAAACGTATGAAGGTATGTTCCAAATTTTTAACCAACAGTTTAATGTCATTTATGCATGGTTTTCAAATCGTGGTAGGAGTCACTTAATGCAATGATTGACAAGATTATCCCACACCTCGTCCACGATCACGCCTAATCCACCTCATCACCCTCCTAACGGTTCCCTAATTACTATTGATTCAAACTTAATACATGCTGCTTTTCCATTAACTACTCGTACCTCAGTGACGTATACCAGTGTACTACGGCTCTACATAAGATCATTTCCGCAGCCAAGTGTACGTAGCCACCCGATGCTTAAGGATTTGGCCATTGCTTCATCTACTCATATCTCCATTTCCCGCATGCATAAACTCATTGGTGTGTTGTTCTCTACTCTCTCATACCACCGTTTCCATTCTCGTTTTCATACACCACTCTCGTTTTTACTGTAAACCTCTCTGTTTTCTTTTTCCTCACCTCTCTGTTCAAAACCCCGATCACAAGTTCTGCACCATACCGTTTATTACATTACGGCTACTCTGTTACAGCCGTAATTCCCCTGTTTTTCCCGTGAGCATTCTCCTCAAGCGTCCATATACCACTGTCAGAGCTTCAAGTAAAACTGAGAGCCAAAAATGGGGAAATTGTTAAGAGCAGAACCGGAGGGTTCGAAATTTTTAGAGGGTTACCCACAGACAAAGGAAGCACTGCAGAAAGCCAAATGGTTGAAGTTCATCCAGAAATTTAAAGGGTACAATAAAGAGGTGACAAAGGCATTTGCCCGGTCATTTAATGGAAATACCGTGGAGGTAGGAGACCTGCAGTTCACCATAACAGAGAGCACCTTGGCCACAGCAACCGGTTTGCCTCAAACAGGAGAACGCTGGTTCAAAAAGAGAACAGTTGAAGATCAAGAGTGGAAAAATATGCTCAAGAATCCAGGTATGGATACCTCCATTTTCACTAAGGGAATCCCTGTACATGTCATTAAGGAAGAGTGGACTTCATTACTGTTGCTTGTTCAAAAATTTTTAACATGTGAAGGCCGCTTCGGTACCATGTATGTATACCATGCAAGAATCATGATGCACTTTATGGATGACCATGCTATCAACCTACCTTATTTCTTGTTAGCTAGTCTAAGGAAGATGAGTACCACTGTTCAGAAACACGTGGGAAACATTGAACCCCACTTGTATCATCATGGACTCATTAGAATTTTAATTGAGGAGCAGTTGAAAATTAAAAAGGATACGTGGGAGAAGTTTCTAGTTAGAAACCATTTTCAAGAGGTAGCTGAAGCCTCTAGCAGCTCTCCTAGGATACCAAAGAGAAGTAGGAGAAGAGGGAAAGAAGTTGCTACCCAAGAGACTGCTGTAGAAACTGCCCAAGAAACTGCTGTAGAAGAAACTGCCCAAGAAACTGCTGTAGAAATTGAAGAAACTGCCCAAGAGACTGCTGAAGAAACTGTTCAAGAAACTGCCCAAGAAATTGCTCAAGAAGAAAGGAAAAAGGGAGGCAGAACTAAAAGACAAAAGAGGGATAAAGGGAAAGCCATTGTGCAAGAGTCATACCCTTCACCTGAGCCCTCAATTGAAGAAGACTCCCAAACACTAGCTGATAGACTTGCTCAACTCCATGCTACTGCCCTCTCAAAGAAGAAACAAAAGCAAAAACAAAGTACCTTGCAAAAGCAAAAGAGCACTAGTGCCGTGAGAAGGAGCAGCAGACTAAAAGGGAAAATGAGGGTCACTAAAGACAAACAACCACATTTTATTGACTTGGGAGAAAGTACACCTGAAAAGGTTGCTACCCAGCTTGATTTTGAATCAAGTTCCCCACGTGTTGAGGTCACTCCTCCACGTGAAGAAAGCCCATTTCAGCAAGACCCTCAAACAGAGTTTGAATATGAACCAAGTCCAAGAAGATCACCTGACATTGACCCTGACCAGCAGGAGGTGTACAATTACTTGGAAACCTTAGAGCAATCAGCTGCCGGTCCTAGCACTATCTTGCCTCTTGATCAACAGGTTCAATCTCTAAAACAAGAAGTGTTCGAGCTAGAAGTCCTGAATCGCCATATTAAACAGGAAAATGAAGCATTGAGAGAACAGAGCAAGGTGGACAAAATTGTCCACGACAACACAATGCTTCACTTGGGTCTTTGGCAGAAAAAGAATAGGAAATTGAAGAGGAAATGCAAGAAATTGAGTAGGGCCTTGATTAACTTGAAATTTAGGTGTTTGGTTAGAAAACCAAGAACAAATTTGGCAGCAAGAAGAAAAAGGAGAAGGTTGGATGTCTTGGCAGAGGCATCTGAGCATATGGACTGAAAATCATGACAAAGTTTTGGTTGCATGAGGACATGCAACACCTTCACAGTGGGGGTATGTTGAGCCTCAAACCTGCACTCATTTACCCATCCTCCCAGTAGCCTTTTCCTACTCATTTCCTTCTTTTGTCATCATTTCCTTCATCAACTTGTTCAATTCATTGCATTATAGGACTTTTTAACATGATTTGCTAATTGTGCTAATGATTGACTGTTGGTTTATATTTTTGGTTCAAGTGCTGCAATTCCGCAGCTTATACAGGGTCTCCGCAGCCGATCCCAGATTTCGCAGCCATTTTCTTATTTGCTATGCTCTAGGTGTCCTCCAGGGGAAAGAGCCACATGGGCAAGTTTGTATGACTGTGTACATGGTGCGTGTGCTGTCAGCTCAGCCAAACTGGTCGTCTACACCCCTGGTCAACGCGGAGGTAACTCTAGTCAAACGGCAACGTTGCAAACGGTGGCACGGCTCTGCGTGTTCAGGTGGAGCATGGAACGCACAGCTGGCCTCTTCTTTAGCCACGAAGACTGAAGGGGACAAGAATCCAACAGCAGATTTATCAACCACGATGACCGTTTCCTAAATCCGTGCACGGTGCTGCTGAACGTGTCTTTTGCACAGCTGTTAGTTAGCTTAGTTTACGCACAGAACAGTTTGTGTTTCTGCTATAAATAAAGCGTTTCCACACGCTGATTAGTTAGCCTTTAAGTTAGTCTTTTGCTGTTGTTATTCAGTTTGTAAAATTCTGTTTCAAGACTATTTTACACAGCGTTTACGCTCCCCACTGTATTTTATTATGTGCTGATTTAATACCAAGAAGACAGTTCTGTTCTTACCTGTGTAGTTGATCTTTTTAATTGGTTGAAGTGGATGGAGGGCCCCTGTCTGCTACAACCATTGTACAATAGCTTTTAAATTTATTTTCCTGCATTTCTTTTGTCTAATTTCCCATGTATATTAATGTACAGTTTGATTTCTGCAATTTTGATTTCTTTTGACATGTATATTATTGTACAGTTTGAATTATGCTGCTTTACATTTCCGTACTTTTCATGACTGATCAGTGTGTGTTTTTGCAGCTTTATTAGGAGCCCGGGACAGTGTGCTTTTCCTTCTTTTTATCACTGGTGGCATTTGAAGTTGTCTTATCTAAACTGCTGACTTTTGCTTTGATTTTCATTAGTTTCCTTGCTTAGTTTACTTTATCAAGTTTTGTCAAGTTGCTAATCTCTTGATGGTTCTTTTTATCATAATTCACTAACTTTTATGGGACCAAAACATCATTTAATTGCAGCTTGGTTTATTTAGTTTTAGACTCATATTGCTAATTCACTCCTAACTCTTTTTCACATTATCAATTTAGCTAAAGGCAGAATGTTAAGGGAGAATTAAGTAGTGTGATTTGTCACTTAATTTTTGCATTGCTTTAGATTCAATAGAAGAGTTAGAGTAGTGTTCTTGCTTTCAATTGAGTTAATGTAGATGTCATTTTCATTCTTATCAGTAGTAAAGGTATTGGACTAGTGCCATTGGTCTTTTTGTTTGATGCTTTACTTTCATTTGAAGCTTTAATTTCATTCCAAGTTATTGTTCAAGTTTTCGCTTTAAATTTCAAGAAGCATTTAGAAATCGCCACATACACACACATTCACTCACTTGTTTATAACTTCATCACATCACATTAGGAAGATAAGTCAAACATGAACTAAAAACGACAAAAAGAACTAGGAAAGGTTGCTTAAGTATATATTGTACACTTCACTTCATCAGCTTACGAGCCCCGGGTTGACAATTTATGATAGCAATTTAGACAACACTAAATTGACCAAACAATCATTTCAGATCATTTTGTAGGGAGAATAGTTCCTTCCAACTCATTGAAGAGTGGCTCATACAAAAATGGCCACTCAACATTGTGAGTATTGGTTTTTCATGCTCTTTGAGAAGCTATTTATAAAATTTCAGAGTTTAGTCTTTTTTCAAAGGGCCTTGTTGCTTTAGGCTATGATCCCGACCCCAGAAAGTACTCTATGCTACCATTTACTCCAGCGTGTATACAGAGGAGGAAAATGACAACGTTGGGACATATGGGATTCATCTCTCCTTCTCTATTTCAAATCGTGGCCTAGACCTCAAACTATGTGATGAATGCTAGAGGCCTGATGGGGACTATGACATCACACTAGGATGCATATGTTACCCCTAATGAATGCAATAATCTTTCGCACTCTTGAAATTTTGATTTTTTGGATTTTTTTTGAAAAATTTATTTCTAAAACATGAATTCTCACGTTTCATAGGCAATAGGAGTAGTTTTAGGCCTTTTGTTTTATAAATTTTTTTTCTGAATAATTATGCTTCAACCTAGAATTTAAAAATCAGTATCTCAGTTTTTAGACCCATGATTTGGTTCATACAAACTAAACCCATTTTATCTTTTATGGTTCTTAATGTAACCTTCAAATACCATGAAATTACAATTTGTTGTTTCACAACAATCATGTTTTCCTGAAATTGTTTGAGATCTAGCTAATAGATAGGAAGAACTTATGAAGTTTATCAATGTAGTATTGTTGAAGGAGAATAATCTGCAATTTAAAAGATTCAATTTTCAAACCCAAAGCAAGTGGAAGCTTGGGTTTGAAAAAAGTAGCAAAATTTGTTATTGTTTAGGGAAGAGGTTAGTTTGGGGCATATGTTTAGCAATAATGGCTTAGGAGGTTCCCTTCACACCTCTGTTGCATGATGCATCTCGTGCATCCTTGCTATATTTTTGCATGAAATGTGTTTCAAGAGTACCTTGTGTTTCCAGGATATATATGAGCAAATGTGAGTGCCACACCCTGGGGATGGAAACATTGTAAAAAAGCATTTTAGACCTCTCAGGGCATAATGAAAATGTTGGTACCTTGAGCCTTAGCCCTGGACATCCCTAGCTTAAAAAATAAATGCATAAAATATTCCTACCATTGTCATTGTTATTTATTGGCATATTATACACAAAATTTGGTGGATTCAATATACAATTTTTAGGGTCTTATATTTTCAGAAAAAATGTTTGTTATTTCCTGTCAGTATCTGCCCCACCTCCAAAATAATGTTGTTGGAATTGTATGCTTGGGAGAGAGCATTCCCTATGGAGGAAAATTCATCCAAGTTGTCATGCCCAAATGTAACGACACTATTGTAGAGATAACCACAATCTGCAAGCTTTCTCTCTGGCACCTGCACATGTTCAATTCTATCCACAAATTGTTTTTCTCTAGGGACACCGAAAGATTTTTTTTATGAGATCTACAAACCTTTTATTATGAAATCTGTAATCCTTCCTTTTTAAAAACTTATAATCTACGAACTTCCACAAACCTAGCCTCAAGTTTAAACTTTTTGAAACATTGCATACTTCAACTGCAACATTGCAAATACTCAAACTCCCTTATTATGACATTTTGTAGGCAGGACATCTTCCCTCCAACTCATTGAAGAGTGGCTCATACAAAAATGGCCACTAAACATTTTAAGGATCCATGTCATGGACAAGTATTGGATTGGTATTATCTTGGGTTCCATTATTCCTACCTCTCCAACTATCTATTCACACTTCTATACAATCTGGTATTTGTTGTCACTTGGATCACTAACTTTTACAAGTTATCCTTCATATTAGGCCCTTGATGATATAGTGTTCAAATTACAATTCAGTTTCCAAGCATGTGAAATATTGTTCCTAGTGTAACTTCCCATGATGATATCACTGAGTTGAAAATGTAGATTTCAGATCACATGTTTGTAGAATGGTGAGAAAGAAAAAAAGAATTTTTTACTCCACTACCACAGTAAACATTTTGAAATACACTACAAATTCATTTTAATTAGGAGGAATATATGAGAATGGCTTCGTCCTAATCCCAAATCTTTAAGCAACCAAAGGTATGGAATTTTTCTTTTTTCGATCCCTCCAAGTTCTCATTAAACTAGAGGTAAATATAAATTTATGTATAGATCCCTCTTCAAACATAATATACCTAAGGTTAAATTTAACTTTATGTAATTATTTAAATATTGTAAATAAGATAGAAAAAAATCAATCTTTTTGGACTCTCTTATACTATGAAAAAACAATTTATAAATATAATAAGGTGGAAAATAAAATAGCATTTCTCTATCTTAATTCCTTATTTTTAAGGATGCTAACGATTTGAACCTTCTTCCTTTTTCATATCTCTCTCACACTCTTCGTGCTCGATAGATTAAAGGTTGCCACACATCATTTAATCGTAGGTAACATACAATATGTTTATTTTTGTCCTTTTCATGGTTGATATTTTCAACATCATTGTTAACTGAGGAATGACGGATTAATCCATTTCGACCTTTGTGTACTCAAAATCATTGTAAATTAGTGAATTAGATATTAAACACATTATTCGTTTCATATCATATGATTGCAATATTTTATGCACATTTTAACTTGTGAAAACTCTTTGGCTAAGGTGCAATGTGCTACATAACAATTTTATAAATATATTACGTTCCAACCTAAAAATGGCATATCGAAAGAAAAAACTTGCAACTCAGTTAAAGGATGGAAAAGAACTAGACCATGTATTACTTGTTAAAGAATACGGTGTATCAATATGAAACTAGAAGTTGGTACCTGTCGTTACTTGGAAATGGTCATACATGGATTTTTTTAGTTTACATCCAATATCCTCTAGAAAAGGCAACCTTGTGAGTACCTAAATAAAAAATTGTTAGAGTTGTGAGTACCTGAAGACATAATTGTGAGTGTATAGTTCACATAGTTTTGACTAGTGTTTGATATTGTAATTTGGAAAATATAGTGAAATTGGAATGGTCTTAGTATCTAAAAAGGATTTTTTTTTCCAGTTCCATGTATATGATTAAAATTATTGTATCCTAAACAAATTACTGACCTATTGGGATTTTCCAAAAAAAATGATGTAAACTTCATAAGATCGAATTAATAATAATAAAAATTGACATTGTTCAAGGGTAATTTTTTGAGCATGGGATTTACTTCATTTAGAAAGAAACAATTTGAGTGTAATGCGGCAACTATGGCTCTTAATTTGATGAGTTCATAGTTGCAACACCATCAACTTATCCCTACAAAAGATTTCTTCCAAATTAGGTAACAAATAAAACGATGTATTCAAGAGTAATCCATACCAAAAAAGTTCCCAGACAACTTTTCCCCTCCATTACCATATTACAATTCAAAGTATTTTTTCTATCCTATGTGTGAACTATGAAGTTCATTTCACCTTGTATCCTTGAATTTGCACTCAAAAAACGTGAATTTCCTCTCCATGATAAAAGTTGGTTCCTTCTTTGCTACATGCGACCAAGAGAATACATCGCATGCTACAACCCTTTCTTCTACATACTTACAAACAAATTCCAACATAAAGGAAATTAAAGACAAGAAACTGAACCAATTTTGCTTCAAAGGGTAACATCAGAATGATACCCTTCTTTTGGCACCTTCAATCATGTACGTCTTATTGTCACAATGAAATCCATGATGTGGATGTAAGGGATGAAGAGGGTGGGTGCAATTTTTGTCTCTTCATTTTTTATTCTTTTCAAAAAGTATGTGCAATGTAGTTCCCACTGGATGTTGTCAATTCCCTTTAACTATCCCATGCTATTAAGTGTCATGGAGGTTAAGTGGATACTGGGACTGGAAAACTCTGTTTTACTATGAAAGATAAGAAACTGAACCAATTTTGATTCACAAGGTAACATCACAACCACGCCCTTCTTTTTGAACCTTGAATCCTATATATCTTATTATCACAATGAAAGCCATGATTTGGATGTAAGGGGTGAATGCGGTGGGTGAAATTTGGTCTCTTCATCTTTTATTCTCTTCAGCAAGTATGTAAATGTAGTGTTCACGAGATGTTGTCAATTCCCTTCAGTTATCCCATGCTCATAAGCGTCATGGACATTACATGGATATTGGGACTAAACAAATATGTTTTACTATTTTTTATTTTGCTTTAATTTGATGTGGAGAAAACTTTGGCCATACTACAAAATTATTTTTATTCTCCAAATCTCTGACAGGGTGTTGGAAAATACATCAGATTTCACATCGCGGGTGCCATCACCAAGCCAACCATTAAGAAGCAAGGCTTGTATATTCCTCTACCTACTCCAAGCCAGCCCTGGGGATACATCTCCATGGACTATATGTCTAGCGTTCCTTCTACTAAACATGGAAACGACTGTGTATTTATGGTCATCAATAGATTTTCTAAGATGGCCATATTGGTTGTCTTCAAGAAGAGTATCACATTAGAGGCCAATACTAGACTCTTCCTTGAATGAGTGTGGGTACATTTTGGGATCTTGCATACCATAATATCAAATCGGGGTAGCAAGTTCATAAGCACATTTTGGTTGAGCCTTTGTTCATTGTTGGACATCGAGCTCACCAAGTAATTCGACTACATTCCACTCCCAAACTAATGTCTTGACAGAGGTCGTCAACATGATTATTATGCGCATACTATGCATGTACAACTCTAGGCATCCATGGACATGGGATAAGAGTCTTCCCTATGTGAAACACATTTATAACAAATGTCTCCATAACTCGACTAGCCACAACCCCATTGAAGTGGGTCTGGGATTTCAACCATTATGTCCCCTTGATGTTGCACTAACTTTTGAAACTACACAGGAAGAATATGGCCATGTTCAGTATGAAGTTGATAAAGCCACCAGGTATAGTGATCACATTCAACACATCCATCGGTAGGTTCATGAAATCTTTGATAAATCTAATGCCAAATACAAACAACATCATGGTCAGTATAAGGTTCCTCATAAGTTTTAGGCGCGCAAAAAATTTTGGTTAAATATGCAAAACGAGAACCTCACTAGAGTCCATCGTAAGCTTCGACCACTCTGATACGGGCCTTACACTATCACCAAAGTTGTGGGAGACAACTCTTTCATGGTTAGTATCCCCTCATTCCTTGGATTTCACCCCATATTTAATGTGGACTAACTTCGGCCATAATTTCCACCATTGCTGGACACATCAAACATTGTTGAGCAATTGACACCAAAAGAGCTCAACCCAAACTGCATTGAATAGGCCACAAATGATCATATCATGGACACACATATCATGAAAACTTGTAAATAGAGAATCCAATTGTATTGAGTTGTCAAAGTTTTCCAACTCTTGCACCATGGCAAGTGTCTCACCAGGGACCAAGTTCAACAAAAATTTCCCCATCTCATGAAGGCACTCAATGTAATGGGGACCATTGCTTCCTAAGGGGTGAGGACTAATATAGGTGGATATTAATGGCCACCCACCTATTCCACTTGTATCCCAACATTGTTTCTTTCATTTTCCTTAATTGTAACATAATTCTCTATTTTTGGCATTTTTTTGGGTCATGAACTTCCAAACTCGTTTTGAGGCCCTAAACGACATTTTTTTGGAAAACATGCAATCTCACAACTTCTTGTAGGGGTTTTTAGTTTAAATTTGTATTCCTAAAGTAGATGTTTCTAACAAGGTATTGTACGTGTCAAACGAATATCATACTCCAAAGTTACGAGCTCGGGAAGTTGGTGTAACAACTAACCCCAACAAGGTCCACACACTTTTGGCACTTCATCTCCTAGGGTTAGGTTTTTGGATTTTTGGGGTTTTCCCTTAATTTTCAGTAATAAAAATTCTTGTGAGCCTCATTGCAAAATAGTTCAAAGGAATGTAGCCGCCACATCTCTTCTCAGAGATAAGCTACCATCACTCAATCTTGCTTGTTTCCATTCTACATGCAAACAATTTTCAGTATTTTGTTGTTAATGAATTGAAGTTCACTTTTCACTATAGTTCTGTGTTTCGATTTAAATTCGTATTTCATTTCATTCCAACATAAATCTGGATCAATTAACGAGGACTTATGATATAAAAAAATAACTATTTTGGATTTATCCTAGTAAGTTAAGAATTCACTATTTTTCTAGATATCAACTAATTGTTTCCTTGACTGAACATTCATGTGTTTATTCACTCAACTTCATAATTATTTTTCTGTTTTAACTATTAATTAGCTTATATTAGTTTCATTTTTGCAATTAGATAGTTTCAACTTATGATCTACATTCCTCTCTTATGATGATCGTCGATATCTCACAACACTCTAAAACACCAAGCATGGCTACTAAGTCTAAATGTAGATGGATCTCTTACCCTAAATGGTGTGAGGTCTAGTTTGGACCTCATATTGGAGAGAATCTCTAGTAATGGTCGTAACGTCATTTATCCCTACCAATAAGACCCTATAGAAGAAACTTTACTAGCAAGAGGATAGGCCATAAAGTGATCCATATTAGATATCGTTGGCCAAATATCTTTCATGATGCCAAAGAATATGCCAAAATTTGTGATCGTTTCCAAAGGATGGGATGCCTAGTATAATTAGATGAAATTCCTTTATAAACACAACTAGTGGTAGATCCGTTTGAGAAGTGGGCCCTTTGTTTCATAGGGCTTATTAATCCTCCATCTTCACATGACTTGTACATATTGGTTTGCATAGAATACATCACAAAATGGATAGAGAGAAAACCAAACCTAGTAGCCACAAATAAATTTGTGGCATATTTTCTCCATTGACAAATAGTTATTAGATATGGGGTACCTCAAAAGATCATCAAAGATGGAGGATTTCAATTTACCTCAATGTACATCAAAATAATTATTATAGATCTCTACCATATAAAACATGAGATAACTACACCATACCACCTACATGACAACATATAGGTGGAAGAAACAATTTTTTTTTGAGACTATTATAACAAAAAAAATGCAATTTCATCTCAAGAATTAAGTTGACAGAATTTTGGAATCCTTGCGGGTGTATAGGAACATGTGGCGAGTTACTATAGGGTGCACTCCATATGATATTTTGTATGGTAAACAAGGTATCATGTCAATAGAAGTGGAAGTGAATGCTTTGAGAACTACATTTCAATTAAGTGTGGAATTATCAAAAGCATAATGTTAGATGCTATAGTAGATCAAAGGGTTGGATGAGATTCATCAATATAACTTAATCACACATCCATCATTCAATAACAAAGGGATAATTGGTATGACAAGTTCCTAAAGAAGATGAAGTTTTAAATTGAAGACTGAGCCTTGTTGTTTGACTCTAGCTTCAACAACTTCAAAGGAAAGTTCCATAATAAATGGTTAGGATACTATGATATTGATACTATATATGAAATTGGATCTATAAAGGTATAAAACATTAATGACACCAAGACTCCATTTATGATTAATCGATATTGCATTCAACTATACAAAAATTCATTATCTAAATAGGCCTTCTTGAGGAACATCAACAATGGGTGGGCCAACAATGATCTTGAAATAGACACACATACACACGTGCACACATGCGCGCACGCGCATAGACACACACACACACATAACACACACATACATCCATTCATATACATATGATTTCTCTAATTCTTTTTGAGTTGTATGGATTCTAAGGACCATCAACATTGTGATATTGGGACATAGAAAGATTTTGTTGCAACACCTCTTGTTGTTGTAACACCTACTATTGTAAACCTACAATGCTGATGTTTCAACACCCTTAAGGACTTGATAATGTAGAAATTGTAACATATTTGGTGTTTCCATCAGTACTGCTGAAGTTGTAACATCTTTGGTACTTCTGAAGTTGTAATGCCTCTGAATCAATGATATGGCTAATGTTGCAACACCTTTGGTGTTTCCTAATTTGAAACGGCTTTGGAGGAGTGATATGGCTAATGTTATAACACTCAAGCACTGTCAATTTTGTAACTCTCTAGAGTTATGACATGCCTAATGTCATAACACCCCCAAATATGCAACATGTTGATTTTGTAACACTACTAACTAATGAAGGAGAAACACCATGTGACACTATCATACTACACCAATAATTGGAATGTGACTCCAACTAGTAGCACACAACCACCATGTGATGCTACAACCATCAATTCAAATCCAAAAAGTGTCTATTCCTCACTTGGAAATCATTTAAGATTTAATTACCTTCCCTTACACATGACATATATTTGATTTAATTGACATGATTCACAATTTTCCCAACCATCACGCCATCATCCACAATATTCATTGAACATCAAATCTAACAGGGAGAAGCCATAATTATATAACCACCTCACGACTTCCATGACCTATCCATAATCTAGGCATGATCACCCAATATTGAACGATATCAATGCCATCTATAATCTTAGCTAACAAACCCTTTTCTATTTTCAAAAATATGATAAGTCTTGTAATTTCCACCATTCACCCGTTGTAGAAGCTTTGTATGCCCTCATTGTGACTAAGTTAGTTAGAGTGCTAAAGTAATATTACAGTGAATTACTAAGAACCATGGGCGGCTCTTTGATATGCAATGGGCCCACTGATGTAATTCTATTAGAATCATATGGTGATTCCTAGTGGATCTTCTAAGAAGCATAATGGTTTATGTTGAGAGATTCCAAGGGTCCAATGATGAGTTTTCCTTGGAATTCACATCAAATTTACAAGGTAAAGGGACATTTATTTGAGGAATTCTTATTACAATGGATGAAGAGACAATAGTTGTAGTGCTAATACTGCCTCATGAGGAGAGAGGTGGTTTTCCAAGAAGGTGCCACTACCAGAAGTAAAGGACAATATTTTGTAGGGAGAGGAAGTGTCGATGAAGAAAAGAGACAGGTTTGATGAAATGTTCCTACCCCTACCATGGGCCAATGTATTCTAGTTTATTCATAAATATTTCACTTGTGAAGGGAACCATGGAATTATTTTAGGGTACTGCTTGAAATTGTTGAACCATTTAAGATGCTAGAGTTTGTAAAATATCCCTTCTTTCTATTGAAAATATTGCAGTAGATGCCATTAAATCCCCAAATGATCTGAAAATGGGGCTCTTAGGCTTCTTATCTAACTTACAAGAACCTCTCCCACTTCCAAAGCTTTAAATTTTCCCAAGTCTTAATGATTAACCAATGCGGAATTAAGAAATGCTTGAAAATATGGGTGTATGCTCGTATTTGTTTTCAGCTCATCATTTACTTTAAAATATGTTGTTTGTGCTGATATGGGAAGGTACTTAAACTAATATACAAATTCATATAACAGTAGTTAAAGTAGTAGTATAAAAAAACACATAAGGCAACAATATAATATGGAGTTCACCCTGATATATTGGGCTACGTCTGCTTGAGCTCTAATCAACTCAATTAGTCTCTCCGGGATTATGGCAATAGTTCTTTTACAAGCTCCACGCTCAACTCCAATGTTTTACACAGGAACATTGGGCTCAGAACACCATCTTATCCCTTGGCTCTTGGAGCTCTTTGGCTTTCTAGCTCTGGCTCTTGGCTCTAGCTCTGGCTCTTGCTCTAGCTCTTAGCTCTGACTTTGGCTCTAGCTATTTGGCTCTGGCTATGGTTCTGGCTCTCAGCTCTTGCTTCTGGCACTCACTCTGGCTCTTGGCTCTAGCTGTTTGCTTTTGCTCTCTAATCTCTTTCTCTCAGCCTTTGCATGCCTCTATGAATCGCTCGACCTCCAAGTGACTCCAACAACAATATTCTACTGTCGATTAAGCTCTTTGGCTCTGCGGCTCTGCCTCCAACCTCTGGTGGCTCTGCCTATTACAGTGAGCTCGGCTCTGGTTTCTGTTCTTCCAGGTTTGCTTATCGCTTACTTGGCTATCCTCTCTCCTTTCTCTGTCTGTTCATGGCTTAACACCAATCTATCTCATGACTGTTCACTTCCTCTCTCGGCTCTTCGTCTTGCCTCCCTCTGTCCACTGGAATTCCCTGCTCTATGTCATCATCATTGTAACGCTGCACAGAGAGGTGGCCACTTGTCTCACTACGAGCTAAGGCTAGCTCTTCGTCGGTTCGGTTTTCCCGGTTACACTGTGGAATGACTCATTTGCCAACTCAGCGGTCAAATCGGACATTAAATCCTTATTCCTCACTGCTTAATCCCCTATTAAATCCAGTTCTCCCATCGGGTGTGATCTCAACCGTTAGATATGGATCCTCTAGATCCGACGCCATTTTCTCATTTTGCGTGGTCGACTTGCTCGACCGTTAGCACGTGATGAGCAGCGGTTTTCTCTCTCCTCTGCCTGCCACGCATTGGGCACTAAATGGAATCGCTCACTTTTCTTCAATTACACTTACCACCTAAGGGTGCCCCCAATATATACCGCTGGTTTTAGAGCAGGGGACCCACCTTTCAGTTTAGTGCTTTTCCCACGGTTTTTCGGGCTTTCCTTGTGACCGTGCGCTCGTGGCTTTTCCTTCTTGGGGCTAATTGCGCATCATAAATAGCCTCTGTTTTCCAATTTGAGCATCCTAACTACCATTTTTGTGCCATGAACAGTCCCCATTGGCTAACAGTCAATGCGCTTTTACCGAAGGTCCCTGTTGCTCTATGCTGGCTGCAAATTGTCATTTTTCAGAGGTTATTTCTGATAGGCTTCGACATCCATAGGAATGTAAACTTCGGTATGAGTTTCTACAGAGTTCGGGTAGCTTTAAGAGAGTTTGAGGATCCAATTTTGGATCACGCCTTCCCACTAAAAGAAATTTTGGTCCACTAAAAGACTGATATACTGATTTGAGCAGTAAATGAGAGTAACAACACCCTCTTATTTCAGCCTCCCTACACTTGCCTTTGCATAGTGCCTCTGAACCAAAATCTCTGACCACTTCCCTTCTTGGATGGGTTGGTCATCTCGGGAAGAACTATTTTCCTCCTTGACTTCATGCAGAACTTCTGCTGTGAAGTTTACAGAAGGTAGTTTGAACTTCTTTGCCTTGATCCTTGATCCAAGGTGGATGAAACCAAATGTGGAGTACATCTGCTCCAAAAAACTTTCATTTGTACCTCTTTGAAAAGCTGCCAACAACAATTGTTAACAACAGTAGGCATATAGACAACAACTGCATGGGCTGACTTCTGCTTCAACAAAGAAACAGATTTCACATCTTGTGAACCCTTCCATGTCTTATATCTGCATACAAATGATTAGCTAGATAACAAACCAATAAAACATGCCTTTACAACAAATTACCCTTCAAGTCAAGCATGTAGGAAAAATATCTTTAGGACTCTTTTCCAAAAGATGAAACACTTCATCCTCATCTCCATTTTAGAGACCAAGTTAACTTATCCCAAGCCAACATGGTATCACATGCATGTCAAAGCAATCAACCCTGCAAGTTAATTACACATACATGTTCATAAACAAGGAAATCATCAAAATCCCTGTGTATATGCACATCATTCTCATGCATGCATTTCATCCTTCAAATTTTGCTTAAGCACACTGTACTTTCGAAGCTGAAATGAACATATTGTTGCAGCAATAAAGTGAGTTTCATACTCAACTTCTTTCCATTTACCATTTGGTAAGATCCTGCAACTTGCATTTATTCCACAAAGAAATGCAAACAGATGCATCGAAGGACACGCAGTTTTAGTTGGATAAGAATTCTAGCCATTTCTTACCAATCCATTTCAAAGGCCCCTCCTTTGTTTGCACGTCAGCATCAATATGTGAATCATCTTGGACCACATCAATCATGGAATCTTTAATTTCCATCCCTGCCATTTTCTTTTTCCACCTTCTCTTTCAGCTTTGGTGGAAGCAGCACTGGATTCAAAGTCCAACACCTTTCAGCAAGATGCCCTTGCTTATGGCAGTAAGTGCAACACATGTACATCCTTTTGACAACATGATTGGCCTTGTCCTGTGGACCTTTGGCTGCTTGCTTCTTTTCCTTTAGAAGTTTCCTGTATGTGGCCATCCTCTTCAAACATCTAGAAACATAATGATTATCCAAACCACAAAAGGAACATGCAATTCTTTTTTCATGCTTTACAAAATCAAAAGGAATGTATTTAGAACTAGATTTGTACCTGCCTCTTCACCTTTATTGCCTTCATGAGGAGGTGAAACAAATGAAGAAGTAGCTCCCTTTGGAACACTATCACTTTCTTCAAGGTTGTCAGAGTTTCCAAAACTCTCTGGTTCAAGTGTGTGCTTCTGAACACCTGCATCATGCAAATGATGTTTCGAGCTATTGCATTCCTCCTGAATACAATCCTCACACTTCTGAGGTAGAGGACCTGCAATGAAACTCTTTCTGGAATTGTTTCAATGGCCTTCATGGAAGCTTTGGAATTCTCTCCATAAGACTGTCCATAGCCAAGACCCAAATACTTAGGCCTTTCCTCAACCATTATTGGCTCAACAATACCTTGTGCATGTTTTCCCAAGCCCTTTCCTTCATATCCCATCTTAGACATTATCTTGGAACCTATGCCTTTGGTATGTTTTTCAAAAGAACAAATATAAGCATTATTAGAAGAATTTGAAGACAAATAGGTATGGTTTACCTCTTCTTCAAGCTGATACTTGGCCAAGGATTCTTTTGCAACAAGGAGTTGTGACTCCAACTCATGCATCCTTTTCAAGTTCATATTTGCAATATGAAGTTTCCTCTCCATTTCTTGCAATTTTCCCGAAAGCATCTGCTTCTCTTCCTCCACGGAATTCAACTGCTCTCTAAGTATGCTTCTCTTCCTTCCGTCCTCATACATTTCTCTCACCATATCCATCATGGTGGACAAGTCTTGCTTCATGTCTCCATTAAAGGAACTTTGGGAGCAAGAAGAATTTGAGAACTCACTTGTAGAAGTTGTCATTATGCCAATGAACAAGAGAACTTCAAACAAGATTAATAAAGAGCTTACTCAAGAAACCTTTTGCAACAAATCTCTTGTGCTTCAAGGGTTGTTTTGAGGTCTTTTGGGGATAAGAAGAATGCCTTCAGCCCTTCTTCCTTCTTTTCCTTCCTGGACTGAGCCATCAATAGCTTTCCCTTCACCTCTGCAAACTTAATCAATAGTCAGTCTGCAAACAAGTATACAGTCAATCAGACAATCAATCCGTGACTGCCCAAACATCTTTTGGACAAGAAATCTTTGCACTGTCAATCAAGCATTCTGATACAACCTTCTTTGAAGGTGGGGTTAATCAAACCTGGGTTCAATACCACTTGATCTGAAAATGGGGCTCTTAGGCTTCTTGTCTAACTTACAAGAACCTCTCCCACTTTCAAAGCTTTAAATTTTCCCAAGTCTTAATGATTAACAAATGTAGAATTAAGAAATGCTTGAAAATATGGGTGTATGCTCATATTTTTTTTTAGCTAATCATTTACTTTAAAATATGTTGTTTGTGCTGATATGGGAAGGTACTTAAACTGATATACAAATGCATATAACAATAGTTAAAGCAGTAGTATAAACAAACACATAAGGCAACAGTATAATATGGAGTTCACCCTGATATATTGGGCTACATCTCCTTGAGCTCTAATCAACTTGATTAGGCTCTCCAGGATTATGGCAATAGTTCTTTTACAAGCTCCACGCTCAACTCCAATGTTTTACACAGGAACATTGGGCTCAGAACACCATCTTATCCCTTGGCTCTTGGAGCTCTTCGACTTTCTAGCTCTGGCTCTTGGCTTTGGCTCTGGCTCTTGCTCTGGCTCTTGGCTTTGACTCTGGCTCTGGCTCTCTAGCTCCGGTGCTCAGCTTTTGCGTCTGGCACTCGCTCTAGCTCTTGGCTCTGGCTATTTGTTCTGGCTCTAGAAGATCTTTCTCTTGGCCTTTGCATGCCTCTGTGAATCGCTCGACCTCCGAGTGACTCCAATAACAATATGTTGTTGTTGATTGAGCACTCTGGCTCTGCAGCTCTGCCTCCAACCTCTGGTGGCTCTACCTATTACAGTGAGCTCGGCTCTGGTTTCTATGCTTCCAGGTCTGCTTACCTCTTACTTCGCTGCCCTCTCTCCTTTCTCTGTTTGTTCATGGCTTAACGCCAATCCATCTCATGACCGTTCACTTCCTCTCCCGGCTCTTCGGCTTGCCTGCCTCTGTCCGCTAGAATTCCCTGCTCTGCATCATCATCATTGTAACGTTGCACAGAGAGGTGGCCACTTGTCTCCCTACGAGCTAAGGCCAGCTCTTCGTCGGTTCGGTTTTCCCGGTTACACTGTGGAATGACTCATCTGCCAACTCAGGGGTCAAATCGGACATCAAATCCTTATTCCTTGCGCCTTAATCCCCTGTTAAATCTGGTTCTCCCATCGGGTGTGATCTCAACTATTAGATTTGGACCCCCCAGATCCGACACCATTTTCTCATTTCGCGCGGTTGACTTGCTCGACTGTTAGTGCGCGATGAGCGATGGTTTTCTCTCTCCTCCACCTGCCACGCGTTGGGTGCTGAATGGAATCGCTCACTTTTCTTCAAATCCACTTACCGCCCAAGGGTGCCCCTGATATATACTGTTGGTTTTGGAGCACGGGACTGGCATTTTAGTTTAGCGCTTTTCCCAAGATTTTTCAGGCTTTCCTTGTGACCGTGCGCTCAAGGCTTTTTCTTCTGGAGGGATTTTGCCCAATGATGCGTGATTACGCTAATCGCGCATCAGAAACAGCCTCTATTTTCCTATCTGAGCCTCCTAACTGCCATTTTTGCACCATGCACAGCCCCCATGGGCCAACGGTTAATGTGCTTTGACCGAAGGTCCCCGTTTCTTTGTGTTGGCTACAAATTGTCATTGTTCAAAGGTTATTTTTGATAGGCTTCAACATCCATAGGACTTTAAAATTCGGTATGAGTTTTACAGAGTTCAGGTAGCTTTAAGAGAGTTTGAGGATCCAATTTCGGATCACCAAAATGCAAAAGGACCAATAATTTTCCTCTCATACCATAGCCTTATTGAAATTCTCAACATGTATACATTAGACTAGGTTGGTCACACTTGGGGTGACCTTGTAGACCTATCCTCAACTCTATGAGAGTCAGAAGACAAAGGAGAGGGTATTATGCTAGAGGAAGTAGTAGTTATAACACAAGTACATGAAGCTACAACTCAAATTATAGAGGGTGTATCTATAACAAAAATTAGAAAGGAAACTACAATAATGTGGGTTGCAACACCAAGACAAGGGGTATAGCAACCTAGGGAGGAAGTAGGAAAAAAAATAAAGAAGCATCTCATGACATTGACATAGAGATGTGAGGTGAGGAAGAGAAAAGGAAAACCCCTTACGTAACATAAGAACTAGCAAGGGAACAGGATAAAATGGCTAAAGAAAAATCCCCTGCTATAACACAGTGACAAATAGGAAAACAAGACAAATAAGGAAAAGAATATACCCATGTTGAAAAAAAGGAATCAACAGGAAGAAATCCTATGAAAACACTAGAATTAGCATGGCAATATGAAAATATAACAAAAAAAACCACTTGCAACACATACCATGGATATTGACATTATTGAGCCCATCAAGAGAAGATTCCTCAAACACAAAAGAGTAGCCACTCATAGGTAACCCTTGTCTAAGGCCATTATATTCAACTATCATTCAACAAAATAATACATAAAGAAAAATTAACCAAAGCCTGCAAAAGATATTGAGACACTTAAAAGCCAAGATACAAGTTGGTTAGACCTTGGATGACTTGGACTACCTTGCATAGGTAGTTAAGCTCACTGCTAGAAAATTTAGAAAGGATGGGATAAAGGAGAAACCTAATAAATTAGTCCGTAACATAGAGGATGTAGAGAACTATGATAGAGGGACACAAACAAAGGGTCATAAAAATTAAGAGAAGGTTGACTAAAAATTATGTCTATTTAGGAAAAATCGATTATGGCTAAGTATAAGGCTATTAAAAAAGATGAGATTTAACTTACAATATAGGAGGAGGCCACACAAGCAAAATTTGATGGTAACACTTGTGTGGAAGCGAAGTTTCCAAATGGAAATCTATGGCTACATCTTATGAGGAAGGGATAGTAACCCTAAAGGAATGAAAAGCAATAAAAAGGATCAAATAGATTTGGGAGATCATTTTGGATATCCATAATGGGACTATGGAAAGTGTTAGTCCCTTACAATTTCCAAGGGTGAAAGGAGATCGAGAAGGGTAACCTCAAACCACTTCAGCTTAGTAGCTAGCCTTACTTAGTGTTAACACCCAGGTTGTTCCCTTTGACTCCTAAGGGAATACGGCCGGGGTAACCACTAACCAAGCTTTGGATTACAGTCTTTAGCCAAACTGTAATCAGAGAGGGCTCTCTCTTTAAGATTTATCTCTGTTTTGTGAGGATTTTAGGCCAGTTATGAAATGAGGGTTTGGTTTGAATTTTGGTTGAATGATATCTTTCAATACCTAAGATGTAGTGTTCAGATAGTTGTAATTCATTGGGCAATGGAGTCTAGAGCTGTGAATTGTTTGAAATGCTTAAGTGGAAGTGTTCAGACTGCAGGGCCTATTGGGTATTCCAACAAACAAACTTAAAACTGTGGTGATGATGTATGATTAGCCAATGGAAAGCAATTAAGAATTTTCCAGTAAGCTAGTGGAGTGAAAGTGAAGTATATTGCACAGGAGCAAACTTGAATTCCTGAAACAAGGGTCACTGTGAAAGATATATTCTGAAAGTGCAGCAATTAAGAATTACACTTATCAAGATTATAACTGAAGAAAAACATTCATTAACAACATAGATTGAGCTCAGGGTATTTCATGAATAAATCCTGAAGCTATTCTTTTTCTTTGCTGCTAAATACTAGAACTTAGAAACATGTATGGATTGTAAAAGACTGAAACACATAACGAAGAGAGTTACAGAAGACTTATTGTATTGTGAGATGCACAGGGATCCTGCAACTTTTAACAAACACCATGAACGCATTCAAACAGCTCAGAACTTGAGAGATTCCATCACTTCTTTTATTAAACTCTGAATAAATTACAGCATAGGATCTCTTCAAGAGGAAATCAACAACAACCCCTGCAAGCTTATGCGAGGGGGGAATATATACAAACGGTGATACAAAAATATCTGAGGCGTTGAGTCATCTGAGAAATGAATACATTCACCAACTTGTACAGAAAGCAGATAAGAAGTTATTACATTATTGAATACACAATAAATGCTCTTTATATCTGTCAGGAGATACTTTGACCTTTGGAGGCCACTTAGTCGGTCTGAACGTTCTGCTTTAATGCTGGAAATGTGCCTTTATGGCTGTTGTGCTGTAGCTTTTCGGCCCTGTTACCTGTTAGCTGTCAATCTTGCTTTTGTTGGCCGAATATGATATGCTGAGTTGGCTCAGCCCTTCCCTTTTTATGCATGCTGATTTTACTAAGTATTCCTGTGCATGCCAACTTGTATTTTTTGATGAAAAAACTTAGGGAATGGCTTCCTGGTCTATAAGATCATCTGTATTGCCTTAGTCCACCATTCCTGTGTGGGCAGTTGATGTCTAAGAATTGCATCCAAAGTCTCATCTGCCTCTGTGTATTTATAGAAATTGGGAGGCACTTCAAACAGGTGTTTAATTTCATTCATTATAAAGAATAAATTCTCTACCCTGTTGTAGAGACTTTGTCTTGTAGCTGGCCCTGTTTCCTCTGAGGTGCTGGGCCTTTCAGTGATCTGATTTGTGGTGAATGTGTTGACCCTCTTGGCATACTGCTCATGTGTAAGTAGTCTTCCTGCGCTGTTCAGTAAGCCAGGGAGACCTCTGTTTTGCAATGCCACAAATTTGTCCATGAATCTGTTGACCTCTGTCTGCATGTCCTGGGTCCTTCTTTCTAATGTCTGCACCAGGTTTCTTAGTGTCAGGACCCTCTTTACTAACAAAATAGTCTCAGTCCTGTTGGAAATTCCCATAGTTGCTAACTGAGCACTTGTTCTATTATTAAGCACATTGATCATCCTGTTGGAAACTTCAGGCATATTGCCTAGAGAGGCCCTTGATCTCTGAATTTCCTTCTGTGCTTTTGCAATGAGCTCCAACTGCTCATGAATTGTCTCAATATACTGCCATTGATCAGTGATGGATTGGCCAATATTGGCCCATAGCACTGTCTTGAGCTCAGCCACTACTTTATCCAGTTTGAGCTCCTTCTCCAGCTCCTTTATCCTGTCTTTGAGGGCTTTTATTTCCCTGCCCTTTTCTGCCACAGTCTGCTTGGATTTGTCATACCTTTCATTTACCTTGGCTAAATTCTCCCTCGCCTCATTTAATTCTGTCATTTGAGCTTCCAGGGCCTGAATCTCATTTCTCAGCTTTTGCATGTCCAGGCTTGGGGCCTGCTCTGTTGTTGGTGGTGGTGCTGAGGTAGCAGGTGCTGCCTGTTCTGTTTGTTGAGTGAGGGGAGCAGTAGTTGGAGGAGCTTCCTCAAGGTTAATTATTTCAAGAGGAGGCTGAGATGTTTGACCTCCTTCCTTTTGCTGTAATGATGCTTGCAATGCTGCCTGTGCAGCCTTTGATTCTCCCAGCTTTTCTTGAGTCTGGATTAGCTGTTTATATAAAGACACCAGCAAAGCTGTGGCATCTTGATCATGTCTCAGCTGGGCAACTTCATCTGTTTGAGGGTGAATTGTTGCTGGGATTTTAATTTTTCTCCTCAAAGCTGCCATGTCTGCATCCCTCAATTTCAATATTTCTTGTATGCCCTTGATGTCCTTGGGATCATGCCCAATCTCTATGATTATATCTTCTAAGGACCTGATCCTGTTGTCCTTTGCTTGAGAGGATGCTCTCTCCAACTCAAGTTGAGCAGCTGTATTATTTAGGCTATTTTCTAGCCTATAATTATCCAATGTCTTGTCTGCCAAGGAGGCATACACCATCTCACCCGTTTGCTTATGCAATTCGATTTTGTCCATTGGGTGGATGTCCTTGGCAAGGACCTCAAGATTGGTCCTCAAGTAGTCTGAAGGGGACTGTGGTTGCAATGCAGTTGGCATGAAGTGACTCATGATCATCTTGCCCTCATTGACATCATATGCAGACATAAGTCTTTGCTGGTTAGTAGGAGCCATCTTCAACAAATGATTATATAGCTGTATTTTTATTGGCTCACTTCTCCTCTTTATGTCAATGAACTGCTGTTTGATGCCCAGTTCACCTTCTCTTTGGTGGCTTGAGGAGCTGACTTCTCCTCCCACTGTTCTGTCTTGTCCCTGTTGAAAGGAACTTGCAGATGCTTCTCTACTAGGTGGGCCCATGCCCAGAGATTGTCCTATTGGCATTTCCTCCTCTGATAGGGGATTCATTCTGTGTCTTTTCTCCCCATGAGTTGTCGATGTTGTGAGGGGAGTCTCTCTGTCCCTCTTCCTACTTATATCTTCTTTTTGTGGGGTTTGGAGGACTGAAGCCTCCACTGTTGTCTCTTGCCTAAGAGGCACAATTTGTTGGGGTTGCTGCTCAGTGGATTTTGGGGCTTCCACTGTTTGCTTTTGCTGCACAGGCTGCTCCTGTCTTTGTTCTTCTTGCTGTTGGTGTTGTTGCTGTTGATGCACTTCCTGCTGCTGCACTTCTTCTTGCTGTTCCACCTCTTTTTGTTTGCCTTTGTTGGATGTCTGTTGAGTATCCATGGCAGCTTGCTGATGTGCTGTTGAAGATGAGGCAGCTGCTCCAAGTTGCCTTTGATATGAGATGGAAACCTGTCCACAAGTTTCCAAGTCAGCTTCTTTTTGAATATTCCTAGCCTCTCTTTCTAGCATTTGCTCTCTAGTAATTGGCTCTTCTAGAGTGCCCTCTTTCTAGCTCAAAGAATTGGCATACTTTTCAACATCAGGCAGCCTTACATGTGCATAGTTACCCAATTTGTATTTTATCCTCCTGAGGGAAATAAAATGATTAGGGTCATAAGGTGTCCATTTGAAACTGGTTTGCAATTTGAAGCCCTCTAGGATCATATCTGCTTCCTTCCTTCCATCCCTCCTCTCTTTTATTGTATAGAAAAGGGCCTAGCTGGTTCCTTACCTTCAGCTGCACCTTCTTGTTCCTACTTTGGAAATGGAAGCAGTCGGCATTTCCAAACTGCCTAAAGTATTCTAAGGCAAAAAGTCTCATAGGGACATATCTTGGCAGCCTATAAGGGTTCAACTCACAACCATATATTCTGATTACTGTGTGGTGTTGGTAAAAGTACCATTCACCAATGCTGTAGGCCTTGGAGAGATGGAGAACTCTTTGCATGTCATCAGTCAACCTTGGAGGGGGAACACCATACAGCAATGTCATAGCTGGGTGAATGAACAGGTCTATGAATTCACAGTATGTGTATGGTGATTCAGAAGTATAATGAAAAACTGAAGTCCAAAACACAACTGACCTTGGATTTCCCTAGGCATTAAGTTTCTTGAGGGGAACGGAGAAGTTGCTTGGTTGATGAAATAAGAACAGATGGTAGATGTATGAGGTGTATCTGAACACCCTTTCCCTTTGTAGATTCATTAGCTATTCATGAATCTTTTTTGCAATATATGTGGCATAGTCATAGTGTACAGCTAGAGGCTTACCAGGAGAAAACATGGACAACATTGCCATTATGGTGTTATCAACATCCTCAATTCCCCTGTACCCCAGGACGTAGCTGATCAAATCCACCAACATTTTTCCCAAGTCATTCAGGTAATGATATCCAATAGGAGGAGTTCTCGTAGTTTCAGAGCTTGGCTGTATGAATAACTGATTGATTTTGATGATCTGGGCACTTGACAAATTACTCCCCTTCTTTACTAAGTCCAACATGGAGAGAGGGGTCAATGGTCTTGCAGTGTGAAAATGCAGCATCTCATTTATGTTTTCTGGGGTGATATGGAACAAGACTGAGCCTGTAGGACTGAGAGTAGCTCTCTGGCATGGATCATAGCACTCCTGGCATCTATGGATCAAGTCTGGAAGGCATTGACTTGAGGGAGGTTGTAAATGGGCAAATTTGAGTCCCAAATCCCTAAAATATCAGCTCCACTAAGGTGTTGGGCTTTCAATTCATTTAGCATATGAATATTAAACTTAGAATTCATTGGGAACCAGTCTATCATCTGATAATCTACATCTCCCAGGGCTTTCCATTCTAACTCCCTTTGAGGGGCATTCAGAGGCTGAATATTCAGGGCTATTGGTGTTTCCATGGCTAATAAGGCTTCTGACTTGTATGCGAGCTGGTTTGAGTGAGCAGAGCAACACAGAGGGGTTTCTTTGCAATAGAGAGGTGAGTTGCAAGGAATATAGGGTAACTTGTGAAAGCAGCAATTGAAATACTGCTCAGAGGACTGATGAAGCCAGTACCAGGACTGATAAGAGTGTTTCTACGGTGAATTTATGCAGTTGAGGTTTTTAGTTCACGACTGCGCGAACTACCTGTGAATTCAGGTAAATTCTGCTAAATGCAGGCTCTGCAAAAGGTTTTTTTCCCTGCCAGTTGGAAATGGATACAGGTCACTGGATGTTTGCTGGTGAATTCAGTGCTTTACACTCTCTTAAGCCAGTTTCTTGTACAAATATGGATAAAACCAGGTGCGGGGAATGTTTTTTGAGAAATACCTTGTGAATTGCCGGTAATAGTTGCAAATGCAGGTATAACGGATGCGCCCACGGTTTCTGAGTCGAGTTCTGCAGGTTGGCGCTGGTTTGGTCGTGGAATGCATGCAAGGAGAACAATAGTCGTTTTCGCAAAAAGTGGGAAAAATGCAATTTTTTGGCTAAAATATGGATTTTTTGGAATATTGGCGCGTTTTTTGGATGACGTCAGCATGACATCATCAGGTGGGGTCAAGGTCGGATGACGTCAGCATGACGTCACCGGGTGATGTGGCAAGCTGTGAGTGGTCCACGGGGATGGTGAGGTGGTGGACAGATCAGAGCAGTGGCGGACAAAGGTGCTGACGCGGCGGCGAGGTAGAGCTGGCGTGGGCCTGACGTGGTGATGACGTAAGCATAGCAGGATCGGCGGTAAACCAGAAGCGGTAATGGTTTTTCTCGGACCGCCTTAGATACGGTCGCTGTTTTGTCAGAGGGCGACTCGAGAAATTGTGAGGGCGACGCGTGGCAGAGGCCTAACGTCACCCTTTGACAGTTTCTCGGGTGCTATCTTACGGACGTCGGGCCCGACCCGATATGCATACAGGCCGTCCGATCAATGGTGCCCGATCCGACGGTTGACAGATCGCTAAACTGTGCGGACGATACGGCAGCGGGTGGGGTAATAAAATATTATTTTCTTTGAAAGACGCGCCCGGCGGGACTTTGGGTTTCGGCGGAGTTATATAGTTTTCATTGTATTTTTCAAATGAAAATGTATATTGCGCCCATACTTTGGATAAGTCGGAAAAAGTGGGTTTTTTGTGTATTTTTGTGAATAGAGCGGGTTAGGGGTAAAAATGGGGTTTTTACAAGGTCTTTTAGCAAATGAAGGGGTTAATGGTTTGGATAACTTCTGAAGGGGGAAAAAGGGGTAAAGCTTAGGGCTCTTAAACTGACCAGATGTCAATTTAATCCCTGATAGTGAACATATGGCTATAATGCCAAGGGGAGGGATATTTATACAATGCTTGGGGTTTATACACCATAGTGTTATAATAGTAGGGAAAGGGTAACATAGGGGATTTAGATAGTAGAAGTTAGGGGTTAATATGGATGAAAAGGTGAATGAGGAGTGATATCACTAAGTTTATTTGAAAACCACTTAGCTTAGAGAGTAGATCAAAATGAAAAAAATTTTAGACAAGAAATGTGGCTTTTAAAGGAATAAGAACCACCATAAGACCTCAAATTCTTCCATGAATCCCAACTGATGAAGGGATGTTAGTAGTGAATGGGAAAGGGGAGAATGGGAAGTTAGACATGCTCCATTGCTTTGCTGTACATGATGTAGAAGAGGAGCTTCTCCATCCACTGATATGCCTTTGTGACTAGGTTATCAAACACTCAATTGAAAGGAATGACATTTCTGCAACCCCATCTACCTACCCATCCATTTGCCTAGCATTTTTTGTTTCTTCATGGAGGGTGCACTTGGACTTGCAGACCCTTATGTGCCTTTTCTTTTCTTTGGCTTTTTTCCTTTTGATTTTCTATCTAAGGCTACCCTTATTGCTTCCAAGGTCCCAGATTAAGCAGTTGGGAACCCTACTTCTCTACCTAGCTACTGGTCTGCCAAGATTAAACAGTTTGGACAGACTTCTTCCTCTATTCTACAACAGAAAATTGAAACATGGCATGATCCAGATTAGGCTGTTGGACCATCCATCAAAATTGGGAAACATCAAGCTATATACACACATTGTTTTCTCTTGGAAATATGGGATCATTGCATCACCAAAGCAGAGCATATTTGGACCTTCTTTGCCAATCATGAAATATGAAACCTATTGATATAGGTAGCTAACAGTGGCTCCACAGGGGATGGTTTTTTATTTGAAAGACCAAGAACAGCAGGTCAGAAAGCCTTGGCTTTTGACTTCTTGTATCAAAACTTGAAGTATCCCTCTTTGAAAATCCAAAATTGTGCTCTTCTTATTTTGGTAAAAGTCTAAACTTATTTGCCTTTTGCTGATAACTTATAAAACTTTGAGAAACTGCATTTTTACATGTCAACAGAAAGTAATATATACACCTAGATCTGTACAAGGGAAACTTAGGCTGCACTCATGGATGGTAGTCAAAATAGTGCTTCAACATCCTGCCATTCATAGGACCTTCATCCAAATCAGTTTCTTTAAGACCTTTAAGGAAATAAGTATTGTTTCCTTGTACTGCTTGAACAGCAAATGGTCCTCTCCAAAGGGAATCAAATTTTCCATGTTTTCCCTTATCTTCTCTTCTTGAGCCCCACTTGAGGACTTTGTCTCCAACATTAAAATCTTCTGCCTTAGTCCTTCTGTCGAAGGCTTTCTTTAACTTTTCTTGTAAAACTTGAACTCTGCTGTAAACTTGGTCTCTAGTTTCCTGCAAACATATTATTTGATTAATTCTTCTTTGCATATCATTTGGCTCAGCTTGACTCTCTTGAAGTAATTTCATGACAGGGATTCCCAGTGATGAAGGAAATTTGGCTTCTAATCCATAGACTAACTCATATGGGCTGATCCCAATTGATCTTTTGGTTGTTAGTCTATCTGCCCATAAGGCATTCACAAGCTTCTTATGCCAATTCTTCTTATTGTCTTCCAATACCTTCTTTATGATGTTCACAAGGCTTTTGTTTGATGATTCAGCAAGGCCATTTCCTTGGGGATAATATGCAGTAGAATGGCCCAAGGTAATGTGAAATTTGTGACAGAAATTCACCATCTTCTTAGATCTGAAAGCAGCAGCATTGTCTGTTATTATTTTATTAGGACAACCAAATCTAGAAAGAATATTGGTCTCAAGGAACTGAATGATAGTGGAATCATTTGCTTGTCTGCATGGAACAACTTCAATCCATTTGGTAAAGTAGTCTGTAGCTGTTAGAATCCATCTATGTTGGCCTGAAGATGAAGGGTGAATTTCCCCAATGAAATCCAGGCCCCATTGTTGAAAAGGTCTCTCTGTTGCAATAGGCCTCAAAGGAAGTGGTAGTAACTTTCTCTTTCCCTCAAACACTTGACATTTATGACATGAGGTGGTGAATTTCTTGACATCAGAGAAAACAGTGGGCCAATAGTAACCAGCCCTCAGTATTTTATCCATAGTGGACTTCCAATACAAGTGTCCACCACAGTCACCTGCATGAAATTCTTTGGTGACATTGTTAGTCTCATTCTCAATCAAGCAGCTTAACAGTATACCCTCATGGTTTTTCCAAAGCAAATTGCCATCTATTACACAAAATTTTGAAGCTTTCATTTTTAGGAACCTACATTTAGTTCTGGACAATCCTGGGGGAGCACACAGGTTTTGTAGTACATAACATATATCAGAATACCAAGGGGATTGTTCAAAGGCTACATTGATCTTTGGAGTCGCCAGCTCCGGTTCATTGTCCAGCTGGTTTATGTCTAAGGCTTGGAAGTTTGCTTCGGTCATTAGTTTGGCCAAACCTTGCCCTTTTATTAGTTTTGTAGGTTTTATCTCAATATCAAATTCCAAAATGTTGGCAATCCATTTTCCTCTTCTACCCTCTAAGTTTTCTTGAGTGAGAATGTCTTTTACGATGGGACTTGGCACATAAGCTATAACATGGGAATAAAGGATATAAATCCTAAAGTCTTTAATGGCCTTGACCAAAGCATAAGCTTGTTTCTCCATGATTTGATATTTCAGAGGTGCATCTCTAAGAGCTCTGCTAAAGAAAGCAATGGGTTTCTCATTTCCTTGGTTATCTTTCTGTAATAAAACTGCAGCAATAGTATGCTGGGAGGCAAAAGAGAACATGATAAATTCCCTGTCAAATTGAGGATTTGTTAAGGCTGGAGTTTGGGTAAGGGCCAATTTTATGCCTTCGAAGGCTTGATTTGCTTCTACTGTCCATTTCACTTTTGAATCCTTCTTTAGCATGTTGTTCAATAATCTGATCAGTTCTGCTAAATTTGGGATAAATCTCCTTAGGAAATTGATCTTCCCTAAAAAGGCTTGCAATTCTTTGATGTTTCTTGGGTGAGGCATTTGCAAGATAGCTTGTATCCTGTCTGGGTCAATTCTGATGCCATCCTTTGAGATGATGTGTCCTAACAGCTTTCCTTCTTCCAAACCGAAAAGAGACTTCTTTGGGTTCAAGGAAATTCCATATTTCCTACATGTCAAGAAGATCTGTCTCAAATGTTTCAAATGTTCTTGGTCTGATTTTGAGAAAGGTGTGAGGTCATCCAAATAAATGACAAGGAAATCATGAATCTCTTTGGCAAAAGCAATGTCCATTGCCCTTTGAAATGTTGCCCCTGCATTTTTCAATCCAAAAGGCATTTTTACATATTTGAAAGTTCCCCATGGGGTTGTGAATGCAGTTTTGTCTTGATCATCAGGGTGTACTAGGATTTGATTAAAGCCTGAAAATCCATCAAGTAGTGAGATCCTTGATGCTCCTACCACTCTTTGGAGAATGTGATCCATCTTAGGTAAGGGATAATTGTCTTTGAGGGACACTTGGTTTAGATTTCTAAGATCAACACAAAGTCTTATTTCACCAGTTTTCTTTCTTGTGGGCACCAAATTTGAGATCCAATCAGAAAACCTGATTGGTGCTATGATACCAGCCTTAAACATTTTTTGTACCTCTTTCTCAATTGCAGGAAGGAGCATAGGGTTTATTCTTCTCAATTTTTGCTTAAATGGCTTTTGATTCGGCTTGAGAGGGATTGTGTGTTGGATAACAGAGGTGTCATAGGATTTCAAGTCCTCATAACTCCATGCAAAGACATCTTGGAACTCTTTGAAAAGGTCAATGTATTTGGGCTTCTGATCAGGAGGTAGGGATGCAGATAATTTTATTATCTTGGGCTTTTCAATGGTTCCAATGTTGCATTCTTCAATGGCAGAGTTAAGGGGCTGCATTTTTGGTTTTCTTGGGACATCATTTGAATCAAAAATACCCTCTAGTGGAGTTAGGCCTGTTGGAAGAAAGTTATCTTTCAATTGTATAACTTCGGCCTCAGCATCAACCATTTCTTCACAACCGATTTGTTGAATTTCTTGTATGTTGTCTTTGTTGAAAATTGTTGGTTGTAGGATTTGGTTAGCTGTTTTAAGTGATATTGGCTTATGATTCTGTTGATCAGGTATTTGTGATTGACTTGCTCTTTCAAGTATTTGTGATTGACTTGCTCCTCCAAGTATTTGTGATTGACTTGCTCTTTCAGTGTCAATATTTAGTCCTACAAATTCTTGTTGCAAGGTCAAGAAATTATTTATTTGTGCATCATCTTCAAATACTTTCCAGTCCTTGACATTGTTTGGGACAGAAGGTCTGTGTTTTACCTCAGCTGTAAAGCAATGGTGGGGCTCAAAAGGTAGCTTGCAGGTACTTGCAAATGTGGCCAAGCTATGGGCATGCAGGTTATGGGTTCTGGGAATCTTGGTAATCTGAAATTCAGTGAAGAAGTGTAGTAGTTCAACAGCAGCAGATCTATAAGATCTCAGTCTTTTATCATTAGTAACAAAATTTCCCTTTACTTGTTGGATGATCAAGTCTGAATCTCCCATAATTGAAACCTTTATGGCTTGTAAGGATTTTACTAGCTTAAGGCCTAACAAGAGAGCTTCATATTCTGCCATATTGTTGGTGCATCTGAAGTTTAACCTATAGGCTCGGCCCTCTGCATAACTATTTTGTTTATTATGTATCCAAACCCCTGCTCCTGCCCCTAACTTGTTGACTGACCCATCAAATTCAAGGAACCATAAAATTTCTTGTTCGAGGGGAGACTTAATCACTTCTCGGTGATTTGGGATTATGAGTTGGAGTCCTGGTTTTTCATTTGGTTTGTCTTTTAGGATAGTCTCATCTCTTGGTTGGATCAGCTTGACTTCTAGAGCAGCAACTTTGTTTAATGATTGATCAGCCATTATTTCTGGGGTAGCAGTTTGTTCATTAATGTCCTGCTCTTGTTTGAGTGTCTTGGTTTCATCATCATTTGTAAGACCTGAATTATCATTGAAGAGAATGTATGAGTCTATATCAGAATGAACAACATATATGGGAAAATTTTGAGGTTTTTCTTCACTGCTGACCATGTATTTCATAAGTGTTTCTCTGTATAGTCTTTTTGGTTGCCCAAAGACAGAGATAGTGGCATATGACATGTCTAACTGCAAAGAACCTTGGATTTTAGCCCCCCATGACCTTGATAACATCATCCCATATTTGGGTGGGATATCAGCAACTACAACGTCCATCAGGATTATCTTATTGGGATATTGGACGAGTGAGACACAGAGATATTTTATGAGACCTAAACACTTAACTTGGCTGGAGTCAAATGAGAATAGGTCCTTATATGGTCTTGTAATATCTAGATTCAATCTTTCCATGACTGATTTAGGCATTAAGTTGTGAGAGGCACCTGAGTCAAACATTGCATTGTGTAATATCTTATCATGAACATGTAAACTGACATAAAAAGGTAGGATACCTGCAACAGCTGTTTTTCCATCGACTTCTGGACCGAAAAGCAATTCTGGGGTGTCATCTAACACATTTACATTATCTTTATCACGAGTTAGCTGAAGGGACTTCTTGATTTGTTGCCTATAAATGTCATGTTTGGCCAGTTCTGAAAGGGGAACAACTACCTTCAATTTGCCAATTTCAACTTCTAAGTCAAAGGGTCTTTCAGATTGGATCTTGGTGGTGTGGGTGGCAGCCTTTTCCTTGTTCACTAGGTTTTCTTCTTGTTTCTTATCTTGATCTTGAGGCTTGTCCTTGTTACTCATCTCTTGAGAAGTGTTACTTAGATTGGGCTGCAAGGGTGATGTAGCCATAGGCTGCTGTTCAGTTATTTCCTCAACTATCACCTCATCTGTAATTGGACCAGTTTTGTTACTTGGTTCTGTGACAATGGCTTTCTTAGGCTGCTGGCTATCCTTTGTTTTTTCAGGCTGTGTTACATTTATAGTTCTACTCCTTAGCTTATATTGTTTATGAACTTCATAAACAGCTGTGTCATAGCCTTGTTTAAAATCAAATGACTCACCTGACCTGGTTTGGAATTGTTGAATGTCATCATCCTTATGATCCTCTTGACTTAGAAAAACTTGCTGCTCATCATTCAGGCCCATCAGGTTGATGTGGGTGTCATCTGTTTGTTCATCTGAAGTGGATGCCTCAGTATAGTTTTCCTGGAAAGGAGGTCTTATGTCTGGGTCAGAACCGGTCTTGCCAACGTTTGGGTTTTGATTTCTCCTAAAATTTGGATTCCTGTTAGGGTTGTTTTGTGGTGCTTCCCATGATGATTTTCTCTCAACTGATTCTACTCTATCCCCCAACCTCTTCATACCAGTGAGTATTGCATCCAATTTTTGATCAAAGGCTGAGGGTTCATCTTTGAAGGTGGTTCTCTTTTCCAATCTTGCCCTGTTTCTCTTGGCAATTAGGTTAGCCTCCACTGTGACAGCAACCTTCTGGGCATCTTCAAGAGTTTCAGGGGCTCTTTCCTTTAACTGATATGCCATATCAGGGTCAAAACCATCAGGGAATTTGTACAAGGCTAAATCAGGAGGAGGTCTTAAATTCTGTGGTATTGCATTATATACATTGTTGAATCTTGCACAATACTCCAAGACAGTCTCTTGGGGACCTCTTTTGATTGTATCATATTCACCAAGTATGTGCAAGGGATCTTTCTTCTTCTCCCATCTGTTAGTAAAGGCTTGATAAAGCTCATCAGGAGTTGTGATGGTATTTGCAGCCAGTGATCTAAACCAAGTCCTTACATCCCCTGTCAAGCTCTGAACAAAGATTCTCATTCTCACACTATCATCGTCTATTTCATAGTTCTCAAAATGGTCTTGCATCCTCTTGGCATGCTGAATTGCTGTAAAAGGGCCAGTGGAGTCAAAATATGTGATCTTGGATTGGTACTCATGAGGCAGAGCTGTAGCATTAGCAGGCAACTGCAGGGGTGCATATCTATTAGCCATGTTTACAGGATTTATAGGGTTGATTGGGACAACTGGGATAGCATGAACGACTGGTACTACAGGGGTGATGGGAATAGTGGAAACCAAAGTGTTGGTCAAGGGGATATGTGCAGTAGATGGAGGTGTGAAAGGAGGAATTTGAGAGGTAGATGGTGAACTGGGGGAATCAAGGGTAGATCGAAATAGAACCTTGATTGGAGTTGGAACTGGTTTAGGGTAAGCTGTCTCAGGGCTCAAATCAGTAGGATCTCCCTGCTTGTGCTTCCTCCTGATGATTTTGGGGATTGTATTGGGGTTTTCAAAAACAGCTGGTGGATAAGGGTCAGGATTTGACCTAGTGTGCCTGATTTCCTTTTTAGGAGCCAGCTTCTGAACTTCTTTTTGGTATTTTTAGGATATTTTTAGGACTGTTTTTAAGGGACTGCTCAAGCTTTTTAGAGCCACTGTCTATGGGCAGACAACAGTTGAAAAACAATATGTTCGATCCCCAGTGGAGTCGCCATTTATGTTAACACCCAGGTTGTTCCCTTTGACTCCCAAGGGAATACGACCGGGGTAACCACTAACCAAGCTTTGGATTACAGTCTTTAGCCAAACTGTAATCAGAGAGGGCTCTCTCTTTAAGATTTATCTCTGTTTTGTGAGGATTTTAGGCCAGTTATGAAATGAGGGTTTGGTTTGAATTTTGGTTGAATGATATCTTTCAATACCTAAGATGTAGTGTTCAGATAGTTGTAATTCATTGGGCAATGGAGTCTAGAGCTGTGAATTGTTTGAAATGCTTAAGTGGAAGTGTTCAGACTGCAGGGCCTATTGGATATTCCAACAAACAAACTTAAAACTGTGGTGATGATGTATGATTAGCCAATGGAAAGCAATTAAGAATTTTCCACTAAGCTAGTGGAGTGAAAGTGAAGTATATTGCACAGGAGCAAACTTGAATTCCTGAAACAAGGGTCACTGTGAAAGATATATTCTGAAAGTGCAACAATTAAGAATTACACTTATCAAGATTATAACTGAAGAAAAACATTCATTAACAACATAGATTGAGCTCAGGGTATTTCATGAATAAATCCTGAAGCTATTCTTTTTCTTTGCTGCTAAATACTAGAACTTAGAAACATGTATGGATTGTAAAAGACTGAAACACATAACGAAGAGAGTTACAGAAGACTTATTGTATTGTGAGATGCACAGGGATCCTGCAACTTTTAACAAACACCATGAACGCATTCAAACAGCTCAGAACTTGAGAGATTCCATCACTTCTTTTATTAAACTCTGAATAAATTACAGCATAGGATCTCTTCAAGAGGAAATCAACAACAACCCCCCGCAAGCTTATGCGAGGGGGGGAATATATACAAACGGTGATACAAAAATATCTGAGGTGTTGAGTCATCTGAGAAATGAATACATTCACCAACTTGTACAGAAAGCAGATAAGAAGTTATTACATTATTGAATACACAATAAATGCTCTTTATATCTGTTAGGAGATACTTTGACGTTTGGAGGCCACTTAGTCGGTCTGAACATTCTGCTTTAATGCTGGAAATGTGCCTTTATGGCTGTTGTGCTATAGCTTTTCGGCCCTGTTACCTGTTAGCTGTCAATCTTGCTTTTGTTGGCCGAATATGATATGCTGAGTTGGCTCAGCCCTTCCCTTTTTATGCATGCTGATTTTACTAAGTCTTCCTGTGCATGCCAACTTGTATTTTTTGATGAAAAAACTTAGTGAATGGCTTCCTGGTCTATAAGATCATCTGTATTGCCTTAGTCCACCATTCCTGTGTGGGCAGTTGATGTCTAAGAATTGCATCCAAAGTCTCATCTGCCTCTGTGTATTTATAGAAATTGGGAGGCACTTCAAACAGGTGTTTAATTTCATTCATTATAAAGAATAAATTCTCTACCCTGTTGTAGAGACTTTGTCCTGTAGCTGGCCCTATTTCCTCCGAGGTGCTGGGCCTTTCAGTGATCTGATTTGTGGCGAATGTGTTGACCCTCTTGGCATACTGCTCATGTGTAAGTAGTCTTCCTGCGCTGTTCAGTAAGCCAGGGAGACCTCTGTTTTGCAATGCCACAAATTTGTCCATGAATCTGTTGACCTCTGTCTGCATGTCCTGGGTCCTTCTTTCTAATGTCTGCACCAGGTTTCTTAGTGTCAGGACCCTCTTTACTAACAAAATAGTCTCAGTCTTGTTGGAAATTCCCATAGTTGCTAACTGAGCACTTGTTCTATTATTAAGCACATTGATCATCCTGTTGGCAACTTCAGGCATATTTCCTAGAGAGGCCCTTGATCTCTGAATTTCCTTCTGTGCTTTTGAAATGAGCTCCAACTGCTCATGAATTGTCTCAATATACTGCCATTGATCAGTGATGGATTGGCCAATATTGGCCCATAGCACTGTCTTGAGCTCAGCCACTACTTTATCCAGTTTGAGCTCCTTCTCCAGCTCCTTTATCCTGTCTTTGAGGGCTTTTATTTCCCTGCCCTTTTCTGCCACAGTCTGCTTGGATTTGTCATACCTTTCATTTACCTTGGCTAAATTCTCCCTCGCCTCATTTAATTATGTCATTTGAGCTTCCAGGGCCTGAATCTCATTTCTCAGCTTTTGCATGTCCAGGCTTGGGGCCTGCTCTGTTGTTGGTGGTGGTGCTGAGGTAGCAGGTGTTGCCTATTCTGTTTGTTGAGTGAGGGGAGCAGTAGTTGGAGGAGCTTCCTCAAGGTTAATTATTTCAGGAGGAGGCTGAGATGTTTGACCTCCTTCCTTTTGCTGTAATGATGCTTGCAATGCTGCCTGTGCAGCCTCTGATTCTCCCAGCTTTTCTTGAGTCTGGATTAGCTGTTTATATAAAGACACCAGCAAAGCTGTGGCATCTTGATCATGTCTCAGCTGGGCAACTTCATCTGTTTGAGGGTGAATTGTTGCTGGGATTTTAATTTTTCTCCTCAAAGCTGCCATGTTTGCATCCCTCAATTTCAATATTTCTTGTATGCCCTTGATGTCCTTGGGATCATGCCCAATCTCTATGATTATATCTTCTAAGGACCTGATCCTGTTGTCCTTTGCTTGAGAGGATGCTCTCTCCAACTCAAGTTGAGCAGCTGTATTATTTAGGCTATTTTCTAGCCTATAATTATCCAATGTCTTGTCTGCCAAGGAGGCATACACCATCTCACCCGTTTGCTTATGCAATTTGATTTTTTCCATTGGGTGGATGTCCTTGGCAAGGACCTCAAGATTGGTCCTCAAGTAGTCTGAAGGGGACTGTGGTTGCAATGCAGTTGGCATGAAGTGACTCATGATCATCTTGCCCTCATTGACATCATATGCGGACATAAGTCTTTGCTGGTTAGTAGGAGCCATCTTCAACAAATGATTATATAGTTGTATTTTTATTGGCTCACTTCTCCTCTTTATGTCAATGAACTTCTGTTTGATGCCCAGTTCACCTTCTCTTTGGTGGCTTGAGGAGCTGACTTCTCCTCCCACTGTTCTGTCTTGTCCCTGTTGAAAGGAACTTGCAGATGCTTCTCTACTAGGTGGGCCCATGCCCAGAGACTGTCCTATTGGAATTTCCTCCTCTGATAGGGGATTCATTCTGTGTCTTTTCTCCCCATGAGTTGTCGATGTTGTGAGGGGAGTCTCTCTGTCCCTCTTCCTGCTTATATCTTCTTTTTGTGGGGTTTGGAGGACTGAAGCCTCCACTGTTGTCTCTTGCCTAAGAGGCACAATTTGTTGGGGCTGCTGCTCAGTGGATTTTGGGGCTTCCACTGTTTGCTTTTGCTGCACAGGCTGCTCCTGTCTTTGTTCTTCTTGCTGTTGGTGTTGTTGCTGTTGATGCACTTCCTGCTGCTGCACTTCTTCTTGCTATTCCACATCTTTTTGTTTGCCTTTGTTGGATGTCTGTTGAGTATCCATGGCAGCTTGCTGATGTGCTGTTGAAGATGAGGCAGCTGCTCCAAGTTGCCTTTGATATGAGAGGGAAACCTGTCCACAAGTTTCCAAGTCAGCTTTTTTTTGAATATTCCTAGCCTCTCTTTCTAGCATTTTCTCTCTAGTAATTGGCTCTTCTAGAGTGCCCTCTTTCCAGCTCAAAGAATTGGCATACTTTTCAACATCAGGCAGCCTTACATGTGCATAGTTACCCAATTTGTATTTTATCCTCCTGAGGGAAATAAAATGTTTAGGGTCATAAGGTGTCCATTTGAAACTGGTTTGCAATTTGAAGCCCTCTAGGATCATATCTGCTTCCTTCCATCCCTCCTCTCTTTTGTTGTATAGAAAAGGGCCTAGCTGGTTCCTTACCTTCAGCTGCACCTTCTTGTTCCTACTTTGGAAATGGAAGCAGTCGGAATTTCCAAACTACCTGAAGTATTCTAAGGCAAAAAGTCTCATAGGGACATATCTTGGCAGCCTATAAGGGTTCAACTCACAGCCATATATTCTGATTATTGTGTGGTGTTGGTAAAAGTACCAATCACCAATGCTGTAGGCCTTGGAGAGATGGAGAACTCTTTGCATGTCATCAGTCAACCTTGGAGGGGGAACACCATACAGCAATGTCATAGCTAGGTGAATGAATAGGTCTATGAATTCACAGTATGTGTATGGTGATTTAGAAGTATAATGAAAAACTGAAGTCCAAAACACAACTGACCTTGGATTTCCCTGGGCATTAAGTTTCTTGAGGGGAACGGAGAAGCTGTTTGGTTGATAAAATAAGAACAGATGGTAGATGTATGAGGTGTATCTGAACACCCTTTCCCTTTGTAGATTCATTAGCTGTTCATGAATCTTTTCTGCAATATATGTGGCATACTCATAGTGTACAGCTGGAGGCTTTCCAGGAGAAAACATGGACAGCATTGCCATTATGGTGTTATCAACATCCTCAATTCCCCTGTACCCCAGGATGTAGCTGATCAAATCCACCAACATTTTTCCCAAGTCATTCAGGTAATGATATCCAATAGGAGGAGTTCTCGTAGTTTCAGAGCTTGGCTGTATGAATAACTGATTGATTTTGATGATCTGGGCACTTGACAAATTACTCCCCTTCTTTACTAAGTCCAACATGGAGAGAGGGGTCAATGGTCTTGCAGTGTGAAAATGCAGCATCTCATTTATGGTTTCTGGGGTGATATGGAACAAGACTGAGCCTGTAGGACTGAGAATAGCTCTCTGGCATGGATCATAGCACTCCTGGCATCTATGGATCAAGTCTGGAAGGGCATTGACTTGAGGGAGGTTGTAAATGGGCAAATTTGAGTCCCAAATCCCTAAAATATCAACTCCACTAAGGTGTTGGGCTTTCAATTCATTTAGCATATGAATATTAAACTTAGAATTCATTGGGAACCAGTCTATCATCTGATAATCTACATCTCCCAGGGCTTTCCATTCTAACTCCCTTTGAGGGGCATTCAGAGGCTGAATATTCAGGGCTATTGGTGTTTCCATGGCTAATAAGGCTTCTGACTTGTATGCGAGCTGGTTTGAGTGAGCAGAGCAACACAGAGGGGTTTCTTTGCAATAGAGAGGTGAGTTGCAAGGAATAGAGGGTAACTTGTGAAAGCAGCAATTGAAATACTGCTCAGAGGACTGATGAAGCCAGTACCAGGACTGATAAGAGTGTTTCTATGGTGAATTTATGCAGTTGAGGTTTTTAGTTCACGACTGCGCGAACTACCTGTGAATTCAGGTAAATTCTGCTAAATGCAGGCTCTGCAGAAGGTTTTTTGCCCTGCCAGTTGGAAATGGATACAGGTCACTGGATGTTTGCTGGTGAATTCAGTGCTTTACACTCTCTTAAGCCAGTTTCTTGTACAAATATGGATAAAACCAGGTGCGGGGAATGTTTTTTGAGAAATACCTTGTGAATTGCCGGTAACAGTTGCAAATGCAGGTATGACGGATGCGCCCATGGTTTCTGAGTCGAGTTCTGCAGGTTGGCGCTGGTTTGGTCGTGGAATGCATGCAAGGAGAACAATAGTCGTTTTCGCAAAAAGTGGGAAAAACACAATTTTTTGGCTAAAATATGGATTTTTTGGAATATTGGCGCGTTTTTTGGATGATGTTAGCATGACGTCATCAGGTGGGGTCAAGGTCGGATGACGTCAGCATGACGTCACCGGGTGATGTGGCAAGCTGTGAGTGGTCCACAGGGATGGTGAGGTGGCGGACAGATCAGAGCAGTGGCGGACAAAGGTGCTGACGCGGCGGCGAGGTAGCGCTGGCGTGGGCCTGACGTGGTGATGACGTAAGCATAGCAGGATCGGCGGTAAACCAGAAGCGGTAATGGTTTTTCTCGGACTGCCTTAGATACGGTCGCTGTTTTGTCAGAGGGCGACCCGAGAAATTGTGAGGGCGACGTGTGGCAAAGGCCTGACGTCACCCTCTGACAGTTTCTCGGGTGCTATCTTACGGACGTCGGGCCCGACCCGATATGCATATAGGCCGTCCGATCAACGGTGCCCGATCCGACGGTTGACGGATTGCTAAACTGTGCGGACGATACGGCAGCGGGTGAGGTAATAAAATATTATTTTCTTTGAAAGACGCGCCTGGCGGGACTTTGGGTTTCGGCAGAGTTATATAGTTTTCATTGTATTTTTCAAATGAAAATGTATATTGCGCCCATACTTTGGATAAGTCGGAAAAAGTGGGTTTTTTGTGTATTTTTGCGAATAGAGCGGGTTAGGGGTAAAAATGGGGTTTTTACAAGGTCTTTTAGCAAATGAAGGGGTTAATGGTTTGGATAACTTCTGAAGGGGGAAAAAGGGGTAAAGCTTAGGGCTCTTAAACTGACCAGATGTCAATTTAATCCCTGATAGTGAACATATGGCTATAATGCCAAGGGGAGGGATATTTATACAATGCTTGGGGTTTATACACCATAGTGCTATAATAGTAGGGAAAGGGTAACATAGGGGATTTAGATAGTAGAAGTTAGGGGTTAATATGGATGAAAAGGTGAATGAGGAGTGATATCACTAAGTTTATTTGAAAACCACTTAGCTTAGAGAGTAGATCAAAATGAAAAGAATTTTAGACAAGAAATGTGGCTTTTAAAGGAATAAGAACCACCATAAGACCTCAAATTCTTCCATGAATCCCAACTGATGAAGGGATGTTAGTAGTGAATGGGAAAGGGGAGAATGGGAAGTTAGACATGCTCCTTTGCTTTGCTGTACATGATGTAGAAGAGGAGCTTCTCCATCCACTGATATGCCTTTGTGACTAGGTTATCAAACACTTAATTGAAAGGAATGACATTTCTGCAACCCCATCTACCTACCCATCCATTTGCCTAGCATTTTTTGTTTCTTCATGGAGGGTGCACTTGGACTTGCAGACCCTTATGTGCCTTTTCTTTGGCTTTTTTCCTTTTGATTTTCTATCTAAGGCTACCCTTGTTGCTTCCAAGGTCCCAGATTAAGCAGTTGGGAACCCTACTTCTCTACCTAGCTACTGGTCTGCCAAGATTAAACAGTTTGGACAGACTTCTTCCTCTATTCTACAACATAAAATTGAAACATGGCATGATCCAGATTAGGCTGTTGGACCATCCATCAAAATTGGGACAACATCAAGCTATATACACACATTGTTTTCTCTTGGAAATATGGGATCTTTGCATCACCAAAGCAGAGCATATTTGGACCTTCTTTGCCAATCATGAAATATGAAACCTGTTGATATAGGTAGCTAACACTTAGCATGAGAGGGATCTCTCAGAGTCTCTTTTCAGTGAGATGACTTTAAAGGAAATAAGTTTTAGGCTAGATATATATAATTGTTTGTGTGTTGGTGAAAATTTAGATTTTAGGGTTTGCCGGACTAGGGTTTGGAGCCACAAATAGGTCTAGGTTGTAGGAGTGCAAAAGAAAATATGGAAAGGAGATAGATGTCATATGACCATGGTGTATTTAGAATAGTTTCAATGTAGTATAGAAGAGAGAGTGTAGAAGAAACTAATGAGCATAAGTAAACATGATTTCATTAGCTTAGGAAGACATAAACATAACTATGAAAATCAGATAACAGAGCTTGTGAACAAGAATTATGTGTATTTCACTGCAAGGAATCCATAGAAAGAAGAGATATCATGTATATAAATATGTTTTAACCATTAGAAAACAAATAAAATGAATAGCAAGCACCATGAACTCACTGGTATAGAGTTCCTTAAAAATAGTTGCAACTGTGTCTGTATTAGCTGAAAATATGATTACATGCAAGCCTCCTCCTCAAAAAGTCAAACCATTCTCTCTAAAAGAGAAATGATACATATAGAATCTCTTAGACAAATTTCACACCTTCAGGAGTTGAATTCCTAGGTGGAGGAACTGACTCCAAGATTCTCTCAACCAATAGTTGAGAGTGAGAAGGTGAAACACAAACACTTCTTGCAGAGTTTGTTTAGGAGTTTGCTTCCTTTATAAGGCCTAATAAACATCAAAAACACTGATCATGTATATTTATTCATGCCTACATCACCTATCCTCGAAACAAGTTCCATTACATAAAGAGTTTTGACTTTGACTAAGTCAAACTGGAAACTAGAAATTTTACACAGTGAAATTTACAATTTAAAAATAGGAAAAATGCAGAAGCGTAGCGCCGACTTTGATCTCACTTTCGGGTGCCTTCCTAAGGTCCAAATGAAGATCTCAGAGAATGTTCAACTAGACCTTCAATTCTAGTTTCCATAAAAGTTTGAATTTGTGAAAATTACCGATGGGAAGGCCTTCAAAAATCCATTCTCCCAAGGTTGCTCCAGCAGCGCAGCGCCTATCAGAAAAGGGTCCAGAAAGCTAGTTTTTTGCCACGTTTTTCCACTTTTCTCAAAATTTGAGCCACCTTTGGAAACTCTAAGCAAATGGTTTTTTAGAGGATGGCAAGATATTTCCAAAAATTTAGAGTTTTTCTGAAATAGGTGCCCAAGGGAAAAGCACAGCGCCAAGGTGCTATGCTTCTGGAACTACTAAATTTCTGAATTTGGCTTCAAAATTCACAAAAAACCAAAATTGCTTAGAATTTGCTCAAAATTCACCAAGAGATGTAAAATGATATATTTTAAACCTTTGTTGATGCTTCAGCAAGCATCTCCAAGTTTCCTTCATCTTTTTGGTCCTTTTTGGCTCCTTTGAGCTTATTTTCAAGCTGCTTGACTTTGACGTTACAGATCATGTTTTGAGCCTGGTAGTGGTGCAACATATGTCTAAGAAAATGATTGTCTCTGTTTGTCTTCTCTAGAATCTTATCCAAGTGATCATTCACCCTGTTGAGCCAATACTCCTTGTCTTGATTGACCTCAAGAGCAATTTTGTCCTCTAGGCCTAGCTCTTCATTCAGCAAAATGTGTTCCTCTTCTTCTTGAAATTCCTTCTTTAGCCGTTTTGTTCTTGGCCTTTTCCTCTTACCCTTACCTTGTGTTCTTTTAGGCTCACTGTTGGTGTCCAGGTATGAACAAATTATTCACCCCCTTTCCTACATTAACTTATCAATCTGGGTGCTTATTCTTTTCAAGGTAACACACAAGGTATATATAGGGGCAAGGTTACAATTTGTCATTGACCAAGGGTTCGTGATTACAAAATCAAAGAATTTTTGTAACAGGGATAAAAAATAAACTATAGAACTTAAAAAGGCATTCACAGTAATCTAAATAAATCTGTAACATCAATCAAGAAATACACGCAACAATGAACAACACACATAATAGGAAAACATGCAGCACTTGATCAAAAGAGCAGGCCTAGCTCTCTGATCAAGGTTGTTTTACTCAAAGCGAAAGATAGAACAACAAAAAGGGTTGTATTTTATTAATCTGAAAAATGTTGTTACAATACAGATCAGGGCCTGGCTAACCCCTCATACAAGAATGACCTGTCTTTTATACAGTACAAAGGGGAATAACATCTCTCCCCAAAACCTGGAAACTATATGCCCAAAAATATACATCAGTTCAACAAAGCACCAGCGTCGAGAGAGAAAGAAGAGAAATGATCCAAAGCAGGTTGAGAACAGTTGAAAATCGGTTATGCTGTTTCATCGTGGTCGATCAACTGCTCTGAATCACAGAACTGCTGCGATATGCTGTGAGGTAAACACCTGTGCTCCAGAATTTGCGGTCATAACATGTTTTAGTGGTTCGCATAGGAAAAACCCTCATGACTCTACTTCATTAATTAAATATTCCAAGAGATGAAGAAAGGGGAATTACCTCATAGTTTTAGAATAGGAAATATATGTGAATGAATACAAAAAGGATGAAAAGAAGAGTGGAAATGCAAGAAAAATATAAGCCGATTTGGTGCCCAACATCTCACCCCAACTAGCCTTCTACATTCCCTCATGCAACTCGCCACCTCCACAGGTCTAGATTGGATAGGCTATGGGCATCATGAAGCCAGAAGAGATCGTATTCCCCGGCCATTTCTGTTCTTGGAACTTTAAACCCCTCTAAGATAAGTACTTCCTTCCACCAATCATTTGGTACATTATATGCTGGGGTGTAGTGCTCTGCTGGGAACCAAATGACAGGGTACTGAAACCAAATTCCCATCCACTGGACCCCACATGTTTGGATGCATGCCATGTACCTTGGCACCCTACTGAGTGCTCGTGCAAGATTTGGTGTTCCAAATAGTTCTCTGTTCCAGATAGACATGGGTGACATCATCCACCTTTTTTGGAAACTATTAAGGGCCTCATCTTGAAACGTGACTAATTGCTTGACACAGAGATCAATGCACTACTTTTGTGTCTTCAACATCCATTCCCTGTTCCCCACAATTTCTAAAAAAGGGTTGTGCTTATTGTACATAGTCACTGACCGCTCGTGCTCTCCTCTTACCATAAAAGGCTTCATGACCTGATTTGACTCAAACGTATTAGAAGCCTTCTTCCAACTTATCTGATTGAGAGTGTAAGAGGTGAGGGCCCTTAAATGAATGTCCCCCACATATGGGACCGAATTAAATTCTCTATCAACACGCAGGAGATACCCATGCATGTAAAGCTCACACATCAAATGCTGAGTTGGCAAATCATGGGCCCTCAATATCTGGAGGAACTGTACACCATCCTCGATCTCGTGACTAATTTCTTTCTTGATGCTTTCCAAACAGAAGCAAAGAAAACGTTCATGCAAAAATAAAGAATAACTAGAAGCAGGAGGGTGACATGTCATCACCTCCTGTGCTAAATTGAGCATCTGTTCTTTGTGAGCTTTCAATTCTGTCACTTTCCCTTCCAGCTGCTCCACCTTGAGTTGCTGCTTTGCACACCTCAATCACGTTATATCTATGCACTCTACATATTTGAAGATAGTTGTGGCTACTCATTCCTGGGCTCTCTTCAGTTCGTTCTGATATCATGCCATGGTGGATTTCCAGGTTTGTACTTCAGCCATCAAGGAAAACTCACGGCCTTCAAACAAATACTCGATAGGGTCTGTTTGAGTGGCAACAGAGGTTGTTGCCACTTCGTCTACCTGTGTCTCTGCTTCGGCCATCGTGGCTTTGGGCTTCTTAGCCCGCCGCTTATATTTCTTCACCTGTTTCTTCAACTGGTGTACCTGCCTTCTCAGCCTCTTGACCTCTGTTTTGAGCCACATTGTTTCCCTGAATTGCAGCTGATATTTCTACTTAACAGGAAGCCTCCATTGCTCACACAACTCTATCCATTCTTGTTTGACCACCACCTCATCTGGTACTGTAGTCAGTTCGACAGGTTGTGGATTACTCGAGGGAGTATCCATAGGTTTAATTGACAGGGTTGCACTGCTTGGTCCCTCTTCCTTGGGAGCAACTGCTTCCTTATTGACCCCTACCTCGATCCGCTATGAAGCTATCTCGGTAGGTGGTGGACTCACTTGATGGGTATCCATCGATGTTTCAGCCAACATTTCCCCCACAGGTTCCCTTGTTTTAAAAACACCTGTCTCTTCCTCTCTTTTGGGTTCCTGGGAAAGGTCTGTCTGGAAGTTTGTAGCCAACAAACCTATGGTAGTTGGTCCCTTGATCGACCCATCAAACTTCAAAATGGGCGGAATGGCAGTGTCCTCCTCTATGCGTTGGGGAGAGCGAGACACCCTCGCCTCTCTTGGAATGGAGAAATAAGAGGGGAATTGAAAGAATTTTTCTACCTGGTCTATCCCAGCCCCGGCTATGACCTCGAGCTCTTTCCCTCTGTCTACAACATCTCTACTCTAGGTTGAGACCCCTATCTGTGTAGTCCTTCATTCCGAGGTTGACGCTGGTTCTTGTGAAGCAGCATCAGCCTCAGGGTCTAATTCATCTGCAACTTCCAGAGCTGGACAGGTTGATGGTGGTTCTTGTGTAACACCACCCTCTGTATCCAGCAATTGTTGAGCAGATGATGTTGGCACTGTTTCTTCCAGCACGACATTGACAAAAATGGACTCTTGTATCATTATTTCAACTCCATCCATTATACCTATAACCTATCCTTCTGTTGGCCCCACGGTTCTTTCAGCTTCGGGCCCCTCTTGTCTTGGTTCATCTTCCACCATTAGTTCCACGGTCGAGGGTGGTTCTTGTGGGACACCCCCAGCTGCAATGTTAACAAATTCTTCCACCTCAGCCTGCTGTGGTACCTCTTCTCTTGTTACAGTGTTGCCGATTTGTTTCACTGACTCCATAGTCGAGGCTGGTTCTTGTGGGACAGCCTCGGCTGTGGTGCTGGTGACCCTTTCTATATCGGGTTCTTGTTGCAGCACTTCTTCTTCCATTGGTTATGTGGTCGAGGCTGGTTCTTGTGGAGCAGCCTCGACTATCCTCTCTAGTTCATGTGCCCTATTTTGTTCCAGCTCCTCGGGTTCCATCTCCATTTCTTCTGGTTCTTCTTGGTCTACATATTCGTCCTCTGCCCCGGGCTCTTCCTCCATCGCTTCTGGCTCTTCTTCTCTAGTAGCTATAGTAGTTGCTCTCTCTTCCTCTGTAGAATCCCAAAACATTTCCCACATGATTTGAAATCGATCGATTGTGTGCATGACTAACATCCGAACCAACTCATGGTTGGTAATGACTGCCGCAACTTGTCGTGAACACCGAGCAGATTGCGCCATCAGCTGGAGACATTTTAACAGGAAGAAAGGCATATTCAATGAGAAAGATTCCAACTATGTAAACCGGAGGTGAGCCAATACTCTGAAATGATATTTAAACACAGTGGCATACCTCCCCTCGCAGGTTATGTATCTTATTACAAAACCTACTATCTCACCCCATGGGTGTGGTAATGAATTCCGGTCATACCCCCAACCTTTCTGAACAACATTCTCTCCGGCTTGAAAAAATTCTTTTGGGAACTCCAGGAGAGAGGTTCTTCATGAAAACCATCTCTGTCCTTGCTGGGGTAGCCCACTGACCTCCACAATGGCTTCCTCTGTAACAGGGATTTCTATCCCCTGGACCCGAGAGCTCCCTTCCTCTAAATTGAGTGCAAATTCAATCACAATTGCTTCGTTAAACCCCTGAAACCTGTCAAGATAGACATCCCAACCTGTATTTTCAAAAACCTGCCATACTTCCCAATTATTTCGGACCATTGTCATATCCTCCAGCTCATGGCACATAGCCAACCCACCCATCGCTGTAGAAACAGGATCAACACGATGGATACAGTTGGCTGGTAGGGAAGAGTAACAACTATCCAAACTGACAATGGCAATAATAGTAGCATGGTGGCCGCGGGGTAAAAGAATGGTACATCTCAAAAAACACAACAAATAATGGCTGGTTATGGCAGTACAACTGAATGATTACGGTGATTGAGTCTGGCGTACTGGGGAAATGACCAATAAGGGTTTTTGCGTACGATTTCAAATTCCAATGCGTCGGAATCATGATGACAAAATCACAATATTTTTTGTTTTTGTTCGCATTAGATTTGGTAATGATGTGATATAAATACAATTTTAGGTACGCTGTCGTTTATTTGTGACAGGACCCCCCCAACTTAAATGCAGTTGTCCGTGGCACGTACCTATCTCTTTTTTGGAATATTTTAATTAAATCCGTAAGAGTCAATGAAGGCGTACTTAGCGACCTACCTGGTGGTGGAGTAATAACAAAAATAACCGGTGGAGTAACAGCAACGACAGAGTAACAACAATGGCGGAGTAATGGTAACGACAGAGTAACAACATCAACGGAGTAACAACAACGACGAAGTAACAACACTGACGGAGTAACAACAATGGCGGAGTAACATCACCAACAGAGTAACAACAATGGCGGAGTAACATCACCAGCAGAGTAACAACAATGGCGGAGTAACAACATCGACGGAGTAACAACACTGAGAAAGTAATAGCAATGGTGGAGTAACAGCAACGATGGAGTAACAACAACGAAGGAGTAACAACACTGGCAGAGTAACAACAACGATGGAGTAACAACACCAGCAGAGTAACAACAACGATGGAGTAACAACACCGACGGCATAACAACAATGGCAGAGTAACAATAACAATGGAGTAGCAACGCTGGCAGAGTACAGTAACGGTGGAGTAAGAACACCGGTGGAGTAACATCAATGGTGGAGTAACAGCACCAGTGGAGTAACAACAATGATGAGTAACAACACCGATGGAGTAACAACTTCGAGTGTTACTTGGAAAATTTCTCAGTTTCTCATTGTTATAATTCGATTCTTATTCCTGCAAAAGACAAACAAGTAAGTAGTAACAACATATTATTATATATATGTTTTTAGAAGGCAGAGAGAGTATTCTCTGCACCAACAGCCATCAAACCAGATGTATCAGAAAGATGTTTGATGAAGGCATCCTTAGAATTTATACAGTGATATAACTTCAAATAGTGTCTATTCATTAGGAAGGAAGTATGATTTTCATCTACTGTAAACAATCTGACTGTTCCATTGTCGAATACAGCGTCCACTTCATAAGGTCCCATCCAATGAGTGTGAAGCTTTCCTTTAAACTCTTTGAACCAGGAGTCATAGAGCAATGCCCAGTATCATGTATGAAACACCTTACTCTTGGTAAATTTATCATGCCATTTCATTCTCTGATGTTGGATAGCAATAGTTTCTGGACAGCTACTGAACGAATCTCATCTAACTCATTGATTTGTTCTAGCTGGTGTTTCTAGGCCTCTGATAAGTCTAACCCCACTTCCAAAGGCATTCTGAGTGTATTGATCTCAAACTCTACTGGAAACAAGGGGGATTTCCCGTAGACTAGCTCAAATGGTGAAAACCCGGTTGTATTCTGTCATGTCATCCTATACTTCCAAAGAGCTTCTAGAAGTTTCTGCAACCAATCCCGATCATGACTTGCTACTTTTTGTTAAGATATTTTCCAATACCTTGTTTGTACTTTCTACCTGTCCATTCGATTGGGGATGCTAAGGAGTTGTCACTCTGTGTTTAACCCCGTATTTCTGCATAAGCCTTCCTATCATGTGGGATGTGAATTGTGCTCCTCCATCTGAAAAAATTTCTCTTGGGGTACCATATCAGGCAAAATCTCTTCAAAAAGGAAATCTACAACCACCTGTTCTGTTGCTTTCGCAACAGCTCTGGCTTCCACCCACGTAGTCACATAATCAGTGCAGACCAGGATGTGAACCTTCTGGTGAGAAGGTGGGTTGAAGGGCCCAACGAAATCAATGGCCCACTTATTAAAAGTTTAAGGACTATCTAGGCATGTAATGGCATTTCATCCAATTTCCCAGGTTGTCCCATCCGTTGACAGTTGTCACATCTTCATACATAATATCAAGCATCAAAAAAGATAGAGGGCCAGTAGTATCCCATTTGCAGCACCTTGTGGCCTGTTCTTTTATCTGCAAAATTTCCTCCACAAGATCCATCATGGGTAGCCTTCAATATCTCATAGATATCATCCTCTGATACACAACACTGAATTTGTTGATCAACCCCTATATGAAAGAGGTACCCTGCCATCCATGAATATCAGGTACTATGATGAATAATTTTCTATTGATATTTGTATGACAAATGGCATGGTACCTTCCCTGTAGCAATATAGTTAGCAATATATGCATACCACGGAGTGTTAGCGGAAATTGCAAAGAGATATTCATCTGGAAAGCTATCTTCGATAGGTGTACCTTCAGCATTATTTTCTAACCTAGACAGAAAATCAGCAACCACGTTGTCCTTCCCTGGTTTATCTACTATAGTAATGTCAAATTCTTGAAGTAGCAAAATCCATCTTGTAATATGACCATGAGTAACGGTTTTATTCAACAAATACCTGATGGCTGCATGATCAGTATGTACAAAGGTGGGCTAACCAGTAATATAGTGTCAGAACTTGTTGATGGCGTAGGTGAAAACAAGGAATTCTTTTTCAATCACTGTGTAGTTTAACTTAGCAAGAGCCAAATTCTTACTAACATAGTAAATTGCATATGGTACCTTATCCACTTGCTGCCCGAAAACTGCCCCAACTGTTGTCTGGTAAGCATCAACATGAATATGGAATGGTAATGCCTAGTCTGGCCCTCTAAGGATCGGAGCGCTACAGACCAGTACTTGATCTTCACAAAGGTTGCATCACAGTCATCTGTCCACACAAAATCTACATCTTTTGTCAGCGATTGAAAAAGCGGATGCGATATTTTAGCAAAATTTTCTATAAAGCGCCTATAATAACCAGCACAACCGATAAAGCTATGTACCTGTGTGGGTGTTTTGGGTATCAAAAATGAAATATTACCTTTATCTTAGTTGAGTCCATCCAGATTCCTACAGCCGAAAGTAAGTGTCCTAGGACTATTCCTTCCTTCATCATCATATGGCATTTTTTCGTACTTAAAGAGACATGCGCTTGCTTGCATATTTCAAGAACTTTTTCTAGATTTCCCAATGCCTCTTCGAATGAATCCCCATATGCAGTGAAATTGTTCATATAAATCTCAACACTATCATCCATCAGTTCAAAGAAAATCCCCAAAATTTCCCTCTGGAATGTTGCAGGCGCATTACAGAGACCAAATGGGAGGACCCAGTATGCGAACGTTCCCTAAGGGCATGTGAAAGTGGTCTTATCCTGATCTTCAGGAGCTATCTGGATCTAGTTGTACTCACTAAATCCATCTAGGAAGGAGAAAAACTTCTTCCCAGCCAACGTATCCAAGACTTGGTCAATGAATGGTAACGGGAAATGGTCTTTCTGTGTTTACTTATTTAATTCTCTATAATCCACACATATCTTCCATTTACCATTTTTATTAGGGACCATTACCAATCGGGAAACCCATTGGCTGTTTGAAATGGGGTAGATAAATCCCACGTCCAGCATCTTTTGGAGCTCTTCCTTGACAATGTTTTTCAAAGAAGGGTTCATTCTCCTCTGGGGTTGCCTCACAGGACGAAAGTCCTCCTTACTGCATATATGATGGTTACATAGATTAGCAGGAATCCCCTTCATATCTGAGTAGTCCCAGGAGAAGGCTTATTTGTGTTTTCGAAGAACATCCAAGAGTTGCTTCTTCTGGGATTGACAGATCTAGATTGATATTCAGGGTTTTTCCTGCTTCTATTTCCATGGAAATACTATCATGGGCCGTAGTTGTAGGTAGCTCATCAAATCCATCTGTTGTTCCAATACATTCCTGCGTCTCACAGCTCAAGAAGAACTCTAAGATTTTCTGATTTAAATTTGAAACAGAACAGGGATCACTAATAAAAGTAGTAATTGTGTCATCTTCCATTTCTGTTTTTAGCTAGAGGGCCTGTCCAATAGTAAGAACTGGTCTTAATTCCTCATTTTTTGATTTAGACTCTTTCCTGGGTAAATATTTCTTGCGACCTGTTGGTTTTGTTGATGGGTTAGGTTCTGCAGGAGGATATAACACTAAATTCTTAGTGTTTTGTCCATTTGAAATGACCATATGTCTAGACCGACACCCAATATAAGCGTCTGTGGTTGCCAGCCACGGTCTTCCTAGAATCAGGGGATGGCCTCCAGCTTGAGATTGTGTTTGTAGTACTAGGAAGTCCGCAAGGTAGTGCCATGAATCAACTGAAATTGTGATATCTTCTAACTTCCCTACTGGTTTCATTGTCGATTGATCTGCTAGCTCTAACACTGTAGGTGTATGTTTCAAGTTATGAAGGCCTAATGCATGCATAGTTTCAGTAGTGATGAAATTTATAGCAGCACCCAAATCTACTAGTACATTTGGAATTTCTACCCCATTAATTTGCATGGTTAAAATTGGGTTCCCGGGATCCCCATACTTTACAGGCATGAACCTTTCCATCATAAAATCTGATAGCTTCCCCATTACATGAATGGTGAGCAGGTCTCTTGATTTCTTTTTAGGCTTATTAGCACAATATTTCCTAAGAGTTTTTGCATATATAGGTACGTCCCTCATAGCTTGCAGCAGGGGAATCTCTACAAATAAATTTTGTAACTCCTCTAACAAGTCAAACTTAGCTCGAGGGATTTGTTTACTCAAAGCCAACCTTTCTAGATAGGGCGGTTCAGGTTGGTGTTTTTGAGTAAGTAGCGGTTGAAGAGGTGTACGATTTTTTTTGACTTGGTTTGATTCCTCTTCAACCATTTCTAGTTCCTTTTCCTCACTGTCAATTTGTTCAATGATAACTGGCGAGGGTTGAGCATCTACTGTCTGCCCAGATTGTAAATTCATCTCATAAAATTCTGCGGTAGAGATGCCGTATGAAGGTAGGTTGAGGGTGTCAACTTGCTGAGCCCCTTTAGTGTTAGGATTTGGATTGGGTTGGATGGGAATTTGGGGACGAACAGGCTGATTACCTGGAGCCACATTAGAGGGTAACTGGAATTGCTATTGTGGCATTGACTAGGGAAACTGCTCAGGAGGAGAAGGTCCCCGCCAGTTCGGAGCCCACGAGGAACTCAAACTAGCTTGAGGAGCCCATTGCTGCCAAGATGGAAGCTGGTATTGGGGCCACATGGGCAGATAAGGCATGGAATGGGGACCCATATTAAAATTACTAAAACATTGAGATGGATCTGGAAACATACCTTGATTTCCCATTGACGGTCGAGGCTGCCATGGCTTTTTAGGTCCCATAAAGTATAGCTGCTCCATCTCTTCGCCTGTCCCTTGAAAAACTGCTTTCAGTCCTAGCAAGGATGGGCATGAACTTGTCACATGATTCAACTCACAGATTGCACACTCCTCTACAGAGTTTAATGGCATTCCCTTTGTGGGTGTTTCTTCCTGCATGTTGGGCAAAACACAACCATAGTTCTTTCCAATTCTAGCTGTTTCTGTTTTACCTACAGCATGTCTATTTGTTTAGACAAGGTACTCAGGATATCAGTCCTCAGGTTGTCCAACAGATTTCCAATTTCTACTTTTGTGACACCTCCACCAGATACTTTTGTTGATCGAATCCCTTGTTTATTCCTTGCAACTCCCCTTGAGCACTGGATGCACAATTCGCAGATGGTGTCAAAGTTCTCCTTTGATATATCTCCCTTTTCGACTATATTTAACAATTCCAAAGAGTCCTATCGAAAGGCCCGGAGAAGGATAATTTTCAAAATGTCCTTATCTAGGTCAGAGTGACCTGATATCTGCAATGTGTATTTAAAGCACTCCACAAATTCTTCCATATTTTCATCCTCTTTTTGTGTAAACTTGAAAATTTCTTCCTTAATATCCTGTGATTTACAGTAATCGTGGTACTTCTCCAAGAAAGCAGTTTTCATCTCCTCCCATGTTGTGATAGTCCTTCCCCCAAGACCCATAAACCACCACAGGGCTGTCCCTTTTAGCGTAGCAGGGAAGATTTTCAATTTCTGAGCATCCGTTATATAATCATATCCCCGACACACAATGTCAAATTCAAACAAAAACGTGTTGGGGTCTTCTGAAGTAAGCCCATGGAAGCTGGGTAAAGCTGTTAAAGGAATGGGCTTTGTTGGTGCACCAGTCCCAAGATCCCCAATTGGGAAGTCAATAGTAGAGGTTGTAGGTGCCATGAATATCCTCCAATACTCACTGGGGATTTCGGCAGGCTCTGCAGGAAGGGCTCTTATCACAGGGGTTTGAGTTGCCTTAACAACACTCCCTCTATCCTTTGGTGATAGAAATGTCCCTACAAATTCTTCCTTCCTGTCACAGTGGCTTGACCCTTTAGACCTCCTCTCTGCAACTTCTTCTTCCCTACTAGGATGGACTGTTTCCTCGGATGTTTTACTTGCAACTTCTTCTTCTTTTGTTACGAGCAATGATACCCCTTTATCAAGTGTACTGCTACTTGTCTCTCTGGCTGCTGGAAGGGTTTGTTGTATCAAATCAGTAGGGGGTGTTGTGGATAGCACTGGTTGATCTATAGATTGTCCCTCATATCTTGTCCGCGCACCTGGCCTCATAGCTTCATGGGAAGACGCCTCTGATTCCGCTTTTGCAATGATTTATTGGATATAAGTATTCCTTCCCAAATCCTATCCTCCCTTCTTTGGGGATCTCCCTCTGCCCCTCTTATTTGGCTCTCTGTTCATACAAATTGATATGATGAAAGATGTTGATACCAAATCTCAGTGCCCAAGACTTGGAGTAGGGCGTCAAAATACCATTCCCTCCCCAGGATGAGAGATCATGTTGAAAGGAAAACAGCTAACAGAAAATAAAATAGGAACCTAGGGTTCAGGGCCTGGAGCAGGGCGTCAAAGGACTCCTCCCTCCCTAGGACAAGAAGCCAAACAAGAAAATAACACACATGCAAGAAAACCTAACACTTCAAGACCTGAAGTAGGGCGCCAAAGGACCCCTCCCTCCCCAGGGTGAGAGATTGGGTTTCTCAAAACCAAAACAACAAAGATGCTGGAAAAATCTAAGCTCAGGGCCTGGAGCAGGGCATCAAAGGACTCCTCCCTCCCCAGGACGAGAGATCAGCACTAATAAAATAGGAAAACAATAAAAGCACAAAACAAAAGAAATGCCTATGCTCAGGACCTGGAGTAGAGTGAGAAAGCTCGTTCTCTCCCCAGGATGAGAGGTTGACCCTCTGGTTGATACAGATTTTGTCTTGCACCTTGTTAGCCTCCCTGACAATGATGCCAAAATGTTGGTGTCCAGGTATGAACAAATTATTCACCCCCTTTCCTACATTAACTTATCAATCCGGCTGCATATTCTTTTCAAGGTAACAGGCAACGTATATGTAGGGGAAAGGTTACAATCTGTCATTGACCAAGGGTTCGTGATTACAAAATCAAAGCATTGCTGTAACATGGATAAAAAATAAACTACATTACTTAAAAAGGCATTCACAATAATATAAAGAAATCTGTAACAACAAACAAGAAATGCATGCAGTAATGAAAAACACACATAACAGGAAAACACACAGCAACTGATCAGAAGAGCGGGCCCAACTCTGTGATCAGGGCTGCGTTACTCAAAGTGAAAGATAGAACATCAAAAAAGGTTGTATTTTATTAATCTAAAAAATGTTGTTACAATACAGATCAGGGTCTGGCTAACCCCTCATACAGGAATGACCCGTATTTTATCCAGTACAAAGGGGAATAACATCTCTCCCCAAAACCTGGCAACTATATGCCCAAAAATATACATTAGTTCAACACAACACCAACGCCGAGAGAGCAAGAACATAAATGATCCAAAACGGGTTAAGAATAGTTGCAAATCGGTTATGCTATTTCATTGTGGTCGATCAGCTGTTGTGAATCACAAAACTATTGCGATATGTCACGAGGTCAACACCTGTGCTCCAGAATCTGTAGTCATAACATGTTTTAGTGGTTCACATAGGCAAAACCCTCATGAATCTACTTGATTAATTAAATATTCCAAGAGACGAAGAAAGAGGAATTACCTCATAGTTTTAACATAGTAAATATATGTGAATGAATACAAAAAGGATGAAAAGAGGAGTGGAAATGCAGGAAAAAGATAGGTTGATTTGGTGCCCAACACCCACTTGACTCTATGACTACTTTGCCCTTGCCAACCTGCTGCAATAATTTGGTTTTCTCTTTTTCCATGATCAATTGCTTCACTTTGAGCTGACTATTCTCCTGTTCAAGGAATGAAATGATGTACCTTTCTCTCGCCATGTTGACTTTGAGCTCTTTGATCTGATAGTCTTTATCTTTGATCATCTGCTGCATGCTTTAAGTCTTATCCTCTGCCTCTAAATAAACCATCACAAATTCATGTTCAACCATGTCCTTATATTGCGCTGTCAATCCCTGTTTTGTTGATGTAGAAGGCTTGGCCCCTTTCTCACCATGAGAAGCAAACACAAGCCTCTTCCCTCTCTTGTACATCTTAGTCACCTCAGGCTTAGGTTCTTTGGTTCTTTCAACTGGTTTGCTAGAGGACCCCACTTCCATTTGTTGTGTTGGCATGCTAGAGGGTTGAGTTGCTACAATAGCTTCATGCCATTTCATGGCTGTTAACAAAATAGTTTCCCAAGTCATACCATTCTCTACAAGTTGATGAAGTATTATAGTCTTGATCAGACTATGATGAAACAGTCTAGGGTAGTGCTCCTTGTTCTTCATCTGAATCCTCTCTGACATTTTGGCAATGCTCCTACATAGGTAGTTGCACATATTGAGTGGCTTCTGAGAGGTAAAGTGCATTAGGAGGCGAATATGATAAGCATACAATCTAGAGAATCTTCCTTCACATGTAAAGAAATTCATGACAATCTTCATCAAGGGGGCATACTTCTCCAATAAGTACCTGAAAGGCATAACATGAGCATGTTTTTCCTTGTATGGTGTTTTCAAGAAGGGTCTATAATACTCAATATCTAGGCTCATCCCCTTGAACCAATATTCACCATTATCTGGTAGCCCTGTAGCAAGTGAAATGGAGGCCACTGAAAAAGTGAATTCAACACCAACAATAACAACACTTTCACCTTTCAGCTGAGTTTCCAACCAATATATCCACTGCTCATTGAATCCTACTTCACTCACCCTTTTGCAGAAATCCAAGCAATTAACATCTTCAAAGCACTGTTTGATAAAGGGAGATGAGTTGATTTCTCTTCAATTTGATGGCTCATATATGAGGATTTTCCCTCCCTTGTGATGTCTCTTCCTCTCTGGTGAATATTCTACTTCCATGATGACAGAAACCCTAACAACAGGAAAATGAGAAAAACTGTGAGGTATGAGTGGAAAGTGGAATGATGGGTAGGTTACGTTTGATGAAATGGTAAACAAGGTTTGAAAGAGGTGGATATGAGCTATGGACAACTGATGAAAATGAATGAAAAAGCAATGGATGAATGATATTCTTATGAGAAGGAAAGAACAAAGTTTTTAGTGAAAGTGCCCAAAACCCCCAGGAATGAACTAGGGTTTCACTTTTAATGAGGTAAACTTATATTTTGAGGTTGATTGAGTGGTTTACATACTTTACCTAACATGTATAAAGGTGTAGGGAAAGATTTTACATGTTAAAAATCAAGAAATGAAAATGGCCATCATCAACCCTATCATTTTTCATGAAAAACTCACTACAAAACCCTAATTGGAGAAATCTTTGGCATGAAATGATTTTGAAAAACAAGAAGTAAGTGGAGTGATGTACTTACTTGTAGCCTAGCTTAGGATGCAATGAAATTAGGTTAGCAAGCTTTAAAATTGGTTTTGGGAGAGATTCAGGCATTTTCTGGACACTCTGGCCCAAGCGCATCACAGTTAGCCTGAGCGCACCATAGTGTTCCTGAGCACAACGATAGGCCTCCAAGTGCAACATAGTCTTCCTGAGCGCAACACCTTGAGGTTTTTGCCAATTTTGCCTATGGAAATGATTTTTTCTCTCTTTTGGGTAGGAGAGCTCGATACACAAGAGTGAATGAGAGGTAAATAAGACAAGTTTAGGGCTTTTGAGTTTACATAGGAAAATTAATTTCTCCTTTTAAAAAGAAATGGGAGCCACAAACCTTTGAAAAAATGATTTTTTCACTTTTGAAGATAGAGTCACCTTTAAGGTTGAAACTTGAGTTGTGTTTTCACTTTCCTGAGCATTGGATCTTCTTCTTCTAGAGGTTTTCAAACTAAAAGCATGATGAATTTGTGACAACTCAACAAACCAATGTAAAAGAGCTGCTTGTCATTCTCTATTCACTGCTGGATTTATTCATGATAATGATGGACCTTGGAAACCCTAGCGACATAATGGATGACCTGAAACTGAATGAAATGATGATGATGATTGACTTGCTTTTATTATGAGACCTTCATAGAAATGTGATAGGTGACCAACGTGAGTTATTTTTCAAAATACTAAACTCATTTTTATACTGACCAAATAGTGACCAAATTTTACTATGTAAATCTAGTGACATGAAAATTTTGATTTTGATAGTCCTCACAAGCTTAGTAAAAGCACATTTGATCCAGGTGACAGGCTAACAAGACTGACACTAATAGAAACAAGGTTAAAGAAAGAGTGAGAGAAGACCTTTAAACTACAAAAAAAGTAGAAACCTTAGAGGCACAAAAGAAAAAACTTGGCATATTTATGGAATCTATATTTAGTTTCATAATTCCTTCTCTTGTATATAATTTTTTTTTTATTATTATTTTTTTTTTTTATGTGAGAAGTATTTGTTATCTCAATTCATGGAAATTGCTCAGCGGAAATCCTACAAGGTGACCTCTATAATTCTGGAAGCCTACTTGTTGTGGGGAAAAATGCCTATGCAGGACGATCCTATCCACCTAAGGTGTGACAGTGCCTTAGCAACAAACAGAGACAACTATTCTAGTATTCTTCCTTTATGAATTAAGAATGAAGAGAGATAGATGGACTAACCGGTGTCTTCCGCTTGCCCCTCGATCCAATTCCTCTCCTCTTTGGGTGTTCACAGCTACTTGCCTTCTTGCTTGTCCAGTTTCAACGGGTTCCTGCAAGATCACAAGAGAACAACTACTTGCGACAAGAGAACAGCTACTTGCGACAAGAGAAGAACACTACACAAAGACAGATATTCACATTCATAACTGATTCAGGATTAGAAATAAACCAAATACACTAATGCAATCATACATCAAAGATACATCAGTATATAGGAGGAACCAAGATAGCTTTATTGATGAATAACAAGGTTCAGGAAGAGATACAACCCAGAGGGCTCCAATCCAGCATCTCCTTCCCAAAAAAATGGAATTCTTATCTTCACCTCCCTTCAAAGCATTAAGCACCCAATGATTCCAGTCTCAAACCAACAACAATTCTTTGCAATAACAAAATTCCAGCCTCTAGATCTCATGGAGGAGAGATCCATATATAGATGTTTGGAGAGAGGATGAGTCAGCTTGAGATCTGACTAGTGTCCTCTCCCTCTGTCAGTTCTTGAGTCCACTTGGAGGTTCTTGCTTCCACTTGGAGATTTGGAACCTCTTACTCATCACCAGTCGAATTCCCTGAGGCAAGTGTCATTTTGGAAGCTTCCTGGGTTTTGACACCTTGAGAAATGAGCCTGCCACATGTCCACTCTCGCTCAGCGCAGGTAGCCAGTGTTGGCTTTGACATTCAGCGCAGGTAGCTAGTGGAGCCATTGACATTCAGCGCAGACAGCCAGTTGAGCCATTGACATGATCCTGAATTGACTTGTTTTGAGCAGTTTTTGGTGGAGAACTTCTGTGAATTGCTGTGGTTTGTTAGCCTTGTTCCTCTAGGGGTAGGAACAACATGTTTAGGGACTTTGGATCCCTTAGATTATGGACATTTCATGCTCAGTGCTGTAAGGCACAAAAATGTCTATAACACTACTAGAAGTGTAGCAATGGGGATAAAATCTTGTTGTGAGAATTGTATGAACATAGTATACTACTACATCATGATCTTAGGTAGAAACCTAACCATTTTTGGGTGATGTTCAACCCAAAGTTTTTACTTCTTTATTAAATACTCATGCTTAGTAGAGAATTTCCCTATTCATCATTCAGAAGAATCAAGATTGTCACCTTTCAGTTAGAGGTCAATTTCATTAGCCAAGAGCTATCGTCCATTGGCATTATCAATTGGCTAAATCTCCCCTACAAGTAGAACTGATATCCTTTACAAGAATGGAATCCATTAATCGATGCATTAGGAAATTTGAACTTTTGAAGATAAAATACTTGGAAGGATGTAAAAAAATATGGAAGTAGGCTATAATGGATATAAGGAAAATAGATGCACTTAATTTTATGAACCTCCAAGTAACCACCCATATGATCAACAAGTATGTTCAGTGTAGAAGGAGATGTGGGAAAAAATAGATTAGACTTTGGTTCCATTTTCCCTCGATTTGGCTTCCTTCACTAGAGTACCAAAGTGATTGCAACATAGAAGCCATAAGTGAGGCTATCTATTGGCAAGGGATTGAATCCACAGGAGGATTTTACATAACATATGACCATGGTCAAGCTGACTACAACATTAGAAACCTCCATGCTAGGTGCTCTTACTCAAATTCAGATTTGGATTAACTACTTGGTTGCATGAGAACATGCAACAGTTTTAGTTGGGGGGATATGATGGCACTTAAAATGCCATATTTTCCACACATATTTACCTCCTTTATTGACCACTTTTATTCATCATACTATTATCCTAAATCCTACCTTGACTTTGAATAATACATTTTTTCCAATGTACATTTTCTCATGAATTATTTCATTTCAAGCAATTATACTAGTGTGTTTAGGGGAGAACTAGCCTTTTGGTGCTTTCTAATTAAAGGAATAATGAGATGTTGCACCATCGTCACATAATTTTCATCATCAATTTTCATTGTTGTTACATAATTATGTTTTTATATATGATATGATGACCTACCAAGTGGATGATGCATCGTTTGGAAAATGACAAGGTTGTTAGTTTGGGACAACTTAACCACACCAATTGACCAAGATTGCTCCAACACATATTAACCAACATCGTGACCAGATGATGTGGATGCCTAGCTTTTGATTGTAATTTTTATCTATCTTTAATGAGTTGTTGTAATGAGAATGAGATAGCCTAAGAATCATAGATTCTCATGGCTATCCTCAACTCTCTATGTTAATATAGGAAATCAAAGAATTATATAAATACTATATTCAATGTGGGTAGGGGAGGAATATTTGAATGCAATTTTGATACTTTATTACGAATTAATAAAGAATACTTTTTTTATTTTCCTATGCACTTTGTTTCCATGACTAAATGTTGATTTAAGTTCTAGTTGCTACTATAACTTTTGCCCAATACCTTAGCTAAGGATGTAGGGCCCCTCCTTAGCTAGTTACTACTATAAAATAGTTTAGGTTAGTATTTGTCCATTTCAACTAAGTTCCTATCTATATACAAGATATTTAATTATTTCTTTCTTTCTGCAAGCCTAATTAACTTCTGATTATAGCAATTCCAATTCATGCTTGTATTTGTATTTATGATATAATTTTATTACATTTATATTTAGTGGCACAATTGTCTCTGTTCTCTTAGTTTACAACAACATGAATGTGATTAATGATTAATTGTACATAGAGTTACAATATATTCATATGGTGAAGGGTTAGAACATACTTGTAAACATAATCACCAATTAGATTTTACTTTCATGCATTTTCCATTTCGTGTGTGTGTGTGTGTGTCATTTCTTTCATGCAAACAAGTTGGAATTTACTTTTTTTCTTTTTCCAACCAAGGGTTATAGTATAGAGGCTTCCTATTTGAGTTGGGTTAAATTAGGTTTGTTTTCCTATTTTCATCCAACTAAGGGTTACAACAAAGTGGCTTCATATGGCAACTAGATTAGATTAGTTTTTTCTTTCCCACATTTCTTACGTTTTCCAATTGGGGGTTATAACAGAGAGGCTTCCTATGTTGGTTGGACTAGATGTATTATCATTGTCAAAATAGTCTAGTATAATGACTCTACGAAAAGTGTCCTATAACCCCTACCTTGCAATCAATATCTCCCACTAGAAATTCATAACCTGGAGTAGTAGTAAATGGATTTTCTTGGCATACACAATGCATCATAGTTCACGTATCTAAATGTGTAAAGTTAAATATTTTTAACAATTTGCAAGTTAAATTTATATGTGTTTTGGGTAGAGGATTAGTTTATTAAACACATATACAAGTAAATTTTAACCAAATTTTACAGCCAAACAGAGAGAAATAAGCATATCTGAAACACATAACACAAAGCATGATAAAGGAGGTCACCCCTCTCTCGGGCTACATCTCTTGGTCCAACTTCCAATGCAGGGCCTCTTTAATTAAAAATGCTCAAAAGTGTGTTTACATGCTTTACACAACTCAAATAGCAGAACTTATTTCTCCAACGGATTGAGCACTGTCAAAAACCCCTATTTTGGTTCTTTCTGCACCTCCTTTTGGCTAGAAATTGAGTAAGATATGTGTATTTCTCCATTTCTCCTAATTCGGTTACCAACCATCCTCCAATTCAGCCTAAACCTAGCTCGAGCACCCCAGGTTTCTCTGGTGTATGGTTCGTGGTGGGCGCCGTGACCATGGGGCTGGGGCTAAGCCCTGGCCCACGATCCCACCCTTTGGTCCTCTTGGGTGCAGTGACCAGGGCTGGGGCTTCGCCCCGTCCCTACCCCCAACAATGGCAACGTTAAAATTTAAATACATATGCTCTTCTATCTATGTCAAGTAACATTTTAGCGGAATTGATGAAGATCTTACTTGGCCTATGTGATGTCCTGTGTTAGATTCTCGATAGGGGTAGTTTGGCCTCATAACAAAAATTTTCATGGTGAAGAGGAGGCCACGTGGCAACCACTGATTGGTCCACGTGCCTCTCTCTATTTGGTCCATCAAAACAACCCATTGACCAATGAAATCAAACCAAATTCAAACCAATCACGTTGTACCAAGTGTCAGCCATTCATTGACTGATGGAGGACCAGTCAACGTGCCAAGTCATGGCCCAATCAGTGTACAGACTACTCACTGGGCATCCTTGCAACCCAATTTCCAAAACATTTAGTTGTTTTCCAATTCGATCAGAACACAATTCTAGAGCATCCGATATCGGTTTTGAGTGAAACGAATTGCATTGGGTTCATATCACCGAGATATATCCAGTCGTTAAGGTTTTGAGCACTGTCGCACACTTTGAATTTTGAGCAATGTTTTGATCCACCAGATCATTTGCAAGTTCCACATAAGCTATGGGTTGAAAATTAAATGCACAATCTCTTAGTTGTCATTCTATGCTATTAGAAAGGTAATTAAAAGGCCTATTACAATCAACCTCCAGGTATCTTTCCTTTGTTCATGTCTATAGGGATGAAATAAAAGAAGCAAGCAAGCATTCCAAAGAAAGGTTATAGTTGCAAGAGGGCACATGGGAAATTATTGAATCCACTCAAGGAAAATCTTCTTCTTATTTTTATGGACCCTAGTTTTAAATTCTCCACTTTCTTGGAGATTTCAGAACCATGATACTTGAAATTACAATATTTCTTGGAGATTCTGGAACCATGATACTTGAAATTACAATATTCTCAATATTTTTGGGAAGGATGGATATATATATATATATATATATATATATATATATATATATATATATATATATATATATATATATATATATATATATATGAGAAATAATGAAGCTAATTTTTTTTGTAAGTTTTTATGTAAATAATATGGGCTATGGTTGGAACCAAGAATTCTTTTTGAAAGTCTATGTGGATGAGCAAGCTTTATTCTTTTGGGTATATGCTCCATAGGGGATTCTGTCAATGAACCTCTGAAATATCACGTGCGTTCATGGCATACTAAACAATACCCCTAATTTGACTACATATTTGGAAATGACTCTAAAAATCACATTATTTAACCCCCTACCAATACGAACCCAATACACTTTCCCAATTAAAAAAACCCCTATTTTCACTAGATTCTCAGGGTATCCATTTTTTCATTAACATTTTTTATACCCCTTTATATTTTTCATTAACTTTGCGCTCCATTTTTTATACCTTCCAATATAAAAACCCTTTACCCCCTATATATCCCCGAATACATTATGGCATTCTTTCCTCAATATATATCCCCCAATATGAACCTACCTCGTATGATATTGCATATTGCTCCCCGAGTGAATCCCCCCGTGATATGCTCAAAGAATGAAAGTATCTCATGAAGATTAATTATGTTTTCTAGTATTTGGCTTCATGGAGTAGTGTGAATTGTGAAATACCATCTCTCTTACACCTTTTTATAGCTAGCACTATCTCCATTTTTGGAAAATACAATAAAATATGGATCAATGACCTTAAGAGTTTCTCTATGTTTCTTTTGGATTAAAAAAAAAAACAACAACAACAACAACTTAAATTAAATTAAAAAAAAAAAATTAAATTTAAAAAAGCGTAAACATATTTCATTGAATAACAATGGGAAAGGAAGAAATTACCCATCAAATAACCATGCAAATGGAAGAAATGTAACAACACTAAGGTCATGTATAGTTATGAAATGTTTGTTGGAGGATTGGTTTGCTACATAAGCATCTAGTGACACAACAAGAACAAATCATTATGTTTACACTTCGATACGTTTGAATATAATCTACATGCCATGCTGAGGCTGTAGTGTAACCATGGCGATGGGAGCATGCTTGTATGCCGATGAAAGAGTGAATGAGAATCTCTGTAAAATCATAGCTAACACAGTCTTGGTCTCCAACAAGACCAAATTTTGGCCAACACATGTTCTTAGACCAAATGGTAAAAAAGCATTCGGGTGAGTGGCTGCCTTTGAAGGACCATCTACAAATCTTTCTGGCTTAAACATGTTTGCATCTAGCCCCAGAACTTCTCACTATGATGCAATCCCAAATATGAGAAACTCAAGAGTGTGCCTTTTGGGAGTGAGAATGGGCTCAGCTTCGTCTCCCTGTTTGCTTCTTTTATTATCGAATGCACAGGTGGATATAGCCGTAGAGATTCATTTATAACCATAGTCATCTGCCAGCCAGAAAAACCAGACAATCGTCACTAGGCTAGCTTAAATCAGAAATAATCATTCCTGAACCCGGAATGGATTCCTAGTGACGCTTAGTTGGTAGGGTTGAAATCAAAGTTACCAAGCTCGCTTGGAAAATGATTCTAGAACCTGGTAGGGTGAGATTTGACTTTGAATTTGGTAAAATACGAGATTCAAATTAAATTTGGTTTGAAATTTGGTAGGAATTTCTGAGAATCAAAGTTTAAGTTATGTAATTTACAAATTTTCAAATTAATGGCCAAGGTCAAGGTTAAAAAGTTGAGTCCATTTATTTATTAAAATACATTTTATTTTAAACCATAAGAAATTTTAATCAGAAGGACACTTTTATCCATTGATGTTGGGAAAAGTTTTAGCTTTCAGATGAAAACTGGCTATATATTATATAGGTCTATACCAGAAAATTTATAGCTTTTAAATCATAGCTGGCTATATGGTATAAAGATCTAAACCAGAAGGACAATTTCAGGAAAGATGTAGACACTTTTGAGCTTAGGAACAAAGCAAACATCCTTCCTCTTCTTGGTTGTGCAGGGAGCTAACACTCGTGTGGCTACGCTTTGGTTCTATGATATATCATTGTTGATTCACATATATATTCAGTATTAAATGAAGACTCTTACGAACAAAAATGGTTGCTGAAGTTTTGTTGATTGACAGAACCCAAGAATATGGAATATGTAATTGGTTGCATGATATATCATTGTTGATTCACATATATATTCAGTATTAAATGATGACTCTTACGAACAAAAATGGTTGCTGAAGTTTTGTTGATTGACAGAACTCAAGAATATGGAATATGTAAAATGAAATGGAAAATTGTCCTTAACTGTCTTGATTTATTGAGATGGGGAAACAAGAACTTGGTATCAATAACTAATATGTTTTATATCCTTAAATAGGACAAAAATGAAAAATAAAAAGAATGATTCATGGGTAGTCTGAAATACTATCTCTCTTACACCTTTGTATAGCTCACACTATTTCCATTTTTGGAAAATACAACAAAATATGGATCAATGAACTTATGAGTTTCTCTATGTTTCTTTTGGATATTTCACTTGACACATAACTAGATTAGTTATGTTTTTGGTTTTTGGCTTCATGGGGTAGTCAGAAATACCGTCTCTCTTGCAACTTTTTATAGCTCGCACTATCTCCATTTTTGGAAAACACAACAAAATGTTTATCAATGAACTTACAAATTTCTCTATGTTTCTTATGGATATTTTACTTGCATATAACTACCTCTCCATAAACGAGGTCACAACTAGGAGATTTGACCCATGATTAATTTCATTAGCCTAACTTAATTCTTCATTAAGCTCTTTCTATCTAATAACATTTTTTATTCAATCAACTTGAATTTAAATTGTAAAATAAAAAGTATAAAATGGTAAACCCTTAATTAAGTGGAATAAAAAAAATATACTTTGATTTAATTTAGAAACAAAACTAAAATATCATTATCATACCTAAAATGTATCTCGAAATTTAATAGCAATTTTATTTTATCAACTTAGTAATTTTATTTATTCAACTTAAATTTAAATTTGTAAAATTTGTTTTATCAAAAGCTAAACCCTTAATTGAATAGAATAATTTTTTTTATAGTATGATTTAGAAAAATAAAATAAAACAACTTAAAAATTATATCATTTTCCTTAAAGTTTGTTTGTGGTCTTTTATGTATAGAAATATATTTTAATTTAAAAATATAAAATACAAAATCTTTAATTTTCAAACATGGTACTAACTTCTAGAATATCGGTTGAGTGAGATCACATTCAATTGTATTTTATATTTTAATTAAAAAACCTAACATGTAAATTTTTTAATTTAAAACCTAATACTAACTTGTAATTTAAGTAAGACTATATATACACTATTATCATATTTATAATATAAGTAAAAAAATATTAAATTCTTCATATTTATGTTTCAATGCTAAATTTTGTCTTTTATCTTTTATATATGAACATCGTTTTAATTTAAAAATATAAATTATTATTATTATTATTATTATTTTAAACATTATACTAACTTCTAGAATATGACTTAGTTAAAATAAAATTCATATTCATTTTTTAATCTTTAATGTATTCTATATTTTAATTCAAAAATATAACATATATAATTTTTAATTTAAAACATAGTACTAACTTGTAGTTTAAGTGAGACTACATCTTTAAATCTTAAACATTTTTTATATTAAGCAAAGTCTTTCGATAAAAATCATATAAGAGAAATTTTTGGCTGATGGTTTCGAACCAACAAGTGTGGTTCAATGATGAACCACACTTGTTGGTTTGAAACCTGTTGGCCAAAAATTTCTCTTATGTGATTTCTATTGAAAGACTTTGCTTAATTCATTATGGATCACAGAAGCTTGAATACATAAATTTCTTATATTTTTAATTTAAAACATAATTATACTTTGAATGAGAACACATCTATATACATCTTTCAATTCTAAACATAATTTTTAATTATACACTAATATTTTTACTTAAAAAATAAAAATACAAAACTTTTAATTTAAAAAATTTATTAATAACTTCTAGATTATAAATTAAATATTCATAGTCACTTTTCACATTCGCTTCTAAATCCAGTTTTTTATTTGAAAAAATATAAATACAATTTTTTTCATTTAAAAAAATTGACGAAAATTTTTAAAATGTGATTTAAATATTCATAATTAACTTTCAACCTTAGTTTTCGAAAGAGGGACATGGAATGACAATTATGGGCAAATTGTTCCACTTTTCTGATAGGAAGACTGTCAGTTTTATATACACTATTTGTAATTAGCAAGTTGACGCTACCGTTTAGAACACGTAGGTTATCAGTGTGGCACTTTAGAGTAGATTGCAAGTCAGCGGTTTGGTGCACTTTTGGGTTCCAGCTTAGTCTATAAATTTGAAGTGTCTTTCATGGATACAGAGAACTATAGGTACAGAGTAGTTGTGTGAGGTTTTGATGATGGATATTGAGATTAAAAGCAGTGTTGAAGCATTGGTTGCTATTTTAGTTGTTTTGTTTGGGATCTTACTGGTTAACCTCTTTAGAGACCTCATATGGAAGCCTTATGGATTTAAAAAAGCTTATACAGACCAAGGAATAAGAGGTCGGCCTTACCGGATACTCATTGGGAGCGGGCCAGAGCAGAGGAAGCTTCTCAGGGAGGCTCATGCACAGCCTATGCAGAATATTTCTCATGATATTGTTCCTATAGTCATGCCACACTACCATACGTGGTGTCAAATATATGGTTCTCTAATTTATTCATTCTCTTTTCCTTAGAGACTTCTTTTACTTTCATATGTTGCTCTGGTAGTTATTGGCCTGCTAAAATCTACAACATATACTTTCTGCTAGTTATTGGCCTGCTAGAGTTTTGCAATAGTGTCAAGGTTGACACAGGGATTGCTAAACAGTTTGAAATCGATGTTTGATTGGGTAATTTGTTTGTCTTCAGGAGATACCTTTTTCTACTGGTATGGAATCCGTTCAATCCTCTACATTGCAGAACCAGAACTAATGAAAGAAGTTCTATCAAACAAGTTCGGGCACTATGAGAAGCGGACACCCAGGCCTCTTGTACTGGCTCTGCTCGGTCAGGGACTGGCCACCATAAAGGGATTGAAGTGGGTTCACCACAGGAGGATTGTAAACCCTGCCTTCAATATTGATAAACTTAAGGTTTGGACTCTTGAAACGTCCTGCAAACACAGTAGCAGTATAATAAGATTTGATAATGGATTGAAGATTTTGGCAATAGAGAATCACCTTATATGTTTAGGATTATTGAACATAGGTATGTTGGTCAGATCTTGCAGGCCACCATGAGAACGTGGTGTCTAATAAGGACGGAGTTAAGAAATCTAAAATTGACTGAAACTGAAAAGACTTGTCAATTGGAGAAAATTTTATACATGGCCATTTGATATCTTATTTTTAAGTGTTTTCCTCTAGCCTGTCAAATTACATTTTATATGCTGTGAATTTGCCCATCTCTACTAATCAAGGATTTGCATTAGCTAGACTGTTTGTTAGAGATTCTCTGAGCGTTGGAGCCTTATATAGTTCAAATGAATGACAGACAATGGTGAAGAGAATGGCTGGTTGCACTTCAACCATGCTCAATAATTGGCAAGAGATGGTGGCTCAGGCAGACTCTCATGGCAAAGAAATTGATGTTCATAAAGAATTTATAGCACTAACAGCAGATATCATATCCCATACTGCGTTCGGTAGCAGTTTCAATGAAGGAAAAGAAGTATTTCAATTGCAGAGAGAATTAGAAAAAATGGCTATTGAAGCTGAACATTCTATCTTGATCCCTGGAAGCCAGTAATTACAATATATTTATCTTTGAATTATATAGTTTTGCATGTGACTGCAAGTTCATGTGTACTTCTGCTTATGTCTTCTTTTAACATTCTTTGGGTGCTGCTCTTTTATGGGTCAGTGCCATAATCCTTAGATCTCTTACTTTTGCACAAGGGTCTACCAAGTGGTACACTTAGTCAATAGAGCTTTCGCACAAGTATAATGCTTCTTAGTACTTATAATTAAGGATTGTGGACTGACATTCGGTGGGTTTTTTCAGATATATTCCTACAAGCAAGAACAGGTATGCATGGCAGATTGATAGAAGGATTAGAGAAATCCTAAATTCTATAATTCAAAGAAGGTTGGAGCCCAGAACAACAGTAACCAGTCAGGTTGACTATGGAAATGACCTTCTTGGAATCATGATGGCTGCCAACAAGAAGGAATTGGGTGGCATTCAAAGAAATCTAACGTTAAGTATGGATGAAATTATGGATGAATGCAAACTATTTTTCTTTGCAGGCCATGAGACATCTTCCAATCTGTTAACCTGGACAGTATTCTTGCTTGCAATAAACCTGGATTGGCAGGAAATATTAAGAAAAGAAGTTAACAGTATTTGTGGCACGGGCATACCAGATGCAGACATGCTTAGCAGGATGAAATCAGTATGTATTCCATCACTTTTTTCATTCGATTTGTTGATTATTTCTCATTTAAGGTAGCCTAGTGACTGTGGTCTGTTTTCTTTTTTTTTCTGGCTGGCAGATGACTATGGTGTTAAATGAATCTCTACGGCTATACCCACCTGCGCATTCGATAATAAGAGAAGCATGCAAGGAGATGAAGCTCGGCCCGTTTTCACTTCCAAAAGGCGCACTCTTGAGTTTCTCAATTTTGGGAGTGCATCACAGTGAGAAGTATTGGGGTCCAGATGCAAACATGTTTAAGCCCGAAAGATTTGCAGATGGTCCTTCAAAGGCAGCTACTGATCCGAATGCCTTTTTACCATTTTCAATGGGTCCAAGAACATGTATTGGCCAAAACTTTGCCATGTTGGAGGCCAAGACTGTGTTAGCTATGATTTTGCAGAGATTCTCATTCAGTCTTTCACCTGCATACAGGCATGCTCCCATCGCTATGGTTACCATACAGCCTCAACATGGCATGCAGATCATATTTAAACGTATCCAAGTGTAAACATAATGATTCCTTCATGTCGTATCACTAGATGCCTACGTAGCAAACCAATAATCCCAGAGACATTTCAAAACCGCGTACCCAAATATGGAGGACATGACCTTTTTGCTGTTCCATTTTTTCCCTTTGTCAATACAGTGTCTTTTTAAAATAAAAATAATGTTAAAGGTTAGATAAAAATTGTTTTTCATGAAAAATGAAATATGGAAATAATATAATATGAAAATAATATAATATTTTGTTTAGGAGTTATCAATTCTATTAAGATAAACCAACTATATATATTTATAATTATATATAATAATAATATAAGTATATAAAAAAGATTTAAGAAAACTATACATATTTATAATTATATATAATAATAATACAAGTATATAAAAAAATATTTAAGAAAAAATAATAAAAATAAAAATAGTGTTAAATGTTAAATAGTAATTGTTTTTCATGATAAATTAAATAGGAAAACAATATGATAATTTTATTTTATTTATTTATTTATTATTTTTTTTTTTGGAGTTATCAATTCAATTAAGATATGTTATTTAAGACGAAACAACTATATATATTTATAATTATATATAATAATAATATAAATATATAAAAAATTATTTAAGAAAGCATATATATATATATCTATATATATATATATATATATATATATATATATATATATATCTTAATTACGAATTATTTAAGTGTTGAGAGGGATCAAATTTCTTAAAGTGCAAAACATGTAAATTGTCTGTATTCTTAGAGATTCGATCCTGTGTGTATTTTTAAATTTTAGTTTTGAATGCATAAATGGATCCAGTGACTTCAAACCTTATTGGGCACTTGCATTATGTAGACTACACAATTTAAATTACAATTCTACATATGTTTACTACACCTTAGACAAAATTGACAAAAAAATATACCTAAAAAGTGGTCAAAATGTAGAAGAATAAGACTTATAAATGTTTTAACCATAAATATTTTTTTATTATTAACTATGGATACATATATACATACATATATATGAAATTGATAGCCCCGAGAGTTAAATTGAGTGCTCAAATCTTCATAGCTAAAGCACCTTTGCTATTGAGAGGTCAAGGGTTCAACTCTCGGGTCAGGCTACCCTTCCTTTGGGTGAATATTTGTATCAATTGACCGACCTTAATGTCCATGAAGCAGATAGAAAAAAATATATATGAAGTTGATATTGAAATAAATTAGTTAACATGGATATTCAAATAGTTTATATAAGTTTTACATTAAATATATAATAACTATCCATCTTTATCACACAAAAAGTCAAAACATAAAATGTTTTTTTCATTATATTATTTTTCTCTAAAGTTGTATAAAATTAAGTTACTTTAAATGGACATTGACATATTTTTTTATTGTAAAGAGTCGAGGGCAAATATTTTTACCACATTTGAGTTATTATATCAATAACAAATAGATAATTAAATATTGTCACATCTCCATCATACAAGATTATAATATTTTTAATAAAGCTATCTAAACATGTGTGTTATTTTCTGTTTTTTTTTTGCTAAGGCAAGAGCGGATCCTTCTATTCAGTTAAAAAGGAGAAATACTGTACAAATGGCAACCTCGGCTGTGAGGCCCACCAAAATGACAGGCCCACCCCAACCCATGGTCGCAAGATGACAAAGTGAACCCAAGGATGTGAGCCCACCCAATCAAACAAGTAGTCCAAAACTGACTGTTGGATTCTAAGCTGAAGATCCAGCGGGTGAAAAACATATCGGGTGGCCAACAAGCTCACCTTTTAACAAACACTTCGGACCCGATGAACCCTGTAAACCATAATTTATAATCGTATCACATCCATTTTTGACATAACTGGCAATCACTTTTACCTCCCGAAATCCACCAATTGCGGGCGATTCCTGTGACGTTGTGCAAACAGCTCGAAACATAACAACTGTTTCGGACCCACCAACATGCACACTCATTCTTGGCCGTAGATTATCGTCATTTGATCCAACGGTTAGGGATCATATCGCTCGGACTAAAAGCCCTGATAGTTAGCGCGCGATGAGGGCGGTAATTCCTCCCCACCCTTAGCCACGTGTCGCGAGGTGAGTGGAATCGCTCCCGATTGTGAAAAACCACTTCTGGCTTAATGAGCATGCGATAAACTGGAAACCACCCTGAGGGAAGTAAAGCTGTCATAGGAATACAAGCTGGGGTTTTGCACATGCCAAGAAAATCTGAATTCCAGCACATGGGCCAAAGAAAGATGAAGATCCCGCCTTCCGGCCAGCCCTCTGAGACTGCTGGTTTGCTATTACCTGGGTTAAGGAGGCCAATATAGACTTGCATCCTAAAAAGGACCTCACTTAAGTCGTAACATTTCATAATGAATCTAGATCAACGAGACCCCGTCTCTGTGGCTCTATTTTGGAAAATTCCTGATGCTGCTGTCAGTCGTTGATGGCCCTGGATGAGCATTCCTCCTTCAACCTGTCATCTGTTATCTCCTCCCACCAGCAGCACAAGTCGATATGCTTATTTCGTACTCCCTCATTTGCAAGCTAGTCCACCACTTTGTTGGCTTCCCTGCGAACATGCACCAACCTAAGAGTTCTCAGCCTTTTTAGGTGCACTTGGATTCTTTGGTAGACTTGCAGAAGCCGCCAGTGTTCTGAGATTTTCTCAGGAGTAGCGCCAACATTTATCCTCTTCACTGATTTAATGACTAATTCGAGTCAACCTCAATGATGACATTGTGAATGTTGTACTTGAGCAGTATTTCCAGGCATAATTCCATCACCATGAGCTCAGCCATATTGTTTGTTGCTTTTCCTAGATAACTATGGAAGATGACTTGTATGTTTCCTTCCTCGTCCCTCAAGACCCCTCCATAACTAGCTTCTCCCGGATTCCCTTTTGAAGCCCCGTCTATGTTAAATTTTAAAAATCCATGAGAAGGGGGTTGCCAAGAAGACTTATCTGCTGAGGTATTCTTGTTAATCTGCATAGAACCATGAGGGGGATGAACCTTCAGCTCTAAATTCGCCAATATTCTGGCCTCTCTTTGACCGACGGGTTTGCTAGTGGCTGCATCTCCCAGGATATGAACAGTCTCTTTGAGTTGTTTAAGGATTAGCTTAAGGATGTAGCTCACCAGACACACTTTCTCCTTGAAAATCCTATTGTTGCGCTCCTTCCAGACATTCCAGATTATGAATCCTGGGATCAGCATCTAGGCAGAGTTAATGATCTCATTATCCGAAAAAAAATTTGGCCAATTCTTCAACGTAGTAGTGATGTCATTAATATTTCTGTCTGTCTGCTTGAAGACTTCTCCAACCCATTTCCAAAGTATTGTACTGAAAGTGCATCTCTTCAGTGGATGATTTGTAGTTTCTTCCTGTTTTCTACATAAGTGACATCTTGAGGGGCTAACAAAGCCTCTTTTTCTGAGGTTCTCCCATGTCAGAATCTTGCCCTATTGAACTAGCCACTTGAACAGTTTGACTTTCATCCAATTAGGATTTTCACAGATTTCTTTCGACGTCTTATCAGTGTTTGGAAGGTTAAGCCCTGCGTCTATTCTTTTGGCTTCCTTAAGGTTGAAGAGACCAGTCTTGTTCTTTCCCCATCTTAGTTGATCGTTCAAGTTTGAGTTCAAGATTTGTCTCTTGTCTAAAAGACCTTGAAGGGATATAGCTTGAGTATATAGCATGACCATTCCATTGTAATCTGGAAGTTTCCATGTTATCCATTTTCCATTGTTCCTTGATTGGTCCCAATAGTCACTTACCCACTTTAGTCCTTTGTTGATGGTATCGGTGTGAATGTCTGCTAATTCTTCACTTCAGAGATTGTCCTCCTGCCACCAATTATCCTCCCAAAACTAAGCCAGGTTTCCATTTCTGATCTCCCAAAAGCTGTGGTTTTGGACTATGGCTCTATTCTCCCATGCCTTGTTCCAAATTGCAGAACCTTTTACTTGTCCTGACATTCTGATAAGATTTTTCTCCTGCCATTCACTAGCATATTTGTGCTTCCAAAGTTTTGCCCAGGGGGCTTGTATTTCTTTCAGCCATCTCCACCAGATTTTGGCACCAAGAATTCTGTTAAGAATTCCTAGGTCATGAAGACCCAAGCCACCATGGGACTTAGGTTTGCATACTCTATCCCATGCCACAAGGGCCCATTTCTTCTTTTCTTCACCTTTCCTCCAAATAAAATCTCTCTGAATGTTTCTTATATTAGTAATTACACCGGCTGGTGCTGGAATGGTAGATAGCATATAGATAGGGATACTTTGGAGGACAACCTTAGTGAGAATCAGTCTCCCTGCTAGATTCAGTGCTCTATTTGTCCATTTACTAATCTTATCTTTTAGCTTGTTAAGAACAGGCTCCCAGATATCCTTGTGAAGCGGTTTGTCAGTGAGAGGAACTCCCAGGTACTTCACAAGCAGTGACTCCCTTTGAAAGCCCAAAATTCTGGAAAGATTTCTTTGAATTGAAATATCCATATTGAAAAAGAAAATCTTTGATTTAGTGAGACTTACCTTTGTGCCTGCTGCCCTAGCAAACTCACTCAGAATCTGTTTGAATGCTTTGGCTTCCTTGATAGTGGGTGTGCCTTGAAGCATAGTATCATCCACAAATTGCTGATGTGTCACCGTGTCCCCCCCTTGAGTGAGTCTCAGCCCCTGAATTCTCCCTTCCTTTTTAGCAGCTATGATAGCTCTTCCTAACCCTTCCATCATCATAATGAAAAGGAAATGAGAAAGAGGATATCCTTTCCTGAGACCTCTAGAAGGCTTGAAAGTTCTGGAAGGAGAGCCATTGAGAAGAATTGAACATATGGCAATGGTAACTAGCACCATAACCCATTTAATCCAATTGTAATCAAAGCCATAGGCTTTTAATATTGCTCTTATGTATGACCAGCTAAGTTTGTCATAGGCCTTTGCTATGTCCAGCTGCATTATAATTCCTTCCTGTTTGTTGGTAATGAGTGAATGAACCATTTCATGTGCTTGAATTATATTATCTACAATGGCTTCCTTCCACATAGCCCGTTTTCTCCTCTGACACTAGGGTTGGGAGGAGAGGTTTGAGACGGTTGGTAATGACTTTGGATATAATTTTGTATATCAAATTGCATAATGCTATAGGTCGAAATTTGTCTGGAGATGTGGCCTTATCCTGCTTGGGGATTAAGGCTATGAAAGATTCATTGAGCGCCTTTAATACTTTCTTAAATCTTCGAGAGTCTTCCACTACCTCCAGGATGTCCTGTTTCACTATCCTCCAACAAACTTTGAAAAAGTCCACATTAAAGCCATCCAGGCCTAGTGCTTTCACATTTTGCATCTCTTTCACAGCTTCCTCAATTTCTTCCTCTGTTACTGGTCTATTGAGATTGAAATTATCTTCTCTGATAACCAATTTAGGGATGTACTGAGTAAATTTTTCTGTAAACTAGTATCTGTCTTCTGAGTTTTCCTGGAGTAGAACCGTCCCCATCTCTTCATGAGTGTTTCTCTCTATTCCATGCTGATCTGTAAGTTTCACAATTCTATTGTTGTTTCTGTGAGCTATGGTGGATCTGTGAAAGAATTTGGTGTTTCTCTCCCCTTCTTTAATCCATTGTACTCTGGATTGTTGTCTCCAGAATATTTCCTCTTGAAGAAATCTATTGCCCCACTCCTGCTGGAGTGACTCTGCCATCTCTTTCCTTTCATTTTTATAGCCTTCTGTGATAAGAATTTGGTTTATTTCCTTTAGTTTCTTTTCCACCTCTCCTTTAGCTTTGAATATGTTACCAAATTTCTTTTTATTCCACTCTTTGAGTCTACCTTTAATGTGTTTGAGTCTGCTGTGAAGAAGAAACATCTTTGTACCTTGAAGGTGAAGCTCTTCCTTCCACCATTTTTCAATGTTTGTGAGGAAATATGAATGTGTGAGCTAAGCGTTCAAAAACCTGAAGGGGGTGTTCCTTGGTTTGCCAAAAAGAGAAGCTTCCAATTGTATAGGCCAGTGATTTGAACCCCCAAAAGGTAGTATGAGTACAATAATGCTGCTTCCCCTGAGAAGAAGTTCCTCTGAAACCATAAATCTGTCCAATTTTGAGGCCACTTGGGTAGGGCCCCCTCTTTTGTTATTCCAAGTGAAGATTCCATTGCTTGTTTCCATTACGACCAATTTCATATTGGTAATGAAGTTCTGGAAGGAAACCGAGTCTTGACCAAGTATTCTATTTCCTCCTTTCTTCTCCATGAGTGATTTTGTTATGTTAAAATCACCACCAAGAATCGAGGGTAGAGCTGGGTATCTCTTCTTCATATCTTCCAATGTTGTGAGGAGTCAAAGAGTCCATTGTGTTTTCATTCTGTTCTTGAGTGAACTCCATGTTGGTCTATTTTTCTTTCCCCTTGCTGTCTGATTCTCTATACTCTCTTTATCCCCTCCATCAGCTTCTTTTTCTCCTAAGATCTCAAAACTATTGTAGCTAGTCGTTTTATCATTCACAATAGGGTTCTTTTGTGTCTTCCTTCCTCCTCCTTTTCCTTTTCCTCCTTCCTTGGTGAAACCTGTCTGGTCCTTTCCTTTGTTGGTGTTTAGGTTTTCCTCCCATGCTCATGACATTTGTGACATCTGAACGGGATATGTTCATATTCAACTGTTTGAACCCATTCCTTGTCATAGACTTCTAGAATGACCTCATATGGAAGGGCTCCTGATAGGTCCATCTCCACACATATACAGGCATAGGATGTATATTTTCCCCTTAGAGTTGCCTTTGAAATTTTTAAGAAATGACCTAATTTATTGCCTATAGCTTTTAAATATTCTGGCATCCAGTAATCTAAAGGTAAGGAGTATAGTCGAATCCATACCGGTACCGAAGTGAAGGTTTCTTGTTCTGGCACAAAGTTCATTGTCCATGGCTGCATATAGAGACCAGTAGCTGCAAAGAAGTATGGCCCTCCTTCAAAAATTCTGTCTCTATCTTCCATGTTCATAAACACCACAGTTAAAAAAACTTTGGATCCAAGATGTATATTTAACTCCCCCTTTGGTTTCTAGTTGTATTTTATCTAGGTGTACAACGCTTTCTCTGATGGCCATATTCCCATAAATTTTCATATGATGGCATAGTTAGCCATGTGATCCCTGTGCGCTTGCAAAGCTGGATCATTCAGAATAACCCGAGGTTTAGTTATGGTCTTGGGTTTACAAGGCCCCATCTTGGCTCTGTTCTCTGATCCATGACCTTTGCCTTCCTCTTTCTCCTCCTGAAAATCTTCTTCGTGGGCCCTGTGATCTGCATGGGTTTTGCTGCCTTCCGCCTTCTGAGTTTTGGTGTTTTTTTCCTTGACCTCCAAGGGTTGTGGAGGTTTGTTCTTTTTCCCTCCTCTTCCTCTGTTTGCTACCATATTACTGTAGGATCGAGTGGAGCTCCCTCCTCCCTGTGTCTCCATGGGTGCTTGTTGCCCTCTGTCATGCGCTAAGTTAAACCCTAGAACCAGAGTCGGCTCCTTCGATCAAACCTCATACCCTTTTGTAACCCATGAAAAACCGTTTTTTTTTTTAATTATAGTTGACATCATTTTTATTTAAAAATATTTTATTTTTACTTTAAAAACATGGACAAAATCATAGTTGGCATTTAAGATACATTCATCTTAAATTGAAAAATATACTTATCAACATTATTAATAAAAAAATATATTTAAAAAACATATACATATTTCATCAAATAACAATGGGAAAGGAAGAAATTACCCATCAAATAACCATGCAAATGGAAGAAATGTAACAACACTAAGGTCATGTACTCCATATATGGGTACAGTTATGAAATGTTTGTTGGAGGATTGGTTTGCTACATAAGCATCTAGTGACACAACAAGAAAAAATCATTATGTTTACACTTCGATACATTTGAATATAATTTGCATGCCATGTTGAGGCTGTATTGTAACCATGGCGATGGGAGCATGCTTGTATGCTGATGAAAGAGTGAATGAGAATCTCTGTAAAATCATAGCTAATGCAGTCTTGGCCTCCAACAAGCCAAAATTTTGGCCAATACATGTTCTTGGACCCATACCAAATGGTAAAAAGGAATCTGGGTGAGTGGCTACCTTTGAAGGACCATCTACAAATCTTTCGGGCTTAAACATGTTTGCATCTGGCCCCCAAAACTTCTCACTGTGATGCAGTCCCAAATATGAGAAACTCAAGAGTGTGCCTTTTGGGAGTGAGAATGGGCCGAGCTTCATCTCCTTGTTTTCTTCTCTTGTTATCGAATGCGCAGTTGGATATAGCCATAGAGATTCATTTATACCCATAGTCATCTGCCAGCCAGAAAAACCAGACAACCATCACTAAGCTAGCTTACATCAGAAATAATCATTCCTAATCCCGGAATGGATTCATGTACTTGATACTGTTGTACTACCTAGTGACGCTTAGTTGGTAGGGTTGAAATCAAAGTTACCAAGTTTGCTTGGAAAATGTTTCCAGAACCCGGAAGGGTGAGATTTGACTTTCAATTTGGTAAAATACAATATTCTAATTAAATTTTGTTTGAAATTTGGTAGAATTTTTTGAGAATTGAAGTTTAAGTTCTCTCATTTACAAAGTTTCAAATTAATGGTCAAGGTTAAAAAGTTGAGTCCATTTATTTCTTAAAATACATTTGTTTTAGTAAATCAGGACACTTTTATCCATTGATGTTGGGAAAAGTTTTAGCTTTCAAATGAAAACTAGCTATATATTATACAGATCTATACCAGAAAAATTATATCTTTTAAAGATTTAAAGATATAAACTAGAAGGACAATTTTAGGAAAGATGTAGATACTTTTGAGATAGGGAACAAAGCAAACATGCTTCCTCTCCTTGGTTATGCAGGGAGCTAACACTCGTGTGGCTACGCTTTGGTTCAATGACATATCATTGTTCATTCACATATATTAAATGATGACTCTTACGAACAAAAATGATTGCTGAAGTTTTGTTGATTGACAAAATGTAAAATGAAATGGAAAATTGTCCTTAATTGTCTTGATTTATTGAGATGGGCAAACAAGAACTTGCCTTGGTATCAGTGACTAATATGTTTCCTATCCTTAAATAGGTATCAATGATGTCCTTAACTTGGTATCAATGACTAATATGTTTCCTATCCTTAAATAGGACAAAAATGAGAAATAAAAAGAATGATTCATTCAAAACTGAGAAAAGTGATGGAATACATACTGATTTCATACGGCTAAGCATGCTTGCATCTGGTACATCTGTGCCACAAATACCGTCAAATTCTTTTCTTAATATTTCTTGCCAATCTAGGTTTACTGCAAGCAAGAATACTGTCCAGGTTAACAGATTAGAAGATGTCTCATGGCCTGCAAAGAAAAATAGTTTGCATTCATCCATGATTTCATCCATACTTAATGTTAGATTTCTTTCTATGCCACCCAATTCATCATGATTCCAAGAAGGTCATTTCCATAGTCAACCTGACTGGTTGCTGTTGTTCTGGGCTCCAACCTTCTTTGAATTATAGAACTTAGGATTTCTTTAATCCTTCTTTTAATCTGCCATGCATACCTGTTCTTTCTTGTAGGAATATATCTGAAAAAACCCACTAAATGTCAGTCCACAATCCTTAATTATAAGTATTAAGAAGCATTATACTTGTGCGAAATCTCTATGAACTATGTATACCACTTGGTGGAGCTTTATGCGAAAGTAAGAAATCTAAGGATTATGGCATTGACCCATAAAAGCGCAGCACCCAGAGAACGTTAAAAGAAGACATAAACAAAAGTATACATGGACTTGCAATCACATGCAAAACTATATAATTCAAATATAAATAAACTGTAATTACTGGCTTCCTGGGATGAAGATAAAACGTTTAGGTTCAAAAGCCATTTCTTTTAATTCTCTTTGCAATTCAAATACTTCTCTTCCTTCATTGAAACTACTACCGAACGCAGTATGGGATATGATGTCTACTGTTAATGCCATAAATTCTTTATGAACATCAATTTCTTTGCCATGAGATTCTGCTTGAGCCACCATCTCTTGCCAATTCTCGAGCATGGTTGAAGTGCAACCAACCATTCTATTCACCATTGTTTGTCATTCATTTGAACTTAACTGAAGTTAGTAGCCTACTCTATAAGGCTCCAATGCTCAGAGAGTCTCTAACAAATAGTCTTGATAATGTAAATGCTTGTTTGGTAGACATGGGCAAATTCACAGCATATAAATGTAATTTGACAGGCTAGAGGAAAACACTTAAAAATAAGATCTCAAATGGCCATGTAAAAATATTGCTCCAATTGATTAAGTCTTTTCAATTTCAGTGAATTTCAGATACTCCATCTTTATTAAACACCACGTTCTCATGGTGGTTTGCAAGCTCTGACCAACATACCTATGTTCAATAATCCTAGACATACAAGGTGATTCTATACTGCAAAAATCTTCAATTCATTATTCCAGAAGTTGTTATAGTTGATCATCTATTTGCAAATCTTATTATACAGCTACAGTGATTGCAGGACATTTCAAGAGTCCAAACCTTAAGTTTATCAATATTGAAAGCAGGGTTTACAATCCTCCTGTGATGAACCCGCTTCAATCCATTTATGGTGACCAGTGCCTGACCGAGCAAAACCAGTATAAGAGACCTGGCCGGATTCCAACTGTCATAGTGCCCGGACTTGTTTGATAAAAATTCTTTCATTAGTTCTGGTTCTACAATGTAGAGGATTGAACGGCTTCCATACCAGTAGAAAAAGGTCTCTCCTAAACACAAACAAATTACCCCATCAGATAACAATCCCTGTGTCAACATTGACACTATTACAAAACTCCAAACGACTAGCAGCAAGTATATGTTGTAGATTCTAGTAGGCCAATAACTACCAGAGCAACATATGAAAGTAAAAGAAGTCTCTAAAGAAAAGAGAATGAATAACAGAGATAACCATATATTTGACACCACTTATGGTAGTGTGGCATGACTCTAGGAAAAATGTCATGAGAAATATTTTGCGTAGGCTGTGAATAAGCTTCCGTGAGAAGCTCTGTCTCTTTCGGCTTGCTCCCGATCTGGTAAGGTAGACCTCTTATTCCTTGGCTAGTGTAGGCCTTGTGGAACACATCAGGCCTCCATATGAGATCTCTAAGGAGATTGACAACTATGATCCCAAACAAAACAACTAAAATAGAAACCAATGCTTCAACACTGCTTCTAATGTCAATATCCATTATGGAAACCTCACACAACTAATTTGTACTTTAAAGTGCCACATAATAACCCTTAGATTAAATGGTAGCCTCAACTTCCTAATTGCCAAAGACTTCTTATTTCAACTTAAGGTTGCCAAAGACTTCTTATTTCAACTTAGGTTGCCAAAGACTCCTATTTCAACTTAAGGTGGGTGAGCCTCAATTGACTTTCTATTTCAACTTAAGATGAGTGAGCCTCAATTGACTTTTTATTTTTATTTTTTTAATTGACACCCTAGATTGATTCTCAAGGGAATATGCTCAACATATGCTTCATATGAACGCTTATCAACCCCTAGAGAAGAGTTTGTTAGGTTTTTATTTATATTTATTTTTATCTGAATACTTATCAACAGAGTTTGTTAGGTTGCATTGAGAGTGACTTTTTTTTTATTTTTAGTGTGTTATAGAGTTTGTTAGATTGTTTGTTAAGTTTTTATTTTTTTAATATTTTTTATTTTATTTTTTTAATTGATTCTCAAGGGAATCTTCTTAGCATATGCTTCATCTGAATGCCTAGATTGATTCTCAATACTTATCAACAGAGTGTGTTAGGTAGCATTGAGAGTGACTTAATTTTTTAGTGTGTTACAGAGTTTGTTAAGTTTTTATTTTTTAATAATTTTTTATTTTATTTTTGAGTTTGTTAGGTTTTTACTTTTATTTTTTTTATATGAATACTTATCAACAGAGTTTGTTAGGTTGCATTCAGAGTCACTTTTATTTTTATTTTTAGTGTGTTACAGAGTTTGTTAAGTTTTTATTTTTTAATACTTTTTTATTTAATTTTTTTAATTGATTATCAAGGGAATCTTCTCAACATATGCTTCATCTTAATGCCTAGATTGATTCTTATCAAGAGAGTTTGTTAGGTTGCATTGAGAGTCACTTTTATTTTTATTTTAAGTGTGTTACAGAGTTTGTTAGATTGTTTATTAAGTTTTTATTTTTTTAATACTTTTTTATTTCATATATGCTTCATGTGAATTCCTAGATTGATTCTCAAAATATGCTCAAAATATGCTTCATTTGAATGGTTGAGTTTGTTAGGTTTCTATTTTTATTTTCTTTAATTGAGAGCCTAAATTGATTCTCAAGGGAATATTTAGATTGATTCTCAAGGGAATATGCTCAAGCCTATAGAGTGTTAGAGGGTTAGAGAGTTTGTTAGGTTGCATTGACTTTTAATAAATTAAAGAGTTTTCTAGGTTGCATTCTTTGAAATTTTCTTGCCCAAGATTGGACCGCAAGACCTATGAGGACCAAACCTCCCCACCTAACCATTGGACCACATCCTTGGGACTATGTATAAGGTACTTACCAACTTTAAATTGGCACATCAAACCATGATATATGAGATTGTTTGTGGATAAAAAAATCATTAGATAATCATATCAGAGGTTTCAACCAATTAGCCTGTGAAATGGTCATCCGATGTACGAATTTAAGGTTGGTAAGCTACAAAATTATATGGATGGTTTTTGGATGTTTTAATCCTAACCTAACATCATTCATTTGATAACAAATATGAAATGAATTTATTAATGTGTACATGTTTCCATAAAAAAATGTATTAACGTGAAAATATTTCCATAATGTTGGTTTTTAAATTTGTTGGAGGTAAATTGATTGATTTGTATGCAGTTTCTTTTTTATCAATATAAATAAGGTGGGGGGCATCTATTCCGAAGGGCCAAACATATCCCTGATAGGAATTAAGCAGCTCCTTAGGATGATATTGAAAGGTGGAGGGAGTTCATTCCTTAAACTTTATCAGAAAGGTCAAACATATTTCTAAGAGGATGAGCCTAACAGAAGGGAAGGGGATGACAGGTGATTATCCTAACCACTCAATTTAACCAATAGGTATATTTATAAGAGATACTTGAACAACATTTAAGTTAAAATTGTTATTAAATTTTTTAAATTTTTAATTTTTTTACTTTATATTTTTTTAAATATAGATTTTTAAATAATAAATATTATAAATGTATTCCTATTGAAAATTATAATTTAAAAGTTAACGTTAAAAAATGATTATGAATATTTACATCACATTTTAAAAGTTCACGTTAAGTTTTTAAAATTAAAAGTTTTGTATTTTATATATTTTTAAATAAAAATATAAATTTAGAAATTAAGGTTGAAACATACTTATGAATATTTAACTCACAATCTAGAAGTTATACTAATAATAATAATAATAATAATAATAAGTGTATAGTTAGAATTTTAAGTTTGATATTGAAAAATTAATATAGATGAATATAAATTAATTCCCACTCAAACTATAATTATTTTTTCAATTTTTTTTTTTTTTAATAAAAATATGAGAAATGTTTAGAATTCAAAGATATAGGTCACTTAAACTAAAACTACAAATTCTTACTATAATTTATATTAAAAAAATTATATATTATATTTTTGAATTAAAATATATAATACATTTGAGATTAAAAAATGATAGTACATGTCTTTAATTTGAGAGTTTGTGTTTTGGTATACCTTCTTGGCACTGTGTGGATCATTGTAATGCCCTATTTAATCTTATCCTGCAAATTTTACTAAGTGTTTAAAATTCCTTAAAAATGGACTTATAATTATCAAGAAATATTGGTACATACCTACATTGGTGAAACTGTAAATTTAGTACTGATACAAATTTTGTTATTATTCTCAATTTACCTCCCCAAATTTTTAAATTTTGAAAAGACAGAGTCCTCTCCAATTAATTACCAAATTATATATATCTATATATATATATATATATATATATATATACCTCATTCCCAAAATGTCCTCTCATATTTTCTTGGGAGAAGGCATAGTCCTTTCCAATTAATTACCAAATTATATATATTCATCTCTCATCCCCAAAATGTCCTCTCATATTTACTTGGGAGAAGGCGTAGTCCTCTCTAATTAATTACCAAATTACATATATATTCATACCTCATTCCCAAATTGTCCTCTCACATTTACTTGGGAGAAGACATGGTCCTCTCTAATTAATTACCAATTTATATATTCATCTCTCATCCCCAAAATGTCCTCTCACATTTACTTGGGAGAAGACATGGTCCTCTCCAATTAATTACCAATTTATATATTCACATCTCATCCCCAAAATATTTACTTGGGAGAAGACATGGTCTTTTCCAATTAATTACCCAATTTTATATTCATATCACATTTGCAAATGTCCTCTCATGTTTACTTGGGAGAAGAGAAGTCAAATGTAAGGATGAGGGAGAAGTTATGACATTAATGAAAGGTGGTTGAGGCGGAGAAGAGAAGGGGGCATAAAAGAGGAAGGATGAGGGGAGGAAGGGGGACCTTGGATCTTGCTTTGGTTTTGGTTGGGTTGTGATTTTGGAGGAATTGTTTGAGAGAGAGGAGGGGAGTATTGTTTTATCTTGGACACACCACATCTGGTTGGACTTGGGCTCGGAGGGCTAGGGAACTTGTGGAGGTTTCCTGGGCTAGGAATTACTTCCTAGTAGGCTGGGAGGTAAATTCAGTCAGTAGTCAAGATGAGCATTCCAGCAGGAGCAACAGCTTAAGGGTATCTCCACCAGGCCATCGGTACAGGTATTCCTCTATGTATGATTACTTATGTAAGTGATTGAAATGAAATGTTCACTATTTAAATTGTAGGAATTAGATTTTAGATGGTAAAATATCATCGTTTATTATTGCATTTAAAATTAGAGAATATAGATCTGGTAGAGGACCCTAGGAGGGGACATTACATATGGTATCAGAGCCCAAATTCAAAATCTAGACCCAATACCCACTAGACACAAATCTCCACTATTTTTTTTTTTTTAATTATGTGGATCTGATTTCTCCACCTTCCCCTCTTCAGTAGAAAGGCCAACACTTCCTGGAAGACCAACCAATGCGTCCCACAAAGAATCAAGCTCCACTAACCTCATTACTTCATTTACAAAGGCTTCACGTGTTTCCTTGTCCACATCTCTAAGAAGTTGTAACCATGAGTACATACAACCCAGAGTCGTACATTTCTAACTCAAAGAAGTGTCCTGCAACATGTATTGCTAACTCCAAATTGCCATGGATCCTGCAAGCATTCAACAATGCTCCCCAAATACCCACATTAGGCTCATATGGCATACTATTGATATAGTCCTCTACTTCATTCAGGAGGCCTGCTTGGCCAATAAGATCAATCATACATGCATAGTACTCAATTCCTGGCCCAAGATTGTAATCCTGACTCATGGAATTGAAGTATTGGTGACCCTCATTGACTAAACCTGTATGGTGGTATGCAGAAAGAACACTAATAAATGTAATATGGTATGGATTGATACCTGTCTGTAGCATTTGTTTGAATATCTTAAGGACACAATGCCTGAACATGATTCAGTTTCATGGAATTCTATCATCATCGGATATGTTGAACATGGGTATGGCAAAGTAATTTACCATCCAGAGGATCTCCCAATGTTGGGTGTTCAGAAATACCAATCATCCAAATTCCTATAATTTACTGACTTCGAGTAAACATTCTCCTCGTGCTTTTCATTTCTCTGTGGTGACGGGTAAATATTTTGCCTGAAATATCAGAATCTTTACTCCAAGAGCATAATGAACAACTATACCAGTTGTGAAAATCGACATAACAATATGCACTGACCATTTTTAGCATCGGGTAAAGCTTGAAAGGATGACATCAAAATTGAATCCATAAACTATGAAATGTGAAGGTTTTGAATAAGGAACTAGAACTGTAATGGTTTTCAAGAATGGAGAGAAAGGCACAGTAAGCGGAGTCCTGCCCAGGGCTACATTAATGGCAACTTTTGAAAACTATCTGGACTGCTAGTGAAAGAGTAAAAAAAAAAATTCTGATATAAATTTCCAGATATGGTTCAGCTTTCAAGACTGTCTTTTGGGATAGTGTTGATTTTCCCACTGGAAAAATGACATTTAAAAAAAAATGTCCACTATCAAAGAAAACAAATTACTTTTAAGCTGTTGTGCACGTTAAGATGTGAACTATTTTGTGAGATGGTTTTTGTTCATATGTAGATCTTGATTGAAATAATATTCTGAGCCATAGGTGAAGTCATCATGTTGTGTTTGGAAATAATTCCAGTGCTAAACACTAGAACTACGTTTGTTACAAATTGTCGACTCTTTGCTAGTTGATCTCGAGTGTTTTCCATTGATGTAAGTGTGGCTTGAGGTGGAGAGACAAATATAGGAGGCATTGTGTCGAATAGAGTCCATGCATATTTTATATTTCCGCATTTGGCATACATGATAATGAGGGCATTTCCCACAAACAAATAAGATTCAAATCCAGCTTTGAATATCTTTACCTTGTTTCAAAGCTGCCAAGTTGGCACTTGCACCCACAACACAAGCATAGGTGATCCAATCTGGATTAGTGTTTCCTTCATGCATTTGACTAAACAGTTTTAAAAGCCTCTTCACCCAAAACCATGTTGGACATATGCTACAATCATCGAATTCCAGGATACTACATTTCGCTCAGACATACTATCAAATAGGTGGCTTGCAAGATCTATATACCCAAACCTTGCATATACTGTAAATTATTGTAGTCCAGGATATTACATCCTGAACAACCATTTTGTCGAATACATGTTTGGCATCTTCTATGCTCATGCAACTTGCATACATTGTAACAAGGGCATTACCAATAAAAACATGTCATTCAAATCTTGCCCTAATGGTGTATGCATGAAATTGCATATTCTATTTCAAATCAGCCAGGTTGGCGCAAGCGCTGATAACAATGACACAAGTAAACTAGTCTGGCTTCGTGCCTACCTGTAGCAATTGGTAGAAGACTTTCAAGGCCTCCTCACTCTACTTCATTGAGCATGACCAGAGATCACCGCAGTCCATAAGACAACATTCCTTTTAGGAATTATCTCAAAGAAGTAGCGAGCATCATTTACACTACCACATTTAGCATACATATCGATAATGGCACTACCAACAAACACATTAGACTCATAAGTAGATTTGATAATAAGGGAATGAACTTGTTGTCCCTGTTCTAGAGCCTCCATCCCTGCACACACACTGCAAATACTGCCAAAGGTGAAATGGTCCAGCTTCATGTTTAACCTGTACATCCGGCAAAAGAGTTTAAGAGCCTCTTCATCATACCCATGCTATGCATAGCTCATAATAATCACATTCCAGGAAACAGTGTCTCGTTTGGGCATTTTCTCGAGAAAATGTTGAGCATTCAACACCTCCCCCCCCAAAAAAAAATTAACATATCCTATCAAAAATATATTACTTGACATTACAGTCCCTCTAGGCATTCTGTCAAACACTTTGTGTACATCCTCCTCTCCCTCCTTGCCGAGGAGGAAGAACTCCCCCTGTCTGTCCGAATAAACGCCGGAAAAGAACTCAGCGATCTCTCCTCTTCCTCTAAACCCATCAACTGCTTTGTGACCCTACAAAGACATGATAGATAAATAGTCTCAATCACACAAATTCACTTTCAAAATGAAGACATTGCTATGCATTTTGGGCTTAAATTAATTCTGGAAATGAGGCCTTGGATGATGGGAAAAGAAAAATGTAACGGATTTTACCATTTGGCAGCAGTGTAGGGGCCTCGATCCCTCAACTGCCGAATGGCTTTGTGAAGTTCAAGACGATAGTTCTCTTTTTGTCCCATTTCTTCTGTGATCTCTTGTTCCTGCAAACCCTTGCTAGACTTCCTCCTCCTCATTGGTGTTTTTCCCTCCTCTACAACTCCCATTTATTCAAACTCGGAATTTTAATTGTGGATTTTACCTGTCAATGGATTGCACAAGTTTCAAACACGACTCCACCATTTTAGGCTTAAGCTAACTATAACCCAAATTTTGCAGTCAAACCTTTGTGTTTTTGACGGTGTTTAGAGCAGTCGGAGTATTTAGAGCTCTAGAAGATAATACACATAATGCCCGATGTTTAGTTTTTTTTTTAAATTTAAGTCTCAAAAAAAAAATGGTTGTGAAACTGAATCACCACAATCAATGAGCCCAAAAACCACAAAAGAAAAATCTCCATAAGCCGTTTACAATATGAAGGAGCCAGAATTGCTCCTAAATATTACATAATGTCAAATTCTAGGACTATTGTGCCATATTAGGTAGTGCATGAGCCATGATAGGCTATAGGAAGAGGACGAGCCATAAATTCCCCTAAAGATTACACTTAGGATTATTGTGGTCATATTAGGTAGAGAATTGTCTTTATTTAGATGGAAATGTCTTATTTTCAAATTGTCTTTATTTACATGGTAATGTTTTGGTTTTCAAATTGTCTTTATTTACATGGTAATATCTTCATTTTCAAATTGTCTTTATTTACATGGTAATGTAGGAATTAAGAATAGTGATAATTTTTATTTTCTTTATTATTTTTTTTAGTTTTAGGTTTAAACATTTTCCTATCTTAGAAGTCATTTAATCAATAATTGTTGGAGAAATTTAAGTTATACTTAGAACCAAACCAACTTTTACCATTATCATTTGAATATATATATTATCATTATTTATAAAAACTTGTCATTTTAATGAGTAAGGTCACTATGAATTATTGTGTTGCCTTAGCGTTTATGAACAATGCTAGTAGCTCTATGCCTAAAGTGCCATATAGAACTTCAACATGGAGATGTTAATTAATATCGTGATAAATGTAGCTTTACTTTAATTAAGTGGTAGTGGCCTGTATAGGTGTAATATTGGCATGCGGTCATGAATCTCAACATTTGGTTGTTTTGTTATGTTATGGTATGTGTTTTGTTTGTTCTCGCTTTGAGAATAAGCACATTATATGTGTTGTATTCTGTGTGTTGCAGTTTGGGGTTGGAAATTTTGCATTAGGGTTTTAATTGGTTTAATGTAGTTGTGATTAGTCACACTGTGTTTTATTAAGGTAAGGATAATTTAAATTTATGTTAATATTTTTTTATGTAAATAATTAAATTTTTTTTTTTACCAAAACATTTAAATAATGTATGTGAGTCAGCTAAGAGTGGATAAGTCCTATGTTGGATTAATGAGTCTTGCGTATCTTACAGATATTTGAACAATTCAAATGGTGAGGATGCGAAGAAGTCAAGGTCAAGGAGGGTCATCACAAGGACCTTCTACTAATAACCCGTTACCTTCACTAGAGTTAACTCTCATCTTGCATTCCCTAGAGGTGATTAATGAGGCTTTAAAAGGGCGCCAAACAATTGAAGTGGAAGTAGAGCACCCTCCATCAAGGTTAGGAAATCTCGAGGGATCAAGAGACTCTGATAGAGGACCTCCAATTGAGGACATTACTAGGGAGCTCCAAAAGATTAAGCTCCCAGAGTTTGCAGGAGGTCGTGCCAGTGAATGTGCAGAAGCTTGGTTAGAAGGAATGAGAAGGTGCTTCGCACTAAGGGATTACAATTCCAATTCAAAAGCTAAAATAGCAATATTCCAACTCAGAGATAGTGCTCTGAATTGGTGGGGTAACTTGGAGCATCAACTACACCTCACTCTAGACATAGTTACTTGGGAATTATTTGAGGAGAGATTCAGGAAAAAGTACCTGCCAACATATTATGAAGAACAACAGGTAGGAGCCTTCCATGCCCTGGTACAGGGAAATCGTACAGTAGAAGAATATGAAATTAAATTCATGGAATTGGTCAAGTATGTCTCCTACATGGATACTGACCAGTGCCAAGTGGATCATTTTATTTATGGATTGAACCCTAAGATTAGGGCAATGGTGCGGATGTGGAAACCACCCTCAGTTGCAGAAGCTGTAGAACGGGCTTGTTATGTCAAAGAACACTTAGACTTAAAGGGTGGAGGCAAAGCCATTTTTCCACGCCAACCAGGGTTTATGGGAAAGGCCCCTCGTACCTTCCCTAGGGGAGGAAATTTGAGGCCATCACCATATGGAAACAGGGTTGTACCTAGAGCACTGACAGTGGGGATTTCAATGGTTACTAGGGCAGCTTCACCCGCAACTTCAAGGGCACATACAAATCAAAGTCATACACGAGGAGAAACAAGTGGGGGCAGGGGTCCCAGGGGAAGGAACTCTTTCCAAAGAACTCCACAACATTCGGTTCAAGGTCTACCATGCATCACTTGTTGGGGATGCAGAGGACCTCATTACCAGCGAGACTACCCTGAGTTACAAGTTGGTAAAAACCATAAAGAAGGAAAGGCACCAGTGGGGGGGCAAGTAGCCGCCATCGAATCTATGTAACGGTTGACAACCAGCAAGTTGAACACCAGTCTGCCATGGTAAAAACCTCAGGTATGATAAACAAAGTAAAAGTTAAAATTTTGTTTGATTCTGGTGCTATAAATAGTTTCTTTTGATGAGTTGCATTAGAAAAATGTGGGATGGCAGCCTATGAGAACGATGACTTTAAATAAGTTGAGATGGCTTATGGGATAAAACAAGCAGTAGGACTTAGTGTTGACCAATGCCAGGTAAACCTCGGTGTGTGTATGACTAAGTTGAAGGCATACGTCACAACATTAGGGACATATGATGTAATTATTGGAATGGACTGGCTAGAAGCTCATTGAGCTTTGGTAGACTATTTCAAGAAGAAGGTGATTTGTTTAGATGATGAAGGTAGGCCAATTGAGATTTTTGGAATCAAGAGGGGAGTGTCGCTACAATTCATATCCATGATGAAGGTAAAACATTGTCTCCGAAAACGTTGCAAGCTATATGTGGTCAAGCCTGTAAGTGACCAGAAAGGACCCTCCCTAGATCAACATCCAATTTTTTCAAAATTCAAGGATATTTTTCCTAAGGAATTGCCTGGATTACCTCCTGAAAGGGAGATTGATTTCACAATCAACATAAAACCTAGTGCAGAACCAATATCTAAGACACCCTATAGGATGACAACTCTAGAACTTTGTGAGTTGCAGATGTAGTTAAAAGAGCTCTTAGACTTGGGATTTATCAGACCTAGTATTTCACCTTGGGGTGCACTAGTGATTTTTGTCAAGAAGAAGGATGGTTCCTTGCAGCTATGCATAGATTATAGAGACTTAAATAGAGCCACAATAAAGAATAGGTACCTGATACCTCGAATAGATTACCTATTTGATCAAATGAAGGGAGCAATGGTTTCCTCAAAAATCGATCTACGATTTGGATACCACCAATTGAGGATTAAGGAAGAGGACATCTCAAAAAATGCATTTCGAACTTGGTTTGGGCATTATGAGTTCGTAGTTGTTCCATTTGGTTTAACCAATGCACCAACAATATTCATGAGCCTCATGAATGGTGTGTTTAGGAAGTATTTGGACCAATTTGTGCAAGTCTTCCTCAACGACATTCTTTTGTACTCCAAGAATGAAAAGGAGCATGAAAAGCACCTAAGGGTGGTATTGACTTGTTTAAATGAAAATAAATTGTATGGGAAATTGTCAAAATGTTCCTTCTTTTAGAAGAAAGTTCATTACCTTGGGCACATCATTTCAGGAGAAGGGAAGGCCATAATGGATTGGCCAGTACCAAAAAATGCCCATGAGGTACGTAGTTTTATGGGGCTAGCAGGGTATTATCACAGGTTTGTGGAAGGGTTTTCAAAGATTGCAAAATCCATCACCACATTACAGCAAAACGGGTCAGGTATGAATGGGCATATGAATGTGACACTGCATTCACAGAACTAAAGAGGTTACTAACTAGTGCATTGATCCTTCAAGTACCAGACATGGAAAAGGACTTCACTATTTGCAGCGATGCTTCAGCGCATGGATTGGGTGTAGTATTGATGTAAGAAGGTGGAGTAATAGCTTACGCATCTATAAAATTGAAGAAACATGAAGAATTGTATGCTACCCATGACTTAGAATTAGCAATAGTGATGTTAGCCTTGAAACTGTGGAGACACTACCTCATTGGGAGAAGATTTGAGTTAAGAACAGATCATCAAAGCCTGAAGCATCTCTTCACTCAAAGGGATTTGAACACCAGACAAAGGCGGTGGAGCGAATTCATCAGCGAGTATGATTTTGAGATCTCATACATCAAGGAAAAGGAGAATGTGGTGGCAGATGCACTAAGCAAGAGATCATGAACCTTCTCCCTAGTAGCCTTAAAGGTAGATTTAAGGGAATGTGTGTTGGAGAAACTCTTTGAAGATAGTTGGTATCTAAAGGTCATCTCAACACTCCAGAGTGGGAAGCAAATAAAACCAAAGTTTGAGGGATATGTCCTTGAACCAGATGGGCTATTGAGATTTCAAGGGAGAATGTACATACCTAAGGAAGGGGGTATAAGAAGAACCATCCTCAAAGAGTCACATAGAGAACTCTATTGTGCACATACTGGAGTAAAGAAGATGTACGCTGACACGAAGAAACTATTATTTTTGCCAGGCATGAAGCATGACATAGTCCAGTTTGTTGCTAAATGTCTTGAATGTCATCGAATGAAGGCTGATCATCGCCATCTAGCAGGACTCCTACAACCACATGACATCCCCATATCTAAATGGGAGGTAATTTCCATGGATTTTGTTGTGGGTTTGGCACTCACTTCACAGAGGCACAATGCTATATTGCTTATAGTTGATAAATTGACCAAAAGTGCCCATTTCATTCCAGTAAGAGACACTTACGATGTTACAGATGTGGCATGAGTGTTTATAAGTGAAGTTATTTGACTACACGGGTTACCCACAAAGATCATTTCTCATAGAGACTCTCGATTTACATCTAGGTTTTGGAGTTTGCAGTGAGCACTAGGGACTTAGTTGAACGTGAGCACTACATATCATCCAGAAACAGATGGGAAGGCTGAAAGAGTAAATCAGGTTCTCGAGGACATGCTTAGGATGTACGTCATGGATAATCGGACTCAGTGGGAAAGGTACTTACCATTGGTAGATTTTTCCTATAATAACAGTTACCACAGTTCAATTGGGATGCCTCCTTATCAAGCTCTATATGGAAGGCCATGTAGGATGCCGTTGAGTTGGGAAAAGTTGGAGGACTGAGTAATAGTTGGCTCAGAATTAGTTCAAGAAATGGAGGAATAGGTAAAGAAGATTCGACAAAGGTTAAAGGAAGCACAAGATAGACAGAAGAGTTATGCTGATTCACATAGGATTGATCACAGTTATGAAGTAGGGGACCAAGTTTTTATTCGTATCTAACCCAAAAAAAGCACCATTCGGTTTGGGAAGGGAACGAAATTGTCACCTCGGTTCATAGGAACTTTTAGGATCAAGGAGAAGATTGGACCTGTTGCCTATCATCTTGTATTGCCACCCCATTTGCATAAAACTCATGATGTTTTTCATGTATCTATTTTACAACATTATGTTTCTAATGAATCTCACAAACTGGATTGGAGCGAATTGCAGGTTTCAGACATGGGAACCGTAGTGGTCGAACCATTATGCATATTGGACCATAGGGTTTGATAGCTCAGACATCACACGATGGACCAAGTTAAGGTCCAATTGGACAAGTATAGCCCAGGATCTGTTACCTGGGAGGATGCAGAAACTATACATCATGACTACCCCTCACGTTTTGAGCATCTGTGATGCCCATTTTGACATAGATAACTACCTATGTTGAAACTCTATTTTACAGTTCCATGTTATTTATTTATGAATTCTATGTAATATTGATGCATTTAGTTGGACATGTGAAACTACTTATATAAATCATTTGATGGATTTGGTATTGATGATGGAAATGGTTGATGTGTGGCCTAAATGTATGACTCACATAGTGATGAATTATCTACTGCATGACTTATCAGAATTATTTGTTTCATATATGGCTCAAGTGGATATGATTTGTTTAATAAATGACTTAGTGAATTTATGATTTATTTCCAGTATGAACTATAAGATTGACACGTGGATACTGGACTTGATAACATGATGATTAAAGATCACTTATATATCTTGTTGTTATTTAAATGCATGAATGAGAGCCAATCCGCAGGTTGGAAAGAACTATATGATAGCCGATATCTATTCTTCCATTGAGGGAAGGTTGAGACATCTCATGGGGAAAGGTATAATGTACATTGTTCTATTACATTTGGTATCTATTGATATGCACTCTTATGACATGAGTACAATGTAAATGACAGGTGGCAAGATGACCTGACTAGATTATTTGATGACAAGTCCAACCAACGCTGTAGTGTGGGCCATATTAGGGCGTTGACCCTAGTTGTGAGGAGGGGTGGAGGTAATTCCCACCGTCTAACCTCCAAACCTGGAATTGTGGGAGGGCAGTGGTGGACACGCTCCCTTGGATGTGTGATGATGATTGCCAGTTGCCTGTTGGGGAAGTTAGGTCAATATAGTCGACGCTTCTGCCATATTGGTTTTATCAGTGGTTAGATTGGTATAGTTGATGCCTCTATATATAGCAGTAGAGGATGGATAGGGTGGGAACGGAAGTAGGTCAAGGGGGATAGGAGGATATAGATCAATTGGAGACTCTTGATGGGAAGTAATGTCATTGTCTGACTTATCAAATTTTACTACTATAACTCTCTCTCCATTTGTTATGCCTTATTGCTAAACTGCTTCGAACTCTTGTATCTTTTACACTCTAACTTCGGGACGAAGTTTTCTAAAGAAGGAGTGTACGTAATGCCCTATTTAATCTTGTCCTGCAAATTTTACTAAGTGTTTAAAATTCCTTAAAAACAAACTTATAATTATCAAGAAATATTGGTACATACCTACATTGGTGAAACTGTAACTTTAGTACTGATATAAATTTTGTTATGATTCCCAATTTACCTCCCTAAATTTTTAAATTTTGAGAAGACATAGCCCTCTGCAATTAATTACCAAATTATATATATTCATCTCTCATCCTCAAAATGTCCTCTCATATTTACTTGGGAGAAGGCATAGTACTCTCCAGTTAATTACCAAATTATATATATATTCATACCTCATTCCCAAAATTTCCTCTCATATTTTCTTGGGAGAAGGCATAGTCCTCTCCAATTAATTACCAAATTATATATATTCATCTCTCGTCCCCAAAATGTCCTCTCATATTTACTTGGGAGAAGGCATAGTCCTCTCCAATTAATTACCAAATTATATATATATTCATACCTCATTCCCAAAATGTTCTCTCACATTTACTTGGGAGAAGACATGATCCTCTCTAATTAATTATCAACTTATATATTCATCTCTCATCCCCAAAATGTCCTCTCACATTTACTTTGGACAAGACATCGTCCTCTCCAACTAATTACCAATTTATATATTCATCTCTCATTCCCAAAATATTTACTTGGGAGAAGACATGGTCCTCTCCAATTAATTATCAAATTTTATATTCATATCACATTCCCAATTGTCTTCTCATGTTTACTTGGGAGAAGAGAAGTCAAATGTAAGGATGAGGGAGAAGTTATGACATTAATGAGAGGTGGTTGAGGTGGAGAAGAGAAGGGGGCATAAAAGGGGAAGGATGAGGGGAGGAAGGGGGATCTTGGATCTTGCTTTGGTTTTGGTTGGGTTGTGGTTTTGGAGGAATTGTTTAAGAGAGAGGAGGGGAGTATTGTTTTATCTTGAACACACTACATCTAGTTGGACTTGGGCTTGGAGGGCTAGGGAACCTATGGAGGTTTCCAGGGCTAGGAATTACTTTCTAGTAGGCTGGGAGGTAAATTTAGTTAGTAGTCAAGAGGAGCATTCCAACAGGAGCAATAGTTCAAGGGCATCTTCATGGGGCCATCAGTACAGGTATTCCTTTATGCATATATTACTTATGTAAGTGATTGAAATGAAATGTTCACTATTTAAATTGTAGGAATTAGATTTTAAATGGTAAAATATCATCGTTTAAATGTCCTATCAGGAAAATTTAAATTATTTCCCTTTTATTGCATTTAAAATTAGAGAATATATATCTGGTAGAGGACCCTAGGAGGGGACCTTACAAACATTTTTTTGTGGCTATGGAGATGTTTGTTTTGTACAACGAGTTATGCTCTTTGAATTCAGAGTTGTTATTTCCTTTTTTGGATCATATTAGTGTTTCCTTCTTTGGATCTCCATGGATTTCGATGGATTTCCTGTTTTGCTAAAAATCTATTTTTTATTATGTGTATTGGTGTAATTAATGTTTTAGATATCTAACAAACTTGCTTTACTAAGTCATAAGTAACTAAATTATAATATTAGTTTATTTGAACATAATAAGTGTTAAACTTATATAGATTTTAAAAGAAACATGTAACAAGATTATTAGCCATGGAGATTTATCACTACTTTATCATGGAAATTTCTTACAATATAATGTGCAATATCACATCTTATCATTACCACATGCTATAAAAACCATAAGTGAATTCTTATGACACTTCTTCATGTGACATTATTTTTAACTTCTAAATTAAATTAAAATGGAAAAAAAATGTGTATACTATTAAGCTAGCACACCTAAATTTAATTCTACTAATATGTTCATCCCCAATTTTGTCCACATATAAATTTACAATGTAGATATAATCAAATTTCATAAAACTAGTTTTGAAAACATTGAGTGTGTTTGAACGCAACTCGCAACTTACATAACCATATTGTTTAATAAATAAAATAATAAAAATAAAGAAATTTCAGTGTTAACTTCATAACACTCTTGAACATAGAAAATTATTATGCCATAAGGAATTCCCCTTTGAGAAGAACTCCCTTAGCTGCCACTTTCCATCATTTACCCCTACCAATTTTTTTGTTAGACAATTGAAATATTATCCGTCGTTGATGCAGGTTGTGGTTGGTTAAGGTATACCCATAATCTTATACATATAACCTTTGTTGTGGCTTACCTTATTGGCGGTGTGTGGACCCTCTTTTATGGGTTTGAAGCTTTTTTTAATGTTAAACCATGTATGCTCTTTTTGAATTTAGAGTTGTTATTTCCTTTTCTTGGACCATTTTATTGTTTTCCTTCTCTAGATCTCCATGGATTTTGATGGATTTCTTGTTTTGTTGATTGCAAGTTTTATTTCTACTGATTGAGAGCAGATTATAATATGAGGTGTGGTTGGGATCAAAAACATCACAATAATACTCAAGTATTAATGTTGAAAGTGCATGGGAACTTGAGGCATTCACAACCAATGGAAGATAAATTCGATTAATTCTTTTAAGAAGGGAACACATAAACTATACTATATTTGCAACAGAGTTTGGTTTTGGTTGAACCCTCATTTTTACCAGCCACATGCCTCTGTTTTGTTCAACTAGGTATGCTCTTTCTTAATTCAGAGTTGTTATTTCCTTTTGTTGGACCATGTTATTGTTTGCGTTCTCTGGATCTCCATAGATTTTGATGGATTTATTGTTTTGTTTATTACAAGTTTTTCTTTTGAGAGTAGATTGTAATCTGAGGTGTGGTTGGGATCAGAAAAATCATAGGAATGCTCAAGTATTAATGCTGAAAGTGCATGGGAACTTGAGGCATCTGGAACTGTATTTGCAATGGAGTTTGGTTTTGGTTGAACCCTCATTTTTACGTGTGACATGCCTCTGTTTTGTCTTAGAATGTAATCTTGAAGGCATCATAGGTATGGATTCTTCCCCTTTTTTTGATTCTTTGTTTTTTATAACCTTTGTTTCCTTTCGACAACCCTTCTTTTGATTTCAGCGACGTGGTCTCCAATGCAACTGCAAACTCCTGGACGAATGGTTGGCAAGTTTCAAGTGGATTTCATATTTCGGATATGTTGGTTCAAATCCATGCCATTTCCTGCGATTCCCAGTATCAGAGCCATCAACAGGACTTGAAATAACAACAAGCTGTAATAATGATGACAAAATTACATTGAGGAGATTATTAATAATGTAGACGGTTAGAACTTTCGAATATAAACCAATGGTGGAACTAATAACTCCATTATATACACATGAAGAAGCTGACAAACAAATTATCATAACACTTAATTATATTATTTTGTATCAATCATCAAGGAATTCACTTGTTTTAATAGGAAAAATCAAGTTTGCATCTAGGTTCTATCTATAGATTTTTTAAGGTAACAGTTTTGTCAAAGGTGCAATTGTGTTTTAGGATTTTAACCATCTTAGAATCCATTAAATTTATAACTATAAGACAGTTATATCACTTGAAACTTTAGATGTGATATTTCCGGAGAAATGGATGACAATATATTCTCACAAAACCATGGAACGAAAAACCCAATAATGGAGCAATTTAATTACACTCTAGGCACAAGGAGTAGCTTAAGGAGGTGACTTTATGTGTGTGAGGAGGTGAGTAATTGAGTTCCTGAGTTTGTTTAATTTAACAGTGACAGTTATTTCAAAACGTCAATATTATAAAAACTCCAAAACTTAAATTTTTTATTTTTTTATTAAAATTATATTAAATTTGACTAAGAAATTTATGCAAAAAAGTAACCTCATTGAATGACTACAAACACTGTGTTGAAACTCAAGTATGCCCTCCTATTCCCACATGCAATGCTTGTTGAAAATAGCAACAAGAAATGCTAAAAATAGCAGTTCTATAAATAACATTTCAGGATATACTCCAACTCTGTTGGAAATAACAAAAAATAGAAATGCTAAAGATAGCATTGCTATAAATAGCATTTCAGGATAGATTCCAATTTTAATTAGTCCCTGAATTAAATTTGAGAATTAAAATTCGAATTTAATCTCAACCGCTGTTTGAAAAATAATTAATTAATTCATAATAGAGTTTAGGCTTCTGTGATCCATATCAAGTTAGATAAGATTCTTCGGCGAAAATCACATAGAATACCATTTGTCGACGTGTTTCGAACCAACCAGTGTGGTTCATCGTCAGGACGATGAACCACACTGGTTGGTTCGAAACGCGTCGACAAATGGTATTCCATGTGATTTTCGCCGAAGAATCTTCTCTAATTAATTCATGTTGAGTTAATTAGTTGGAGAAAATCAAACATGAAGTCTATGTGAAGACATGCAACAGTTATCCCTTTGATTGAGGAAGTTATCCCTTAATTAAGGAGATAAGGATGAGTTGTATTTGAGTTGTAATTAGTTAGCTTAGTTAACTGAGTTAAGTCCAGTTAGATTAGTTCCAAATAGTTTGTGGAATTGATTGTGAGTTCAATCAGTTAATGCATGCATGCATGAAGCTAGTGTTCTCCAGATAATTGAATATTCTTTCATAAATAACTCTTGCATGTCAGTTCAGAGAAAGACCCAGTTGAGATTAAAGGAAGGGATAGTGTACTATCAGTTGGAGGAATTTTCCTATAAAGGAAACTCATCCACGTAGAAGGAATTATCTCCTTCAGGACTGCACAGTTACTTTTGAGTTTAATGTGTTGTGTGAGAGGCAAATTCACACAGGTGGTAGCATTGGACCCCAGGAGAAACTGGGCAAGGAAATAGGAGGCTTGGAGGGCAGAGGAAAAGGTTTGTGAGACGCCTTTGACTGTCTATGAGCAGCAGAGGGATTGTACTGAGAGCTGGATAGCTTGTGAGCTAAAGCTTTGTGTAATCCAGACATATTTCAACTTGTATGATAATACAGAGATCGATATTTTTAGCTAAGGCTTTCCATAGATTATTCTTCTGTGTTTCATGTGTATGATTTCTTCTTCTCTTTTATATGTGTTCTGATTGATCTAGCTCAAATTGAATAAGCTTCTGCAAATTTTGATTGTAGAAGTAGATCTAGTATTTTTCTTTAGTATATTGCATTATAAGGTGATATACAGTGGGAATTTCTACAATGATTCCATCCTCGAGGAGGATGAGAATGCATTTCATGATTACAAATGCACAACCATGCATGTGCCGAGATTTCCTATATCTCTTCCTTGTTTTTATTGACAAAAGTCAACTAAAAACTTTAATCTAAAATACATGATGCAATCATTGGTTTCTTCTTTTGGTGGAAAAAAATAAGACAATGGTGTCTTGGTCATAAGCTATGGCATCAGAATGTTGGCATGCTTTCTTCTTACCTAGGGGTTCAACATAACGTGCATGTTGATCGAGCAACAATGGAGTTTTTGTGAAAAGCAATGGCATCAACATGTAAGCATACTTTCTTCTTGCCTGTAGGTCTGATCAAGGAGCAACGATGCAAACTCACATCAGAGGATGAACGTAGACCAAAAACTTATGCATCACTCAATCTATGTTACGGAAATTATGTGTTATAATTCCAACATTTAAATTATCAATCCGAGACTCTTAATCTTCGAGGCACAAGTGTGGGTAACACAGGATCAGAGCGTCTAGACTAAACTAACATCATGAAATACATAATAAAGAAACCTATTTTACTGTAATCCAATCTATCTCATTCAAAACATAGATCACTGTTATATTTTAAATCTATGTTCTATTCAAAACTCCAATTACTATTCTACTTTAACCATGACCTGAGAGATACTCTATCACAACTTAGGCACTCTCATTCAGTACTTAAAAGCAACTTGAATTGAAATCTACAGCTAAAAACAAATCACTTTATTATCTACTCTCACTTTGAATGATAGGAAGCTTAAATCAATGATAAGATCTTCTTAAATACAAAATCAATTGAAACTAATTGAAAGGGAACCAAAATTATACTAACTTTCAATCACTTCAAATGATGTCAAGCTAAGGCAATAAACAATTCAAATAAAATTGTAACTAATATAATTCCCGGGGTCACACAAGTCAATAAGCACTTCAACTAATTTATTGATCTTATCTAGCTCACACCTTCAATTCTGGATAGGCTTCAAAAGAGATTAAATGACAGTTTCAAATTAATATTTTTACGCTACCTAAATTAACACACTCAGATTTAAAGATCAAAGATTAAAGTTTATTTCTAATTTAAAATTGCTGCAAACAAACTCAGAAACTCATTCCTACGGAAAAGCATTCACTTACAGTTTTCAATCCAATCTCATTACGATTATACTAAACTTGAGAATTAAGCTACAATCTCAATCAGTAACCAATATTTATTTTACTATTTTCCTCAGCATTTTACCACAGAATCATAACGCTGCAAAACTTGGTAACGTATAGGAAGTAAACATAGTATAATCGATTCATTTCTATACTTGCGACACGGTGATTAACATTGCATCTTCATTGTTCCATGCTATGCATTTATACCAAAAGAATCATTTATGTATCATAGATAATTTCTCATTGCAATCCTTGCTTATCGTTTGATGATTAAATAATGAAATATACGACATCCATCTTCAAATATTACAAGGCAGAGCAAGAGCAAGGTCATTGAATACCATATTTTAAGCATTGTTTTCAAAAAGAAATATTGTCTTTGTCAATAAGGATGTTCTCATTTAAAAAAAAAAAAGCAATAAAGGCTTTGAACAAAATTTAATATTCGTAAAGGACTTTAAATTCAAATGCATCTTATAATTGTGATTAAAAAAAAACAACTTTAATGTTTGTCCCAAATATCACCAGTTCAATGTTGGTGGTACTCTCAATATTAATAAAACATATATTGAAATGGATCATTACCTTTCGAATATTTCCTCATGCAAAATGGATTATTAATAAAAATATTAATTTCCATTTAAATAGTAAACTACTTTTTCTTAGGTTAATGCAAAATCTTATGAAGTTGGCGATGGTTTTTGTGAAACTATACAAAATTTCAATTATGGTGACATCGATCACCAACTATGTCAAAGGCTTGCAGTGATAGAATTCAAGACCTTCAATAGTAGAGGCATTAAATGAAAGAATTCAAATATCTAAGCAAAGTTAGACAAAATTCACTGTGCAAATACAATTCCTATGATCAAAACTATCTACAAAACTTGTTTCCAGGTGGTGGTTGGCCCTTTCCACTCTTGGAGAAAAAGTTTAAACTAATTTAGTATTGTTAGAGATGAAAGAACACCATAATAATTCACAGAGAAATTAATGTTGAACCAAAATTATGTATTGAGGTTCAAAATATAAATTCAAATCTCATATACCTCATTATTGTAATGTCTTTTGAGGCAAAGCTTTACAAAACAATGTGTCTCTTTCTCTTCAATCATTCTCCTCCCCCCTTATACAGAACACATCGGGCCTTTAAAAATGTTCAACCGATGGAAGCTAGCTCTAACTCATTTAACCAGAGAAAGAAAATGTAGTTTTTAATCCCGTACAGAAATTACCTGCATACAAATTCTAAAACAAAGAAAATAAACAATGCGAGAGCATAACACATAAAACACATATACACATAGATTTTCCTCTCGATTCCAAAACTGAGACTATCAGATTGATTTTTCATTATGTTCCTTTCAATGTTACAATACATATATACGTGCCGAAGCATCCAATACCATGGACCGAAAACCATCGCGCCCAAAAGCATGTGCGAAAACCATGCACAAAACCATAGGTAGGTTCGCCCCACCTAATATAGGTTCCAAAAAAATTTTCCCCGGTGCGTTGCCCCGAACCCTGTTTCTCTAAGAGAACTTCTCAGAGCTCGCAGATTTTGTTAATGCATCTGCAATATTATTCAAAGTGTCCACCTTTACCAGCAACACCTTTTTGTCTTCTATCATATCCCTCACAAAGTGATACTGAAGATCAATGTGCTTTGTCTTTGAATGCTAAGAAGGGTTCTTTGCCAAGAAAATTGCACTTTGGCTATCACAATCTGTCCTTATAGCTCCCTGTACTAACCCCGTACTTAAACACAATCTCTGCAACCAAAATGCTTCCTTGCTTGCATGAGTGGCTACCATGTATTCTGCCTCTATAGTTGATAGTGCCACTATAGATTGTTTCTTACTCATCCAACTGCCTGCACCCCCAAATAGGTTAAACACATACCCACTTGTAGATCTTCTCTGATCCAGGTATCCAATCGAGTCTGCATCAACAAAGCCATGAATATCCAAAAATCTGTCCAATCTTGGTCTTCCTTGGTAGCACAAACCATAAACACTAGTGCCACGCAAATACCTAAAAACCTGCTTCACTGTTGTCCAATGTTCCTTCCCTGGTTTTGACATTAACCTGCTCAATACTCCCACTACATGTGAAATTCTTGGTCTAGTATAGACCATCGCATACATCAGGCTACCAACTGCACTTGCATATGGAACACGGGACATGTACTCTTCCTCTTCTTGTGTCTTGGGACACTGTTCAACAAATAACTTTACACCTACAAGAATAGGAACGTTCACTGGTTTACTATCCTGCATATTAAACCTCTGCAATACTGCCTTGTCATACTTCCTCTTGTTTAACCAAAGCTTCCTCTTTGCTCGATCTCTTTTAATTTCCATGCCCAAACTATAGTTTGCAGCACCAAGATCATTCATGTCGAATTTGGAGGACAATTGGGTCTTCAAATCCGGGATAATTTCTTTTTCATTTCCAACTAGCAACAAGTCATCCACATACAAGACCAGATAAATAACATGGTCACCAATTAATTTAAAATACACGCAGTGATCTACTTTGCTTCTAGTGAAGCCAATTCCCTGTATAAATGTATCAAATTTCTGATACCACATCCTTGGTGACTATTTTAGCCCATACAAAGACTTCTTTAATTTGCATACTGGTTATTTCGTACCCTTCACTGTAAAACCTTCATGTTGCTTCATGTAGATATCCTCTTCCAGATCCCCGTGGATAAATGTTGTCTTCACGTCCATTTGTTCTACCTCAAAATCAAAAGCAGAAACAACAAATAAAAGTAATCTAATAGAAGCTACCTTGGAAAGAGGAGAAAAAATATCACCAAAATCAATTCCCGACACTTGGGAATAACCTTTTACTACAAACCGAGCTTTGTATTTCTCCACCTTTCCTTCTACATTTGTCTTCTTCTTGAACACCCATTTACTGCCAATGAGTTTCCTTCCAGCCAACAACTTTGCCAGATCCCAAGCTTCATTTTTGTGAAAAGATGCCATTTCATCAACCATGGCCTCTTTCGAGGGTTTTCCATCCTCTGAATCTATTGTTTCCTTCACAATTCTGGGATCATCATCAATAATAGATAAAGAAAAATTTGAACAGAAAGCAAATGGACTATACCTTTCTGGCTTCCTTCTTTCTCAAACTGATCTTCTCACAACCGGAGTTTGTGGCTCTTCATTTTCTGATTCCTCTTCTGCAGTAGAGTCTGATTCTTCCTCCTTTAGCTAAAACTATATATTCTTAGGTTCCTTTGATGGGACTTCATGTTTAATAACATTTTTCACTTCTCTGAACACCACATTTTAGCTATACACAACCTTCCATGTTACTAGGTTCCAAAGATTATAACCATTTAAACCATCCTTATACCCAATATACCCAATATAGATGCATTTAAACCCCCGGGTTGACAATTAAGTGTTGAGGAGTTTGCTTAAGTGCAATTCCTACACCCAACATTTTGGCGTCGTTGCCGAGAAGGTGATTTGAATTGGTGAGAATTTTTCGTTTTTTGCAATAGGGGTAAGTCGGCTATTATTTTTCCCCGAAATGTGCTTCTATTGTTTGGAGTAATTTATAGGTGCTGAGTTATTTTTGAAATTGCAACTTTTATTGGAATTTCGCCTTGTCATTTTTTGAAAGGAATGCCTAAAAGAGGTAGGGGTCTGAAGCCTACTAAGGACCAAAGAAATACTGATAAATTTGAAACCAAATCTCATATTGGGCCTTCTTTCGTAGGTAGAAAATCCAAACAACCTCAGACTCATCACATAGGATTAGTCCATTTGGGCTCTGGTAATAGTAGTCCAGGTGTGACACAACCCACAGAGGGGAAGAAGGAGGCTATTAGAACCCATAGTCAGCCTTCTCAACCTATTGAGAGTGGTTCGCGTGGAAAAACAACAATGGAAGATTAGGAAGACCATGTAGAAGGAACTAGTGAAAATCTGGTAAATGAGGAACAATCCACTTTTGGATTCCAAATTGTGGATCCTGATACACAAGTACAAATGAAAAATATTTCACCATCAGATCTTCCTCATTTCTATGGTAAGTTACATGAAGACCTATACTCTTTCTTATTTGACTTTGATATTTTTTGTAGAAGATATGATTATTCATCTGATGCCCAAAAGTCAAAGTTGTTTCCTGCAACTCTCAAGGACGCAACACTCCCCTGGTTCATGGGACTAGGAGGAAACACTATATCTTCTTGGGAGCAAATGAAGAGAGTGTTCTTGTCAAAATATCAACAATATTTTAAAACTAGAGATATTGAAGATGAAATCTTTACTATTATGCAAAATGATGATGAGACTCTAGAGAACTACTAGGAGAGTTACCTGTATATCCTTCAAAGGTCAAAGCACAAATTTGATCCAAGTACCATTAGAACCTTGTTCTTACGAGGGCTTATTGATGATGCTAAGAATAATTTAAATCTGTTAGGACAAGGGGATATTGCTAAAAAATATTTTGATCAAATCTGTGATTTGTGCAGGAAATTCTCAGGGAACCAATATAGATCCAGTAAAGGAATTCAGAATATAAACAAGAAAACTAAATCTACTGATGCTATGATTATTGGATTAAAAAACAAAATAGACAATATGAAAATTGAAATAATGAATACTGTTAGTAAACAAATATACTCTTTGAAGTTTCAGCCAAAACTTATAGAGGGACAAGAGTCACTGTCTATTTTTTGTCCAAAATGTAGAAGAGAGCATCTTTTAAGAGAATGTCCTCTCAATATTGAAGAAACCAATAAATGTGCAATTTGTGAAGACAACCATGCCACAGAAAAATGTCCCTCCATACTTGGGTTGAAAGCTGTACTTGAGGGAGGACAACCTGAAGCCGAATCACTGCATGCTATGGGAGAATGAAGGTACTGGCCTCAGATAAGTGTAGGTATGGCTCTTGAACCTCCACCACATTTTTTGGCTTATAATGCACATTCATATTCCTATCCCAACACTAGTCACTGTCAACATTCGCAGCATGGGAACCAATATCAGTATGGACAACCCTCCTAATATTGGCAACAAGCATGGAGAGAGCCAAACCATTCACACCATTCACATCATTCCTATCCTGTACCTATGCAGTCATACCCTCCAACATATGCACCTTACCCAATGCCACAACCATCATTACCTCAGCTGAGTCAGCCAATGCCACCATTACCTTTACCTCCATTGTTTCGACCTTCTCAGCTGCCTGCTCAACCTTTACCCAACCCCAATAACAAAGCGGTACAAATGATCCATTCTATGAACCTGCTTTCTTCATCCAGATATCAGTCTATGCCAGTTGGAGTCAATGACCTCCAATTGAGATCAGGGAAGATGGTAAACTCAAAAAATAAAAAACAACCTATGGTGATTATCAATGAGAAAGGAGAGGAGGAAACTCCCGACTGTTATGACCTCATATTTTCCCTTTTTGACCATATATTTTTCTATGATACCATCCCTTTCAACTTATATTTAAAAGCCTTTGTTAGTATTTTAACCCAATTATCTCAAAGGTATGTAATGATTCTTCTCATCACTATACGTTTAATTATTTAGCATATAATCACGACATCTTCATAGTTAATCTTTGAATTATTAAGTGCTAAACAATTAAAGAATGATGTGCAGTTTGCGGTGCTGAAACAGCCTGGAAGACTATTTTTGTAGTTGCTGAAACAGCATAAACGACACGCGAATCGTGACGCTGAAACAGTTGAGATTTGCGTTCTAAATTTGACAGCAGTAAAGGAACCAGAACTGATCATCGAGGAAGCTGTTACACTGGATGTAACGCTTATATCTAAAGACAACATTACTGTAACAACATTTTGTTGACAGGGAATTGATTTCCCTATTTTTGTATAATGGGTTAAAACAATGTAAATATTTTGTGATAGATGTCTCCTCTTTATAAAGAGGAGACATCTACATTATAGGGGAATGAACAGACTGTGGGAAAGGCTTAGCTGAAGGAATAGGACTGGAATTCTTTTTGTAATATGACATATTGATGGATGAATAAATTTTTGTTCTAAACATCTTTTTCTAGTTCTTGTTTCCTGGGGAATCTTGTAAGAAGGATAGGGCCCACCTTCATCACAAGATTCACCCATTACATTTCTGCAGTGTGTTAAGTGTGTCTTTTATTCATGCCTTGTTGACAAGTACTGTTTGCTGAATATTGTTTATAATACCTTTGCTGAAACTCTGTTTCTTTCTCAATTGATTGTTGTATGAGTGTTCCACCGGTGATTAAGTTACAGAGTGAATTGGCAAGCTAAGTTAATCAGAGGCAGGTGCTGGAGATTCCCGCTCTGGGGATAGGGTCCTGACTCTCTGTTATGGCACAGCCATTGTTTTCTTTTGTAGAGTGATTCTTTCCATTATCTGATTCTTTGAGTGAAATCAAGCATTTTTTTGATAGCTATTTGCAATAGAGTATAATTGTTGTAATGCAGAGTGGATCTTCAGTTTGTTAATTTAAGGCATGAATTGTTTGTACTACAACTCCTGTTGCTTTTAAAATTGATTGCATATAGTACGCAGTTGCCTTTGAAATAAAAAGACTTCCTTGGGTTGAAAATTAATGTCGCTCTTTGTTTTTTAATTCAATAAGAAATTAAAGTGACCAACATTTTGGCGCCGTTGCTGGGGAAGGAAATTACAGATTTTAAAAGTACTGATGATTTTTCTATAGATATGCAGAATGCATGAGAGGACACAAGAAAACTAATCCTATAGGTGGCAAGGGAAAAGGAAGAGGAGGAAGAAAAACTTTCATCGATGATATTATTTCAAAAGCTGAGACATCCCAGAGGTTAAGCTCTCGAAGGCCACAGACCCAACACTCTTTCCAAACGGACCATCAAACGGAGGAAGTAGTGGGACCTGAAAGGATTATAGAAATAACAGAACATACTAAGGAACCAGTGGAGGAAGTCGAAGGACCAGTAGAAGATATTGAAGAACCAATAGAAGATATTGAAGTTGAGGAACCAGTTCAGGACATTGAGAGTCCAACAGAAAACACTGAAGACTAGGCAAGCGCATCAGGAAAACAACCAATGGAGGACAACAATGAAGGACTCTTCGGTGGAGGTCGTAGAGGAGAAGGAAGGGGAGAGAATTCCCTCTCCACCCTGGAATTCCCTATTGGGGAACTCCCAAGAGGAACAACTCCTATGAAGAATATCCCACTTTCAGCATTACCCAATTTCCATGGTTTATCCTCTGAATGCCTTGATTAGTTTCTTTTCGAATTTGATATATTGTGTAGAAGCTATGATTATGTTAATAATGCTCAGAAATTGAAGTTGTTTCCAGCAACACTAAAAGGAAATGCACTAAGATGGTTTATGAGCTTGGGAGGTCATGTGATCACAACATGGGATCAGATGAAGGAGAAATTTCTGGCCAAATACCAAGACTATTGCCGGATGAGAGAAAAAAGGGAGGAATTATTCAAGATGGTTCACAAGGAGGATGAAAATCTGGAGGACTTTGTGGAAAGACTCCAATATAAGCTGCAGAGGTCTGAGCACCCTAATGTAAGTAAAGATATTCTCAAAACAATATTATTGAAAGGGGTAAGGGATGATTGTTTAGATATCTTAAATATGCTTGGTAAAGGAGATATATCTAAAGAATCGTATGACGAAATTGTTAACCTCTACAAGAGGTGTTCAAGAGGAGCTGCAAATAAATCAAAGAGCAGGGATAGTACTTATTCAAGGGTCCAGAAATCAGCTAGTGGAGGAGCAACAAGGGCTGAAATAGGTAATCTACTTGAGGAATTCAAAACTGAAATGTTAAGTTATTTTGCTTCACAGATTGATACCTTGCAGGTTAAAAAGAAGCAGGCAGAGGGAGAAGCTGCTTTGGCCATCTTCTGTTATAAATGCATAGAAAAACAACCATTGAGGGAATGACCACTGGACAAGGTGCCAATCTGTACCATTTATGAAAAGGACCACGAAACTCAATAATGCCCCTCTTTACCAGGGATAAAGGTAGCGTTACAACCAATGGAGGAAGAAGCTGAAGCAGTTTATCTGTTGACACAAAGGAGGCAATGGCAACCACGAGGAAAAGGTACGAATTCTAGTATGTCGTTTAATTGTTGGAATAATTATCCTTCTTTTAATCACGCAAATTACCCGCCCTTTAACCAAATACAATACCCACCCTTTAATCAAATGAATTTCCCACCCATGCAGCAAATAAAACCTCCCTTTGTAGACCCTGCAATGTGGACTCCCTGACTTCTACAACAATCCTATTTTAACCAATGGAACCCAAACTGGAGAGCTCAACAGACTCCATTCACAAACTAATTTCCTCAGTTCCAACAACAAATTTCTCTTTCGTCAGGTACCCCGCCGAATAATCAGACCATGAAGCCTCAGCTGCTTGTACAACCGAACCCTAACCCTAATAACAATAAAGCTGTGCAAGTTATCGACATTCAGAACATTCCTACATCTCCTATGCAATGTAACGATATTCATTTACGATCTGTGAGAGTAGTCGAGCCAATTATAGATGATATTACCTCTTCCGACTCTGATAAAGAAGAAGCAGAACAAAGTAAATCATCTAATAAAATTGCTGAAACAGTCAAGCCATCCTCTAATGGAACTACTGAAACAACAGAACCACCTTTCCCTAAGCGCTTGGCTCTCACTAAGATGCCTGAGCCGCCTGCGTTTAACCTTTTAGCGGAATTGCAGAATCTGTATGTTAAAATTCCACTTCTACAAGCACTCAGAGATGTACCAATGTATGACAGAACCGTTAGACACATTTGCATCAAGAAACCTGGTAGGAAGGCTAAAGATCCCCTTACAGTTCATGTGATGGGAGATCTAGCTGCTTTAATGTCAGGAAAAGTCCCTCCTGTAAAATATGGTGATCTTGGTCACCCTACGGTCATAGTGCAGGTCAGAAAAACTATTGTTTCATGAGTTCTAGTAGACCTAGGTGCTGCTATAAACATTATGACCCTTGAAACTGCACATCTGTTACAATTGAAAAATGTAATTAGAGAAACACCAACTATCCTAGAATTATCTGATCATTCCACAATCAAACCAGAGGGGGTTATTGAAGACCTGATCATTTCATTTGAATCATGGAATTACCCAGCTGACTTTGTGGTGTTACAGACTAAAGCAAAGTTGGGGGGCATCCTCTGATTTTGGGGAGATCCTGGCTAGCTACAGCAGATGCTTTTATCAGCTGTAGATCAGGTTCAATGACAATTTCTAATGGTTGTGAAACTAAGCAGCTTACGCTGTACCCTCATGCTACACCTATGACTAATAATGATGATTCTGTATGGTTAGACTATGAGGATAATGATACTCAACCCATATTGACCATTGGACAAGCCTTAACTCTTAAAGATACCATAGAAGATGTAGTAATTAGTAATTTTATTTCTGAACCTTCCTCAGTTACTTCTGAAGCACATAATCAGTGAATTGCAATTCTGGATCCTGAAACGCAGCAAAAGCTTAAATCTGAAGATTTACCTCAAACATCAACTGCTATCTCCTCTAAAAGCATAACGGTAGAAATTGAACCTGGCAAAATATTGAACATAAACTCCAATTTATCAGATGCTGAAACACAACAACTAATGAAGTTGCTCCGTGAGAACAAGGAAGCATTCACATGGGACTACACAGACATGAAGGGGATCTCTCCTGAATTATGTACTCATCGTATCTATATTAAGGAGGGAGCCTGACCAGTCTGTCAACCCCAACGACGAATGAATCCCAATTTGAGGGAAATTGTTAAAGAAGAACTTCAAAAGTTGCTTGATGCAGGGTTTATATACCCCATATTTGACAGTGAATGGGTTTCTCCATTGGTGATAGTACCTAAGGAAAACGGGAAATGGAGAGTGTGTGTGGATTATAGAGCTTTAAACAAAGCCACCCAAAAGGATCATTTCCCCTTGCCCTTTATTGATCAGGTGTTGGACAGTTTGTCAGGGAAGAAATTCTTTTCCTTTTTAGATGGTTTTAGTGGATATAACCAAATCAAAATTTCACCTCAAGATAAAGACAAGACCACTTTTACTAGTCCTTGGGGAACTTTTGCCTATAGAGTTCTCCCATTTGGACTATGTAATGCTCCAGCAACGTTTCAAAGAGCAGTAATAGGAATTTTTTCTGATATGCTTAATGATTCTTTGGAGATATTTATGGATGATTTCACTCCCTATGGTGTGACTTTTGAAGTTGCGCTACAAAATCTTGAAAAAGTACTTAAATGATGCATACAAGCTAATCTTTCCTTGAGTACCGAAAAATGTCATATGATGATGAACAAAGGAATTGTACTAGGGAACTTAATTTCATTCGTTGGGATTCAGGTGGATCCATCGAAAGTACAGGTAATTCATACCCTTCCTATTCCTAAAACACAAACTGATGTAAGAAGTTTTTTAGGACATGCTGGATATTACAGAAGATTTATCAAAAATTTCTCTAAAATAGCTTCTCCTTTGTTTGTGTTACTTATGAAAAATGTTGAATTTAAGTGGACTGATGCCTGTCAGAAAGCATTTGATGAACTTAAGCATCAGTTGTCTACAACTCCTATTCTGAAGGGACCTGATTGGGCACTTCCCTTTCACATATCCTCTGATGCTTCAGATACTGCAATCGGAGTTGTCTTGGGTAAGGAAGAAAACAGTCTTCCTTATGCTATCTACTTCATTAGTAAGAATATGACCCCTGATGAACTTAATTACATAGTTACCGAGAAAGAATTTTTGGCAGTTATTTATGCTATTAATAAATTTCGACATTATATTACTGGTTATCCTACTTTTGTTCATACTGACCACTCAGCTATCAAGTATTTAATGAATAAATCTGTTACAAATGCTTGAGTTACCAGGTAGTTATTGTTACTACAAGAGTTTGATATTACAATTGTGGATTGACCAGGCAAAGAAAATGTAGTTGTTGATTTCCTTTCTCGGATAAAAACTGATGATAATACTCCAGTAGATGATTCCTTTCCTGATGAATATTTGTTTGCAGTATCTGCTCACTCACCATGGTATGCAGACATTGCCAATTATTTGGTTGCAGGGAAGTTACCATCACACCTATCACATAGGGAGAAAAGAAGGATCATTCAACAAAGTGCTAGGTACAACTGGATAAGTGGGTGTCTTTTTCATACAGGACTTGATCAGGATATCCGAAGATGCATTAGAGAAGATGAGGTTTATGACATATTGAAGGCTTGTCATGATGGCCCTTGTGGTGGGCATTTTGCTGATAAGAGAACAACACATAAAATTCTCAGGATGGGTTATTATTCACCCTCACTTTTTAAGGATGCAAAGAAATATGTCAGGGCCTGCGACAACTGTCAGAGAATGGGCTAACCCAATCATAGAGATGAAATGCCACTGAACCCTCAGGTAATACTTGAACCCTTTGAAAGATGGGCTCTAGATTTTGTAGGGCCCATCAACCCTCCATCCAACCAAAGAGTTTATATATTGGTTTGTACAAATTATATGACTAAATGGGTGGAAGCTAAGGCACTAATCAAAGCTAATGAAGAATCTGTTTTAACCTTTTTATTTGAAGAAATCTTCGTTAGATTTGGGGTGCCTAGAGAATTAGTCACAGATGGAGGACCTCCTTTCAATTCACATGGTTTCAAAGATATGCTTCAAAAATATCATATCAATCATAAAATGACTACACCTTACCACCCCCAAGCTAATGGTCAGGTGGAAAGTACAAATAAAGTCATAGAAGCTATTTTAACAAAAACTGTGAAGGAGAATAGGAAAGATTGGTCTCAAAGATTGCCTGAGGCATTATGGGCTTACAGAACGACTTGGAGGAACACTACAGGTTTTTCACCCTATGAATTGGTTTACGGTAAAAGTGTTGTTTTTCCTGTGGAATTTGAAATTAAAACTTTAAGAACTGCTTTCGCTGTTAACCTTGATTTGACTGATGCACAGACAACTAGGTTGCAGCAGTTGCAGGAATTGGCTGAAAAAAGGTTGGATGCCATCCATCAAACAACTATGATTCAGCAGCAAAGAACCGGGTGGCATGACAAAACCATTAAACATAAGCAGTTCCAAAATGGTAATTGGGCTTTACTATATGATTCTAGGTTTGAAAATTTTCAAGGAAAACTACAAACAAGGTGGCTGGGACCTTACGAAATAGATACTGTTTTTCCCAATGGAACAATAAGGCTCCTAACAATTGATGGTTCTAGAACTCCATTGCTGGTAAATGGGTATCGATTTCGTTCGTACCAACAACCGATTTCTAAGGAGGATTTTAAGGCCACTTGCATGGCAGATTCACATTACATCTTTTTGGGGGAGCCTCTAGCCCCACATTTCACTTAATCTCTGCATTATTTTTGCATTAGTATTAGATTATATCACTTAACTAATAATCCCTGTCAAGGGCTGCCATATTACAATTTATTTTGCAGGTCTTAATTCGGAGGCTGGTTGAAGGAATAATTGCATTACAAGCAGGATCAGGTTTCAGTTTGGGAAACATGGCCATTCCATTTCAATTCATTATCCATCAGCAACATTTTCCTATCCTCTTTAACAACAACATCTCTTTTTCCCGTTGCTGAAACACCAGTTTCGGCCGTTGCTGAAACACCAGTTTCTGCTGTTGCTGAAACACCAATTTTTTCCCATTTTCCCCGTTGCTGAAACACCAATCTTTCCCCATTTTCCCCGTTGCTGAAACACCAATTTTTCCCCATTCTCTCCATTGCTGATACACTGATTTCTCCATTGCCGAAACACCGACTTTTTCCATCTTTCCGAAAAAAGCGTCAATTTTCCCATTTTTCCCGTAATTGAGGCATCAACTTCTCTCAAAAACAATCAATACATAACATTTTCCATTTTCAGAGAATCAGCCATTCATCTTGATAATTGAGTTCCTTCACCATTACCTCCTATGAATAGAGAAAGCCTTTTATATAAATACCCTCATATCTTATAACCCTTTCCAATAACCATTGGTGATCCACTAAACGATGAAAATATACTTTCAGCACAACAATCGAAGGTAAAACATGAGGTATGCATGTTTATGTGTACATATTAAAATATAGTTAATGAAAAGATTCTGATATGATTGCCGAAATCGCCGTACACTCAAAACTTATCATTTTAGCCGCAGTTGGGGGGAATATCAAAGTTTTGCAATCATTACCCGATATGCCAATCACCGTCGTTTTTTTAACACGATCGAGTCTCGTCACCCCGTCTCTATTTTATTATGTCATAACCCCATTTACAATATCTTACTCTGTCTCGGCTACGGTAACTCGGCTCTGTATTGTGCATTTTACTGAACCAGTAACTATGGGAGGTAACACTGTCCGAAATGAACCTAGTTCAAGGGCTCTATTGGAACTTTACCCAGAAGCATATCAAATTTTTCTGCAAGCGAGCTGGGTGGATTACTTCCGGAGGCTCCAGGAATTTGATTCTCAGCAAGTCCTAGAATTCGAACTTAATTTAAAGGAAGATTATTCTACTGTTCGGGGAGTGCGAATTCCGGTAACAGAGGAGGATATAGTGCAGGTTTTAGGATTACCGGCCAATGGCATCCGCTGGTTCAGCCGTAAGAACATAATTCTAAATGCAAAGCAATATTTTATTCTACCTGGGGAGCGGGTCGAACCTAAAGGCATAGGTATTTCACTACGTTCATTACCACCTCCATGGCCAAAGGTTGCAGAGTTTGTCAAGAACTATCTTACCTGCAAAGGACGTTACCAGGTAGTGTACCAGCATGACTTTGTGTTGTTGAATCATTTAAGACATGGTCATTTATTAATTATGTCATACTATCTACTTGGGTATCTAAAGAATATGTCACATTATTCCAAGGATGCAAAGTACCCACTCCTCTCCATTACTCACCATTGCTTGGTTCAGCTCTTAATCCTGGGGGGCTTTTCCCTGTAGAACCTTCTTCCCCTTAACAACCCACCCCAGGAAGCTACTGAAGTTACTCAACTAGCAGTCGAAAACCCTCAAGAAACTGCTAAAATTTCTCAAGCGGCAGTCGAGACTCCCCAAGTGAATGCTGAAAATCCTCAGCCATCCGTGATAGCCAGTCCAATTGACCCCGCTAGTGCATCAACCCCGTCCCATAATTTACCTGAATCATCCATTCCCACTGTCCATATCCCCAGTGGTGATTCAGACGACGACATTCCCCTGGCTAGGCTGAGAAGGAAAAGAAAAAGGCAAGAAATGGTTGTTCCTTCATCAAAAAGATGAACAAGGGCCTCAATGAAACAAGCTATTATCTTTGATGTTCCTCCTACCCTAGAGAAGGCCATCCATAAAAGAAAAACCACTGTTTTTCCTGCCTCCTTACCTCGAAGACGAAGGAGGATGTCTTCTGCAGCAGCAACAGAGACCCCCACCCCAAATTTCCCACCCATTATCCTAAAACCCCATACCCCACCAAACCCCGAATCCCTACCTTCCTCACCCTCGGGTACCGAAATGCAAAACGTCCAGGATTTTGTGACATCATTCCTTTCAGAAGACGCAGCTGCTCCACAAGAACCAGCTGCTAACTTATCAAAAGTAGACACCCAAGACGATGTACAACATGTAGCTGTTACATAAGAACCAGCTACCGACTCAACAGGTGTTACACAAGAACCACCTGTTGAGGAGCTAAAAATAGACGACCTAGAAGTAGCTGCCCCACAAGAACCAGCTACTCACTCAACAGGTGCTGAGGAGCAAAAGATAGATGACCAAGAGGTAGCCGTCCCACAAGAACCAACTACTAGTCCAACAGGTGTTACAAAAGAACCACCTGCTAACGATCATGATCTAGAAACACATTAGGACATAGCAGCTACTGATTCAACAGGTGTTACACAAGAACCACCTGCTGATAAACAAGAAAAGGGTAATCAACATATAGCTGAATCACCTACTGCCTCAGCAAGTGTCACACAAGAACCACTTGCTGATGACCATGATCAGGAAACAGAGCAAGACCTAGCTGCTACTAGCTCAACAGCTGATACACAAGAGTCACCTGCCGACAAGAAAAGTGTAGATACCCAAGATACTGCTGCTACAGAAGAACTAGCCACTCAGTTGCTTGATATGAAAAATTTGCATGTTCAGGAGGATATAACTGTTACAAAACTAGCCGATGGTCTAGCAGTTGTCACACAAGAACCACCTGCTGGAGAAATAAATAATGAAGCTGCCACCAAACAACCATCCTCCCATCCACTTGAACCAACCACAGAGGCTGCAATTGCTACAGAAGGCCCTGTCATGTTAGCTTCCCTTCAACAAGAGAATGAGTTTCTGAAAGCCGAGATTGAGGCTTATAAGCAAGAGTTAATAATAGCAAGGGAAGCTTATGAAAAAGAACTTAATCTGTATACTTTAGCTTAGGTAGCATCTGCAGCTGAGAAAAGTGCAGATAAGGATTGGTATGAGGAATACATGTGCAGCCAATGTGGCGACCTCTATTCTTGAACTGGTTATAAGGTAGTCGAAGTACCATTGTCTTGACCCACTCCTGCAGTTACTCCTGTTGTAGTTAAAAAGGAATGCCCTGCTGTTACACAAGAACCAGCAGGCCCTTCAAATATTTCTAAAGAAGAAGAGAAACCGCAAGTACCCCGGCCTACCCCAGTTGTTAAAGCTGAGAATCCTGCACCAAAATTTGCAAAGATGGTATTTACCCAGACTGAACCTCTTTGTGCAGAGACTGTCTTTACTCAAACTTTAAGCATTCAAGAACTCAACGAGATATGGAAGAAAGATTATGCATTGTCGCAAGGAAGGTCATTTCAGGCACAAAAATCAGTATGGCAGAATCATGCATATAGAAATTGGGAAGTCTTGGAACAGTTCCATGCACAGCTGAAGGAAAATAAAAAGTTAAAAACTAGACTGTCTCTTATCTTTGAATTATTTCAAAGATTTCTGGCTACTAGGAAACCATCCTTTAATTATTCTGTGTTCCTAGCAGAATGCCTAGCATTCCTTCAGATAAAAGAAGTCAGAGATGGACGACCTCACGAAGTGTTTACACCCCAGCAGTTTATTGAAACTTTTGCAGTGGCGTCAGTCAGTGAACAGAACCTCTTATGTGAACTTTATCTCCATAATGAGGCCATGCCGGAAGATAGAAAGCTTAATTTGATTCCTGTGGTTGGTGACATTCAGATTAGAGCCTTGGTCTCTTTTATGGCCAATCAGCTCACGTAGCAAAACACTTTTCTTTCAGCAAAATATAACAAAGAAAATCGCCTTCTATGGATCCGAGCTGAACCACAGAATGCTACTATTTTCATTGCTGAACATCATAGGGTTATAAAAGAACCAGGAATGACTAAGCATATCAGGGAATTATCGGCAGCAGTGTTAGAAGAATGTCAACAGTATATCAAGAAGAAAGGACCTCTTGCCATACAGGCAAACAATTTGTTCTGGGAACATTGCCCTAAGGAGAGAAGGGAATACCATCCTTTTAACCCTCTCAATCTTCATGCAGCAATTTCACGAGTTCCTAATTATGTTAAATGTGTTCAGTGGTGTGGTTAAAAATGGTTGGGTTATCATTTTCACTTCCCCCTTCTTTGGTTTCCAGTACAAGAATATAAGGCCTACTTCAAGGTGTCCAAAAAGGAGGAGCTTGTAGCATGGCAGAGATTATAGAGTGTATAGGGTTTAAAAGATTCGACTGATAACACCTTTTATACTTAGTGTATATGTAATTTGCACTATACATCCCAGTATTCCGATTCAGACTCAGAGTAGATGTTGCATGGGACATGCAACTGCTTCAGTTGGGGGGGATGTTAGGACCTCATATTGTCCCTTTTTTACCATATTTTTTGCTATGATACCGTCCCTTTCAACTTATATTTAAAAGCCTTTGTTAGTATTTTAACCCAATTATCTCAAAGGTATGTAATGATTCTTTTCATCACTATACGTTTAATTATTTATCATATAATCACGACATCTTCATAGTTAATCTTTGAATTATTAAGTGCTAAATAGTTAAATAATGATGTGCAGTCTACGATGCTGAAACAGCCTAGAAGACTATTTTTGCAGTTGCTGAAACAACAGAAACGGCACGTGAATCGTGATGCTGAAACAGTTGAGATTTGCGTTCTAAATTTGACAGCAGCAAAGGAACCAGAACTGATCACCGAGGAAGATGTTACACTGGATGTAATGCTTATATCTAATGACAACATTATTGTAACAACATTTTGTTGACAGGGAATTGATTTCCCTATTTTTGTATAATGGGTTAAAACAATGTAAATCTTTTGTGATAGATGTCTCCTCTTTATAAAGAGGAGACATCTACATTAGAGGTGAATGAACAGACTGTGGGAAAGGCTTAGTTGAAGGAACAGGACTGGAATTCTTTTTGTAACATGACATATTGATGGATGAATAAAGTTTTGTTCTGAACATCTTTTTCTATTTATTGTTTCCCGGGGAATATTGTGAGAAGGATAGGGCCCACCTTCATCACAAGATTCACCCATTACATTTCTGCAGTGTGTTAAGTGTGTCTTTTATTCATGCCTTGTTGACAAGTACTGTTTGCTGAATATTGTTTATAATACCTTTGCTGAAACTCTGTTTCTTTCTCAATTGATTGTTGTTTGAGTGTTTCACCGGTAATTAAGCTATAGAGTGAATTGGCAAGCTAAGTTAATCATAGGCAGGTGCTGGAGATTCCCACTCTGGGGATAGGGTCCTGACTCTCTGTTACGGCACAACCATTATTTTCTTTTGCAGATTGATTCTTTCCATTATCTGATTCTTTGAGTGAAATCAAACATTTTTCTGATATCAATTTGCAATAGAGTATAATTTCTGTAATGCAGAGTGGAGCTTCAGTTTGTTAATTTAAGGTGTGAATTGTTTGTACTACAACTCCTGTTGCTTTTAAAATTGAGTGCATATAGTACGCAGTTGCCTTTGAAATAACAAGACTTCCCTGGGTTGACAATTAATGTCGCACTTTTTTTTTTAATTCAATAAGAAATTAAAGTGACCAACACTGACCATTCTAAGAAAGTTGACACCATTCAGCCTGTCCCTTACCTTTTGAGCCCTTGTCATCTTCTTCCAACTAACCTTCCTATCTAGAGAGGTTAGTTGTGGAAAAGAAAGACCCCATTCCTGAGTCTAGTCTGACTTCTAATCTTAGGAACCTTTTCATAAGGGTACCTTTTCTCCAAGCTATTAAAGAGACCCCCATCTGTACAAAAATCATTAGGGAACTCTGTCTCAAGAAGCCATGAAGGAGAAGATTAGAACCTCACCACCATTCAATTTGTTGGTAAAGAAACAGAGTTAATGACGGGGTGTATGCACTTGGAGAAATATACCAACCTAGAAACCCTATTGTCTCTATTCAAATAGGTGATGTCCTTGTCTCCAATGTACTTACAAACCTGGGGGCAGCCATTAGCGTTATGAACAAGCAAACCATGGATCAACTTGGATTGGTCCATATTCGTCCTACTCCCACTGTGCTCGAACTAGCAGTAGATCTAAAATGAAGCCAGAAGGGGTGTTGGATGATGTGGTTGTTTCCCTAGACTCTTGGGAATATCCTACAAATTTCATTGTGCTTCAGCCAAAGAATCCCATGGGAGGACATCCCTTTATCTTGGGATGACGATGGCTTGCCACGGTCGATGCTTATATCAGATGTCATTCTGGTGACATGTACATTTCCCATGGAGATTCTAGGAAGAAGGTCACCTTGTATCCACCTGCTAGATCCATCTAGGAGCTCAGAGACACTTTATGGTTAGACTACTATAGTGATGAGGAGACTCATCTTGTTTCCTTGATACATTAGAATGCTTAGTTCTCGCAGGAGGGTGAGATTAAAGACTTCTTGAATAATCTAGACACCATGCCTAATTTTGAGTCATTGAGTCAGATTTTTAGTCTAGATTTTCAGGAAAGATATGACTCTCTACCTCCCTCACCACCATCTCTAGTGACAGCTCTGTGTACTCTTGAGACTGATACCACTCTTGTTGAGATTATTCTAGGCAAATCCTTGCATATCAGTTCAAACTTGGATCCTTCCCAGCAAGAGCAGCTTGTGAATTTGTTGTGAAACCATCTTGACACCTTTGCTTGGGGCTATGAAGATATGAAAGGTATCCCTCTTGAAACTTGTACACACCATATCTATATTCAAGATGGAGCCCGACCTATCTGAGAACCCCAAAGGCAAATGAACCCAACTCTAAGAGATGTTGTAAATGAAGAATTGCAAAAACTTTTAGATGCTGATCTTATCTATCCTATTTTTGACAGTTAGTGGCTCTCTCCATTGGTATTAGTCCCGAAAAAAGATGGGAGATGGAGCATTTGTATTGACTACAGAGAACTGAACAAAGCCACTCTCAAAGATTACTTCCCCCTTCCTTTCATTGAACAGGTACTCGATACCTTTGCTGGTAAGAAGTACTTTTCTTTTCTAAATGACTTTAGTGGTATTAACCAGATACAGATTGCACCCAAGGATCAAGAATAAACCACTTTTACATGTCCATGGGGTACATTTTCTTACCGAGTGCTTCCTTTTGGGCTATGTAATGCCCCAGCTACCTTTCAAAGGGTAGTCTTGGCTATTTTTGTTGACCTTGAGTGTGTAGAAATCTATATGGATGACTTTTCTGTGTTTGGTGATTCATTTCAAGAAGCCCTCAAGAATTTAGAAAAGTGCTTCTTCACTTCCAAGAAGCTCATCTCGCCTTGAGTGACAAAAAATGCAGATTAATGTGCAAGGCAGGGGTGGTTCTTGGCCATCTTATTTATGACAAAGGTATCTAGGTTGACCTTGCAAAAATAGAAATTATTTTGAGTCTCCTTATACCCAAAACTCAAAGGGAAGTGAGAGGTTTTCTAGGACATGCGGGCTACTATAGGAGATTCATTGAGAATTTCTCAAGGATAGCTACCCCCCTTTTTTGACTTTTGGCTAAGGATAGTGAGTTTTCTTGGTCCACAACTTGCCAACAATCCTTTGAGACATTGAAGGAAAAACTAGTCTAGGCACCAATTTTGAGAGGACCAAATTGCTCCCTGGAATTCCATATTTCCTCTGATGCCTCAGATACTGATATTGGTGCAGCTTTAGGACAAGAAGAAGAGAAACATCCTTACGTTATTTATTTCATTAGTAAAAACTTGGCACCCGCTGAACTAAATTATAAGGTTACCGAGAAAGAGTTTTTAGTTGTAATTTTTTACATTAATAAATTCAGACATTATATTAAAAGATATGAAGTCTTTGTACATACTAACCATTCCGCAATAAGATATTTAGAGACTAAACCATTAACTAGCGGTAGGGTGACTAGGTGGTTATTATTGTTACAGGAATTTAATATTACCATTATTGATAGACCAGGAAAATCAAATGTAGTAGCAGATTATCTTTCAAGATTAAACAATCTTGGTGAAGAAATCCCTGTTGATGATGATTTTCCTGACAAACATATTTTTGTTGTGTCAACAAAATCCCCATGGTTTGTTGATATAGCTAACTATCTAGTCACTGGAAAATTACAACCTCACTTATCCACTCATTAAAAGCGGAATATCATACACAAAAATGCTGCATATTCCTAGATTCAAGGAGACCTCTTTTACACCGGAGCAAATATCATTATCCGTAGATGTGTAAGAGAGGAAGAAGTGTTTGATATTTTAAAATCTTCCCATGATGAACCTTGTGGGGGTCACTTCACTGATAAGTAGACTGAATACAAAGTGTTACGAGCTGGCTATTTTTGGCCTTCCTTGTTTAAGGATGCCAAACAATATGTCAAGCAGTGTGATAGTTGTAAGTGAGTTGGCCAGCCTAATCCAACAAATGAAATATCTTTATGTCCTTAGGTTATGATTGAGCCTTTTGAAAAATGGGCCATTGATTTCGTAGGACCAATAAATCCAATGTCATTAAATAAAAAGCATATTTTGGTTTGTACATATTTCGTTACAAAATGGGTAGAAGCTAAAGCTATTTCTTTTGCTATTGAAAGAGTTGTTGTTGATTTTGTTTTTACTGAAATCTTTACTAGATTTGGTGTGCCTAGAGAAATTGTTTCTGATAATGGACAAAAATTTATTTCTAATCTGGTATAGGGTGTGATTGAGCAGTACAAGATATGACACATGAAATATACACCGTATCACCCGCAAGCAAATGGTCAGGTGGAGTCCACAAATAAGGTGATTGAGTCCATCCTCACAAAGATGCTAAATATTCACAAAAAGGATTGGGTTGAAAAATTACCAGAAGCATTGTGGGCATATTGAACCACTTGGAGAAACAACACAGGGCACACACCATATGAGCTAGTGTACAGAAACCAAGTCCTCTTGCCAATAGAATTCCAGATTAAGACTTTCAGGACTAGAGTTCAATTGGGGCTAGATCTCTTTGAAGCACAACAACAACATCTTCTACAATTGAATGAGTTAGATGAATTCTGATGGGATTCTATTCAGCAGAACATCTTGGTTCAACAGCGGCGCAAGAAGTGGCATGACAAGTCCATTCAGAAAAATCAATTCCAACCAGGTGATTGGGCACTCCTTTACGATTCTAGATTCAAATATTTAAAAGGGAAATTCCACACACATTGGATGGGACCCTATGAGGTGGTCAAAGTGTTTGAAAATGGAGTGGTAGAAATTAAAACTATTGATGGATGGAATTTTGTGTTCCTGGTAAATGGGCATAGACTGAAGGTATATTTTTAGCCCCTTACTAAAGGAGATTTTATTCAGCAAGTCGAACAACAATTTGAAAAGGAGTTGGTAGGTGGTAACACCAACCTGTTGAAGATTTGATTCCTCTTTTCCTTATTAAAAAAATAATAAAGGAAAAATAGAAAGAAAAAAATGACAAAAAATTTCAAGGTAAAAAAAAGAAAATTATGAAAATTAGTTGACTGACATGATTGCAGAAGGATCAAACTGAAAACCAGCATGCTAGCAGGAAGACCGAAATTTTAATAAAAATGGAATGTTACTTGATTTTTAGATATGCTGGCTACCACCAAGAAGAAGCAGGTTCGAGAAACCGAGCCCTTGCCCAAGTTTGGGGTAACTAGCATGGAAATATTTATCCAAGTAAATGCTTAATTCCCGCTGCAATTACTTTTTTCGGCACCAGTGCAAATAGATTTTCAAGGTAAAAAAAAAAAACAGACAAACAAACAAACAAAAAAAAACCTCTACCTTTCTTCTATTTCCCGTTTTGAAAATTCCCACTATTTTATTTTCTAAAATCCCCAATGAATTACCTTCCTCTTTCTTTTAAAGAAACTACCCTACCCGATTTTGTAAAATCCCCCTTTTCCCTTGAATTTTTTCCACATCCCATTTCATTTAACCCCCTTGGTGATATTATTCCTCGAATCCCTGCTGTAATGTTCCTTCCCATTCTAAAAATTACCCTTTTCCCACTTCTTTATTCCCTCATAAATTGATTGCATAATTTGATGGAGTCAATCGTGAAGGCATGCTCATGAAACACCAAAGGATGGCGGATAAAACTTTTCTTGTATATTGAGGCAAGTTTTTTTTTTTTTAAATTCTAGCTACAGAATTGTGTTCTATCAAAATTTTTGTTTTGTTAAAATCCCTGGTGCAAGATGTGCAGTGCAAATAGTTAGTGCAAGCTAGATCAATGCAAGAACGCGACCGATTATAGAAGCAAGTGTAAAATAAATTTCACATAGTCCAGGAGCATCTTATTAAGGATGTTTATGGAACTCTATTACCCTAGACATGAGTACTAATAGATATTAGCATTATATATTTTTTAATTAATACTCTGTTTTATCATTTACTGACATAGGAAAATTTTTAAAGTGCAACATATATTGGGTTCTGAAATCTAATTTTTTTAATGAGTACTGAAATATGTCTTGATTAAATTATGAGGTAGACTGTGGGATAGTACTGATTGTCCAATAACCTGTATTCACCTCCCTTGAAACAATTTTGCATTACTTGTTCATTATTATCTTACCTCGTAACCTGATCATTATGATCGTTGCACCACCGCCGCATAAGCGTTTGTCACATCCAATCATTATTTCTCACTCATAGCAGGTTGATACATATCTGCATCTAATCCAAGGAGTTGTTTTCATCATGATTAGTTGGGTGGGACGGAAAAGATGGAGGATGGATGAACCTCTGGCATAGACCTTTCAGCAATTGTTGGTATCACTCACCAAAATCCTTTTGAGGTTGTGACTGATAATTTTGAAGTGTAATTCGAACATGGCACCCATCAGGAATGAGCCATCATCCTTGAAGGAGATCAAGTAGGCCGCATAATACTAGAATAGTTTTGTACTATTGCAAGAATCCTGGTTCCTTCCATTTTTATGGAAGTTTGATGGTTTCGACATGGTTGTGGTACTGGAGTTCGCAAAGGCATTTGAAGGAGGCCGAGTCAGGGTCGGCTCATTAGAATTCGAAGTCACGGAGGAGTACATTGTGCAAGCTATAGGATTTTCAATGTTCTTTGACACCCCAACTGCTCTTGCCATTGCTAGTTTGGCTTGTTTGATCCTTGCATCCCAATCCGTGAAAATAATGTCCTTATGTGTCTCCTCAATCTCAGGCAGATTGGCCTTCCTCCCCTCTTTTGTTTCTTGCCACTCGATGAACTATGAGATTCTTGTGTTTAGATCAGTAAAATCAGTTCTCTAGTTGATCGCTTTATCCATTAGCTGGTCACTAGTGTTTAGATAAGGAGCGATATGTGACGTCTTTTGGAAAAATTGTTCTTGTTATTTTAACAGGAGGGAATTTAGTTCTAGCGCCTCTTTAATGAATTCCTCGACAGTAGTGTTGGCTTGATGGGTCCTGACCCAGGTTCTGAAGTGTTTTAGCCAAGAAAATCCCGAAGCTACCGATCCTTTCAGCAATAGTTCGTGGATCGAAGACTAAGGTCTCACCTGAGGTATTATGGGAGGGTGCTGGAACAAGGTTTCTGCACCCTAGGGATGTATGGATGAGGTCTGGAAGGTTTGCGAATCGATCCCTCGCGCAATGCTACTTCTGCATAGCCATCTATTCAGAGCAACTACCTTCGCGTGGCTTGAAGGATGAGCACGAATGCTCTTTACCCCTTCTATGCTTAGTATTATTATAGATCTTCAATTAATTTAAGTAGGCACAATACTTTCAGTTACCAGTTAACATAAACAGATATGCGCACAATCATAAATAGTAAACAGATGCATAGACCGAAATAGAGCAACAGACATGCGATATTCCAAAACCAATTTATCTTTATTAATTATTTTCCTAGTTACAATCCACTTCCTACCCTACGCACACAGCTGCAGGGGTCTGCACACACAACTGCGGACTCTACTAGGCCTCTGCGCACACAGCTGCAGAGCCTTTTCTACTACTACGACCCACGACTTAGACTTACAGACTTCGATCCAATATTACTTTCTAAAACCCATACAATTACTTATCTCCTTCCCTAAAGCTCCCTTCTACACTTAGAACCTCACTCTATTCGTACATTCCCATGGTCCGCGGACCATGGGTAGGCCGACACATTCTAGGTTAAATTACAATACTTTAGAGCAGACTACCCTTTGAATTGACTCATTACCATCCGCACTCCGTGCACTTCGCGGAGATTTTACAATACCATTACCCAAAATTGTTTGCTTTAGGCCCGAAAATCGTTACACGGGGGATCTGTTGCCCAACGGGCCCCCGAAACAAACATCGTGACTCGTCTCAAGTCACTTGGCCAGTGCAGTGATCTTTGCACGAAGTTCATCCAGCAATCTTTTTGCTTCACTTACTTTTGCCACACATTCCTCCGTCGTCTGCTATACTCGTTGTGCGCGTAGCTCCGATGTTTCATTGTCTGGGGCAAGTCCTTGCCTGATTGCATATACACCATGCATGTGTGCTAGCTTTGCCTCGATCTTGGCGGTGACCGTGAATGCTTCCTTGAGCCAAGGCTAAATATGTTCTTTAAGCACTGTTTCTTTTTGACGTGCGGTGTCCACCTGGGTCTTTAGAACTCGGGCCTCCCTCATCTTGGTCAGATGATAAGTAAGGGCGATGATCTATGCAATCCCTCGGATATTGTGGTAAGCCTGCTATAGCTCCCGCGCTTCTGTCTCTAACTGCTAGAGTGTTGGGTCTTCCTGTAGTGAAGTGAGGGTGACGAGTGATTGATCTAGCAAGCCAGTGAAATCTTGGATGGTGCACTCTATTGCTTCCAACCCTGCTTGAATGGCCTGGTGCTGCTGCTCTTGGACCTCCGGAAGTGTAGTAGGCTGCACCTTGAGCCTCAGCTCTACGATTTGCAAGTTGAGGCCAAACTAGATCCTCGCTGCTTCCTCCTTCGCCTCGCAGAATCCACTAGCCAACTTGTGGATTCGCATGCCTATGGGTAAATCTATTGCAATCTCAAGCTCAGGGGCACGACAACATGCTTCCTCGACAATTTGCTCCAACTGCCGAGTCTGTGCTACTGCTTCATCGTGTTGGAGGCTCAACTATTTGATGTTAATTCGTTGTTCACTGAGCATCTGTACCGCACATCCTTCCCTAGCATGGAGCTCTGTCGTTGCGCCATCCTGTAGCTGGTATAAGATTTCTTGTGGGAGGGCAGCCAAGTTTAATCCAAGTTCATTGAGATAGCCTACCATGGCTCTGTCCTCCTTGTTGTCTGCTATCAATGCTCCTATCAGGAGTGCGATAGTGTTAGCCATTTTGGCCCACAGCAACTGCTCAGTTACTGACATACCCATAGCCCCGCAGATAGCTACCATTCCCGACTCTGGGGCCTGTGCTTGAAGAACCTGCAGTTGCATCCTGAGTGCCCCCAACATAGTATGTTGCTTTGTCATTGCCTCTTCAAGTGCCTCCCTGGTGACTTCGCAAACAGTATCAATGATGTCACATAGGTCACCCTCGGTCAGTGTGATAGGCTCCCCATCCAAATTGGACGCCTTGGTCTTCTTCCGTGGCCCTGTTCGTTTTATCTCGCGCGGCCATTTTAAGGGTGTATAGGTAGTGCTCGGTTCCGCATCTTCCATCATTTCATCCATTCTCAGCCCTATAGTCATGTTTGGCCCTCTTTCTTCTTTTGTCGAAGCAACCCCTCATACTATTTTCTTTTCCACGGTGTTACAGGGAAAAGTGTCTATTTAGAACTGCTCTATCCCACTAAGGTGTGATAGCTGCCTTAGAAACAAACAGAGAAAAACTACTTTTGTATTTCCTTTATGAATTATAGATAGAGAGGAATAGAAAGAACCAACCTATGTCTTGCGCTAATCCTTTGATCCAATCCCTCTCTTCTTTGATAGTCTCCAGCTACCTACTCCCTTGCATGCCCAGCTTCACAGAGTACCTGTAAGATCACAGAAGAAGAGCACTATACAAAGACATGGATCTATATTCATAAACAACTTAGGATCATATTTAAGTTAACCATACAAATGTAACAAGCATCAATGATACAAAAGCATGGAGGAGAACTCAAATAATTTTTATTGATAAGCAAGAAAAGATCCAGGAGGAGTTACAACCAGTGGTTCTGACCCAACATCAACCTCCCAGCAAAGAAGCCCCTCTTCACCTCAAACAAATCATAAATCACCCAACAATCTGATGTTTGTCTCTAGAAACCAACAGCAATTCCTTACAATATGCAAAATTACAGCCTTTGGATCTCTGGGATGAGAGATCCATATATAGATATCTGTAAGGAGGATGAGTCAGCTTGTGATTTGATTAGTGTCTTCTCTCTGTCAGTTCTTGCTTCCACTTGGAGACTGAGGGCCTCTTACTCATCCTTGGTCGAATTTAGTGAGGCAAGTGTCACAGGAGAAGATTCTAGAAGCTTCCATTGCCTCTCCACCTCGCGGAATGACACTGCCATTTGTCATTTCTCGCCCATTGCACCCTATAGAAGGGAGTTTTGAAATGCAACGCACCCTCACAGTGCATTTGGGTGAGATGCAAGGCACCTAGCGAGTGGAGCAGCTGCAATGATCTTATTTTGACCAATTCTGAGCATTTTCTGGTGGAGAACTTCTGGGAGAAGTTGTAATCTATTGGCCTTGTTCCTTTAGGGGTTAGAACAACACTTTTAGGGACTTAGGAGCCCTTGGTTTATGGACATTTCATGCTTGGAGTTGTAGGGCACAAAAATGTCTATAACAGTTGCCCCCTAAAGTATGAGGCCATTAACCTTTTGGTGTCGGGTGAAATGCTTTATTATGAGGATTCGAAGTTCTTTCAATGCTGGGAGGAGACCTGTAATAAGATACAATACAATACATTATCTTCATACTATTTTCATGATCTAGCTGAGGCGGGCATTCCCATGCTCAGCTTTATAAATTCATTTTCATGTACATAGGACAGACAATCGTGTGAGTGTAGACTGATGATTCTGATAGAGCCATCATCCTTTTGGTAGGATTATTATCTGTGCTGCAATGCTGTACATTTAATGTCTTCATTTCCCTGAATATATATCGCAGCCCGGATGGATGAAACTAGATCCAGGGTCTTCAATCTCGTCCGATCTTCACTCGAAGTACAAGTCAATCCATGTGAGAAATGTTTTGAAGTCGAACATGGAAAGACATCGCTTGATTACCAGTCAATGATGTAAACTGTTAACAAGCGCGAGAGGAATCACCGATAATGATAATGACCCTCAAGGTACTGTAGTACAATTCACGTGGTGTGAATAGAGGACTTGGCATCGAACACCACGCAAAATCTTTCGGTCGAAAGCCATTGATGTAAACCTATTGCCGGAAGTGAGAAATTTGCCATTGAGGCATGCAAGCTTCAACGTACTGAATGGGGTGTTCCTAGATCAACTTCTTGGATAATGAGCTGATGTCGACAAGAAGTGATCCATCACAGGAGGGCCTTAATGAATCCCACATCAATGACATGGAACAGAGCAAATGATTTTGATGGAGGTGAAAACGATATGATGATATAAGGTTCAGGGTGGCGGTCATGAAAGAATGGAGTATAATGTATGGTAGTGGGTGAGACACAGGTGACTTCTCTGGATGACTTCTCTTGAAAATATCGGCGAAACTGATGTGATGGATTGGTAGCATTAACCAAAAATGCGGATGGTATGGCGTGACCATGGTGATGTGACCGGTGAATGAAACAACCCAACCTGACTCAGACACGGAGTGGAAGTGTCATGTTCAAGAGCGACTTGCTACCAACAAAGTTTCTTTGAGTTTTCTTCCCAATTTTTCCCCAGTGATTGCTGACCAGTACCTCTTTATTTTTGTCAAGCTTGAGGAGGATAACATATGCTTGTTCTATAATTTTCCCTTTGGGCAAACCCATCGCTATGTTTTAACAAGCCTAGCGATAGTGAAACTTGTTCTCGTCTAAAGACAAGTTTGTCGCTATTAATATTTTTAACGAGTTTAACGACAAAGATAACTCGGTCCTTTTCAATTTTAGAGAGTCTGAAAAGGAATGTAAAGGTAACTCCAAAATTCCTTTTTCGTCATCTAATCCCTTAAGTCCGAAAAAGTATAAAACAATACAAAAGGGATGAATTTTCGATAGTTTTAACGAGCCGAACAAAACAAGCGCTCGATCGTTTTGTGTAATAATCCCTCAGGTCCAAAAAGATTAAAATCTAGAGGAGGGATAGCACTTCCTGTCCCTTTAACGAGATGGAGAGGCCAATGGCTCGGAAATCTTTTCATATTTTATGAGTCAGTTGAAAAGAGCTTAAAGGAGACTTGTCTTTTGAGGAACGAGTGATAAAACAGGTAGCAGCTGATTCCAGGTAAGGTTTGGAATTTTCCAATCACGGCAGTGTCACAAGGATAGCTAGTGAGATCACTCTTCGTAGCTGTTCCTCAAAATGGGTAAACAATCAAATGTAGGTGAACGATCGGCCAATGAAAAGTGGAGGTGACGGTGCAAACACGACCAAGGCTTTAACGACTGAAGTACTACATTCACGATGGTTATTTACCGAGGAATAGTTCATTTTTTAATGAGCTTAAACGCGGGTGGAAACATTTGCTCATGTCTTATGTTTATTTTTTAACGAGCTTGAACTATGTGCTAAAACTGCTCGATTAATCTAGTCTTGTGATAAGAATGTCCCACATAAAAACAACAACTTTTAGAGTTTTGCCCCACATCCTTTCTTTATGCAATTTAGGAAACGACCAATCCTACGAGTTTAAAGGGTTAGAGGTCCTATAAATTTAAAAAATAAATAGTCACTCTTCGTTTGCATTCCAAAAGGTTTGCATGCCCCCAGGTATAAAGCAGAGTTTCAAGGTTACCCCTTCTTTAGTCCGTTAAAACATTTGTTTTACCGAGAGAGGCCTACCTCTTACAGGTTACCCAAAGATTGTTCTATTCATAGTGCAAACAAAACATTTCTTCGGCGATGTCTACCGAGATAAACAAAGGTGAGTGAAGGAGGCTACTCCACTCACATAACTTTGACAAGAGAATCTTGTTCTAGAATAACCCCCTCTTCCAATCACGGACGGGGGTACAGACTAGTCATATTCTCCCACAGAAACCTACCTTATACCCGAAGTTTTTCCTGCCGAAGCAGACCAGGGTGCATGCCCCCTGGGTTTCAGTCATATCCCTCTGAATCACTCGTGCTCATCGGGAGTATGGACTGGAGATTGAGACATTTCTTGCGTGAAAAGACCATTTAGGGATGGTATATGACTATTTTCTATGCGTGATCCGGGAAATGAAAGCTGGTCCACGAGCTTGACCACTCTTCCTTCGTGCGGAAAACACGTCACTCTAAAGAGTGATGAGACAATGGCTCTCATGCAATAAATATAGTCTCGTCCAAGGAGTAGATTGTAATCTAGGGGTCCTTGAACTACCATCACGTTCATGTGAACGGTTTTCCCTCTCAATGTTATGGGCACATTGGGAAGGATCCCTAACAGTCGACTGGTTCCTTTATCAAAGCCTGTTAGATTTCTCATCTCAGGCAAAAGCGATGGCGAACCAAGCGCTTTCCAAGCAGTTGAGGAAAGGATACTCACAGAAGCCCCCTCATCTATGATGGTACCAGTCATAACCATTCTATATATTTGAACAATAATTTGAAATGGTACACTAGCTGGTAAACGGGGTCTGCCTAGTTGATTCCAGTCGAAGGAGACAACTAGGTTGCTTGGAGGTGGGACCGAATAGACGACCGGGTACGACTCTGAAGAACTTCCTTCCTGCGATAAAGGAACGGGTAAATTGTCCCCATGTCCGTTGGAGTCTGTGCTTATGAAAAGAATTTGGATGGTGTCATCCTTGTTCTCTTCAGTGATTGTATCATCGGCAGATGGAACCTCTGAAGGCAAGACCGGGTCAACTGCCGCCTCGACCTTTTGACTTTCGTCTGCTATGGATTCAGATGGTTCATCTTCAATGACAGATGCAACGGCCGACCACCTGAGCGGGTCAGCCGAATTTTCAACTAGTGACGGACTCGGCAAGAGTTTTTTATGTCCAGGAGGAAGTCGTAACGGTGAAACCGGACGCTCATCCAAAACTCTTTTAGCTTCGTCTAAGAAGGGACAACGGTGGACGGCATGATCGCCTTCGCACAGTTTACAAGGAAATCTATATTTCCCTTTTTGTCCTGGGGCTTCACTTTCACTATTTGATGGTGTGTTTTCAACATGATCATCAGAGGTTGACGACATCGGGTTGTGCAAACGAGGAGACCGGTCCCTTAGGATCCGAGGGATGTAAGGACAATCTCTGTGATAGTGGTCTCCTTTGCAAATGACACATGGCGATTTAGGCCTGGTCGGTGCAGTGTGTGGATTTTCATTAGACGACACTCGTTTGCCCCCATTCTCTTTCGGCTCCCTCTTCTTCTTTTCTTTCTTCTTCTTTTCCTTCTTCTCCTTAGGAACCTGACTTTTGGCTTTACGAGCCCCATCAAGCGAAGAGGAAGGGGGAGAGGAAGAATTAGAGGAAGTAGAAGGTTGGTGGGTAACTCTGGACTCGTCTAATTGCTGATTCAATTGCTCAGGAATAGTGGTGTTCTGAACGACAGAGGTTGAGAAGAGCCATACAGGCAAATCAATTATCAGTCCTGGAAGCGACAATGTGGCCATATGGGGTGCACCAACATCTCCCCAAGAGGAGAAGGGACTCGGATTTCCTCCAAGGGGAATTCCTTGGTTGGTGGATTCCATTTTCTCAACCCAAGATCAACGTAGGAAAGGGGTAATGAATATTCCGTTTAAAATAAATTTTTAGACGCTTTGACACAACTTGTTTTTTTAGTTTTTAAGAGTTGAGAAAAAATAAAAGGTGACTCTAGTCTCCTTCGATTTTTAATGAGCCTGAAGTGACAAGTGCTCAGATGGACCTTTTCCGTTAAGGAGTCTGAAAAGGAACGAAAGGGACTACTCTGGAGATCTAGGTAGAGGGAGTACCAAACCAATCACAAAACTGTAGAATACTTTTTACGGTACGGCAGTAAATCTTCCTGAATGCTGTGTTCAGTGCATTGCAATCGATAGGGCGACAGGCACGTCTTCCTAAGGATAAAGGATTTAAGCCTATAGGGGTGTCCCAAAATATACTCGACGGTACGTGGGAGCACAAGTCCGTACTGGCACTGATCGTCTCAAAGTGGAGGAATCACCCAACCATCAGTGAGGACAACAGTTACCAGGCTTTACAACGCCGGAATACGTCTCTAGCCTAGACCTCTAAATGTTGTGCGTTAAGTTCCAAAGCATTGTTAGATTCATTGAATTTATTTTAAGTTGATCTTGTTTATGAAGTTTTCCTTTCGGGTTCACCACGAGATGTAGATGTAATTCCTAAAATGCAATCTAAAGATGATAAACAAAGTTTTATCTCTTTTGTGCAATGAAAATCCTAGCTACTAGCGGAAAAGAAAGATAGAATCTTTTCACAAAGAGTAAAGAGCACACTGTAAATGCACTTTCCTAAATCAAGCCAAACAGACTGTCTATATGCAAATGCACATGCATGTATTTGTTTTCGACTTTCTTAGTATTGATGCTAAAAAGAAAGTTGATGTACAAATCTGAATTTCTTTTCAAGCTACAAATATAAACAAGCTCTTTTTCAAAATCAAAAACAGAGATGATTACGACACCTTATGATTTTGAAATGAACACTCGTTCTTGACACTAGAAAATTACAAATTCAAACCAAAGGTGATAGTAACAATATAATCGACCGTCAACAGCAATCAAACTTTCTCCTATGATCGAAATCGACACTTGCGACAAATTCAAATCAAAGGACGACAATATGAATATTCTACTTTTGCAATGGAAAACTGTAAACGACTAAACAAACACACAAAACATCTACAGTTCTTTTGTACAAAGGAGGCGGAATAACAACAAGGAAAAGAGGTTTCAAACAGACATATACTGATCACAGGCAACAAAATTCAGGGATAGAACTGGAAAGAGTGAAGCACAAGAACCACAGCTGCACAGATCTAGTTTGATCAGCGCACCTGTAACACAGAGAATCTGAAATGCAGCGCAGGTTGCCCCTTCGGGAAATGCACTGAAATTCAGGATCTCTGAACAATACCTGCGCTGGGCCAGAAACGAGACTCTGTCTGGGTTCCGAGTCACAGTTTGTAGTTCAGTCCTTGGTTTTTGGCCGAGTAAAAGCAATCAATAATGCAATAATCAGGGGTATATCTAAGGAGGATCTAAGAGCTATCACAAGGGCAATCATATAGTTTGTGAATCAGCTGTTTAAATCATAAACAGATCCAGTGAATGGATTGAAGCAGCAGTTATCTACTTTGCATTTGTTATGGCAAATGCAGTTCGAAAGCTACTTATAAGTTTATGAAACAAACAACAAATAATGATACACAAACAAACTAATTAGACAGTCCCCAGCGGAGTCGCCATTTTGTTACAGGGAAAAGTGTCTATTTAGAACTGCTCTATCCCACTAAGGTGTGACAGCTGCCTTAGAAACAAACAGAGAAAAACTACTTTTGTATTTCCTTTATGAATTATAGATAGAGAGGAATAGAAAGAACCAACCTATGTCTTGCGCTAATCCTTTGATCCAATCCCTCTCTTCTTTGATAGTCTCCAGCTACCTGCTCCCTTGCATGCCCAGCTTCACAAAGTACCTGTAAGATCATAGAAGAAGAGCACTATACAAAGACATGGATCTATATTCATAAATAACTTAGGATCAGATTTAAGTTAACCATACAAATATAACAAGCATCAATGATACAAAAGCTTGGAGGAGAACTCAAATAGTTTTTATTGATAAGAAAGAAAAGATCCAGGAGGAGTTACAACCAGTGGTTCCGACCCAGCATCAACCTCCCAGCAAAGAAGCCCCTCTTCACCTCAAACAAAGCATAAATCACCCAACAATCTGATGTTTGTCTCTAGAAACCAACAACAATTCCTTACAATATGCAAAATTCCAGCCTCTGGATCTCTGGGATGAGGGATCCATATATAGATATCTGTAAGGAGGATGAGTCATCTTGTGATTTGATTAGTGTCTTCTCTCTGTCAGTTCTTGCTTCCACTTGGAGACTGGGGGCCTCTTACTCATCCTTGGTCGAATTCAGTGAGGCAAGTGTCACAGGAGAAGATTCTGGAAGCTTCCATTGCCTCTCCACCTCGCGGAATGACATTGCCATTTGTCATTTATCGCCCATCGCACCCTACAGAAGGGAGTTTTGAAATGAAACACACCCTCATAATGCATTTGGGTGAGATGCAACGCACCTAGCCAGTGGAGCAGCTGCAATGATCCTGTTTTGACCAATTCTGAGCAGTTTCTGGTGGAGAACTTCTGGGAGAAGCTGTAATCTATTGACCTTGTTCCTTTAGGGGTTAGAATAACATTTTTAGGGACTTAGGATACCTTGGTTTATGGACATTTCATGCTTGGAATTGTAGGGCACAAAAATGTCTATAACACACGGCAGCCTTCGCTGCCTCCCAAGACGCCCGGACTTCCTCAACAAGCTGGTCATTCCACTTTTGTTGTGCGAGAAACTTGGTGGTAGCCTTATGTTTTTAAATCTCTGTCTCATCACGCACCACCGCATCTGTTGCACGCCATTCCAGTGGCCAGGTGTTCAGCACGACAAAAATAGCATCATCTATTACAATGAAGGGGAGCATGGTCCAATTCTACTTTGGATCCTTTCGCGCCCTGATATACACATGGTGCATGTCTGCTTTAAAGTCTACAAAAATCTTCACACTATCATATACTAAGTTGGATAGGCATAGTTGCTTATTGATCCACAATCGTATGCTTGCTTCCATCAGTGTCCAAAAAATCTTGGCTTCACGGGTTCTTGTGGCATCCTTCGTAGCCCATAGTGATGCGTATTTTGCAGCTTTTGGCCACTCCTAGTCATGTGGGCGGGACTAACTATTCTTAGGCAATTCACCCGTAACCAATAGGATGGATAAGAGAAACCACACATAGTGGAAGGTCTTACCCTGCTCTTGAGCCTCCCTGTAGTTCATCAGGAATTTGTCGTGGAGAAACTGCACCCAATTGGACTGTACCCCTTCTACACATTGCTCAGCTAGTGTGATGACCATTGCTGGTACCTCATTGCCCCGACATTTTCGTATCACCTTTCCTGCCAACAACTCGGTAGCAACACGGACCCATTTGTTCTGAATACTATTAATAATGTACCCTCTCTGCTTTTTCTCCAACTTATATTTCTTTTTCATGGCTTTCGTAATCATCAAGTATCCACCTGTGCCAATGATTTCTGCGGGGTTCCTTCTTGCACAGGGGAGCTGAGAGATCCTATGAATGAGCTCCGTCATGATGGGGATGGGCTCTTCCAGCCATAAGTTCTCATCGTGCACTAGGCAGAGCAGTTTCCAGATGACAAATATTGTGATTGGGGCCTAGTGAAAATGTGGAATTGATAGGAGGTGGAGTAGCCTAGCCTCCTCCACCCCACGCAGCCAAGTCTACAGCTGCAGTGTCGTAACGGCCTCCTTCGTGCTTTATTGCATCAGCTCGCTAGTTTCCAAATGGGGAAACTTCTCGCTATCTGCAAGGTCCTAGTCTTCAAACATCATATTGGGAATCTGTGCTACAACTGTTCCTTCAAACAGAACCCCCTCGGGGAGGGACGCGGAGTTAAGTGTGCTTTTAATAACATCCAAATCTTTAGGTACCTTTACCTTTCCTTTCCACAGAGGGACATACTTGGGTAGTTTTGTTGCAACCCATACTGGCTGGATGTCTTCTTCCATCTCTTCCTCTGGTTCCATCTCTTCGACAAAGGTCGGATGATCCTCTTCCTCATCGTCGCTCTCACTATTAACTATTTTCCCCTTTTCTTCCATTGACAATTTGCTGAACCATGGATTTCACGGTGAAATATGGACCAGTCCGGCTACCTGCGGGTCCTTCTTGGATCTGGCGTTTGGGGTGATTTAGGGATTTCAGGTGCATCCCCTACCGGGATGTAGGATTTTGCACGGCTCCCTTGGTGGATAACATGATTCTAATCAGGGACTTCTGTGTATCCTTCAACAACACTTTAAACCATGGGATTTCTCTTACAACCTCCTCATTCATCCTGTTCATGCCCCTTGATCAGGTGCTCATGTCCTAAGTGTTGTAAAATGCTCAAAATTTAAAGTGCTTAGAACTAGTTCAAAGTTGAATGACTGGAAAGTGCTTGTCTTCCCAATTCCGGCGCCGCAAACAGTTCGAAAAACGGTCGCCGTATGAGGAAGTTATGGCAAAAAGAAGAATTTGTCCATAACATTAGAAATTTTAATTTTTAAAAAAATAATTAAAAAAGGAATATTCCGCCTGGCACAAAATCCGAGGCAACCACCAAACATTAAATGTAACTGCAGTTAAGTTGGCGGAATTTTGGCAGGAGCGCCAAAATTGGCAGAGCTGCCATAATTGGCGGAGCTATCTGGAGTTAACTAAAGTTAGCTGGAGTTTTTCTAGGGGCAAACTGGAGAAACTTTAAATGGCCATAACTTTGGCTAGGAAAGTCGGTTTTGGACGATTTTTTTTATTTTTTTTTATTTTGGGTATTTTCGACCTTCTGAAGCCATTGGTGTAGGTCTTACAACCATCTGAGGTCATTTGCAGAGGTTTTGGAGCCGTGAAAGTTCTAGGAGCCACCAGGGCCCAGTTTTGTGAAGACTATATAGGGTTGCAGGTATTCATTGGAGATGATCCAATAGTCAATCCTGAAGGATTCAAGTGTTCTAAATCCATTTTTACCATCTATTTCTCCTGTAGATGCTTCTATTCAGCTGTATTTTCAATTTGAGCATTTAATAAAAACAAGGACAAGCCCGGTTGGGAGCTTTGGACCCAGCAGATGTAGCCCTGGAGGGGGTGAACTGCTTTATCAACTTCTTTTGCATTTGTGGTTGATTTATTTTGCAGATCAAATTCGTTTTAATGTGTTAAACAGTAAAAGGAAATAACTCTGCAATGCTTAAATGGGTCATGAACAACTGAAAATTTCATGTGTTTTCTTTCTGCAAGACATGGAAATCTTTTAAACATGTTTAATTCTGAATTGAATACCTTGCAAAAAAATTTCAAGTAGTTTCAAATTCAGATCACCCCTTGATAGCGTAACAACTTTATTCTCAAGTTTCTAAGGGTTATTCGGAGGGGGGCCATCTGCAATTTATAAGCCCGTTGGAATGCAAATTCAACTGTCCCCTCATAGTCAGGCTCATTAATGCTAGAAGGTCAGTGGATCTTTTCAAATCTAATTTTAACTTTATGCCTTAAATGCCCACTTCCCACTTCTTCTTGCCTTAACTCAGACGTCTTTTCATGAACAGTGATGTCAATGGCCATTTCCTTGTTTTTCTGCGTGGTAGTGTAGCCCCTTCTGTGCGACCGCGATCCTTGTGACCTACCGACATTGCACGCAACCTATTAACAAGCTATTTTGTAGTCCCACACTCTCTTTCAACTGTCAGGAGTGCTGAGACTATCTCCTCTTCGGCTAGTCAGGTGGTCGCACCATTTTGGTGCACCGCTATCATGTCCTGGCGAGCAACCTATGACACAGTCTCTATTGTTGCTGCTACATGTACTGTTGGATGCAATGCGCTTTCCTGATTCCCCCATAGAGTGAGGTGTTGTCTTAACCACAACATTCGATCCACTACCTTGTGGTTATACTCCTCCAATTCATCCTTAGGTTTGCGCGTATCTAGTTGCGACTTTCCAGGTTTTTCATTCAGAAAGTCCTCCTTTAGTTCTTTTTCCAACTGTTTAATCTCTACGTCCAACATCATATTCTTCATTTGAAGTAGAATCCTGTCCCATTCTACTTTGCAAAGTTTTGCACTCCATAGTCGAATAGCTTTTTGAATCCTTTCATATTCTTCGCAAGAGCTTATGAATTCTGTAGTTCGGACTTCACACGCTGCTCTCTTTACTGACATTGCTACATTCGCAGTCATCTGTGGAGGTCCTTCAGGGACCTTAGTTCCTATAGCATTCTATAGCTTTTTCGTGGCCCGGTTCTTGCATAGCCCCGTGTATACCCCTCTGATCACTAGGGTGTGCAGGTTCCTTTTTCTACCTTGTATCCATGGATCCTTATTATTGACTTCGTGTATCTTGGCGGACATTCCCCTTCTCGCAACTGTTCTTCCTCTAACACATCCTATCTAGGTCTGCTACTATAATACTGCAGCGCACTAGAACAGTCCGTTCTATATACGTCTGGTGTGCTTGCAAGTTGTTCTATATTTTCCTACCACTCTACCTTAGTTGGGGTCTGCCTAATTGTAAGCACATTTTTCTTCTACATTTGTGCCGATTTTCGATATTGTTTGACATATAAGCCCCCATCGTGCGGGTGTCATGCACAACACCCATTTGAATGAATCACACTGTTGTCGTTCGGGCACAGTACCTTCAACCTTGTTTACGGGTCCATTCATTCTGGGTTCCCCATCATCTGTCGGCATTTCCCTTGCTTCGGTTGTTACGCGCCGTAGTAATCGAGTCATAATGTTACAATTCATCATTGTGACTTCGTGCAACCGGTTTTTCCAACATTCTACTTCTTCATCTGAATCCAAAGTACAGGAACTGTCATGCTCCCATGAAATTCTTCCATCTTCAGTTGGGTTCACGTGATCTTGGTCTTGCACCATTATCTAATAGATGAAATCCAGCTCATCATTGTTGTCATCCTTGCGCACAGGTTTTGTGTAGCGCACCACTTCAGTGGGATCGAGTGGAACTACTACACATAAGGACTTTTTCTCGAAAATCATTTTCTACTTCTTTAGGTTGATGACTCCATTCATATCTGTGTCCCAGTCTATCCCTAACAATGTGGGGTAAGGGTTACTATCATCCATAATCTCTATTACCTCAAAGTCAGTCTGCGTGCTCGGGCCTTCGATATCCACTATTACCCCTTGCAATCTTCCCATGGGAACGATCTTTTGTTGGTTCGCCATCCATAATTGAATAGGAGACAATTGTAACACGGGCCTGCCCATGCATTCCCAAGTTTTCTTTGGTAACACGTTCGCATCCAAACCCAGGTCAAGGACTACTTGATCCATCTCATATTCACCAATTTGTGCCGTCAACCACATTTCTCTCCTAGTGTGTAAAGCGTGCTTCCCCATCTTTCGAACTACGCGTGGTTCCCCTAATCCTGCACACCTAGTGATCAGTTATTGGAGTCCTTTAATTTCCTTATTGTGTCGTAGCAGCTTCATGCATGTCTCTAAAAAGGTAGTAAGCATAGATGGATCTATTCCCGGTTCTGGTTGATCCTTACTACCTGAAGTAGAGGCCTCTTTGAAGCTCTTCTTAGCTTCCATAACCGTTTCCTTTGCACGTTCTGAGTCAAGGTCAGATTCCCTCATAAGGGCCTTGCAAACCCATGTATCTTCCTCAGGTTGCTTTCCCTTATCTTCCCCTATAGTTGCACCACTTCTAAGCACCATATTCACGTTGGGGTCTTCTTCATGTGGTTCAGACCTCATCATTTGGATATTTTGTATTGGAGTAGGCTGTAGTACCCCTTTCTCGCGCATCTGTGCGATCAACGTCGGACAATCTATGGCTTCATGATCAAACTAATAACAATACGGACAACATATTCTAGTCGGATTCATACAGTCACACACGTAGTGCCTGAGTCCTTCGCAATTATGGCAGATTAACTGTCCTCGCCCTCATCCAAGTCCCATTCCTCCTCATCCTCGACCTTGCCCTTGAAATCCCCCATGTTCTATTGTTGCAGCTGGATCGAGGCCTCGCGTTTCTGTCTGCATTCGATAGGCTGGGGTCCTATCCATCATTAGCTCATAGCTCCGACATGTCCGCTCAGTGTGACCCACTGATCTATAGAAATTATAGCATAGTTGCTGCAGAGTCTGGGTATACTTCTGCAAGACAGTTGTCCATAGTGTGCTTTCCTCCCACTTTACAGATCGCACACCACAGTGCGGGCACTGTGCTTGGGCCCGCCTGTGCCTCTGGCCTCAATGGCATTGGTCCTCTTCCCATCGAATAGTTTGCAAATACAGGGTAGTGATCCTTATCATGACCTTGGCCTTTACATTTTACGCACCACACTTCTTCGCGTGCTTTCGGTCTGGGTGCCCTATTCTGCTTCAAACTCTGCATTTCCAAGCATAGGTTTTGTAGCTGCACATGGATTTATTGGAATCCCAACCCTGGATCTTGTATCAATGTCTCATGAAATCTCATCACCATTTCCAATGCTTCTGCTTGGGTTGAGAGCTTCTATTGAGACAGTGCCGTCCTCAAGTGTTGTGTCAAAGATGCCACAAACCACGCGTAGTGCTACGCATCTATCAGTGTCATATTAGCCTCGCGGATCGTACTTTTCAACCTCTGATCTAGATCCCAAGGGGTGTTGCCTAGAAGCATTGTGATCTCCTTGAATAAAATGATCGACTGCGTTTCCGATTTCGGCCAGCTAAATTCTTTGTTCAATGCAATCTGGATCTCCACTATTCCAGCATTCGAGTGATCATTCGAGTGCTTGATATACCATATCAGCACGCGGTCCTAAAATATGATTACCAATGTGGCCTTCTTAATATTATCATCCGTAACCCCGTGTGCTTCCCATACTGCTCTTACTACAAACCAAAAATGATCTGGATCTTCGTTCCCTACTCCTCTGAATATAGGAAACTTGATCGCGCTCGCCATGCTAAACTACTAGCTTGGTGGAGGTGGTGAGGGCGAAGTTGGAGGTGAAGAAGGTGATAGGAGTGGTGGCATTAGTGGGGATGATAACTGTGGAATGCACTACCTGATCAAACTGACCGCACTCCTCAGAGAAACCCAAGTGCACTCTTTGTCACTTGCTCGCAGAGGTGAAATTAAAGGACTGTTTCCTAACCCTTCGATCCCTTTGTAGACCTTTCCGCTTTGCATTGTTCCAGTCATTAATGTATTCACATCACCCATTTTTCACATAACAACATCTTAATCCAGGTATTCAAAGACTTGATGTATTTACCTCGTGGTCCCTTGAGAAAACATCTCTCTGCTTCGCTGTAGTTGACAGTTGTGTCTATCGCAAATTCAGTGATAAACCCTCCTATGATCCGATCCAATAAATGGTCTACAACCCACGCGATCTTATCTTCAGATGCCTCTAGCCTACACACCAACTTTGAAGTCCACACTATGGGTTGATCGAGCTTGCACCTTCCCTGACTATCTGCTAGCCTTGCAATCCAATCATACAACTTTGAAGAGAAAGACGCAAAGAATATCTCATGGATTTCCGTATACATGTAGTGATCCAACCACCTCTTCTCAGATATCTGTGGGGTTTTGTTCTCCTATACCATGAACTCGTGAAGCTTCTAATCCAACCAATCTTTAATTTACTTCTTCATAGGGTTCCATTATTCTGACATTAGACATCCCTTAGGCAGATCCCGGTCCCGACAATGGAACCATTTCTTGGCTTGATGGGGCTTGACCCAGGTTATAAAGTGTTTTAGCCAAGAAAATTCCGAAACTACTGGCCCTTTCGGCAACAGTCCACTGAGCACGGACTGAGGTCTCACCTGAGGTAGTATGGGAGGGTGTTGGAACCAGGTTTCCGCACCCTAGGGATGTCTGGATGAGGTCTACAAGGATTGCGAATCGATCCCTTGTGTAGCACTACTTCCGCAAAACCGTTTGTTCAGAGCAACTACCTTCGCTGGCTTGAAGGACAAGTGCGAATGCTCTTTACCACTTGTGTGCTTATTATTATTATAGATCTTGAATTAATTTAAGTAAGAAAAATACTTTCCGTTACCAGTTAACATAAATAGATATGGGCATAATCATAAACGGTAAACAAATGCATAAACCAAAACAGAGCAACAGACATGCGATATCCCAAAACCAATTTATCTTTATTAATTCTTTTCCTAGTTACAATCCACTTCCTACCCTGTGCACATAGCTGTAGGGGTGCACGCACATAGCTACGGACTCTACTAGGCCTCTGCACACACAGCTGCAGAGCCTTTTCTACGACTATGACCCACGACCTAGACTTACAAACTTTGATCCAATATTACTTTCTGAAACCCATACATTTACTTATCTCCTTCCCTAAAGCTCCATTCTACACTTAGAACCTCACTCTATTTATACATTCCCATGGTCCTCGGACCATGGGTAGACCGACACATTCTAGATTAAATTACAATACTTTAGGGTAGACTACCCTTTGACTTGACTTGTTACCATCTGCGATTTGTGCACTTCGCAGAGCTTTTAAAATACCATTACCCAAAATTGTGGGCTTTAGACCCTAAAGCCGTTATGCGGGGGATCCACTACCCAACAAGTAAGAACATATTTATATCTTTCCATGGCTTGCTGCAAGTCTTGGAGTTACATGTTTTTGGCTGATATGTCTGCTTCATGGCTTATCTTCAACACCTCCATGCTCTGTTTCAATTGGGCTAGCTGCTCAGCGGCTTGCTTGTTCACACTTTCCTTCTTTGTTTTGAGCTGTTGCTCAAGCTGTGCAATCTTCTCTTCCTTTTCCTTCAACAAAATAGATATCTCGGTAGCTTTTTCCATGGTATTCGTTGTATACGACCCTGTAAACTATGACAGTTTCGTCAAGTTTTCAGCTGGGTTGTAAGGGATGTCTTTCCAAACTATGTCCATCAGCTCATTCCTAGGTGGGAGCTTGGGTGTTTCTATCCTTCTCCTTTTCCTCTATCTCCTTACTAGAACCTTGTGCAGTAATCTGTAGAACACATCAAGAGGAGGGATTTCAGTCACCTTTAGGACAATTTCTAATGTGGGCAGAGTGGGAATGATTTTAGTGTACTGAGACATCATTGCTTGCTCATCCATCGGTTCAGACTCTGTGTTTTTCTGAACATGCATAGGTGTTTGATAGTCCATAATTTCCTGGAAATCTGTTGTCTTGGGAGTGTATTATAGTTTCTTATTGAATTGATCCCACTCCTACTCCAAATTGTTGATTTTGATGTCAGAACTGATATCTTTAGGTGGGGTGCTCATACCCTTATTTTTGGTTGACTTCCTGCTATATTCTGCTATATTCTTTGTGTCTTGGGACTTCCCTATATCCAGTGCTTTCCCTGTATCCACTTGAGACTCTATGCGAGAATTAGGTCTGTCGCTGTTGACAGTCAAACTGGGCGTAGGCTTGTCCTTGATTTTTAACAAATGTAGTGGAATTATTTTGAGCCTTTTATTTCTGAACTCCTGAAAGATTTCAAAATCTTCAGGACTCAGATTTGTCCTTGCCCATTCGAATGATTGTTCAAAGGATTCAGGCAACTGTAAAAGGTCTTCAAAATCATTAGCTTCATGGTTATAAGGCTTGATCTTTATTGCAGTAGTGATGTTATATGTTATCTTGTCTGGATCAAATTTCATTTTTGGCAAAGTATGGAGCCTCAGGCTTTCTAGGCTTACTGACTCCTTGATTGCATGGTTAAAATTTGCTAATGAAAAGGAACCGCACCTAATAGGAAAAGATGGCCATAATAACTTCTTGCTTTCTTTCAAGACTTTGGTCAAGCCTTTTCCCATAGTCTGGTGGGCTATTTCTCTTGCTAATAATTTATCAGAGACATACAATGGGAGGACATGTGGGTCTGTTGTACTACTAAAAACCTTGATGTATGTAAACCATTCTTCAACAAAATATTTTCCGGCTGCAAGAAGGTCTGTAGTGGCTTCTTTGGAAAACTTGGGGGCTTTCTTATTGAAAATTAATTGATGCAATGGAAAAATAACAACATGCCATATTTTATAAAAATGGGGTATATAACAGGATTCCCAAATTTGTTTATGGATGAGATGGATAGGGTAGGGGTCTTGCAAGGTCCATTTCCAACCCATGATTAGAAATTTAGTGCAGAAACAGATGACATCCATGATGTAGGCACTAAAATAGAATGGAGGAAGGTTATCTGGAGAGGAGGATCTCTTCTGTCGATATTCAGTGATGATAGTGGCTAGGTTATCAGATAGGATGGTGGCCCAATTCATAATGTGGGAATTGACACATGCATCAATCAAAGGAATCCATTCTATGGAAAACTTAGCATTATTAGGTAACCCATATAGTCTACATAACATAGCAGCTGCATAGTTGTAGGGGTTTTCCAAAGAGGCTACATGATACATACCCATTTTATCAATTTTTAAATTGATCTCCAGTAACCTCTAGCCCTAGATCATCTTGAAAGGTTTTTCATTCTTCTTTGCGAAGTTGGCCATGTATGATTTATCATATATGTCATGAGGGTTAGGTATATGGTACATTTTCTTCAGGTCTTTCACTTTGAATGACCCCATGAGATTCATTCTCGAGTTCCTGAATTGTCTATCTTCAATAGTGAGGTTTTCCACCAACCATCTAATCATATCAGGGTATGGGAGGATTTTTTCTCTCGCTCCTATTCTGTGAAGGAAAGAACAGGCAGCATCCTTGAATTGGAGTCCCCCGAAGGTTTTATTAAGTCAGCCATATCTTTTGTGACTGTAATCTTGGAATGATCATCCTCAAACCTGTTATATATGACCTCCCAAGCTATTGCTCCCCCATCGGTATTGAAAACCGTATTAGAGAATATAGGAGACATTTCTGATACCTCAGACTCTGTAATGCACTACTTTTTCAGTTTTTGCATCACTTTCTGCAATGAAATGTCTTTTGTAGCTTGCCTGAAATGGAAGAGATATATTTAGTGCAGACGATATAGGGAAATTAAGGTTGGAAACTCCCTGAAATGACTTTGAATCGTGGGAGGATTTCGAATGAGATATTTAGCGTTAACTAGCCATAACTTGAAACATCATTACCTCTCCTTGGGCCGCTAAACATTAATTACCTTGTCAAACCGTTCATTATTATATTAAAAAACAGTTACTTCCCACGCTTAGTGCTTTATTCACGCATCACAAATTTTTAAATGATGTCATATAGAATTTTTTGTTTGTAATGTGAAATGCGATTGCGAATATCGTAATATCACATTTCGCAAATCGTTAATGGATGACACAATGGCATGGATTATTTATTTGCGACTCCTGCGAAATGTGATTGCGAATTGTTAAGGCATTTTGATTGGAATGTCACAGTGGGGGGTTGATCGCATATCAAAATTTCTTTAAGGTGTTTATGATTATCACATGGAAAATGTGATTTGTGATTTGCGATGAGGATGCTAAACCTGGGTTGTTTTCTAAGAGTTTTCAAGGCAATTTCTTAAAGTTAGGATTTATTTTTCAAAGACTAAAAATTTAAAAGGGTCCCCATATATATGTCTAATATTATCTATTACTATATATAAATGGGTGGGTTGTTATATAGTACAACACTGTCGAATGGACTCCTTTCCCAATCTACATCTGTGAAGCCTGAAAGCTTCACTCCCTCTGTACATCTGTACCAAATACCTATTGGGTTGTGTTATATTATTTCCATGACTACCTATATTATGTGGGTAGACCTACCTATGGTTTTGTGCATAGATTTCGCACATGGTTTTGGGCACGATGGTTTTCTATCCATGGTATTTTGTAGATCTGGTCAAGGGAACTATGATTATGTTCTAATGTAGGGATAATGGATTGCAGTTTATGGATTCTTCAGAATGTATACATATGTATTGTAACATTGAAAGGAACATAATGAAAAGTCAATATGGTAGTCCCAGTATTGGGATCCAAGGGAAAATCTCTGTGTATATCGGTTTTATGTTTTATTCTCTCGCATTGTTTATCTTCTATTTTTAAAATTTGTATGCAGGTAATTTTTGTAGGAGGTTAAAACCTACAAGACCAAACTTAGTGGTGCCTCTCAGGTATCTCAATATAAAATCAACATCATCTCACATACTAATACTCTCCTATCTCTCTTAATCATAATTTAATATAAAAACCTTTATAATATTTAATATCACTTATAATTTATTAATTAAATTAAATCCCCCTTTACTCACTTGTCTCAACACATTAATTCATTACTCTCATCACATTACATTCTTGTTTATTTTTATTTTATTTTGTTGTAACTAATTCAAATATATATCCATTTATCATTTAACATCAATTTAAATTAATATAAAATTAATATAATGTTAAACTTTAAAAGCCCCCTCTAAATTTTAATTTAATTATTAAATTTATAATTAATTTTACTGAATTTGAATTTGATAATCAAACTTTAACTTGATAATTAAATTTATTGTTAACTTTACAATTCTCTAAGGTTACAGTCGGCTATTCATTTCATCTCGGGCATTGATTTATTGAACTAAGTGGTAGACTAGTCTTTCATAGATCTTTCTCATCCTAGTGATGAACCACCATTGCTGGTTCGAAACGTCGATTACAAAAACAACCAAATGCGATATGAATCCGGAAACTGATTTACACATCTCAATACATATTTAGTTGCCTTCCAATAAAGGTTTTTTGGCTTAACCATGGCTTGGCTAAGATATATAACTACAAAACACATGCCCGGTCATGTGTCCACTAAATACATAAGTAAACCCACAAGATGTCTATAAATACTAGCCTCCACTACTTCACCTGAAGTAGCATCTTCCTTCTTCCAATGACCTACTAGAGGAGTCTCCATGGGTTTGTTGCTCTCCATGTGGAACTTCCTCAATATCTCATTGGTATACTTTCACTAAGAGACAAATAGTTCCCCATCTCCTTGCCATACTTCCATACCAAGAAATTAATGCATGAGCCCTAGGTCCTTCATCTCGAATTATCTTGCAAGATTGAATTTGGAAGATTTTATCAGCTTATCATCACTTGTTAGAATCAAATAATCGACATATAATACTATAATCAACAATTTACCTTCAACCAAAATATGGTAAAGGTTTGCATATTCTTCACTTTTGGTGAAGCCCAACCCGTGAAATAGTTGTCAATCCTGGTGTACCAAGCATATGGTGCTTATTTTAGTCCATACAATGATCACTCGAGTCTACACACATGTGACTCTCTATTGAAAGTCTAAAATCCTTCTCACTGCTCAATATACACCTATTCCTCAATCATACCATTGACTAATTTTTTCTTCACATCCATTTGATGTATCTTCCATCCTATCTGTGCTGACAATGCTAGAATAGATATGATTGAAGAGTACCATACTACTAGAGAAAATGTCTCATCGTAATTAATTCCCTCCACCTGAGTGAATTCTATGGCCACAAATATGGCCTAATGTTTCTCCACACTCCCATCTGTTTCTTTCTTTACCTTGTAAAGCCATCTAGAACTCACCAATGAATTGCTTGCTGGTCTTAGGACCACTTCGCAAATACTGTTTCTGATGATGAATTCATACTCCTCAACCATGGTACCAAACCATATTGGTTGTTGCATTAATTCCTTTGATGAGGATGGCTCAACCTCTACACTCTCACTCATCAGAGCCATGTAGCTAGTGTATCAATTTTGTGACCTCCTATGTCTGCGCTGCGATGGGGGTATTCCCACATCATCCATTTGATGTATCTTCCATCCTATCTGTGCTAACAGTGCTAGAATAGATTTGATTGAAGAGTACCATACTACTAGAGAAAATGTCTCATCATAATTAATTCCCTCCACCTGAGTGAATTCTATGGCCACAAATATGGCCTAATGTTTCTCCACACTCCCATCTGTTGCTTTCTTTACCTTGTAAAGCCATCTAGAACTCACCAATGAATTGCTTGCTAGTCTTGGGACCACTTCGCAAATACTGTTTCTGATGATGAATTCATACTCCTCAACCATGGTACCAAACCATATTGGTTTTTGCATTAATTCCTTTGATGAGGATGGCTCAACCTCTACAATCTCAATCATCAGAGCCATGTAGCTAGTGTATCAATTTTGTAACCTCCTATGTCCGTGCTGCGATGGGGGTGTTCCCACATTCTCTCTAGCATCATGCATAAATCTGCCAGCCTCTCTGGTGCACTTCCTTCCATCTCTGGAAGTCTCTATATGAGTGTGTGCTTCCACTCTCTGCTCCTCTGCATGTGGCTACTCCACATCATCTTGAGGTTCCTCCTTTGGATCTAAAATATCCTCATCTGCATGTAACTAAAGCTCCCTCTAAAGGGAACATATCATGGCCTTATCTTCACCGAACTTCACATCTCTATGAATCCTGTTGGATGGTAGGTACACCTGATACTTGTGAGATGTATCAATGTACCCCACAAATATGCCCAACTCAGTTGTTGGCTCTAGATTTTTCCGTTCATCCTTGATAACATGATGATAGAATTTTGAACCAAAGATCCTAAAGTGTGCCACATTTGGTTTCTTAGCTGAAAAAACTTCTTTCGGTGTACTCATCCTGAGAATTCGATGATGGCTTTTATTCAGCAAATAAACAATTGTATTGCATGCTTCAACCCATAAGTGCAACGATAGGCCTTGATCAGGTAACATCACTCATTCAACTCCCACAATAATTATGTTATTCCTTTCATCCATTCCATTATGTTATAGGTTACTATGTGCTATTAACTCCCTTTGAATGTCTTCTGATGCACAAAAGTTCTTGAATTCATTCAACACATATTCTCCACCATTATCACTTTTGAGAGCTTTAACTTTCCTACCAACATCTTTCTCAACAAGTGCCTTAAATTAATAGAATTTAGAGAACGCATGATCTTTCTTATACATGAAGAAAATCTAGCACTTAGGAGAGAAATCATCAACAAATATTATATAATACCTCTTATTGGTCATGGAGGCTATTGAGAATGATCCACACACATCTGAGTGAAATTGATGAAGGATCGCTTGCGCTTGGCTATCTTTATCATGAAGGGAAACATCGTGTACTTCCAAAATGTACACCCTTTGTATTTGTCTCTTTGCTCTAGTGTACCTAATGGCAGAAGTGTCCTTAGATATGTAATTTTATTAATCAGAAAAAAAAATAGTTACATATTTGATTTTGCAAGAGTTTACACCCGAACAACCAAACACTCTTGCAATGAGCTATTTATAAGCTCAATGTCCTAACTACCTCTAATTATGGATCACTTATTCAATAACAAGTGTCCATTTACAATAAATGATATTTAAAACAACTAGTTAACAAATCTCCTAAAATAGAGCCTAAGATATGACACATTTGGAAAGTCATATCTTGTTACAACAATATACTAATTCTGAATGTCTCCATTAAATGATTAAACATTCTATAATAATAATTATTAATTTAATATCTTAAATTAATAATTATTTTATTCCAAATTTTTAACCTATGATAATATTTTATTTTTGGATCATCTAGCATTCCCCCCTATGATCCAAAGATACATTACAACAAATACCAAGTTCATCCCTGAACTTAGTAAATTTTATTCTGCGAAGTGATTTCATGAAAATGTCAGAGATCTGATCTTCGGAAGGACAATAAACTGGCTTGAGAACATCTTTGGCAATGAGAGATCTGATATGATGATAATTGGTGTCCACATGCTTTGTCTTTGAATGAAACACTGGGTTCTTGGTAAGTTTTATGGCTGACTGGCTGCCAATGAATAATGGTGTAGCTTCTGCCTGAGAAATGCCCAAGTCCTGCAAAATTCTGTGCAACCAAACAATTTCACATGCTGCTTCCCATGCTGAAATGTACTTTGCTTCTGCTAAAGAAGTGGACACTGTAGCTTGTTTCTTACAACTCCAAGATACTGTTGCTGACCCCATGTTCATTAAATAACCTGATGTTGAAGCTCGATCATCAATACTTCCAGCAAAGTCGGTATCGGAATATCCACCAAGTACAAAATTTTTAGTCTTTGTGTAAAGAAGACCAAAATCTTTTGTTCCTTGGATATATCAAGCACTCTTTTGGTTGCATTCTAGTGGCTGTCTCGTGGTTCCTGCATAAAACGTGAAAGAATGCTGACTGCATAAGATAGATCAGGACAAGTATTTGTCAAATAAATCAAGCTACCAATCAACTGTCTGTAAGTTGTACTGTCCACCTTCCCCCCCTTCAAATTTTGAAAGTTTCAAGTTTTGCTCCATGGGGGGTAAGAACGGGCTTGCAATCTTGCATGCCAAATCGCTAAAGAACCTATGTTGCATGCTTACTTTGAGAAATGAAAATATGATGTGGATGTTGGAAGACTTCAACTCCAGGATAGTAGTGAAGTAATCCCAAATCTGTCATCTTAAAACCTGCATGTAACTCCTTTTTCACTTGTGCAATATGATCATCATGATTGCCAGTAATGATCAAATCATCTACATATATAACAAGAATTACCAGATATTTTCCCTGTTGTCACACATACCAAGTATCATCAGATTCACTTCGTTGAAAACCAACTTTCTTAAGATATTCATGCATCTTTGCATACCAAGCATGGGGAGCTTTTTTTAATCCATATAAAGCCTTAATCAATTTGTAGACTTTATGTTTTCGTCCTTCAATTTCAAAACCTGGCGGTTGTGTCATATACACTTCTTCCTATAAATCCCTGTTGAGAAAAGCACTTTTTACATCCATTTGATGAACTTTCCATCCTTTTTGAGCAACCAATGCAAGTTTTAATTGGATGGTGTTCCATTTAACTGTAGGAGCAAATGTTTCCTCATAATCAATGCCTTCCTACTGCGCAAAACCTTTTGCGACAAGTCGTACTTTATACTTTTCAATTTCTCCCTTCTAATTATATATAATTCTCTAAACCCATTTGCATCCTATGGGTTTAACATTTGATGGAAAATCAACAAGTTTCGAAGTGTTGTTATCAATTACTGCTTGATATTCTTCAACCATAGCCTGTTGCCATTCTTTATGTTTTACTATTTCTTTGTATGTGGAAGGTTCAGTAAAATCATTTGCTAACAAGGAAAAATTGCCTTCACTTCTATGTGCCCTTCTGGTGCCTGTTTTATTCTGCCAATTAGGCTTTAAATCTTTTAAAAGTTGAACTGCCCATTTCGGTAGTTGGTGCTCACTTGTTTGCGATTCTGAAAAGTCTCCATCATTGTAAAAAGGATTAATATAAGCTAATGTTCTTCGTTCAGGTGAAGAGTTTGGAGAATCACTGTTAGAAGAACTGTTGTTGCTTGGAGATGTGGATGAACTGCTAGAAGACCCAGATGATGTTGTTGAAGTAGATGGACTGGATGGCTCATCTTCAGAGGAAAGAAAATCAAGTTCATACCAATTTGGTGAAGTTGCTTGACTTTGCATTTTTCCTTTTCTTTTACTGCCCTTAGTTTCTATCTTTTGAAGAAGACTTTCGATTTCTTTAGCACTCTTACTTTCTATTTCATCAAATATTACATCCCTGCTCACAATAAATTTTCCATTGGTCAAAAGACAGTACCCTTTCTTCTCATCAGAATAGCCAATCATTGTGCACTTTAAACTTTTTGAGTCAAGCTTAATTTGTTTTTCTTTCAAAACTAAGGCATAACATATTGATCCAAAAACTCTAAGATGTTTAACTCAAGGTTTGAAATCAAACCAAGCTTCATAAGGTGTGATTCTATCTAAAGAAGCAGTTGGAGATCTGTTTCTTAAGTAGACAACTGTATGTATTGCTTCTGCCCAATATGTTGGACTTAACCTCTTCAAAGTTAACATGGATCTCACCTTTCCTAACAAGGTGCGATTCATTCTTTCGACTACTCCATTTTGTCGTGGAGTGTAAAAATTAGTAAGATGTCGTCTTATGCCATTTTCACTGCAATAAGTTTTGAATTCATTTGAAGTGAATTCTCCCCCATTATCTGTCCTGAGAGTACCTATCTTTTCTTTGACTTCATTTTCAACAAGTTGGTGAACAATTTTAAACTTCTCAAATGCTTCTGACTTGTTCTTCAAGAAGTAAACCCAAGTCATTCTACTAAAATAATCAATGAATAGTAAGAAATATTTGCAACCACCAAATGAAGTTTTTAGTGGTCCACAAACATCACTATGAACTAGTTGTAGCTGCCTGTTTGTACACCATGAACTTGTTGGAAAATTTTCTCGACTTTGTTTGCCATAAATGCAAGTTTCAAATTTTGCATTTTCCCTTTGGAAAGTGGGAATTCCTTTAACCATTCCTTGTTTTTTCAATTGAGAAAGACTCTCAAAATTTAAATGTCCATATCTTACATGCGATAATCTTACAGGTGAAATACCTGTAGTCACTGCCCCTGCAAAATCAGAATGCCTTAGAATAACTGTCCCTTTCATCCGTAAAAGTTTTCCATATTCATAACCTGTCATGATAGTTTTCAAGCTCTGTTTGACTGAATTAATCTTGACTAAACCATCTTCCATAATCACCTAATGTCCTGCTTGTTGAATCATGACTAAAGAGAGAAAATCTTTCTTAAAAATTGGTACATACCATACATTGGAAATCATTTTTTCTGCAATTCCAGGGAGAAAAAATTTAACTGCTCCTTTTCCATAAGGAGTATGTTTTGTATCATCTGCAAGAAAAATGGAATTAAGTTGGAATTCTTGAAAATTCCAAAAAAAATCACGTTGACAAGTCATGTGCTGAGTTGCCCTGGAATCCAAGATCCAGGCATCTTCATAATCACTTCTAAGATGGGATGAAAGTTGTGATGCCGGTGAGGAAGTAAAAACATATTCTGAGTTATCATCATCTTGATCATTTGCAAATTGAGTTGAGTGCTGCTGAAACTTGGCAATTTTATTAAGAGAAGCTCGACAATCTTCAGCATAATGGCCAACTTTGTTACATCTTCGACACACAATTTAACTTAAGTCTCTTCCTCTTCCTGAATATTGTCCTTTGCCTCTACTTTGACTTCTATTTTGAGATTGTCCTCTACCTTGACTATTATTTCCTTGTCCTTGAAAATTTCCTCTTCCTTGGTTGTTTCCTCTACCTTGAAAATTACTCCTTCCTAAATTGTTGCCTCCATTAAAGTTGTTTCCTTTGCTTTGGCTTCGACCTCGACATTGTACATTATGTGCTGCTTGATTCTGATTGAAATTCCCTCTGCCTCTACCTCGAGAACTGTCAGCTGATTATTTACTAGTGCTGGCCTCTGTGAGAAAAACATCTTCACCAACTTTCTTCTTCTTCCCAAAAGTTTAATCATGTTGGGTCAACATTTCACAGAGCTCATCCAAATTTAGTTTCTCTAATTTCCCAGTTAATTGTAAAGTCTCCAAAAAATGCGTGTAGGAAGAAGGAAGTCCAACAATTACAATCGTTGCCATAAAACTATCATCTATGGTTGGAAAACCAACATTAATGATTTCCTGCCTAATATTCTTAAGTCTTGAGATATATTCAAGAATATCACCTCCTTCAGTCAAATTTTGTTGCAACAACTTTAATTGTAGATCAACTTTCTTTGATTCAGGCTGAGTATCAAAGAGGTATTTTAAAGTTTTCAAAGAAGACCACGCATCTGTAGCATTTTCTATATGGGCATACATTTCATCATTAACAGAAGATTTAATAAGAGCTAAGGCTTTGGCATTCTTAACTTCCCATTTTCCTAGTGCAGCTGCATCTGTTGGTTTATTTGGCTTAATATCACCATCACATATACCTTGCCATAATTCATTATAAATGAGAGTGCTTTCGATGAGATGATGCCATGTTTTATAAGATTTTGTGCCTTCAAGTTTGTCGGAATCAGAAAACAAACTAATCAACTTTTACATTATAGCATTGAAGCTTCGCACCAAGAATAAAAAAAATGTCAAGATGGGCAACACAACACACAACACACTATGCAAAAAAAACAATCTATCGGGGCTTGGCCTTGACCCTCATATAGTCATTGAATCAAGAGAAGAATGATTGAGCTTTGCACTTGGCTCTAGTCAATTTCTCAAAAATTACAAGGTAACTTTCAAAATTTGACTTTTACAATGATGTTCTTGCAAAACTTGGTAAAAAAAAGTTACCCCCCCCACAAAGTAAAATTATTTTGAGTTACACTCATCCCTTCAAAAAATTACAATTGAAATCCCCTTATTACTCCAAAATACAATATTCCTTATTTCTCCACAAAACTCATAAAATTACAAACAACGGAAAAAATCCTTATCACTCCATTAACATTACAAAATTAAAAATATTTCTTATTTCTTCGCTTCTTCATGCTTCAATTCAGCTTTAAATTTTCAAATAAAAAACGATTTAAGAGGCTGATTTTTATTTTTTTAGGTTGTCCTCCACGCTGGTTGCTAGCTAACTCAGGCTAGCTTCTTGCTGGCTTCTTTCTGGCAGGCTTCTCGCTAGTAGGCTGGCTCACACTAGCTGGTTTCACTGCAAAAAAAACAAACTGCAAAAAATTGCCCCTAGGATTGAAGCTCAGCTGTTGTATTTCCTTTTCTAATAATATTTCCAAAATGTTTCCTCCCGAGAATTGTGTTTTTCATCATAGTAAAAGCTTCAGAAACCTTAAAAGTCTCATGCTTGGAGAAACTTCAACAAAATCACGTCAATAAATTCATCACCCAACTGCATCAAAACTGTCAGGATAAGTTGATTTATGCATCATATATAACTGAAAAAGAATTAAAGAATTTGCATATTGTATTGAAAACATTGCATGTAACCGCTACAACCAAAGCTCAAATCGAAGTTGAAATCCAAGGTGAGGAAAATTGATCGAAACAAATTGATTTAAGCACATCACCATTCTTCACTTCTAATGTGCATTCTGAAATTCCTGCAGTGGGTTTCTCGGCTCATTTGGCATGTACCAATATGCATCGATAACTGCAAAACGATGTTGCGCAGGTGGTTTTTTCATGGTGGCTTCCCTCATACCAGATCTCTTGATTTGATAGGCTTATTTTTGTTGGGTTTGCCTATACTGAAAAAGAAGCAACTGCGTCCAGAAAATCAACTACGTCCGTAACAACTAGATGCTGATTGTTAGCGTTAATGAATTTTGACCAACAACACTTTCATTATTACACTTTCTTCAATGATTTCAATATTACACTTAATAAAAAAAATACCATCCAACTTTACATTAAATTCTAGCAAGGGCGTATGTTCCAGCATCAAAGAATTAACATAATCAATTTGTAGATTAAAAATCTAAAATCAGTAAGAATTTTTTTGTTTGTGGAACACAAAACTGGACAATTTCATACCAATTATTCACTGAAAAATTCAATGGAGTTTTCCAAAAACTTGTAGAGCTAGAATCTCCTCTTCACATCCACTGCAGCATTACTGGAGCTCTGGTACACAATAATGGCAGAATTTTCCTCAGACACATAATTTTATTAATCAGAAAAAAAAGTTACATATTTGATTTTGCAAGAGTTTACACCCAAACAACCAAACACTCTTGCAATGAGCTATTTATAAGCTCAATGTCCTAACTACCTCTAATTATGGATCACTTATTAAATAACAAGTGTCCATTTACAATAAATTCTGTTCAAAACAACTAGCTAACAAATTTCCTAAAATAGAGCCTAAGATACGACACGTTTGGAAAGTCATATTTTGTTACAATAATATACTAATTCTAAATGTCTCCATTAAATAATTAAAAATTCTAGAATAATAATTTTTAATTTAATATCTTAAATTAATAATTATTTTATTCCAACTTTATAACCTATGATAATATTTTATTTTTGGATCATCTAACAGTACCCTTGGGAAGTCCTCTAGAATTTTTCTGCATGATCTGCAAAGCTTCATAGTGAAAGTGACCCAATCTTCTATGCCACAAATCACCGATGTCTCGACTCTACAACTTCTCTTCTTTTGTGATCAAAGTAGCATAGTCTTATACATCAATTTTTAGAGGTTCTTCAACCAAACCTCGATCCACTTTATTTGTCTTGAGGCTATGTGATGAAGGAAATCCTTTCCCTTGCTAAATATCACAACATAGCCATGGTCCTCCAAAATGGAAATTGAAAATAAATTCTTCTTCAAACCTGGAACATACATGATATCTTTTAATGTGAGGAGAGTACCAAACTCCCTCGGAAAGGTAACAATATCAATTCCAGTGGTTTTATACCTCCCATAATCGCCCATCTCAATGTGAATTTGGAGGTCCTTCTCCTCCAAGTCATTGAATAAATCTTTATTGTCGTTCATATGGGATGCGGCTCCACTATCCAGGTACCAAACACTACCCATCACCGATGTCACCATGCAAGCGATGAGGGTGAAATCTAGTTGAAATTGTGAAGCAAGAGCTTTACCTTCTACTCCTCCTGAGGGCTTATTACCGACCTTCTTGTGCAGACACTTTGTAACATAGTGTCCCAGCTCATTATAGTGAAAACATTTAATCTTAGACTCGCCATTTTTCTTTCCTCCTGTTGAAGCCCCGAAAATCGGGTCTACAACAAGGGGGATACCCACCCGGTCCGGACCTTGGTTGGCAGCTCCTTTTCCGTTTAGTATAGCGGGTCCGACTGGGGATATGGGACCAGTTTCCAAATTTAAGTGTGTGTGTGAGAAAGATTGATATTTCTAATCTAACAGTTTCTAAATGGAATACTTCTACTCTAATTCTAATCTAATAATAAGGAAATTATTATTCTAATAAGCAGAAATATCTAAATCTAGACTAACCCGGGGTGTAATCTTTCCTTTATGCAATGTAAAATGATTTCGAATAACAACTAGTAATAAAGATCATTCAACTGTTATGAGAAAAGAATTCAATAAAGATGAACCACTTCGTATAAAAAGTTAGAGGAAACAGTTGTGAAAACATATCGCATAGTAAGCTACTCATACACTAAGCATAAATAAATAGCTATCACCGTACAAAAGTGCCAAATGATAACTCAGGCATTCATACATTAATATATAAATAACTAAACATGAAAATCACTCTAACACAAGGCATAAATATTTAAGAGATAGAAATACCATTTATAACTAGTCCTACTCATGAGCTTCAAGCGATAACGATTTATATCTTCTTGATCTAACATCCACTAAGAGTACAAAAGTGCAACATGAGTAGCAGATATCAAATGCAAACATCAATAAATCCTGTTCCATTCATTTATCAAAACCTCCTCAGAGGGTACAAAAGTGCATGTTCTGGGGATAAGTTTTTGATAAATTTCAGGACCCTTCTCTAAATGCATGAGAAGGGTTTAAATACTACTAACTAAATCTAAAAATAAATTATTACAAAAATGTAGGATGCGGTTTAAATGACCGTCCTCATTTCAGGAAAATAAAACTAAATAAAACTAAAATTGAATCTAAAATTAAAACTACTTCTGTATTTGGTCCTTGAACTTGCACCCATGCAGCATCTGTTTGAGAAGAGTCGGGTGGCCGACTTCCGATTTTAGCTGAGCTGAGAAAACATAATCGAAAAGAGTTGGCGCCATCTTTTGGGCTGAATTGATGATACACTTAAGAGTCATCCAGTAGCTATGTGGCTTTACCAAGTATGCCCAGTAATAATCCCAGTTCAACTTGGTTAACCCTTGGATTGCTTCTGCCTTTTATTGGGCCTTCTGCTTCCAATCTGCCTGTATTGTTTCTTTCTTGCAATTTTCGGGGCTTGGAGGTGACTGGGCAATTAGCAACTTTCCTTTTTGAGAAATTTTTCTCAACGATGCGTGATTAGTGCTAGGTGCTAATTGCGCATCGGAAACTAACTCCGTTTCTTGATCCGGGTTCCCTTGATGCGTTTTCCATCTTTTGCGCCTTTTCCTTTTAGGTGATATAAAGTTCAAATTTTGTGAAAATAATATTTCTGCAAGACGCTGACCCCTGAGTCTTAAACTGTCTGTTTCTGATATCTACGCTATCCAATATCCACTTAACCATGTCTGTGTATGGTAGAATTTTGGGCCTTGTTGCTATCCGATGCAAAAATGAGCAAGCTAGCTCTGTGATAGATGCCTCGGAAGAACTATTTGAGCCCGCGGTAACAACAAATTCCATTACTTTGGGATTCTCCTCTTCAAGCAGATTATACATGCCTTCCCACGTAGCAATTCCTACGTCTCTGTTACAGGCCGTGTCTGTATATAAGGGCGCCATTTCTCTTTATTCAGAGCTCGGAGCTTTGCTTTTCTTTCCCATTTTAACCTGCGTATTGCTTTGTATTGTCCTCCATCCTCCGTTCCTGCAATTCACAAGTGAAGTGAAAATAATGACAAGGAAGGGTGATGGGAAAGTTTTAAATGCCGAAGATACATCAAATATACCACCTTACATGAGATGATTTTTTGGATAAGCACAAAACCATATGCCATTAATAACTGGAAACTAACACATTTATTAGCATTAAAGCGCATAACCAGGTGTCAGCTTATGGAAAATAATTTTTTGAATAACGAGCCCGAAAGATCTGCGATGAAGCGATTTTGCAATTTTCTTCGCAATATCGTAGATCGCAACATCGCGAAATGATAACGTCGTAGAACTGTAACATCACATTATCGCATTGTAGCTGTATCACAAAATTGCAATATCGCAATATCGCAGATCGCATGAATGTTATACATGACAATCTTTGTTAACCTGTTTTCTGCGAAATGCAATTTGCGATCGGCGTCATCGCATATCGGAAAATTTTAAAATGTTTCAATGTAAGTTGTATTTGCTGGATGCGATGCGATATTATCGCGTATCGCGATCTCGCAATATTGGAATTTGGCTTGTAAGGTTGTCTTCTATTATCTTTTTTACGATGCGATATTCCTAAGGAAAGATTTTGTCTCACCTTATCATAATACTTAGATTTTTAGTTTTTTCAAGGGGGTTTCCTAAGCTTATGATGGTAAATTTATTCGAAAAGGAAATTTAAGCACTACTTTGATTTTTACAATTTTTTAACTAAGGGTCCCCACTTATTTAGTATTAGGAATAACAGTAAATAAGAAGGGGGGTTGTTGCTGGCCACAACACCTCCCTAACTAGAATCTAATTTGGAATCGGATGACTTCCCCTTCCCTTTCTTCACCTTTATAGCTAAGGCACAATTATCCTCATCATCATGAATGGCTGAGGATCCATCTCTGGTGTTCTGCCAAATCTCTTATTGCACCAAGTTGGAACACAATTTCTCCCACTTTGGTAGCTTCTCCCTCCCATTAACTGAGTTCTGGTAGTTGTGTTAGGTCTTGGGAAGGCCTAGAAGTGTTAGGTTCGCAAGATCATCTTTAGAATCTATAACACTGACACTTCCAAGCACATCTCGACAATGGGTGAACTTGGTAAAGTGCTTTGGTATTGTGTCACCCTTCTCCATCTTGGTTTTTATAAGCTTGTCATTCAGTGCCAACTTCCTATAGTCACCGTTGTTTTGAAATAGGTCTGTCATGGGCTCCACATTGCAAATGGAGTTTCCTTACCATGGAGGTTCGAGATAATATGATCTTGAACTCCTTCATGGATAATCCTCCTCACATTTGCCACACATTTTCTCCACTTTGTCAGATCTTGAGCATCACCTCGATTAGGAATATATTTGTTTATGAATTCCTTAAGCCCATTGTCTTCCAACACTGCCTCCATCATGTCCTTCCAAGAAATATAGTTTGAACTACCATCAAGGGAATATTTAAGTCTCAATATGTAGAATGACATCCCACTGACTCTGAAGTATGATACTGCAAATTTTATTTCTCCTACAAAAGACAAACTCATATTATCATCTTCCATAATGATTTCAGCTTTGATACCATGTAGAAATTCCTTGTAGATTCAAACTATAGATTCTAGTACACTAAAACAATTCACTTGAATCTACTCTACTCATTAGCGCAAACAATAAATGATCAATGAAATCACAAAGCATAAAAGAAAGAATTCAATCACACATAACACAATAAATTTTTGGGGAAAGCCACAACTAAAAACCCCTGCCATCTATATATTGCATTAATAAGAAAATATGGGAATATTACAATGCTTTTCTCAAGCCCGAGCAACCTCTTTACTATCTCTATCTATCTCACTACTTCCCAGACAAGTTGAAGCCAATACTTAGCCAATTTTGGTGCCTTCCAAGCTCCTATTTCATTGTGTTGTTCCCTTGGGAATTAGCCCATATTTAATTTGGAAATCCCATAATTATGAATTGTGAAATCCTCATAGGCCTTCCTTTGTTTGCATGCACCACCTATACAATTAGGATGATTATACAACTGATAGTACACTACCCTTGAACTTCAATATCAACTTGGTCTTTCTCTGATATGACATGCATGGGTTAATAATGATTGAATCTTTAGTTTACTATTTGACCATTATTGGTTACACCCCACTACTGGGTCTCCCACTAATTCCTCCATTAGTTGGAACTAGTTGAACTGAATTTAACTCAATTAAGCTGAATTAAGTAATTACAACTCAAAATAAACTCAACAAGGGATCCTATAAAGTAGGATATTCTATACATGACCTAAGTTAGACCCTCAACTTGAGTTAACTGAGCTTACTAATTCAAATTAACTTAGTTAACTATTACAATTTGTCATGAGAATTGGAATTATAATTTAATTCCTAATTTAATTCAAGGACACAATTAAATTAGGATTTTCTTATTACGTTTTCAACAACCAGTGCAAAGGCTATATTAGTTGAAGTGACTATTTTAATACTCTTCCTGGTGTCTGACGCAATCACCTTGTCTGTGTTAATGGAAACAAGATGATAAGGATCATTGGGAAATTAACTCCGTCTTTCTTGTACTATTATGTTATTCATCTCATCGAAGGTGAAGTTATAAATATCCATGACCCTTGTAACACCCTCCTCCCACATCTACTCTAGTAACCGACCAACTGAGGTAAACATGTAACAAGAAGTTACTATGATATGATTCGCCTCCCTAGGTGTCAGTTAAGGAAGTGGAATTGGTGGAACATATCACACAGACCTTCCACCTTAGCAACAAAACTCCCAGGAGCCATCCCAACCACTCAGGTAACCAACTCTTGATACCAACTAATGTTTTAATGCATCAAACCCCTAGATGCTCCCTTGATATGTTACAAGGTATGTCTAGCAGGCTTGAGATGCTTCCACAACAAGGGAAAGGGAGTGTCTAGGGAATTTTTTCCCCAATGTTGTCCCTGCTACTTTAGGATTTGTGCCAATTTTTTAGGCTGAGACCCCAGATCACTACCTAGAACTCTATAACACCTTAAGAAATGAATTTAGACAACAAAAAAATGATACATTTGAAAAAAAATCTATTTTCATTCTGTATTTTTGAGGTTGAGGGATTAAACACATAGGACAACATCAAAACCACTTTGGAAGCTAGGACTTAGCACTACCATCTTCAGAGAGGGATCTCTCCATAAAATTTAGCTATGTTTTATGTGAATGTTAGGTTAGTTCTTACTATACTAATGGTTTTTTAATCGATTGTTTGGTTGATTTAATTTCTATAATTCCATTGGACTATGGAGTCTAAATATTAACTGGATCTACATAAATCTTTGAAGGAGTTTCATAGGGCAAGCTAGGTTGCACTAGTTGGATCTTTGTTGGGTCCCTATAATACTAGTGATTACCCCATTACTATTGTAGTTGTCTCCCTTATTAATATTTTTGTGCCCCTATTGTCCCCATATTTTTATTATTGTGCCCCATAGAATCCCTCTATTGTTATTTTTGTGGCTTTATATTATTATTGTTAGGTCGACTGGGTTATATTGTGACTCCTTAGACTCCTATATATAGAAAGGAGGTTTTGTCATTTGAATCATCCAAGAATTTTTCATTTGTGTAATGTGAAGGAGGTTGCCCCCTCAAAGAGGTTGAATTCTAAGGTGTTGATCTCTCTTTTCTATCTTTTTGTGAGCTGGTTTCATAACATTTGGTATCATAGCTTTGGATTCTAGGGTTTTGCTGCTCCAAACAGGTCATCGTGTCATTTTTGCTATAACGTTTTTTTTACGATGTTTCAAAAGCAAAAACGAAAACCCATTTGAGAAGAAATCGTGCTGAATCTCAGGTCCGAATTGCAGAGCTTTTTGCGCTATATTTGTGGAGACATGATCTGAGGAAGTTGGTCTTTTTGCAGACTCCTGAATTACATTCCAAACAGGTGACCTGGGGAAATCACCTTAACTTTCTCTCTGAGCATAGGATTAAAATTTCATAAGAAGGTACCAAAAGAGGGCGGACTGTAGTTTCTTGTATGTATTTTTCAGATCCAAAGGTCGAAACAATGACTCGTGGCACATCGTACAAGTTCGCTCTACTGAACTAATCTATAATCAGGTCATCTTGGGAGATTGTGCATAACTCTTCCTTGGAGAATCCAATTTGGATCAGACTGGTGGCATTGGAAATAGGACACAGAGGGCTACTACAGATTGCAATTTCAGAACTGGATGATATGAAATTGCAGAGATACATCAGATTCAATATCAAGCTTCTACAAAGTGAAAAAAGGTGTGTAGTTTTTTTTAAATTTATGCATAAGCTTGGTTTGAAAAATTAGTTTGAATCGGTAATTGATGCCCCGAGGAAAGAAAATGTAAACACCTAGTAATCAATCTGAAATCTCTAGCATGACTCATGAAGAAGACGAAGAAATGCAACATGATATATCAAAATTACGAGACCAAGTGCAACAAGTGTCACTTGCACAAAAAGCAACAGAATCTAAGATGGACGGTTTAAGGAAAGATGTAGAAGCTAAGATGGATGGTTTAAACAAAGGTGTGGAAGATAAGATGGATTGTTTAAAGAAAGGCGTAGAAGCTAATATGGATGGCATGGAAGCTAAGATGAATGGCATGGACACTAAAATTGATGGCATGGATGATAAGATGGAATAATTGAAGATAAATATGAATAAGTTGCTACAAGAAATGGTCACTAATGGTGAAAGGGTAGCAAAGGAAACTCATGATGAGAACAAAAGAAATGTTAATCATGATTCCATAGACTCTAATGTTGGATCAAAAACCCACCATATTCCAAAAATCGATATGAGGAAGTTGGATGGCAAGGATCTCGCAACATGGATATTACAGATGGAGCAATTTTTTGATCTCAATAATGTGCAAAACACACAAAAGGTATGTATTGCAACTTTATATTTAGAACCAAATCAGTTTGGCTTTGCTCTCATAAACAAATTATCACTTGGGCAATTTTTACAGAAGAATTGATAGCACATTATGAGGATACAAAAAGAAACACTTTTTTTAGCCAATTAATAAGTCTCATACAAAAGGGTTCAATAATGGAGCACATTGAGGAGTTCCAAAAATTGAACATAAGGGTAAAAAAATATTCCAGAGGAGCATAGGATTGATGTGTTCATAGGGAATTTAAAGGATAATATCCAACATGATGTTCACCTTTGGGAACCTGATTCATTAGAGAAGGCATTCAGGTTAGCAAGAAAAATGGAAAGCAAAATTATGGAAACCAAGAAGCATACCACTCACAAATATAAAGATGGAAGTGTTGTTGCCCATAGTCTTCCACAACCTATAAGGTTGACACCACAAAAATTGGAAGAAAAAAGAGAAAAAGGGCTTTGTTACAGTTGTGATAGAAAATACACTAAAGGTCATAAGTGTGCCGAGAAGAAATTATTCTACATAGATTGTGAAGAGGAAGAAGAAAAGGAGCAAGAAAGTTCAAAAGAAGAGGATATACTCTAGGAACAAAGCCTAGATAAAGAAGAAATGAATCCGACCATATCTTGTAATGCATTGGCGGGAATTACCACTCCTCAAACCATCAAGATAGAAGGACAAATCAAGAAGAAAAAGGTAATAATGTTGATTGATTCAGGAAGTACCCACAATTTTATTCATTGTAAGGTAGCAAAAGAATTGAATTTCTTCTTATATCCAGCACCAGAGTGTCAAGTGATGGTTGCAAATGGAGGAACAATAAATTACTCTGGAAAGTGCCATAATATCAAGCTATCCATGGGAGAATATGTATTGACTAGCCCAATGCTTTCCATTCCAATGGGAGATGCTGATGTTGTACTAGGAGTCCAATGGCTACAATCCTTGGGTACAATAGCTTTTAATTTTCAAGAACTTTTCATGAAATTTTCTGTGGAAGGAAAGGAAGTTGAATTAAGGGGTATTGCAGGGAAACCGGGAAAGATAATCAGCTCTAACGGTATGACAAAGCTTCTAAAAAAGGAACAAAGAGGTGTAATTGCACAATTATGTTCGCTACATGTTTCCACATTGGAATCATCTATTTCTCCAAATCTCCAAAAAAACTTGGATAATCATTCCAAGGTATTCGAGACTCCCAAATGTCTCCCACCTATTCGTGATCATGATCATGCTATTCATCTGATTCCAAGAAGTGTTCCTCCAAACATCAGGCTGTACAGATATCCCTATGCCCAAAAAAGTGAAATTGAACATATGGTTGCAGAAATGCTAGAGGCTAGTATAATTCAACCAAGTCAAAGCTCCTTCTTTGCTCCAGTAGTATTGGTGCACAAGAAGGATGGATCATGGCACATGTGTCCGGATTATAGGGTGCTCAACAAGCTCACTATTAAAGATAAGTTTCCCATTCTTGTCATCGATGAATTAATGGATGAATTGCATGGATAAATTTACTTCACCAAGTTGGATCTTTGTTCAGGATATCATCAAATCAGAATGAAGACTGAAGACATTCCGAAAACAGAATTTAGAACTCATGAGGGTCATTATGAATTTTTGGTCATGCCTTTTGGCCTTACCAATGCACCTTCAACATTTCAAGGTTTGATGAATTCCATTTTCAAACCATTCCTTAGAAAATTTGTGTTAGTATTTTTTGATGATATACTAATCTACAACAAGTCTTGGAAGGATAATGTTGAACATGTTGATAGGGTGTTACACCTATTGGAGGAGAAACAATTATATGCAAAAAGATCCAAATGTTTCTTTGGAGTACAAGAGGTGGAATATCTGGGTCATATTGTATATCGTGAAGGAGTTAAGGTAGACCCTAGCAAAATTAAAGCCATTAAGGAATGGAAAATCCCCACATCCATAAAGCATCTGTGAGGATTTCTCGGGTTGACAGTGTATTATCACAAGTTTGTTAAGAATTATGGGAGAATAGCAGCACCTCTAACAACATTATTGAAGAAAGATGCATTTTCATGGACTCCAGAAGCAACAAAGGCCTTCGAGCATCTTAAAGAGGCAATGTGCCAAGCACCGGTCTTAGCTACACCAGACTTCACAAAAACCTTTATTGTGGAATGTGATGCTTCAGGAAATGGAATTGGTGTTGTTTTAATGCAAGATGAAAGACCCATTGCTTTCGAAAGTCGTCCAATCAAGGGAAAGTTTTTACACAAAGCTATTTATGAGAAGGAAATGTTGGCAATACATCATGCACTTAAGAAATGGCGACCCTACCTAATGGGAAGACACTTCAAGGTAAAAATGGATCATGATAGCCTTAAATACTTTCTAGAACAAAGATTATCCTCTGAAGAACAACAAAAGTGGGTCACAAAGATGTTGGGTTATGACTTTGAAATCATCTACAAAAAAGGGAAGCAAAATGTGGTGGCAGATGCACTCTCAAGAAAGGATGAGGATGTGTAAGCATTGTTGTGCGCCGTTTCTATTATCCAACCAAATTGGATAAATGAAGCAAGGGAGGAATGAAAGAATGACGAAGAAGTGTGGGCACTTATTCGAAAGCTACAACAAGACTCCAGTACGTCTGATACATTTAGTTGGCAAAATGATTCGTTATGGTACAAAGATCGCTTATACCTCTGTAAGAATTCCCAGCTAAAACAAAAGATTCTTATGGAATTGCACACCTCTCCCTTAGGAGGGCACTCAGGATTTTTAAAAACTTACCACAGGGTTAAGAAGGAATTTTTTTGGGAGGGTCTTAAATCAGATATTCAAAAGTTTGTGGCGGAATGTTTGGTTTGCCAAGAAAATAAAGTTGAAACAATTAAGACACCGGGTCTATTACAACCTTTATCCATTCCAAGCCAACGTTGGGAGGAGGTTTCAATGGATTTTATCACAGGTTTACCCAAGTCTGAGGGAAAGAGTGTTATCATGGTGGTAGTTGACAAACTTACCAAGTATGCACACTTTAGTGCATTATCACATCCATTTAAAGCCAGTACAGTTTATACCGCATTTATGGAAACAATTCAAAAGCTACATGGAAACCCAAAGATTATTGTAAATGACAGAGATCCCATTTTCACTGGAAATTTTTTGGACAGAATTATTTTCTTGTCTTGGTACTCAGTTAGCTCATAGCTCATCTTATCATCCTCAATCTGATGGGAAAAATGAGATAGTAAACAAATGTTTGGAAGGATATCTTCGTTTCTTTGTATCTGATAAATAGAAACAATGGGTCAAATGATTTCCTCTAGCTGAATGGTGGTATAACACTTCCTTCCATACAGCAACAAAAATGACCCCATTTATGGCACTTTATGGTTATCAACCACCATCCATCACATCATATCTAAGAGAAAATTCTAAGGTTCGATCAGTGGAACATCACATCGAACATCAACAACAGGTCCTCCAACTCTTAAAGGATAACCTCGTGTTGGCACAAAATAGAATGAAACAACAGGCAGATCAACATCACAGTGAAAGAAGTTTTGATGTAGGTGATTGGGTATTCCTACGGCTACAACCATATAAGCAAATGTCCCTCAAGCAAGCTAAGAAGGATAATAAATTATCACCAAATTATTATGGTCCATACAAGGTGTTGCAAAAGATTGGTACTATGGCATACAAATTGGAGCTTCCTGCAGCTTCTCGATTGCACCCATTTTTCCATGTTTCATTTTTAAAGAAGGTTATAGGCGACAAGCTCCCAGTTCAAACAATATTGCTAGAACTTGACAAGGAGGGAAAAATTATATTAGAACCAAAAGCAGTCACAGAAACAAGAACTCAACAATTACAAAATCGATCAATTTCGGAGTATCTTATCAAGTGGAAGAACTTATCCGTTGAAGATTCCACATGGGAGGATGAGAATTTTATACAGAAGCATCCAGAACTACTGAAGCATTGAGGACAACACTTTTTTGAAGGAGAGGGGCATGTTGGGTCCCTATAATACTAGTGATTACCCCATTACTATTGTAGTTGTATCCCTTATTAATATTGTTGTGCCCCTATTGTCCCCATAATTTTATCACTGTGCCCCATAGAATCCCTCTATTGCTATTTTTGTGGCTTTATATTATTATTGTTAGGTTGGCTAGGTTATATTGTGACCCCTTAGACTCCTATATATAGAAAGGAGATTTTTTCATTTGAATCATCCAAGAATTGTTCATTTGTGTAATGTAAAGGAGGTTGCCCCCTCGAAGAGGCTGAATTCTAAGGCGTTGATCTCTCTTTTCTATCTTTTTGTGAGCTGGTTTCATAACAATCTTTCAGAATTTTAAATGAATTATGAAACAAAAGAAATATAAGGTTCAATAGAAACTAAGGAGCAATGAAGTATTCGTTAATTTAACTTCAGCAGAAAACATATAAATTAATAACAGATAGAATAGGATGTTATGTATAACATATCCCATTCATCACAATTTCTGTTATGTAATTAAGATTTTTAGAAATAACAGAGAAAGGTAACAATGATTAAACACATAAACTCAAGAAAAACATCACCATTTCGTACACCACATGAATCATGTGAAGAATGTCCTTGTATTATTAATGCTTCTAGCAACCTGGAAATTATAATTCACAGAGGAAAATTATATTCAACAATCAGCCCATAATACTTCAAATAGTGAAGTATTTATAAAAATAATTACAAAATAATTACAAAATCATTGTCTCAGCCGACAGTGTATAATTAGAATTATCCTAAACAATAAAATCCATCTTTTGCAGAATGATAAGCAAGGTGGACAACTGTATGATGAGGTGGCTCTGTTATGGTGGTTTCGGTTGTGAATCAACCTATAACTGTGCTATGCTGGCCGATGAGCTGGATGATATTCTTACTACATTCAAGTGGATTTTTAATCCAGTAAATCACATAGTTCCTCCCATGTTTTTTCATCTGGAATGGTTAACTTAATTTTCCTTCAGTAAATCTCATAAGCTTCAGTATACTTTATAAATGTTGGCTTTACTGTGAAGAAATGTTTTACCTCATTCCAGATAAAGAAGTAATTTCCCATAGTCTCTAAGAATGCTCTAGCTATCATGCTGCCTTTTATACCACTGAATTTGATATTGCTTCTGGCCACTTCCCTCATTTTCAGAACATAATCTTCTTGGCTAATCAGTTTGTCATTAATCACATATATGTTGGGAAATCCTTTCTAAATTAATTCTTCAATCCTGTTGAAGAATCTATTTACTCCCAACTCCAGTGTTTCACATTTCTATTCTAATTGATCAATGAGATTTCTTTTAGTCAAAACTTTCTTGACATCCAAGATGATGGCAGTCCTGTCACTAATTCCTAACTCTTCAAGTTCATACTTATTCTTCAAATTCAGCAATTTGATGATATTGGAGGCTTCTGTAGGCATGTCTCTCCACTTTTCCCTTACTTAAACAATGGTTTCAGTCGCCCTTTGTATCTGTTATTTCTCTTCAAAAATTATTTGGATACATGGCCAAATATCATTCATGGAGTTGAGAATACCCATCCAAATTGTTTCCTTGGCTTGGGCCAAGGTTTGACAAATTGATGTATCCTTCTCCACCTTCTGTAACCTCTCTAGTAGCCTTTGCAACTTCTACACTTCAACAAAATGAGAAGCTTCAGTTTTGGTTTTCTGTTCTTGCAGAGCATTGAGGTGCCCATGCAACTTATTAATTTCTTCTAACTGGATTGACATATTTTCCAGTGTCTTTGTCACTTGTTCAACACTCGTAGTTTGAGTTGAAGAAGTTGTTGCAGTTGTTGTTCCTGTAGTTGGGATTTGAGTGATGGGTGTAGCATATAGGGGGACTATGGCTACCCTTTGACTGTGTTCTTTCTCTTTGATCATTTTCTCCATTTCTGACTCCATCTATCTGATCTTAATATTCTTCTCTATGATTAGCTTCATCATGTCAGCCTTCTATGTCTCACTTTCCTCAATATCTTTAGTCAAGGGATCCTTTGTGGCTAGCAGTTTCAGCTACTTTCTCAATTCTGCAATGTCAATTTTTTCTTCTTGATGATCTCCTGTGCATCATTTATATATTTAGGATCATATCCTATATTTACTACCAAATCTTCCAAATATTTGATCCTATTTTCCTTTGCTAAAGAAGATACCTTTTCCATTTTTAACAGGGGCCGAATGTTTGCATATAAAACTTACCACTTAGACAACGACATGGTGGTATTAGTTAACGTAGAGGAAACCAACTCACCAATCTATTTATGCATCTCCATTTGATCAATGGGATGTATATATTTTATGCTAAATTCAAATGATGTGCTCTTGTAATCTGCTGGTGTCTTTGGATGTGGAATTTGGGCCTCAATGAAGGCCATCTACATCTTTCCTTGCTCTGTATCAAAAATTGATAGTACTCTACTCTATGAACTAGAAGTCTTCTCCAAAAAATGATTGTAGGTGTTGTTCTTAAGAATTTCATTCTTAAGTTTGATCTCTCGTTACCTGTCAAAAACACTTTTTTCCTTTTCTCCTTTGACACCTTGCGAAGATAAATCTGTTTCTTTTTTACCATGTGATATTGAAGGTCCAATAGGATATGTAACAAAATTGTTGCTTGCAGGTGGTGATTCTCACATTATGATGGCAGCTTGATCTTCTATCTCATTTTCTGCATCTTTCCTGGGAGTCATATTTTCTCTTTTCCTGTCACTGATTCTAAAATATTTGGCCTCACTACATATTGTTGATGATGATACCTCCTCTCTCTATCTTTAACTTATTTTCTCTTGAGGAGTGGGAGTCTGTAAATTTGAAGTAGAAAACAATTTTTCTTCAGCTTATTGCAATGTATTATCTACCCATTCTAATTGGTTCACATATTTCTCTATCTTAGGCCTTGAGGTATGCATATATGGAGTAGTTTTGTTTTCTACTCTCATCTTAGAATGATACCCCAAGGGTCATAAGACCATGTGAAACTTAGTCTGGATTTCATCTCTTTAAGGATCTTATCTGCTTCTTCATCGGCTGACCTAGTGTTGCATATGAAATGGACCACTTGTGTCTTTATCCGAAACTGGGACTTCTTCTTTGCCACCATAAAGTGAATATCATCTAAATTTAACATTTGTCTGATATATTCCGAGGCAAAAATCCTCATTGGGAGGTATTCTGGGAGCTTGTATGATGTTAGCTCTCACCCATAAACTCTGATCTCACTGTAGTTCTATATAAATACCAATCTCCAGTCCTAGCCTGATCTGTCAAATGTAGAATCCTTTTGATGTCTTCACTGATTCTGGGTTGTTCTGAGTTGTTTAGGATATTCATAGCTTGGTGAACAAACTCCTCAATGAACTATTTGTAGGAGAATTCTTGCTTCTCTTTCATCACTAAAGAAGTCCAAAATATCATAGGCCGTTGGTTTCCCTCTTCATCTAGATTTTGCATGGAAAAGCTGAACCGGTTTCCTTGATAAAATAGAAACATATAAATTAGAATTGAAGTGTAATTAAACACTTGTTTTGTTGGAAATTTAAGAAACTTCTCATGGATGTTATCAGCCAGGAATTGAGTTAAATTAAACAAAATACATGGTTTTCTATCTGTGGAAAATATGGAAAGGAAGCCTAGAATGGGTTCATCTACCCATTGATCAAAATAATAGCCCAAAATGTATGAAATTATGGTTATGATATGTTTAACTTGATCAGGGAAGATTGAGGAAGGCTATGGAGGATTTTTCTTTGGCAATTGGGCATTTTCTAGTAAGAAGATCTAAAAAATCCTTGCTCTTGTGGCAAAATCAAGGTTCTGATAGAGTTGGGTGCAGGCTTCTAAGGAAAATGGGACACTATTTTCCACAGGGGGATCTAACATCATCTGGCTTATAGATGCCAATGACTAAAATTGAACCTTTATTGTAACCAAGAAACTATAATTACTATAGTTTTCATTGCTAATATTTGAATGCACAAATGCCACTGTGAAAAAGTTCTTAAAAACAATATCAGAGTGATATTTTTTACATTTGAATATGATGCAAACTCTAGCTAATTTGATATCAATAAAAATAATATAATTAAAAATGACCAAGTGAAATGAAATGTACAAAATCCACATCTCCACCTCGTTCACACATCCCAACTCATTATTTAGTAAAATTTGTACTCAGTTAACTAAAGTCAATCTCCATACTTAGTAATAATTAATATTCACATAATGTGGAGTACATGGAATCACTTAAGTTGGAAGATAGGTTTTTTGAATTTGCCTACTCCACCAACATCAAATATTATATTGTGTTTGGGGATATGAATTTGTAACATACCCCGATAAGCTCACATGAAAATGTAGGGAGATATAATTTTTTTATACAAATCACCCATTGGTAATTATCCAAATCACTATTCCACATTCCTCATAACCATGAATTTGTAACATACCCCGATAACCTCACATGAAAATGTAGGGAGTTAGAATTTTTTTATACAAATTACCCATTGGTAATTATCCAAATCACTATTTCACATTCCTCATAATCATTAAATAAAATGTTCATTGGTTCATAATCATTAACAACCACTTTTGTAGTATATTAACATAAATTGTATGATGTAACCTTGCATCCAGCTCATGATTCTTTTAACCACATTAATTAATTACATACTTGACATTATCAACATCACATTATGCAAGGAATCACATCATAAAACTAACATAATAATAAATCACATCATTGAACACCGATATACCCTCAAAGCCCCATAGGGTGAAAACCAACAAATGTTTAATTTTATTATTAAAATATTGTGAGGTTGTTCACCCCTCACTGAATGGCTTATAAGGGAGTCCATCCCTTATATATTGTTATAAAATATTACAATGAAATATCATTAAAATACCAAATACCTAGCTAAAAGGTCTTTCGCACTAACCACCATCCTTCCCATCATTATTGTCATCAACAAGCTTTGGCAACATGATTAGATAAAGAATTAGTCAATCAATAATCAATCTCTAAAAGCGATATTTTAACATTTATTCATGTGCATACATGAGATGTAAATATAATATCACAACATGCTTCTCCTAACGACATTGTGCATGTATAAACAAATAATTATCAAGCATGTCAAAATAATTACCATGTTTCTATGATCATTCTCACACCAACATACATTCATATCCAAAGGAAATCACTGTAACCATCTATTTCACTTAAAGGATACTAGTGTCAGGCTAGGCAGTAACTCCATAAGGCAGAAATAATTTGACTGTTTTATTCCATCAGGTAGGTCTTCATTATATACATGACGGAGAGACTGTTCAGTTTGTCTCCCGATGACTGTTCATATTTCCAATTTATCTATTTACAATAATTCACCCAATCGCAAGGATTAGGTGTCAACATTCCCCCCCTTAATCTGAAGGGATGTTGGTGAGTCCAAGCATCATTCTGAATTGTTCAAGCTTTTCCCTTCCAAGCGCTTTGGTGAAGATGCCTGCAATTTGCTCATTTGTGGAACAATGACGGAGATGGATTGTTTTGGCCTCAAAATGATGTCGAATCAGAGGATATTTAGTATTGATGTGCTTCTTTCGATCATGGAACTTTGGGTTCTTGGCCAACTTTATTGCAGAGGTATTGTCAATCATGAGTGGAGTTGATTGTAATTGTTTTACCTGCAAATCTTCAAGAATTTTCCTGAGCCACACAATTTCTTTTGTTGCTTCAGCTTCAACCACGTATTTTTATTCTGTTGTGGAATCTGCTGGAATTGATTGTTTGCGTGATCTCCAGGAGACAACTCCTGATCCAAGACTCATAGCATATCCTGAAGTTGATACCCCAATTTATTTGTCTCCATTGAAGTTTGAATCAGAGTATCCAATCAAACTGAAGTCGTCCACCTGTGTATACTTGATTCCAAAGTCTTGAGTTCCCTTCAAGTACCTTAGAACTCTTTTTGCAGTAGACCAATGTCCCTCACAAGGCTTTTGCATAAACCTGGAGAGGATTCCAACAGAAAACGAAATGTCTGGTTTGGTAGTAGTTAGGTAGTTGAGACTTCCTACAAGTTGTCTATACTTTGTTGCATCCTCAAAATTCTTTTCCTTCAATAGATGTGAGCTTTAAGTTTTGTTCCATTGGAGTAGCAAGAGGATTGCACTTTGTCATGCCAAACCTGTTCAATAGATCTCCAATGTATTTCTTTTGAGAAAGAAATATGGACTTTGGATGTTGGGTTACTTCAATGCCAAGATAGTAATGAACATAGGTTTTCCCCAATTCCTTCTTTATGGATGCAATGTAGGTTTCATTGTTCCCTGTCATCAAAAGATCATCTACATATACCACAAGATATACAACTGTTTTTCCAACTTTCTTAACAAATAAAGTTGCATCATCAAGATCAAAATGTTTGAAATTGAGTTTCAGAAGATGCTCAGTTAGTTTTTCATACCAGGCTCGCGGTGCTTGTTTGAGGCAATACAAGGACTTCACAAGTTTTCATACTTTATGTTCATGTCCTTTCATAGAAAATCCTTTAGGCTGGGACATAAAAACATTCTCTTTTAGATCTCCATTCAAGAAAGCGGTTTTTACATCCATTTGATGAAATTTTGAACCATTCTGAGCTGATAGTGCAAAGAGTGTCCGGATGGTAGCCCATTTTGCTGTGGGGGCAAAAGTCTCCTCATAATCAACCCCTTCCTTCTATGTAAAACCTTTTGCCACAAGCCTATCTTTGTGCTTGTCAAGTGAGCCATCAGCTTTATACTTGTTCTTGTAGACCCACTTGCAGCCAATTGGTTTGGTTTCGAATGGAGGATCAACCAGCTTCCAAGTGCCGTTCTTTATGAGGGCATCATACTCCTTTTGCATCGCTTCTTTCCATTCATCATGAGAAGCAACTTCTTTGAAGGAATTTGGTTCAAAATCTGTAGACAAGTTCAATTCACAATCATAAGAAACATCCATATCAACAGGTGAATTAGAGTCATCTACATCACCTCCATTTTGCCGGTTTGAATTTCTGGTTCCTATCTTTCCAACTTCATCAGGATGAACACTTTCAAGTGTCTTTGTCAGCCACTTTGGGGGACCTTTCTCAGATGGTCTAGGCTGCTCCGTTTATTGAGTTGGGACTGAATCAAGATTGAGTCTCCCAATTCTATCAATTACATCACTTAAAGCATCATCCGTTCTTGGAGTTTCATGTGGGGGAGAGTGTTCTTCAGAAGAAGATTCCACATGTTGATCTAGTATAGGAATCCCCCCTTCAAGATGTGGAATCTGATTATCAAATTCTTGAAATGATTTTTCTTTTGCGAATCTATCCAAGTGATCAAGTTGCCGCTTAGCAACATTGTCAGTTTTGGATGATTCAAGGAAAATTACATCTCTAGATACAAAAAACTTCTTATTTAATTCATCATAGAGGCGGTATGCTTTGGAGGTGTTTGAATATCCCAGAAGATACACTTACGACTTCTAGCACCAATTTTGTTTCTATGTACCTTTGGTATCAAGGCATAATAGGTGGAACCAAAGACCCTGAGATGCTTTACTGAAGGAACATGTCCATACCACATTTCATAAGGAGTCTTGTTTTTAATAGCATTAAATGGACATCTATTCTTTATATATGCAGCACATAGAACAACATCAGCCCAAAACATTATCTTTACATTCTTGAAAAAGAGCATGGATTGTACCATATTTAAGATTGTCCTATTCATTCTTTCAGCTACACCATTCTGTTGGGGATTATAAGGCACAGTTGTCTGATGGTTGATCCCATGTTGGCAAAGATAGTTTTCAAATTCATTTGATGTGTATTATTTTCCATTATCAGTGCGAATAGACCCAATATGAGACTGTGCATCATTTTCAATCCATTTATGAAAATTCTTGAATGTTTGAAAAGCATCAGATTTCTTCTTCAATAAATAAACCCAACACATTCTAGTGTAGTCATCAATAAATGTCATGATATATTTATTTCCATTTGCAGAAGGAACAGGTATTGGACCACATAAATCTGAATGAATGAGTTCAAGTTTTCTATGTGCTCTTGAATGTGAATCATGAAAAGACTGTTTGCTATGCTTTCCTAGAATGCAAGCATCACATTGCTTAAGTTTCCTCAGAATTGTAGGCAAACCAGCAACACCATTTTTCTTCAACAAGCGGAGACTATCATAGTTCAAATGTCCAAATCTAGCATGCCATAATAAACTTGATGGAAGTGTACCTTCTTCATGATGATAATTATATGAGAAATGTTGTGCATGAGCAGAGGTTCCTTGCAGCTTGATAAGACTTTCTTCTTCTATTCCCCTCATGACAAGTGAGTTGTCAGATGCTTTTCTTACCTCAAGCTTTCCATCAAACATATGAATGGAGTGACCTTGCTGGCGGATGTGGACCAAGGACATCAAGTTTCTCTTGAGCTGTGGGAGATATAGAACATGATGCAGAAGAAAGTCCGGAAGACCAGGTAGTTTAAACCTGATTGTGCCAAGCCCTGATGGCTTGGTTTTTGATTGATCTGCAAAGTATACTGCTCCATCAACATTGTCAGTGAAATCTTCAAAAAAATCTTTTCTATGAGTCATGTGGTAGGTTGCTCCTGAATCAAGCAACCAATCATTTTTCCAAGAAGCAAGTGAAGCATTAAATAAATCTTCATTTACTCCAATGTTAAATTGTGACACAACATAGTGAGCGGATTCAGGTGCTTTACCTTTGTCTGTATCATCAGTTTTACCTTTCTGTTGGTTTCTTTTCTGCTCAATTTTTTCCCATGGTAGCTTGCATGTAGAGGCATCATGTGATCCATTTCTTTTGCAGTGAATACAGTGCAAATCTGCCTTTTCTCCTTGAGAATGTCTACCCCCCTTGCCTCTGAAATATCTTCCTCTTCCTCTTCGTCCACCTCTTCCTCTTGTAGAATCTCGAGCATGATGCTTTTCTTTATGAGTAAGGCACACAGTCTCTTCAGAAGATTCAGGGGCTGTCTTCTTTCCAAAAGCTTTCTCTCTTTCAGCAAACTTTTTCACAAGAGAGTCAAAGGTTATGTCTTTGAGATTTCCATTTGCTTGCAATGACTCAAGATAATTGGAGTAAGTAGGATAGAGTGCCTTGAGAAAAGCGATAAGAGGAATATCCAATTCAACCTTAGTGGATTTGATATCATGCATTATAGACTTTACTTCAGATGCAAGAGCAAGAGGATCATTATTTTGCAGTTCAAGAGTGAAGAGTTTAATAATGAGTTGAAAAACTTCAAGTGCAAAATGTGAGTCATAAAGTTCATTCAACGTTTGTAAGGCTTCAAAGGCAGTTGAATATGACGAAATATGGCGACTCACCTCTTCATTTACAGATGCAGCGATTAATGCATAAGCTTCGCTGTTCTTGTTTTCCCAAATGATGAGCTCTTTGTCTAAGGTAGGTTGTACTGGTTCATTGTCTCCTTCTTTGACACACACTCCTTTCCACAACTCATTGAAAATGAGGGTTTGTTTTATCATCCGGGACCATTCAGGATAGTTCTCCTTGCCAGTGAGAACTATTCCCACCATGGATATGATTGAATGCATACTGTAGCAAAAAAAACTTCTGCTGCAAAAATTTTACTCTTAATGGAAAAAAATTTACTTCTAATGTGACTAGACAGCAAAATAAAATGTCAATTCATATTCATCTGCACATCGTTAAGTCCAAAAAAAAAATTTCCTAAATAACATAAAGCACTGCGTAGAACAGTCATATTTGCACTCTCAATTCCATTCATAATACTATTCTCTTTCATATAAAAACAACGATGCCATTTTCCAAAATGTCAATTATCAGATATTGTGTCACAACTCAATCATTCAAAATTTCTGCCATTGAGATGAAACTACCAGTAAGATGAAGACTTAATGTAAAGCATGATTGTAATCTTTAAACAAACGACTCCTAACAACACATACTCCAGCCAAACAAATGCCCCAGGAGGCGCAAACGAGCTCAAGAAATAAGCAATCGTTGCCAAGAAATTGTAAGCGTTATCACCAATTTTTTTATTTTTTTGTGGCATCAATATTCATTCGCATGCATGCTTTACCCAAAGGCAAATGCTCTCTTATGACCAAAAGAGTAGAACGAAAATTGTGCTTGCTCAAAATGGAATCATCATAATGCCGTTGCCTTTCTCTAGCTTCAACTGTTGTCAAAAATTCACCTGCATACTTACAAACAAAGGCTCCCTTTCTAATTGACTCCAAAGAATGAAAACTCCATCCCTTCCTCGGATGCTTAACGACAATGACCTTGACTGCCAAACTGCGCTGCGAGACTCGGTTTCTGTAGCTCGAACCACAACGGCACGCTCGATCAGATAACCACCACTTTTCTTCGATAAAAACACGTCTACCATCTACCAAAAGAGGCGACGCCTTAATGGCCTTACTGTAATGGGATACAAACAAGAAGTTCAGTAGCAAAGGCGGGTGACGATACAGGACGGGCGTCACCTGATTGGAAAATTCATGGCATTCGATCACCACATGAATTTGGTGTTGGGAGACTGTGAAAAGTTCAGAAGACTTCCTCCCAAGAAGGGAGCCGCAGCAGACAAGAAAGAAGAGTGAGAGGATAGACGAGCAGCATAATATGAAGCACTTTGACACCAGAGAGCAATCAACGCATTCAGATGAACAGGCAGAGGAACGTTTCAGCAGATCAGAATACGTGGAACAGGCTACCAACGTTTAGCAGAGAATATGGCAGAGGAACGTTTACATCGTTCAGGTGAATGTCAGGCATAGGTCTGTAGAAATGGAATATGGCATACAGAGGGCGCAGCTAATTGTATGGAGGAGCAACGCATGTATATGAGAGCAGAAAAGGGAGTTACAAGGAACAAGAGCTAAAAAGGAGTTGGCTCTGATACCATGTCAGGCCAGGCAGTAACTCCATAAGGCAGAAATAATTTGACTGTTTTATTCCATCAGGTAGGTCTTCATTATATACATGAGGGAGAGACTATTCAGTTCATCTCCCAATGACTGTTCATATTTCCTATTTATCTATTTACAATAATTCACCCAATCACATTTAGGTTTCAACAACTAGCAACTTATCGTCATTTTTCCTGCATGTAATTAGATAAAACTTATTCAAATATACCTATACCCTTAGCTTCTTCTTTGTGCATGTAACTAAGTAATGTTTCCAATACAATAAATATTACTATAATAGATAAAAATACATGCTCCCTTCTAAGGCAAAGCAAACATGATAGACATCATTATTGTGCATGAAAATGCAAGTCCCTTTTGAAAAAGTGTCTTTCCAAAGATAGAGCTATTTATAAATTTATTGTATGCACAAAGACATGTGTTTCTCTAAACAAAACTAATGTGTTAGTCATTATTTATTGCATGCCGATATGTGTATTTTAAAAAGGAAAGCTAGTGCATTTATTGCAATTCACTTTCCATAATACTTATTCTTTGCGCACACAAATACATGTTTCTCTTTAAAAGATCTAACACAATAGTTCTATTTTCATGCATGTAACCAACTATTGTTTCTATGCTTCTTCATATGTGTTCATTTCAAATAAAATGATATTTGCTATGGGAATATTGTACCATGACTGAGCACAAAACCATTGTGTTCTTTTCAAGAGTACCACAAGGTTTATTTATTCTAATTAACCAAAAGGTCATAGTTACTTATCTTTTCTTCAACAGATAATTATGTCTTATAAACACATAAGGTAGTTTTCTAATTAACCAAAAGGTCATAGTTACTTATCTTTTCTTCAACATATAATTATGTCTTATAGACACATCAGGTAGTTATTAAAACTACATGTTTCAAAAAGAAATCCCACTTTTCAAGAAAAATAATCTAATTAACTTTTCTCTTTTATTTTTCACCACTCATGAAATTATTTCACAAATTACCCTCTTTAATCTATATTCACTTCCAAGAAAATAACTTCGATTTTTATCATTTCATACACGAGTATGAAATCCCTTTTTTAAGAAAATAGCATGCATCCTATCTTTTCTTAATAAAATGCATATGAAATGTTACATAAATACAAGAAAGTTTATTTATCTTTTAATGCTGCAAATAACAATCTTTCTCTACATAGCGTAATATATTTCATTTACGAAGGAAAATATATAATAACAATATTTATCTACATGTAGTAATATATTTTCTTTACTAAGAAAAATAGTGTGAGTTTTGTATAAGGACAAATTCCAAAGCATCTTCACTTATCTTCCATTCCAAGAAAATGACAAATCTACTTAGTTTTTAACACACAAGATTCACATGTAAGCTTTGTAATAAAATCTACACATTTACTTAGATTTTGTATGCTAGAATGTTCATATTACATCTTTTCTTTTCAAGAAATAGAATCTAAATAAAATGTGTACTTATCTTTCTCTGGAATTGTCAGATATCTTTAACACACTCTCATAAAAATTGCTCAAAGCTTAGTTGAAGAATAACAAAAGGCGGTAATAAAATCTACACATTTACTTAGATTTTATGTGCAATAATATTCATATTACATCTTTTATTTTCAAGAAATGGAATGTAAATAATATGTATACCTATCTTTTCAAAAGGCAAGTGAATAAATACATATTTTGCAAGTTACTTATCTGTACTTTTGCCTCACTCCAACATGCAGATTTTAATTGGCACTTCCAGACCTAATTGTGCAGATGTTTACAGTGTAAAATAATGGAACATGCTTCTTGACTCTCCATACTGCACAAGGGTTTTTCCTTTAATTAAAAAATATAATATGTGTGCCTTCACCTAACACCAAAGAAAGTCCACAACATACAATCCCCTCCCAAAGGCCTGCCCTCCACTAACACACGTATTGTATGCATTCCGATTTTCCAAGTAACACAATCATGCATATCATATAACATTATACTTTCTCAAGTTTTCTTGTGGCCATTAAGATACACTACTTAATTCCATCAGCAACGTCAGTCATAAATATGCATCATTTAACAAGTATTGACTTTCTAAATCATTTCCAATTTCCACTGTGTATTTTCAATAACAGACCGATACCTGAGGTAACTACCATAATCACCTGTTTACGAATGGTAATAAGCTTAAATCAAATTCAATTTATGCATATAAGTTTTATTAGTTAGTCATGCAACACTAACCAATCACAACTACCAACCATCTTAATGCAACCATAACAAAACTTAACCAACGATTAATTATTACAATCAAGTCTCACTACTTGACACATTGTTTATTTTTAATATCTAAAAGGGGTTCTTTCAATTTCCTTTTAAAACACTCTATCATCCTATTCAAGGGCATTCCACATAATTTACATTCATACAATCACTCATTAAAAGTATTACATTGTAACTTCAATCATGTTCATTAATATTTCCATATTTACAAAACTTGGTAGTTGTTTCTCACTTTGCATAGTGAGTGTTTAATATTGTGTTCATTAATATTTCCATATTTGCAAAACTTGGTAGTTGTTTCTCACTTTCCATAGTGAGTGTTTAATATTGTTCATAAGTGTGACAAATGTTTTATTTTCTTTTATCCGCATCAGAATTTAAATTTCATGAACATAGTTTTGCAGTAGACTTTATTGCTTACTACCCTTTAATGTGGTTATAAACATAAATCACACATATCATGTCAAAATTATTCTACTGTATATATCAATATGTAGATTGTTAGACTCATAACAGAGCTAATGCCCACTCGTGGCATACCTCGATTTCTTTTTCACTTAAAATTCCCAAAGGCGTCAGTACTACAACCTTTAGCTCCGATACCACTTGTAACATACCTTGATAACCTCACATGAAAATGTAGGGAATCACAATTTTTTATACAAATTACCCATTGGTAATTATCCAAATGACTATTCCACATTCCTCATAACCATTAAATAAAATGTTCATTACTACATAAAGTAACTTTAATAGAGGAATGCTAAGTTTCATATCCATTAACAACCACTCTTGTAGTACATTAACATAAATTGTATGATGTAACCTTGCATCCAGTTCATGATTCCTTTAACCACATTAATTAATCACATACTTAACATTATCAACATTGCATTTATGCAAGGAATTATATCATCAAACTAACATAATAAGAAATCACATCATTTAATATCGATATACCCTGGAAACCTCATAGGGTGAAAACCAACAAACGTTTAATTTTATTATTAAAAGCTCGTGAGGTTGTTCACTCCTCACTCAACGACTTATAAGGGAGTTCATCCCTTATCCATTGTTATAAAATATTACAATGAAATATCATTAAAATACCACATACCTAGCTAAAATCTATTACAATTATCATGAAACCATTTGCCCACATATCACCACTTTCTACATCCTTGTGGCATGATTGTTCCATCAATGGACCATCCTGCAACTCGTACTCATCAACATGGACCATTAATTCTTATCTGCCATAGTGTTAAACATAAGTTGTCTTTTTCACAAATCATCATCCTTCCTGTCATTATTTTCATCAACGAGCTTTGGTAACATGACTAGATAAAGAATTAATCAATCAATAATCATTCTCTAAAAACGATATTCTAACATCTATTCATGTGCATACATGAGATGTAAATATAATATCACAACATGCTTCTCCTAACAACATTGTGCATATATAAACAAATAATTATCAAGCAAGTCAAAATAATTACCATGTTGCTATGATCACTCTCACACCAGCACACATTCATATCCAAAGGAAATCACTATAACCATCCATTTCACTGAAAGGATACTAGCAACTTCGTTTTTCGTGCATGTAATTAAATAAAAATTATTCAAAAAGAGCTAGCCCCTTAGTTTCTTCTTTGTGCATGTAACTAAGTAATTTTTCCAATACAATAGATATTACTATAATAGATAAAAATGCATGCCCCCTTCTAAGGCAAAGCTAACATGATAGACATCATTATCGTGCATGAAAATGCAAGTCCCTTTTCAAAAAGTGTCTTTCCCAAGATAGAGTTATTTATAAAATCTATTGTATGCACAAAGATATGCATTTCTCTAAACAAAACTAATGTGTTAGTAATTATTTATTGCATGCCGATATGTGTATTTTAAAAAAGGAAATCTAGTGCATTTATTGCAATTCACTTTCCATAACACCTATTCTTTGCGCACACAAATACATGTTTCCCTTTAAAAGATCTAACACAATAGTTCTATCTTCATGCATGTAACCAACTATTTCTATGCTTCTTGATATGTGTTCATTTCAAATAAAATAATATTTGCTATGGGAATATTGTACAATGACTCAGCACAATTGTGTTATTTTCAAGAGTACGACAAGGTTTATTTATTCTAATTGATCAGGTGCTCATGTCCTAAGTGTCGTAAAATTCTCAAAATTTAAAGTGCTCAGAACTGGTTCAAAGATGAACGAATGGAAAGTGCTCGTGTTCCCGATTTCGGCGCCGCAAACGGTTCGAAAAACGGTCTCTGTATGAGGAAGTTATGGCAAAAAGAAGAATTTGTCCATAACATTAGAAATTTTAATTTTTCAAAAAAAATTAAAAAAAAGAATATTCTGTAGAATATTCCTTGAAATATTTCAGGGAATATTCTCTTTGCACAGCCAATCAGAAGCTGCCACGTGGCAGGCCCGGAGGCTGCCACGTGGCCCCCAGATGACGTCAGCAAGATGGGTTGGGCGGATGTATTAAAAATTGTTTTGGTCGGATGGGGGATCGAACCCCCGACCTATGGTCTATTAGACAAGTGCCTTACCATTAGCCCACGGTCTTAGTTGTTGACTAAAGGGCGGAATAAAGATTATTTGAACATTACAGTTGTATGGGGCGGAAACCAAAGGGGGCCAGCCCCTAAGGGCCAGCCCCCCTCTCATATGACCGCGACCCAGGAACCAAGGGCTTAAGCCCCAACCGCCAGCCTGCAAACAGCCAGCACGAACTCCGAGGTAAATATTTAATGTAACTACAGTTTTGGCGGAAAATCTGGTAGGAGCGCCAAAATTGGCGGGCCCGCCATATTTGGCGGGCCTAACTGGACATTAACTAAAGTTAGCTGGAGTTCTTTTAGGCTAAACTAGAGGGGATCATAAAATGGCCATAACTTTGGCTAGGAAAGGCGGTTTTGGAAGATTTTTTTTTTGATTTTGGGTATTTTCTACCTTCTAAAGCCATTGGTGTAGGTATTATAGCCATCTAAGGTCATTTGCAGAGGTTTTGGAGCCGTGAAAGTTCTAGGAGCCACCAGGGCCCAGTTTTGTGAAGACTGTATAGGGTTGCAGGTATCCATTGGAGGTGATCCAATAGTCAATCCTGAAGGATTCAAGTGTTCTGAATCCATTTTTACCATCTATTTCTCCTGTAGATGCTTCTATTCATCTGTATTTTCAATTTGAGCATTTAATAAAAACAAGGACAAGCCCGGTTGGGAGCTTTGGACCCAACAGACGTAGCCTAGAGGGGGTGAACAACTTTATCAACTTCTTTTGCATTTGTGGTTGATTTATTTTGCAGAACAAATTTGTTTTAATGTGTTAAACAATAAAAGGAAAAAACTCTGCTATGCTTAAATAGGTCATGAACAGCTGAAAATTTCATGTGTTTTCCTTCTGCAAGACATGGGAATCTTTTAAACATGTTTAATTCTGAATTGAATACCTTGCAAACAAATTTCAAGTAGTTTCAAATTCAGATCAAGTTGGTATCACAGCTCAAGGTTTTGTGCAAAGATCTTCTAACTGTCTTGCAAGTATTGATGCTTACCAGATTGAAACTTAAAAGAGGGGAAGGACAGTTGACTAGAGAACGAGAGAATCCTCAGTTAAGGAAGGCCAGAGAGCCATCACCTCCACCTTCAATTTCACCCTCAAGAGTCTCAGCAGAAGCTTCAAGGATGTCTGAACATGAAGGAGAAATTCCTACAGAGATAGATCCAAGAGAAGAAGAAAGAGTCTTCAGAAAGGCTTTCTTAGACCTCACTGAAATGGTGAGGATATTGTACCAAGAAAGAAATGAGAAATTGGCTGGAGAAGGGTCCAAACATCCACATGAAGGAGAGGGCTCTTCAGGAGGTAAGAAGGATGATGATCATTCCAAGAAAGGATATGGAGGAAATGGTGATCCACCACCCCCATCTTCACCTTCTTCCTCTTCATCCTCGTCTTCTTCTGTTCATAAGCATAGATCCTTTGGGAAAAGTCCTTTTTTGAAGCTTGGTGTAAAATTCGAATTACCTATGTTTAATGGTGAAGTGAATGTAGAAAAGCTTGACAACTGGATTAGGCAGTTGGAAGTTTACTTGAGGATCCAAAATATGCATGATGATGCCACAAAGATTCAGTTGGCTTCTTTGAGAATGGATGGAGTAGCACTGGTCTGGTGGGAGGCCAAGACTAAAGAGGAGATCAAAAAATTTGGTAAGGTTACCTTAACATGGCCTGAATTTCTGTTAGTCATTAGAAAACAGTTTTATCCTCTTGCTCACATGCAGAAAGCCATTATGAATTGGCAAAATTTCATACAACTTAAGGGTCAGAGTGTCCAAGACTACACCCAAGAATTCAGGAGAAGAGCTCTCTTGTTAGGGGTAGATTTACAGACCCAAGAAACCTTGCTGAAATACATCGGTGGCTTGCATAGCTACCTTAGACACACCATCTTGATGTTTAACCCTACTAGCCTAGACGAGGTTTGTGTACAAGCTACCCATTTAGAGGCAAGGGGAAAAACACATTTGAAGAGGGTAGAAACAAGCCCCCCAAGGGGAAAAACAAAGAGAAAACCTCCAAGGGAAAGAGCAAAAAGAATGCATCTATCAAACAGGAGAGTGAGAAAGTGATCTGTAAACACTATTCTAAACCAGGCCATGAGGAGAAAGACTGTTGAAAATTATATCCTGAAAAAAGACCTCAATTTAACAAATCCAAAGGGACACAGGAAACTGCTGCTACTACATCTACACCACAAGATTTAGGGGAAGATTCAGGTGATGAAACCAAAATTGCAGCCATGGGTTTGAAAAACTTGAAGGGAAAAGAAATTGAAACTCAAGTCAGCACTAGTACCTCAAACTGCCATGTACAAGCTCCTAGTGAGGAAGAAAGAATTGAACTGTTTCATGTGAGGGTGATTTCAAAACATACTAAAATTGACACACTTTTTGATAGTGGGTCACAAGCAAACCTTATATCAGAGGACTTGGTCAAGCAGCTTAAACTTGAGACCGTTCCACATCTGAAGCCATATCCACTTGGATGGATTTGCAAGGATGCAAATTTGCAAGTTTCAAGAAAGTGCACATTGCGCTTTGCAATTACTGCACATTTTATTGACACAGTTGAACTTGATGTGGTACCTTTTGATATAGCAGGAATTGTTTTGGTAAGTCCTTACTTGTTTGACAAGAAAGCTATATTTCATCGCCATGAAAAAAAGTATCATCTTTTCAAATATGGCAAGGAGTTCATTGTTAGAGCTCATCGCAAGAAGACAAATATAGCGATGGTGAATGCAAGACAGGTAAAAAGGCTGGTCAATTCAAGTAAGAATTTCGTTCTTCTTATGATTAAGCCCAAGGTTGATGTGAATCATGAGTCATTTGACAATTCTGATCCAAAACTTAAATCAGATCTGTATGATGTAGTTGATGCATATCATGAGATGTTTCAGGAGCCAACAGGTTTGCCTCCTAAGAGGGAGATTCAACATGAAATCCAATTGCATCCAGATTGTCCTCTTCCAAACATAGGCATGTACTGCATGTCTATTATGGAGAATGCTGAAATAAAGAAGCAAATCAAGGACTTGTTGGACAAGGGTTTCATAAGGCCAAGTACTTCACCATGTGGGTCACCGATTGTATTGATTCCAAAGAAAGATGGCACTTGGCGTATGTGTGTTGATTTCAGGGCCTTGAACAAGATAACGGTAAAGAATCGTTACCCACTCCCAAGGATAGATGATTTGCTAGACCAGCTGAAAGATGCTCGATATTTCACTAAGCTAGACTTGCGCAGTGGATATCATCAAGTAAGAATTGAAGAAAGTGACATTTGGAAGACAACCTTTAAAACCAAACAAGGACTCTTTGAGTGGCTTGTGATGCCGTTTGGTTTGTGCAATGCACCTGCAACTTTCATGCAGGTAATGGATGATGTCTTGCGTCCTTTTCTTGATGATTTCATTATTGTCTACTTAGATGACATCTTAATTTTCAGCAAGTCTAGAGAAGATCATGTCATGCATGTTAGAAAAGTACTTGATGTTTTGAAGAAGAATTATTTATTTCTTAAAATGTCAAAGTGTGAATTTGGAAAGACTTCTTTGGTTTATTTGGGACACGTAGTAGGAGGAGGTGATTTGAGAATTGATCCTGCTAAAATTGAGGCTATTGTGAAGTGGCCTACTCCCAAATCCATAACAGAGGTAAGAAGTTTTTTGGGTGCAGCTCAATATTGGAGGAAGTTTATCTTTAACTTCTCTTCTATAGCAGCTCCTATGCATGTAGTGACAAGTGTGAAGCATGCTTTCCAATGGGGAGGCAAGCAGCAAAAAGCTTTCGAATCTTTGAAAGAGAAGATTAGTTCAGCTCCAGTCCTTGCATTACTAGATTTGAGACAGGCATTTGAGATACAAACTGATGCTAGTGATTATGCTATGGGTGCAGTTCTTCTACAACATGGTAAGCCTATTGCTTTTCATTCTGAAACTTTTAATGGTGCTGTTGTAAATTATCCTACATATGATAAGGAGTTGTATGCGTTGGTACAAAGCGTCAAAAAGTGGAAACACTACTTGATGGGCAAAGAAACTGTTATACATACCGACCATCAACCCTTATAGTACTTGCAATCACAAAACAAGTTACAACAGTCACGACACTTCAGATGGATGGGCTTCTTGCAATAGTTCCATTTGGTAATAAGGTATAAGAAAGGTACTTTGAATAAGGTTGTTGATATGCTTTCAAGGCCTATTATTGGTGCTGTTACTTTACTTAAGAATGATTCCATTGTACATGATAGTTACATAGAACAATATGCATCTGATGATGACTTTAAAGGTGTATGCTAACTTGAGTAAAGGAAATCATGTAGAGGAAAATGACTATCACATGCATAACAATTTTCTGTTTCATTTGGGCAAGTTGTGTATACCACAGGGGGAGAGGATAAATGTCATAAGAGAAGCTCATTCTTCTCTTATTGCTGGCCATTTTGGTGTGAGCAAAACAGTTGCACATCTACAGAGGTATTGTTATTGGCCTCGCATGGTAGATTCTGTTTCAAGGTTCATAAGATGTTGTTCATTATGTGCTACAAGCAAGATAGGAAGCTTGGTTTGTATACTCCTTTGCTGGTACCTTCTAGACCATGGGAGAGCATCTCTATGGATTTTGTAGGAGGTTTGCCAAAATCTAGAAAGCAGCATGATTATTTATATGTAGTAGTTGATCGTTTCAGCAAAATGTGTATACTTATGCCTTGTAAGAAAACTATAACTGTTGAACAAACTACTGAATTATTTTTTCATCATGTATGGATTCACTTTGGTTTGCCTACTTCCATTATTAGTGACAGGGATTCCAGATTTGTGGGGAATTTTTGGTCCAACCTATGGGAGATGATGGACACCAAGTTGAAGAAAAGTATTACTTTCCATCCGCAAACAGATGGACAAACCGAAGTTGTGAACAAAACCATTGTGCACCTCTTGAGAGGTTATTGCAGCAAGCATTCCAAGCTTTGGGATGAACATTTGCACTACATACAGCATGCTTACAATCGTGCCAAGCACTCTTCCACAAACACCTCACCGTTTGAAGCTTGTTTTGGTTACTTACCAAAATCACCTCTTCATTTCATTCTTGAGAAAGATGTTGCCATTGAGGGACATAGTGATATTGACAAAGCTCATTCATTCATTAAAAGAATTTAGCAAATACATCAGCAAATTCAAGAACAGCTTGAGAAGAGTCAAGGCAAGTACAAGGAAAGACACGACAAGCATAGAGTCGATCACAAGTTTCAAGAAGGGGATGAGGTATGGCTGTACATTAGTAGGGAAAGGATGCAAGGAGAAGGTAAAAAGCTGAAGCCTATTCGTTATGGTCCATTCAAAATCCTCAAGAAGGTTGGAAATAATGCTTTTCAATTAGATTTGCCTTCCTACATGCAAATGTATTCTATTGTCAATGTGGAGAAGTTACGTTTGTATGAACCTCCTTTGATTGCTGATCATGAGAATGCTGTTCAGCTGCCATCTATAGAAGATTTCTCGCCAGAATTCTTAGATGAGCTTAAAGAAGATACAATCCTTGACAGAAGGACACACACTTCAAGAAGGGGCAGTGTAGATTATGTTCGGGTTGGTTTCAAAGGCAGCAAACAAAACAAGACAAAGTGGATGGAGGTGGACAGAGTGAGGGAGCTATACCCTCACCTCTTTAACAGGTAGTTGAAGGCTTTTGGGGTCCAAAAGCTTCCCAATGGGGAGGCGTGATCAGGTGCTCATGTCCTAAGTGTCGTAAAATGCTCAAAATTTAAAGTGTTCAGAACTAGTTCAAAGTTGAACGACTGGAAAGTGCTCGTCTTCCTGATTCCGGCGCCGTAAACGGTTTGAAAAACGGTCGCCGTATGAGGAAGTTATGGCAAAAAGAAGAATTTGTCCATAACATTAGAAATTTTAATTTTTCAAAAAAAATTAGAAAATGAATATTCCATAGAATATTCCTTGAAATATTCTAGGGAATATTCCCTTTGCATAGCCAATCAGAAGCTTCCACGTGGCAGGCCCGGAGGCCGCCACGTGGCCCCCAGATGACATCAGCAAGATGGGTTGGGCGGATGTATTAAAAATTGTTTTGGTCGGATGGGGGATCGAACCGTCGACCTATGGTCTATTAGCCAAGCGCCTTACCATTAGCCCACAGTCTTGGTTGTTGACTAAAGGGTGGAATAAACTTATTTGAACGTTACAGTTGCATGGGGCGGAAACCAAAGGGGGCCAGCCCCCCTCTCATATGACCGTGACCCAGGAACCAAGGGCTTAAGCCCCAACCGCCAGCCCGCAAACAACCAGCACGAACTCTGAGGTAAAAATTTAATGTAACTGCAGTTTTGGCGGAAAATCTGGCAGGAGCGCCAAAATTGGTGGGCCCGCCATATTTGGCGGGCCTAACTGGACATTAACTAAAGTTAGCTGGAGTTCTTTTAGGCTAAACTGGAGGGGATCATTAAATGGCCATAACTTTGGCTAGGAAAGACGGTTTTGGACGATTTTTTTTTTTATTTTGGGTATTTTCGACCTTCTGAAGCCATTGGTGCAGGTCTTACAGCCATCTTAGGTCATTTGTAGAGGTTTTGGAGCCGTGAAAGTTCTAGGAGTCACTAGGGCCCAGTTTTGTGAAGACTGTATAGGGTTGCAGGTATCCATTGGAGGTGATCCAATCGTCAATCCTGAAGGATTCAAGTGTTCTGAATCCATTTTTACCATCTATTTCTCCTGTAAATACTTCTATGCAGTTGTATTTTCAATTTGAACATTTAATAAAAACAAGGACAAGCTCGGTTGGGAGCTTTGGACCCAACACACATAGCCCTGGAGGGGGTGAACTGCTTTATCAACTTCTTTTGCATTTGTGGTTGATTTATTTTGCAGAGCAAATTCGTTTTAATGTGTTAAACAGTAAAAGGAAAAAACTCTGCTATGCTTAAATGAGTCATGAACAGCTGAAAATTTCATGTGTTTTCCTTCTGCAAGACATGGGAATCTTTTAAACATGTTTAATTCTAAATTGAATACCTTGAAAACAAATTTCAAGTAGCTTCAAATTCAGATCACTAATTAACCAAAAGGCCATAATTACTTATCTTTTCTTCAACATATATTATAAACACATAAGGTAGTTTTCTAATTAACCAAAAAATCATAGTTACTTCTCTTTTCTTCAACATATAATTATGTTTTCTTCAACATATCATTGTCTTATAAACACTTCAAGTAGTTATTAAAACTATATGTTTCAAAAAGAAATCTCACTTTTCAAGAAAAATAATCTAATTAACTTTTCTCTTTTATTTTTCACCACTCATGAAATTATTTCACAAATTACCCTTTTTAATCTATATTCACTTCCAAGAAAATAACTTAGATTTTTATCATTTCATACACGAGTACAAAATCCCCTTTTGAAGAAAAAAATATGCATCCTATCTTTTCTTAATAAAATGCATATGAAATGTTATATAAAGACAAGAAAGTTTACTTATCTTTTAATGCTGCAAATAACAATCTTTCTCTACATGTAGTAATATATTTTCTTTACTAAGAAAAATATATAATAACAATCTTTATCCATTTAGTAATATATTTTCTTTACTAAGAAAAATAGTGTGATTTTTGCGTCATCTTCACTTATCTTCCATTCCAAAAAAAATGACAAATCTATTTAGTTCTTAACACACAAGGTTCACATGTAATCTTTGTAATAAAATATACACATTTACTTAGATTTTGTGTGCAAGAATATTCATATTGCATCTTTTCTTTTCAAGAAATAGAATCTAAAATGTATACTTATCTTTCTACGGAATTGTCACACAACATCTTTTCTTTTCAAGAAATAGAATCTAAAATGTATACTTATCTTTCTACTGTCTACGGAATTGTCGTCACATATTTTTAAGACAGTCTCGTAAAAATTACAAAAAACTTAGTTTAAGAATAACAAAAAGTTGTAATAAAATCTACACATTTACTATAAAATGTGCAAGAATATTCCTATTACATCTTTTCTTTTGCATAAATAAAATGTAAATAATATTAAAGGTGAGAGCTCAGACGCATGTTCCATTATTTTATATGGAACATGTGAGCCGTTATCACATTATTAAATCTGTTCGCTCTCACCTTTATAAGGACTAATCCACCATCACATCCAAACTGTATGAACGTTGACTCACATGAAGCATTAAAAAGTGAAAAGTTGTCATCATCACAATACAATGATTTCAAAAGCTTTTCCATACATTATGGATATCATAGGTATGTAATCATTACAACTCCTAATTTCTGAGAAGTAGTCTTATAGATTCTTTCTCGAAATTACGAGATATGTATACCACTCAAAGACCTATAGAAATCTCTACATGAATTCTAAGTATCTAACACACTTTGACTTTTGATGTTTCATTAACCAGCACCAATAATTTCGACTGCAACACCATTCTCCAGAGACAATTTGGCCCACTAAACAAATTAGGGACCATGTTTGCAGTCCCGTGCAGAAAGAGGATGTTGTGGAGCATACTTATGTGTTGGATCCTCCATGGCCATCAATGGTGGCTCATTCAGAAATGCCCAACTGCTGCGTGTCCACCTACATGGTAATTTAAACCAAGTCAACCCAAACATTCATAAATTATTTTGAATTTTATATGAACATACTGATTGAAGCAACTTTGGAAGACTAAGTCAAGTCAGACATTCATAAATTACTATGAATTTTATATGAACATACTGATTTGAAGCAACTTTGGAAGGAGTATATGAATAGAGAAACAGTTACCAGGCCTTGGCACTCTTCAAATTATGTAAATCATCCTTGGCAAATTGACAGCTTTCTGCTGCAACAGTAGTAGTGTTGCAACCTGGGAAGCTCCTCCTAGTGTCCAGGACAACTGGAGGGTTGGCAGTCAGCTTTCTATGTCCAGCTTTCAAGTTTGCTTCAGATACCTGTGTTTCACAGGATAAGAAAAAATAGAACACCATTTTTAAGTTGGTTTTTTTGGTTTCAATGATTAAAATAATAATTATGTAATAACTATTCATTGAGTCCAAAAGTTCATTTTACAGAAAAAAATTTAAATATCTATATAAAACATTTAAATACTATTAATTTATAAAAAAAAAATTAACAAGTAAACAAATTAGATCTCTCTAAACTCATATTAAATCCGTATTTAAAATAAATCTATACTAGATCCTTCTAAACTCATATTAAATCCGTATTTAAAATAAATCTATACTGATTATTAATTTTATAAATAATAATTTTGATTAGATTATTAAATTACTCATTCTCCTTCATATTCCAAACTTAAAAAAAAAAATTGAATGTGCTACCGATTAATGATTTTGATATGCTATGACTGAAGGTGCACTATTTCAACAACGCCCTCTTCCCTTTGTCCTCTATATAGAGTAAGATAATATATCCCTCTTCCCTTTGTCCTCTATATAGAGTAAGATAATATATCGCCCAAAACTTAAAAAGTTATACCTAAATTCACAGAACTACTGATGAAAGGTTCGCTGTGAGGTTCGCTGTGCCCTGATATGCAACCTGGAGCTTCAAGACTTTCAAAGTTAGATAAAAGAAAGCTGCGTAGAAGATATATGAAATTTAAGACAATTGATCAAATAAACAATACCCAAGAACCTTTATAAACACACGTATTGATCAAATAATTATGAATTTATCTTAATTATCAATTTATTAAGCATGAGAAGACTGTTTCTTTTAAAACGTCTACTCTCATTGCCTCTGTTTTTTTATGTACATATCTTTTGCTTTCTAATGAACATAATGTATGGTTGGAAATTTTACAAAATTGAATGATACTTTTGATTTGCTAAATCTGTATGAATTAAATATTTGCTAAATCTGTATAAATTAAATGAATTTAGCTATTTAAAGGTTCAGAAATAATTAAGTCTAAAAAATTATATATCCAAATTTGTCTAGTATAAATTTAATTTATAGTAAATTTAATTAATAATAAAATCTAAAAAGATTATTATAATTATTATTATTATTATTCAATTTTAAGTTCATCCAAACCATAAGGTCATTCATATCACAAATCACATTCAATTTTAAGATCATCTAAATCATAAGGTCATTCATATCACATATCACATTGGTGGTGTATGAGACCTTTGTCCTACACAAGGGAGAAGGGAGACCTTGTTTGTGGGATAAGGGATCCACTTAGGCCTATTTATTTCACTGCTAAATTTAGAAAGACATACATACTCTACCCTTCGGGCTAGTGATTTGACTGCTAAGTCAAGAGAGACATACATACTCTATCCTTTGGTATCCTTCTCCCTTGTTTGTGGGAGAAGGGATCCACTTAGGCCTAGTTATTTCACTACTAAATTTAGAAAGACATACATACTCTACCCTTACTCTACCCTTCGGGCTAGTGATTTGACTGCTAAGTCAAGAAAGACATACATACTCTATCCTTTGGTATCCTTCTCCCTTGTTTGTGGGAGAATGGATCCACTTAGGCCTAGTTATTTCACTGCTAAATTTAGAAAGACATACATACTCTACCCTTACTCTACCCTTTGGGCTAGTGATTTGACTACTAAGTCAAAAAATACATACATACTCTATCCTTTGGTATCCTTCTCCCTTGTTTGTAGGAGAATGGATCCACTTAGGCCTAGTTATTTCACTGCTAAATTTAGAGAGACATACATACTCCACCCTTCGGGCTAGTGATTTGACTGCTAAGTCAAGAAAGACATACATACTCTATCCTTTGGTATCCTTTGGTTTTGAGAGTGTGACCTTTTAGAAAGACATACATACTCTACCCTTTGGGCTAGTGATTTGACTGCTAAGTCAAGAAAGACATAAATAGCAAGAAAGACATAGATACTCTATCCTTTGATATCCTTTGGTTTTGAGAGTGTGACCTTTTAGGAGAAAAACATATTCTTGACCATTAAACCCACCCACACAAACTATATCCCACACAAACTATATTAATATTAAAAAAATTTTGAATTTATTAAAAAAACATTCTCTATATATAAAATGTAAATCCAAAACATATTTTAAACCTATTTTATATATAAATCCAAAACATATTTTAAACCTATTTTATTTTATTAATAATAATTTTTTTATGAATTTATTAAAAAACATTCTATATATATAAAACATAAATTAAAAACATATTTATAAATTTTTTTCCAAATTTTATTGAAAACTGAGAAAAAAAAATGTTAAATCTCCCACACAAACTATATTAATATTAAAAAAAAATTGAATTTATTAAAAAACATTCTCTATATATAAAATGTAAATCCAAAACATATTTTAAACCTATTTTATATATAAATCCAAAACATATTTTAAACCTATTTTATTTTATTAATAATAATTTTTTTATGAATTTATTAAAAAACATTCTATATATATAAAACATAAATTAAAAACATATTTATAAATTTTTTTCCAAATTTTATTGAAAACTGAGAAAAAAAAATGTTAAATCTTGTCATAATAAAAACATTCTGAGCCTATTAAAAAACAATTTAAATAAAAAAATAGCCATAATAAAAACCAAACCAGAAAATTCATCTTAACTATAACTTTATTATCACTTTACTGACAAAATAAAAATAAAACACATAATTAAAACCATACCACAGATTAATCTTAACTATCACTTTATTGAAAAAAATAAAATTAAAAAACATTATAAAAACCATACCACATATTCATCTTAACCATCACTTCATTAAAAAATAAATTAAAAAAACATAAATTCATTGTACCGTTTCAAACATAATAAAAACCATACCATAGATTCATGTTAACAACCACTTTATTAAAAAAATTAAAATTAAAATTAAAACTGAGCCATAATAAAAAACAGCTAGCTTACCATTATATTTTTATTTGTTGGCCTTTGAATATCTGAGGTGGCATGAACCTGAACCTGAGCCTGAGCCTGAGCCTGAGCAACCGCCTTGAGATGTTCCTCTTGCGCCTTGCGCTTTATCTTCCAGAATGTGTCGATCTCCTCATTAGTTAGAGATTTGTTTCTCTCAACTACACCTGTGAACAAACAAACAAGCCCGCCCAAAATGATGAAACAAATATGTACAGAAGTACAATATCAAATGACGAAACAAATATTGTACAGAAGTACAATATCAAATTCTGCAACTGTACCTCTCGGAGAACTGGAAGTGGGAGAATTCCAGCCTGCCATTAACGAACCCATTTCTCTATCAGTTCCCACAAACCAGAATTTCAATCAAATCAAGCAAAATTTGCAGACTTCTTATTCAAAGCTGAACTGGTCTCACTGTACTACTCTTTTCTCTGCTGTTCATCCATATAAAGAGTTTGCAGACTTCTTATTCAAAGCTGAACTGATCTCACTGTATTACTGTTTACTCTGCTGTTCATCGATATAAAGAGGCAGGAACTTGGAAGACGAGGGTCCGACCAACGCCAACTGTTAATATTGTCACCTGTCACCGACTCCGATTCCTGGCTGGCGGCTGTCGTCTTCTTACTTGACAGCAACGGCGGATGGCCTTATCGACGTCATTCTCTTGGATATTTATCCACAGTAGCCTCCCCTTCTGGTTGCAATGACACGTAGATTTCACTACACGGTGAGTTGGTCGCATGCATTCAAGTAGCGATAATGCTGCTTTGTGGGCGCATTACTGTTCAATTTGAATACCCGGGGCTCGAAGCAAAAAATTGCAAAATGAATAATAATTTTTATTTGGGGAGAGAATCCCTGCTGAAGAATCATAATATATCATATATCATCGAAGCTAGCAGATTTCATCATATAATATTTATGGTCGAAGCTGCGAGCAGTTGACACCATCATCTAATCCAATGCTGCTGCAGCAACCCGCAGCTCCCGCAAGAATAGAACGTAGCTGGGGGTGCCAAAGCCAACAGCCCCAACCAACACATCATGCACTCACGTGCATATCATCTTCCTTATCATCTCATTCTGATTTTGTTTTTGTTTGTGTGTTTTTGTTTTTGTTTTTGTATTTGTGGTAGATTTTTTTAATTTATATTTATGGGAATAGATTGGCTAGTAGTCTTGTGTTTAAATTTCTGTAATTATGGGAAGATACAAGCAACATGAAAGCAAGTCTTATCATCAATTTTGGTCTCCAGAATTTTAGTTTTTAGAATCAATTTGTAGGTAATCCCACTCGTGTTTAACTCTCTAGAGGTTTCACCCATGCTCCCCTAGTGTAAGAGGATACAAGCAATATGAAACAAATCTCATTATCAACTCTTACCTCTAAAATTTTGATATTTAGATAACATTGCTCATATAATTCAGAAATATATAAGATTACTTATCCAATAAAAATTAAATATAAATCAGAAAACATGTACTTCAATCAATAATCCAAACTTTAAATCCTAATCATATTAATCTTTAAATATTATTAATTTTCAACTAAATTTAGTTAAACTCATATTTAAATTATAAATCCTAAATATATTAATTTTAATTAAATTTCGTCAAACACATTCTGAACTTTTTAAATGATATTGCTATAATAAAATATTCATACTTGACTAATTATTTAATTATAATTATAACATATTTAACTAGAAATTATTATATTATTACTTCCATATAAAAATCTCTTAAAATCAGTACAATGAATTTTAAAAATCTTTTAAAATCAATACAATAAATTTTAATTTTGATAGGAACAAAGATATTAAAATAACTACATGGGTTTATTATATATGCATGTGAGATCCCTTTAAAATAAATGTAATGAATTTTAAACTTGATTGAAACGGAGATATTAGGATAACTTAATTGGTTTGTTTAAACATAATGGAAAAGCTTTGCTATGCCATGAGTTATCCCTTGTTCCAATTGTATCCTTAATCATCGACTTAGTCCTTTTTGCAAGAATTTAACACCTCAAATCCTTATTATATGTTTTTAATATTAACTTTGTGTTTATGCTTTAATTTTAAGTTTGATAGAAACAAAGATATTAAAATAAATAAATGGATTTATTATGCATGTGAGATCTCTTTAAAATCAATGTAATGAATTTTAAATTGGGTTGAAACACAGATATTAGGATAACTTAATTGGTATAGTGAAAAACCTATGATCTCTTGTTCCAATTGTATCCTTAATCGACTGAATCCTTTTGCAAGAATTTAACACCTCAATTCCTTATTATATGTTTTTAATATTAACTTTGTGTTTGTGTTTTAATTTTAAGTTTCATAGAAACAAAGATATTAAAATAACTAAATGGGTTAAATGGGTTTATTATGCATGTGACATCTCTTTAAAATCAATTTAATGAATTTTAAATTTGATTGAAACGATAACTTAATTGGTTTATTTAAACATAGTGAAAAATCTTTCTTATGACATGAGTCATTCCTTGTTTTAATAATTAGAGAATTAGAGATGGATAGGAATAAACCATTTTTCATTGATCAAATTGTTTGGGCAATCAATACATTATATAGGCATACATAGACGATCTCTAGGACAATTTAGATTCAAATAATTCGGATCACTAACTCACAACACAAACTACGAAGACACAATTCATGATAGATAGACTCAAACACTAACTACGAGGACATAGCTCATCAACTCTATCTAGACTCACCATTTCGACATTATTCCAACATCCTCCCTTAATGGAGAAATGGATTTTTAATAATTCCTAGTTGTTGTCTACATATTTCAAAGTTCATCTTTCCAAGAGGCTTGGTAAAGATGTCATCTGCATTCTCACTTGTATTACAACTAAGACTAAATCAATCTAATTTGATTGTATCTTTTCCCTTACGAAATAATGCTAGACTTCAATATGTTTCATTCTCGCATGATAAACTGGATTATTTGCCAACGTAATGGAACTCTAGTTGCCACATTTGATACTTGTTGGCCCCCTTTGTTTTCCTCCAACATCTTCAAGAATCCTTGTTAACCAAATAGCTTCGCAAGTTGCATTGGTCAAGGCTTCGTATTATGCTTCTGTGGATAACAAAGAAACAATTGGTTGTTTCTTGTTAGTACTCCATGATATGGTCCGCAATCCTAAATTAAATGCATATCCAGAGTTTGATCTTCTATCATCACGATTTCCAACCCAATTTGAACAAGAAAAACCTGCCAACTCAACATCAAATTCATCAGTATACAAAATACCAAAATAAAGTGTTCCCTTCAGATATTGGAGGCCTTTCTTTGCTACTTTCCAATCGATTTCACAAGGCTTAGCCATAAACTGACTAAGGATGCTGATAGAATATGCTATATCTGGCCTGGTAGTCATGAGGTTGATCCGAACTTAAACAAAAATGCAACAACTTACAACTATAATCATAAACACAGAGATGCATTAGAAAAACTTTTCATTTCATTAATAGAAAAATATTGAAGTATGCTTACAAATAGAATGGAAATAAGACATCTCGAGCGATGGTGGCTTATCTTTGAGAAGAGATGTGGCAGCTACATGCCTAGGAATTGTGTTACAATGAGGCTCAAGGGCCTATTTATTATTGGAAAACAGGAGAAAACCCTGAACAACAAAAACCCCATGGGGGCTTCACTTAATGAAGCCCCCATTAATGGCATACTAAACAATACCCTTAATTTGACTACATATTGGAAAATACCTCTAAAAATCACTTTATTTAACCCCCTACGAATACAAACCTAATGTTGGGCGCGGGATCCCCCAAGGAAAGTTTTGGGGCTTAAAGCCAAATTTTTGACTAAGTTCGATGTAAAGACTCCATGATTTGTGGGCGCGGAGCGTGAAGTTGTAATTGAGTCATAGGGTTGCCCGCCCTTACTTTTGTAATGTAGCGTTAGCTTGAGAGTTCTACCCATGGTCCGCAGACCATGGGATTGTATAAATAGAGCGAGGCTCTAAGTTGTAAAGAGACATCTAAGACATAAAAACAATCTAAGAGAAGATGAAGCATTGAGTCTAAGTTGAAGTGTAAAGTCGAGTCTTTGGGTTGTAGAGTAGGAGAAGGCTCTGTAGCTGAGTGCGCAGAGGCCTAGTAGTCTGCAGTTGAGTGCACGGACCCCTGCAACTGAGTGCGTAGGGTGAGTCGAGTTTGTAACCATTGGAAAAAATAATAAAGAGAAGTTTCTTATCATTCTGTGTGTCTTTTTCCTGTTTTATGCATTGAAGTATATTGGGTATGAATTTCAAGTTTACTGTTTATTTGTTGTGTGAACTTATATGAATGTGTTGAATAAGCGAATATAAGATAAGTATCTGTTTACGCAAAGTTAATTAACAATTATAAGAAGATAAGTAAGATCCGTAGTGTAACTTAGGGAAAGAATGCAGATCGTTGCCTTAGCAGCGTGAAATCACCTCAGCCCCTTATTAGGGCTGCGGGAAGGTGATTATAACAGGGAGTGAAGGCCTTGCAGGACAGGAGAGTGTGTGAAGTGACCTGCATGAAGTCATTTCGAGCTGGACTAAGTCGACCCCTTAGACATCTCAAACAAGCATGGGAATCAATGCTAGAAATCAAGAACATCTTATTATTGTTGCTGCAAATACAAGTACATACGATGGAATTCATCAAAGCCCAACAGCAGAACATGGGTTGCTCATACCATTTCCCAGTGAAAAACCCTAGCCTCATTGTGGCTCCTACTAGCTACTAAGAGCTGAGTGTCTCTAGTTCTTAAGCACAAATCATCTATCTAGTTGTAGCCCCAAATCAAGTGCTAAAGTCCCTCACAATATATCATGAGGGTATATTTATAGAAAATAAGGGGGTGACCTTTCACCTTCTCCTGTGACCCCTCATCCACCCTCATGACTCTTGAGTTCTCTCACCGCTCCCTCTCGTCCAGTGAGTGTTACATCCTTGAATCATCTTCAATAGAGTTGTTGGTATTATAACAAGAAAGATTACACATTGATAAAAGAGAGATCGTGAGGAGGATGATGTGAAACCTTCCAAGGTAAATGTGCATATAAACAACATAATAGGAAGAGAAGTACAATAAACATATCAACCATCAAAATCCATATATACATCAGTACCTTTGCACATGAAAATCAAGGGAATGACTTTTTTAATTAATAAATGCAATGAACCAGCCGGTGATGGGACTACTATGTTCCACCCGACCATAGATTGGCTGAGCCAAGTCTCTCTTCAACCAATCACCCTCATGCCATATTCCAAGCATGAATGTGGGATCCCAAAGAACACATCAATCAAAACTCATTCAGGGATTCTAGAGGCCACCCACCTCAACCCATCAATTAGTGATTCCACCTCACGGTCGAACATCACCAAAACCATAATCAGATTGGTCTCCATCCAAGCCTTCCAGGGCTTCCAAAGCATTTGTCCAACCAAGGCTTCCAGAACTAGTAACTCAACCCACAACTTATACAAGGCTTCCAGAGTGTTTGTCCAACCAAGGCTTCCAGAACTAGTATCTCAACCCACAACTTATATAGGGCTTCCAGAGTGTTTTTCCAACCAAGGATTCTAGGACCAGTAACTCAACCCACCAAGGGCTTCCAGAGCATTTGTCCAACCAAGGCTTCCAGGACTAGTAACTTAACCTAAGTTGTTACCTGGCTTCTAGAGCATTTGTTTAAGTAGGGCTTCTAGGATTAGTAACTCAACCCAAGCTGTTACTGGGCTTCCAGAGAATTTGCTCAACTAGGGCTTCTAGGACTAATAACTCAACCCAAGCTAAGGAAACATGAGAACCAACAAAAACAAAGAAATGAAAGTAAACCCACAATCACCATGGCTATCTAGGAAATTGCAAGGCTAGGCAATCGAATATCAACCCCGGACATCCTCCATGCCAATGATAGATCATAACCAAGCAACCACATGCATGTGTCATGCATGCCAAAACTAGTGAAGAAATCATACATGCAACTCAATACCTGCAAGCAATATGATATAGTTGCTGATGTCGATGCCCTTTTGTGATTTCCTTCTCTTCCTTTTCCTTATTCCTCCAAGAATCCCAGTATGCCACACCCTCTAAGAGTGCTCCAAGAAAACTCTAAGTATCCAAGAGTATCAGAGAGAGAGAGAATAATGAGAGAGCTCCAAAAGTGAACTGACCAAAGGCTCAAACTAAAAGGAAGAAGCTTCTCAACTTATCATCATAATCCTTTTTTTGAATGAGGCCTCTATTTTCTTCATTTTCAATTATTTTCCTTCATCTTCCTCCTCATATGCAACCTGTGACCTTTCACCTTGTATTGCTCCTAATTTCCATTATTTTCATAAATAAATGTGCTAAAATACCTTTTTTCCTCTTTAATGCCTTAACCATTGCCATTTCCAATTTCTTTAACCATAAACAACCAAATGAACACCCACTAGGATGTCCTACCAACCATTCAACTTGGAATACATGTCCCATTATCTATGGTATTTATATATTTTTACATGGATTTTTCACAAGGCCTGTTACAAAACCCTCCCCCCTTGGGGGAACTGATACAACCTTAGCCACTAATAACCACTTTATGCAAACAAAATTGCATGTCATTTACATGTCCCGAGATTAATCACCTGATCCATGGTGAAAACCTTCACAATTCAAGGTTTAAGGCCCCTTAATTAAACTTTATGCAGAATTACTACATCTGATGAAAACCCACTTTATTAAAGGTTAATTCTTTAAGCAAAAATATATTCGCATTTCCTCTTAACCCTTATAACTCCACCCTTCATGATCCTTTGGTTAACTCTTATTAGCCATGCATATCAACCTTACCATAGTCTTTAGCCTTTGGTTAAATTCGACTTAAACCATAATATATTTACTTCGCTTATTTCTATTATTTCCAGTATAATAGAAATATTACATAAACCTGCACTTAAACATTACCTTTTTGTCTTTGCATAAAACTTTGCACATTTACCGATACTCAACCTTTCACTTCAAATCTACATCATTGATTTCTTCCTTCCGATCAACTGCTATTGCGCGATCTCCAATTTTCACCCATCCTGCCGGAACTCAAAGAAGTCAAACTTCTTTTAAATAATCCATCGGGTCCGCTCGACATGTTAACCCATGCACTTATATGCGTATGATTACCGTCCCATCCATCAACCATCAAACGGTCATGATTATCAAAACTCAATGAGGTTTTAAGCCCATTGAATAAATCCTCATCGCGTTCATTTTCTGGATTAAACCTCGTTCTTTTCCCAACGCGATATGCATCTAATCAATCACCCAATAGATGGCTATGATCTTCTTGGACTTCAACTGTATTAAGTCACGGTTCATAACTTTATCGGGTCCAGAATTGAAATCCGCTTACGGTTTTTAGACCACGCAAGAAATAGCTTCCCTCCTACGAAAACCGCCTTTCCATTCTAATTAACACCCATGCATCTTCACCACACGATGATCGTGGATCTCTTTCCATCGAACAACTACGATATTTTCTCCACCATTCCTCGTTTGTCGTTATTATTCGTCGATCTAGACGATCCAACAATTTCTGTTGTGCTAGTCAATTGACCCCAGCCTCGATTGAAACTCTCCTCGGTTTGCTTATTGGTGGAATTTCGTTAAACACACATTTATCTCTACGCTATGTCCTTTTCGATTTCGTTTTTGCACACATATCTTATGCAACAACACTTCGTTTATAAATAATTACAATCTAGTCACATATGTACTCTATACAGGGTTGAAATCGAATTTTTGTATTCGTAAACAAGAATTTACATTGGTTCTTCTCTCAGGCCTGATTTCCAATATCAGTGGCCTCTGTTTCCCTATCTGCCCGTAGGCTTACAATCAAGCTCTATCTAATCTCTGAATTCTAATTCACACTCTAACTAACTAACTCTTCCTATGCCTTTTAGGTCTACATTTATACAAAAGGTTTTATGAACCAATTCTGGTTCAGATCCTTAATAATTTCAACCAAATCCTAAGAACCCTCTCAATCCCAAAAATTATGAACTAATTCCTAAATTAAGATCTACAATTAATTTCCAATCTATCAACCCCAATGAACTCTCAACTATCTTAATTCTCTCATGTTCCCCTTCATTCGAGAACATTTACAATATGTCTCTCAATACTTAATTAGATCATATTCTCATAAAATCACTCAAAAACATTAAAATTACATTAATTTGACGCATAGGAAACCAACTTCCTTAAAACAAAAGACCCCCTATGTCTATTAAAATATAATGATATTTCTGAGCCGAGTGCTCCTGCATCAGACTCCCAAGGTTGAAAACATTCATGATCTCCTGATCATGCATTATCATGTGTTAATAAAAAAAACCTCTAGGGTCCCAAACTTTAGTTTGTAACTACCCAAATGCCTTGCACCTTTGTTGCTGTTGTATATCTGTTGTCTTTTGGTTCATCTTCCTCTCTTCAATCAATTTCAAATTATGATTGATCATCCTTCTGCTATCATTTTCCTCAACCTAGACTCTTTCATCATCAACTGCCATAATTCTTCAATCTCCATCTCCAGCACATCGTTGAGTTGGTAACAAATCTTGCTTTTATTACTCTGCCTCTTATTGTTGTACTCTATCCACTCATCTTCAACCTGTTGTTTACTTTCTTCAGCTTTTTCTACTTCAACTTCTGCTATTACTCTTGACATTGCTCCCCCATGGTTGTCCTCATGAGACAACATAGTCTCATTCTCCATTAGAATGCAAATTTCTGATCTTGCCTCTTTGAAATGTCTTTGTACATTTCCTTCATCTTCATGCCAACTTAAAGTGACTGCCTATCACCCGATTCTCCTTTATCCACATCACAATCTCATCATCTCTTTGGTCTTCATGCTGAATTTGTCCTCTATTAAGCAGTGCATCTATATACGTATTTTGTACTAGTTCAAAGTTGTCTTCTTCTAAGAAGTATTCATCATCATATATGGGCTTACAATATTCTTCAATTTCTATGATACCTGTAGAAGATTTTCCATCTTTATCTACTTCAAAACCTGCCTGCTTACACCAATCATGAGAAACAAGATATCCTTTTACTAGCATCATTTCTATTTTATCATTACACATGAGACATTTATTAGGCTTCTCATCTTCCTTAACATGTATAATAGTTTGCAATAATTGTTCTTCATTTGCTAAATCTACAACCACGCACAAAATGTCAGAAATAAAAATATTAGGCCTGTCAACCTTACTTATCATCAGATCCATTTTTTGATCTGAACTCTTCAAAGAGCACATGAGAGTTCCTGTAAGTCTCTCTTCCTCCTCATTCTCCAAACAACTTATAAGATCCTTAATATATCTCTTCTCAACATGATCTGCTTTAATGATGTCTTCCTACTCTTGTCCAATGTAGTGAACTTCTTCATTCTCATTCAATTCTGATTTTACAACCTAAAACACTTACTCTTTGGTTTTCTAGCCTTTTCTCTAAAATACTTAACTCATGCCATAAATTTTCCATCTCACTTCGGATTCCTCCTAAAAACTCTTTACAATCCTCACTATCTTCTTCTTTGTCACAAGTATAATTTCTTGGTGACACTACTTCTTCATTCTCGATCAGAATAAAATTTTGACCCTCCATCTTTGTGATAGTTTTAGATGTTTGTCCATCACTCTTCCTTTGGCCATCTAAGAAAATCAATTTCTCTTTGCCCTTACCAATAACAAATTCTTTATCATAAGATATAAGCATCTCATCTCTACTGGATATATTTCCTTTACTAAGAAAGGAATTTATGAACTCCTTCTGTTGTAATAACTCAACTTGATCTTCATTTGAAATATAGTCATCATCATACTTTTCTTGGCAACTTTCAGCTTCACTCAAGACAGTTCCATAGGATAGTTTATCTTCTGCAATACCTGTATTCACACACAACTTGCCATTTTTAAAACCACCAGATATCATGATCTCACTTGATGATTCAATCACCAAGTCCTCTTGTTGTTCCAAGTCCTTTAAATGACTCAAAAATATTTCAATGGTCTTCTCTTCAATCTCATCAAGTTCTTCACTTGGTTGCTTGATATCCTTCCCTAATTCTTCTTGCTTTTGGCCATCATCATGAGTCAAAATTCCTCCGCTTTCAGTCTTTGCAATATGTTGAAAAGTAAAACTTTTTCCCAACTACATATAGGCATTTACATGAGACCTATCTATCTCATCCTCTTTTAGAACATAATTTAGATTCTGCCTGTCTTCTTCCTCCTTTATGACAATATCAGCAAATTTTCCTTTTTCACATGTTTCACCTACAAACATACACAAATTATCAAATTTAAAATCATGTGTCCTTTTGGTCTCACTTGAAGTTTCAGTCTTCAAGTCTTCATCTCCACCCAGAACTTCACCATGTTCTGCTTCACAAATGGAAAATTCCATTTCCAACTCAGCTTCTCTGAGTTCTTCCACCATCCACTTCACTTGCCTCTGATGTGGCCTTCTCTGTAACTTAGGCCATTTCACTACCTTTTTTCTCAAGACCCAACCTTGTTTTTGGTTTTTCTCTAGTATCATCTTTCATACATTGAGTTGTTCTTTTAACTCAGCAATCTCCTTGTCAGTCTCCTCTTGACTCATCCTCTTTCCATTTGCCTTGGCATCCTCCTTCTTCACTTTTCTTCTGCTGTGGTCTTCGCTAGAACCTCTACTATGACTATCAATAGTCATCTTCTTCTCCATCTCTATGAGTTCTTCACTCACTCACTATGAGATGCATAAGTCTCTGCAACAAGAAGTCCTCCCTGCTGCATGATACCTCACTAAGCTTCTCTCCTCTAAACTCAATATTTTGGCATCTTTCTGGTTCTCTCCTTTGGAACCATATGAGCACTCCATGCTCTAGACTTCAACTCATCTGCACTTTTGAGAACACAACTATCCTCTTGTATTTCAAACACAAATGAAATACTAGGTTTTGCCACTCTCTCTCAGAAACCCTTACTGGCTTCCTTCATCATTGCTCTTCAGGCTGTGATCTTCTTGCTGAGATGCTTCACTAATCACTGTTACCTACATATCAATGATATTTAAACAAAGATCATTCCAAGCTTTCAAAATCTTGCTGCTGCAAAATTTCTATGGCCACTTTAAAATGCTTTTTCTTAGCTTCCTTCTGAGAACACTCTTGTCCTCTCTGTCCAACCTTCAGTCGGATTCTTCAAGTTCACTGCCACTTGTTTTTCCAGTCTTTCATTCACTTTGTTCTTTAGAACACATACAACTTTCCTTGTCTATATGCTTCTATAAATATTTACTCTGTCTTTAACCTACAAAACTCAAATTAGAGAAATAAAAAAAAACCTATATGATTTCACAAGCAGTCTCCATCCACTCTTCACATTTGAGTGAACCTCCATTTTCCTCAAAAAAACAAACACCACTGTGCTTTCTTTATTCTTTTGCAATCTCTTCTTAAGAGTATCACTTACTCTCAGCTTATGTCATGCTTTCTACTTATCATATTCAAATAACCTAATCTCCTCTTCATTTCGCAATCACACTTGCATTCTGCACAATTCTGCTTTAATTAAAAAGAGATTTAACCAGCTCTGATACCAAATGATACAACCTTAGCTGCTAATACCCACATTATGCAAACAAAATCGCTTTCCATACAAATGTCCCGAGATTAATCACCTGATCCATGGTGAAAACCTTCACAATTCAAGGTTTAAGGCCCCTTAATTAAAATTTATGCGGAATTACTACATCTGATGAAAACCCACTTTATTAAAGGTTAATTCTTTAAGTAGAAATATATTCGCATTTCCTCTTAACCCTTATAACTCAACCCTTCATAATCCTTTGGTTAACTCTTATTAACCGCGCATATTAACCTTACCATAGTCTTCAGCCTTTGGTTAAACCTGACTTAAACCATAATATCTTTACTCCACTTATTTCTATTATTTCCCATATAATAGAAATATTACATAAACCTGCACTTAAACATTACCTTTCTACCTTTGCAAAAACCTTTGCACATTTACCGATACTCAACCTTTCGCTTCAAATCTACACCGTTGATTTCTTCCTTCTGATCAACGGCTATTGTGCGATCTCCAACTTTCACCCATCCCGCTGTAACTCAAAGAAGTCAGACTTATTTTAAGTAACCCATCGGGTCCGCCTGGTGTGTTAACCTATGCACTTATATGCGCACAATTACCATCCGATCCATCAACCATCAAACAATCACGATTATCGGAACTCAACAAGTTTTTAAGCCCGTTGATTAAAACCTCATTACATCCATTTTTTGGATTAAACCTCGTTCTTTTCCCAATGGGATATGTGTCTATTCAATCACCCAACCGACAACTATGATCTACTCGAACTTCAACTGGATTAAGTCACGGTTCATAACTTTCTCAGGTCTGGAATTGAAATATTGCTTACAACTTCGAGACCGCGCGAGACACAGCTTCCCGCCTACAAAAATTGTCTTTCCATTCTGATTAATGCCCATGCATCTTCACCACGCAATGATCATGGATCTCTTTCCATTGGATGGCTACGCTATTTTCTCCACCATTCCTCATTTGTCGTTATTATACGTCAATCTAAACGATCCAACAGTTTCTGCTGTGCTAGTCAATCGACCCCAATATCCATTTAAACTCTGTTGGAAATAATACTGAGAGGGGGGGTGAATCAGTATTATCAGATCAATCAAACTTTTTTTTTCAATGCTCAGAAACATATACGCTACTTCAGTTAGGTGAACCAGCGTGTACACGCTACTGTGACTAAATAAAACAGCGTATAAGAAGAAAACTCATAATTTAGTTAGCTTATTCTTCAGTTAAGTTCATCAGGACATTATTCACCACATTAACAGTAAACAGGTGCAGTATAACAGAAAAAGCCACACACATGAACACCAAGATATAAGGTGGAAACCCAATGTGGGTGAAAACCACCTGCTGCAAGTTGTCTCTATCTTTCTTTAATATGAAACTTCAGTTTACAATCTTTTGTACTGGTGCAGCCTTATACCAGTACGCAGGCTACAACCTGCAGAAGGCTACAACCTTCTCTCGTTCTCCAAACTTCCTTGGAAGGGAGCTCCAACCCCCTTTGCTCTTGTACTAGCCAAGATACTAGTACGTAGGTGCTGACCTACAATCTTCTTTCCTTCAGGTACCACCTTTCATACATTTTCAGACTGGATATTCCTGAAGCACAACATTACAAACTGTAGACCCCAATTCATTCAACTTTCACAACAGATCATTGAAGCATAAAACAACCAATACCAGTATTATCAAACTTTGAATCACTGAACCACTGAACCCTGTCAATCACCAGATACCAGAACACAGAGCAGTCTACAGAACTCTGTAATAACAGTTAGATCCAACTGCAAACCCAAAAATCAAGCTTTAAGAGATATACGCTACTTCAATGAGCGAAACCCGCGTATACACGCGCTTTTACCTAAGCCAACCTGCGTATAGATCTAAAAATAGATTCTCTCAACTTGCAGCTGTACCAGACATCAGTTAGATCCAGAACATAATATTGCGACAGTATGCAGATCTAGAAATACGCATAATCAACCATATCATAATAGTGCATTTCAAACCATTAGATCCCGATTTATCCTTTGATCTAGTCTTCCATCCACCGATGTGATTTCTCCTTAGCTCATATCAAGCAACCCAGACCCTGCATATCAGATCTCTTTCTCTCTTAGATATTCAAGCCTTGTCGAAAGATGATTTTGCCTAATGATCTTCTTCTCCTTATATAGCCTTAGGCCTTGCTCAATACCAAGAGCCAAAACCATAGTAACACAATACCATCAACTTCAAAACTAGGGATCGACACGCCCGTCGAGACACAATGGTCTGAAACCATAGGCACAACTTCCAAGGACTAACCACCATGGACCAAAGGTACTTTTCCACATACACGCGCTTTTTCTGAATCCAACTAGCGTGTACACGCGACTTGGGCTTAACGAACCTGCGTATATGAACTTCCTTGGCATGCTGTACTAAGATCTGTCTTCTGATTAAGTTGCCATCACCTGTACCACACCTGTACCAACCTCTGAGCACCTGTACCAACCTCTGAGTGAGTTGCCATCAAGGACAACACTTGAATCATAATGCCAACAAACTCTCCTTCGTTCACTTATTGGTGGAATTGCGTTAAAAACACATTTATCTATGTGCTCTGTCCTTCTTGATTTCATTTGCACACACATATATTATGCAACAACACTTCGTTTATGAAGAATTACAATCTAGTCACATATGTACTGTACACAAGGTTGAAATCAAATTTCTGTATTCGTAAACAAGTATTTACACCGGTTCTTCTCTCAAGCCTGATTTCCAATATCAGTGGCCTCTGTTTCCCTATCTACCCATAGGCTTATAATCAAGCTCTATCTAATCTCTGAATTCTAATTCACACTCTAAATAGCTAACTCTTCCTATGCCTTTTAGGCCTACATTTATACAAAAGGTTTTATGAACTAATTCTGGTTCAGATCCTTAATAATTTCAACTAAATCCTAAGAATCCTCTCAATCCCAAAAGATATGAACTAATTCATAAATTAAGATCTACAATTAATTTCTAATCTATCAACCCCTATGAACTCTCAACTATCCTAATTCTCTCATGATGTGATATTCACCCTATGAGTGACATCAGTTAAAGATTTATTAAAAAAGGTATTACAGAATCATGTGCTAGTGTGAGTTCTGTGTTATTTAAGCAACGGATTGATCAGATTGCCAATACATAGATATTTAAATGGAAAGACAACAAAGAAATACAGTAAGCAACACAAAGACACAAGAAATTTAATAAGGAGTTCACCCTATTCTCCAGGGCTACATCTCCGGTCCAGCTTTCTGTGGCGGCCTTGTTTTATTATGTCTTTAAGTAGAGAAATTACAATACATGAAATCAATGTGAGTTCTACTGAAGCAGGTTTTGCTTGGCAGGGTGGTTCTTGGATTCCCCAAGCCACTTGAGTACATAGACTTCTTCTTCCTACCAGCTCTGTGACCTTCTGGTCTACATTGGAAAGAGCCAAATGTGATGCTCAGCTCAGACAGACTACTCTATGGGATGGCTTGAATCTTCAAGCTCTCTGGTGCTCGATGCTGCCTTTGGTTAGCTCGGCCCTCTGTCTCTTCTGCTTTGCTTTACTATTCTCTGTGTTTAGTGCTCATCTCTGGGTTCACTGTTCCAATTCTTCATCTCTCGACTCTTACTGTCTAAGCTTGCTGATTCACGTGTCTTTTAGCCATTCATTCCAATGCCCATTTGGTTCCTCTTCCGCCTCTATCGATTCACCTTCTACAGCTGCGCTTGGAGTTCCCTGTTCGGCATCATCATGAACGCTCAGGGAGTGGTCACTTGTCATCCTCTAAATGGTGCCAGCCTGCTTCGTCAGTTCATTGCTTCAGTTATGTCGTGGATGCATTCTTTCTCCACCGTGGCAGTCAGATGGATTCCAAATACCTTCTAAAACGCGGCTTAATTCCCTATCGGTTCCGTTTCCTCCATCAGGTGCGATCTTAGCTGTCTAATTTGAGCCCCCCAGATCCGACGCCGTACGCATGTTTCGCGTAGTTGACTTGCTCAACCGATAGCGTGCGATCAATGGCAGTTTTCTCTCACCTCCACTTGCCACACATCCATCGATGTATGGAATTGCTCTGCTCTTGTCCAAAACCTCTTACCATTCAAGGGCGCTCCGATCAATACCGCCGGTTTCTAGAGTGTGGGTCCCGCCTTTGTACTTTAGCGCTTTTACCTTTTTCGCCCGTAGTTCTCCAGTTCCCAATGCGACTGAGTGCTTGGGCTTCCTCCATTTTGGCCATGTTCACCTAGTGACGTGCATAAAAAATCACCTCCATTTCCTGATCCGGGGCTCCCAGGGGCTACTTTGACCTCCTGTGCAGTCTCCATGGGCCTCGGTCAACGCGCTTTGACCGAGGTGCCCGTTGTTCCATGCTGGCTGCCATTTCCACTGGTTCAAGGGTGTTTTTGATCGTTGTTTTGGATTCTTTAGAGATTTGTCCTAACCTGATACAGTCATGGTTATTTGACAGTCTTCTATGGATCCAATTCAGATCATGACCTTCCCACTGAAAAAGCTTTTGGACCACCAAAATTTGGTTTTCAAGTATCAACTAAGTGAGGGTATTGCTTCTTCACTTGTCCAATCTCAATCCACTTTCCGCTACTCAGCTTTGAACCTTTGAGCCTAATCCTGAGGTATTCGACATTTCCCCTGCGCATTGTCCTCACCTTCTTGTCCAGCACTGTGTCTTTCTGCAATTCATTAAGATATTCAGGTAGCAGGTCATTAATAGAAGGCAATTGACTCTACTCTTGAGGGTCCTCAATCATTTAAGGTTCAAACAATCTCAAGCAATCTACATTTATGACTGAGTAGATGTGCATGTAAGTTGGTAGATCAAGGCAAAAAACATTTTCACCAATCTTATCAAGTATCCTAAAGGGTCCATACCTGATAGGCTTTAGCTTTTTACCTCACCTTGCATCTTGTCCTTGCTGATATATAGCCAGACTTGGTCTCCAACTTGAAAAATATGCTCCATTCGATGCTTGTCATGCCTAGCCTTGTACTTGGCCTGGCTCTTTTCCAGCTGTTCTTGTACTGCCCGGTGGATCTCCTGGATTTGTTCAATGAACCTAGTTGCCTTATCCACATCACTGTGTCCATCAACCATGGTATCTTTACCAAATATAAAATCCAAAGGAGACCTTGGTGTGAAACCAAAATAGGTCTCAAAAGGAGATCTCTGTGTAGAAGAGTGCTTGGCTTTGTTGTAAGCATGTTGCACATAATGCAAGTGTTCATCCCAAAGCTTAGGATGTTTGCTGCAATAACATCTCAGTAACTAGATCACTGTCCTGTTTACTACTTCTGTCTGGCCATCTGTTTGTGGATGAAAGGTTGTTCTTTTCTTTAATTTGGGGTCCATCAGTTCTCACAGACTCGACCAAAAATTCCCCACAAATCAGGTGTCTCGATCAGATACAATGGAAGTGGGTAATCCAAAATGATCCCATACATGTTCAAAGAACAATTTTGCTGTTTGTTCAGCTATAATCTGTTTATTACAAGGTATAAAAATACACATTTTGCTGAACCTATCCACAACAACATATAAATAATCATGACCTTTCCTAGACTTAGGCAACCCTCCAACAAAATCCATGGAAACACTTTGCCAAGGGTGAGAAGGAACTGGCAATGGAGTGTACAAGCCTAGTTTTAAATTGAAAGAAGCTGTTTATTTTTCCAAGTTAGACTTGCATAGTGGATACCATCAGGTCAGAGTTGCAGAACAAGATGCATGGAAGACTGCTTTCAAAACAAAGCAGGGATTGTATGAGTGGCTGGTTATGCCTTTTGGCTTAACTAATGCTCCTGCTACTTTCATGAGATTAATGCATGAAGTACTCAGACCATTCTTTGATGATTTTGTTATTGTGTATCTGGATGACATTTTGATTTTTAGCAAAACATGGGAAGAACACTTAAAGCATGTTAAGCAGACACTAGATGTTTTGAAAAGAGAAAAAATTTATGTTCAACTCTCAATGGCAAAACATCTCTAAATTATCTGGGACATATAGTAGGGGGTGGTGAATTGAAGATAGATCCCTCTAAAGTGGCAGTCACTGTAAACTGGCCTAAACCCAAATCTGCTACAGAAGTTAGAAGATTCTTAGGGGTAGCACAATATTGAAGAAAGTTTATTTCTAACTTTTCCCTAATTGCAGCTCCCTTACATGCTTTAACAGATTGAACAAGGTGTTTCAGTGGGGAGGCAAACAACAGAAAGCCTTTGACACCTTGAAAGAAAAGATTATTACTTCAAAAGAGTCTCTGGTGAGTCTAATGAGATACCCAACATCAATGCTCTCTTTCTAAATTCTTTACTATACCCTTGCACACTTTTCCCTTTTAACTGTCAAAGAGTTTGCCAACTCATCATGGCTTGTTGCATGTAGGCCAATGGATAGAACTGCTTTTTGATTGTAGAAACAAAGTCACTCTAGACAAAGATGGTCTTACCATGTCTTTTCATATCAGCTTGGGTTCTGCCTTCCCACCAAACCAAGGTAGTGCCTCCTAGGCATAGGCTTTCCAGCTGAATCTTACTCTTGTCTGAGTTTATGTTTTGTACCTTGCAATACACATCAATTTGTCTAATCCAATTGTCCAACTTTTCAGCATTTAGCTCTCCATCATATATAGGAAAATCAAATTTAACATCTAGCTTAATCAAAGATGCTTTCTTATTATGCACAGGGCTATTAGGAGGTGTGAGAAAGCTTTCCTCTTTCCCCTTTCCTTTGGAGTGGTCATGGCAGTGAGACTCATATTCTTCTTTATCTTGCTTAGAACCTGATGAGTCTTCAACCTTATGCTTTCTAAAGTCTCTATACATTTCTTCCACCATAGAAATTATAGCTAGGAAACTTTCTATGAATTGAGGGGCTGGCCCTACAGAACCTTCTTCTGACATTGTCTTCTGAGGATAGACTCTCCCAATTTCAGGATTAGTTTCCACCAACTCTCCTTCTCCTAATTTGAGCTTTGATCTTGTGAGCATTCACAGCTAAACCAACACAAGCTTGTCTAACCTTACAACCTAGAGCTCTGATACCACTTGATATGATGTTCACCTTATGAGTGAAATTAGTTAAAGATTTATTAAACAAAGGTATTACAAACTCATGTGCTGGTGTGAGTTCTGTGTTATTTAAGCAACGAATCGATTAGATTGCCAATACACAGATATTTAAATGGAAAGACAGCAGAGAAAAACAGTAAGCAACACAAAGACACAAGAAATTTAATAAGGAGTTCACCCTATTCTCTAGGGCTACATCTCCGGTCTAGCTTTCAGTGGTGGCCTTGTTTTATTGTGTCTTTAAGCAGAGAAATTACAATACAGAAACTGAATGTGAGTTCTCCTGAAGCGGGTTTTGCTTGGCAGGGTGGTTCTTGGATTCCCCAAGCCACTTGAGTACACAGACTTCTTCTTCCTACCAGCTCTGTGACCTTCTGGTCTACAGTGGAAAGAGCCAAATGTGATGCTCAATCCAGATAGACTCCTCTATGGGATGGCTTGAATCTTAAAGCTCTCTGGTGCTCGATGCTGCCTTTGGTCAGCTCGGCCCTCTGTCTCTTCTGATTTGCTTTACTATTCTCTGTGTTCAGTCCTCCTCTCTGGGTTCACTGTTCCACTTCTTCGTCTCTCGACTCTTACTGTCTAAGCTCGTTGATTTGCCTGTCTCTGTTCATGGCTTTTAGCCATTCATTCCAATGCCTGTTCGATTCCTCTTCCGCCTCTGTTGATTCACCTTCTGCAGTTGCGCTTGGAGTTCCCTGTTCGGCGTCATCGTGAACCCTCAGAGAGTGGCCACTTGTCCTCCTCTAAACGACACTAGCCTACTTCGTTAGTTCATTGCTTCAGTTACATCGTGGATGCGTTCTTTCTCCACCGTGGCGGTCAAACAGATTCCAAATCCCTTCTAAAACGCAGCTTAATTCCCTGTTGGTTCTGCTTCCTCCATCGCGCGCGGTTCTGATTCCTCCATCGGGCACGATCTCAGCTGTCTGACCTGAGCCTTCCAGATCCAACGCCATATGCACGTTTCACGCGGTTGAATTGTCGACCGATAGCGTGTGATCAATGACAATTTTCTCTCACCTTCACTTGCCACGCATCGATCGATGTATGGAATCGCTTCGCTCTCATCCAAAATCTCTTACCATTCAAGGGCGCCCTGATCAATACCGTCGGTTGCCAGAGCGCAGGTCCCACCTTTGTACTTTAGCACCTTTACCTTTTCCGCCCGCGGTTCTCCGGTCCCCAACGCGACCGAGTGCTCGGGCTTCCTCCATTTTGGCCTTGTTCACCTAACGATGCGCAATTAGCGCTAGGTGCTAGTCACCGCTAATTCCGCATCAAAAATCATCTCCATTTCTTGATTCGGGGCTCCCAAGGGATACTTTGACCTCCTGCACAATCTCCATGGGCCTCGGTTAGTGCAGTTTGACCGAGGTCCTCGTTGTTCCACACTGGCTACCATTACCACTGGTTCAGGGGTGTTTTTTATCGCTGTTTTCGATTCTTTAGAGATTTGTCTTGACTTGATACAGTCATGGTTCTTTGACAGTCTTCTATGGATCCAATTCGAATCATCTCATGTTCCCCTTCATTTGAGAACAATTACATTACGCCTCACAATACTTAATTAGATCCTATTCTTGTAAAATCACTCAAAAACATTAAAATTACATTAATTTGATGCATAGGAAACCAACTTCCTTAAAACACAAGACCCCCTATGTCTACTAAAATACAATGATATTTTTGAGGTGAATGCTACTACATCAGGAACAATGTCCTCGGTGTTTAATGACACTTATCACCGACAAGAATATAGAAAAAAGAACATACTTCTCATGGAGATTTATAACACAACTCTTTGCAATATTTACAATGAATGACCCACTCAAAAGCAAAACATCATAACAACATGAGCAAATAAAAACCATACCACATATTGGAGCTTTATAACACAACTCATTATGGTATTTACAATGATATACACATATACACATTTTCTTAACCAACAAATAAAAGGATACGATGACCATATCAATCAACAAGGGAATCCAGAGGATCACACCTCCACCCTCAAAGTAATATTAAGATTCACCTCCTCCGAGGAAGTCCAGAATCCACTACAAAATCAAATCTGCATCCAACGTCCAGCGCTATAATCATGCACCACTTGTCCTCTCAGGGAACAATTACTACCTCATTGTTCTAGGGTGCACTCCCAATGTGCATCTGATTCCATCTGGCAATGCTAATGACCAAAACAAATCCATCCACGACCTTCCCTTCTCTACTACATAGTCCCTCGGGAATCTAGTTAATCCCTTCCATGCAGTCACTCACCTTCCAAGTTCCTCTACCACCCCCATCATGGGTAGTCCATCCCTTGGCAAGGCTTCTTCGCATCGGAAGATACAAAAAACAAGGCATATCCCTACCTCAACACATCATAATGGTCATAGCATGCCCATGGAAATCAATGGACATTATTGGGTACTAGTGTCCCACAATGGCCCTCTTCCTGAATATTTTACCAGCATGCTGCTGCATGTTCCAATTTCTTTTGTTGTTGCTGCCAATTCTTGCAATTGATTTCAACCACCCAAATTGGCATTTTCATGATTCCAGTACCAAGAGCATAACTTCCATTAGATACAAAATAGATTGAAATAACTTCAAATGATATCTCATTGGTAGTTCATTAATAAGGTATGCTTGGAATCCTGTTTGCTTTATGTCACAAGCAGTCAAACTCGCATCTTTGACCAAATCAACATGTATAAAAATATCACATTAGGTCATCATAAACCAAAATCATAATTCACATGTAATCATCATATACCAGAATCATAAATCACATGCATAATAAAACTAAAATACAATACCGATACATATCTTTCATCAATCCTTACTTATGCCTTTGTTCTTTTGTATAGACACCGGATTGGTTGCCACATCCAGGAAACACCCAGTGCCTTCTTCTCTACCAAGTGCACATATGCATAGTGTGAATCACACACATACAACCACACCTGACACACAACACCATGAAATACATGCACCTACATTTGACGTACAACACATACACCTACAACTAGTGTACAACACAGTGCATCCATCTATACTTGATGTGCAATACCACCCAATACATGTACCTACAGAAAGTACAACACAACAAGTACACATATTGCAACAACATGACTACATGATGCACATAAATAATACCACATGCTCTCAACACAGCATATATGATATGCACACAATACTACACATGCACCAGTACCATATGTACAACATGTACACAGTACCACTGGTACACTGCACCACCTACACAACGTGTGCATAGCATCACATGTCCATGAAGCCACCTGCACAACATGTACACAATGCCACATGTACACCACACCACTTGTATAACGTGTACACATTACCACACGCATGACATGTATGTGACACCACATGTACATAACACCACATGCAAGACATGTATACATCACCATCTGCACACAGTGCCACTTGTACAACATGTACACAGCACCACATGCACACATCACCACTCGTACAATCATGCACACCACACCATATGTACATAGCACCACATGTGCAACATGCACACAACAATACTTTTACATAGAATTGCATTCCCAACATGTACATTTGTACATAGCACTGCATATCCAATGTGCACAGAGCACCATATGCACACATGTTGCATACACGTCATGAAGACTACAATATGTATACAACACCCCATATGCAATATTCGCACAACCCTATTTAGACCATCCTGCACATAACATTGCATAAATAATATGTACACATGCAATGTACACACAACACCACAAGTGCACACATCATAGATGCAAAATGTACAACATATACAACATATGCATAATAGTAGTACCACACATCTAGAACCACACTGACTCTACCAAGAAACCATGTTTCCGGTGTCTTATCCATGCTTGTCTCAACATGGCATGGACCATACTGCTTTCATTCTCTTGGTGTATCCTCTAGTATAACATGTCCACAACATAGTCATAATATAATCACATAAATCAACTCATAACCACATGATACTGACCTCGTATATTTTTCATGACTACTCTTCCCACTTGATTCCTCATGAACCAGGAACCTCTTCATGCCATTCAGTTGCATAAAAAATTATTCCTTCACAAGGATGATCCCTAACAATCCCTATCAGACATTGACATAGATACATACATACATACATATATAATCGTTAGCATAAAACAATCATCACCTTGTCATACAATGATATACATACATTCATGAATACATATATAAACATCAGCATAATCATGATCATAACATAATTACCACATGACATAAGGTCTAGGTTTAGAAAAAATTCTTTATTTATGAAACACATGCGCAACATTGAGAACAACAGTTCCAAATATACGCAAGGCATATGACACCTCAAATCCATTTACTTTACCTTTTCATGTTACTTTTCTCATGACTATACTGCTACCATCCATTTACCACAATGGACCCAACCAGTTCAACTAACTGTCATAGCCTTACCTTCCCTGCACTTACTCATGCACTGAGCTTCATCTGAATCTTACATTACCTTTTGGGTACCACACAACTCTCCCCGAGCTCCATCAACTTTCCTCTTTCCCAACCAATTCCCAAGACTCAAAATAATAAAGGAGAAGACAAGAAAAAACCAAGAAGAAGACCATGAAAACCCATAACGATATGACACTACAACAAAGTGGCAAGGCCTTGCACCATACATAAACAAAACCACAAATCAATCTCAAAATACCAAAATCACAAGACTAACACCATGACTCAATCCCCGTGGTTCTCGAGGAAAGCTTAAGTTGATCCATCTTCAACATTCATGGAAACCTATTTTGCCATGCAACTCCTTGCATCATGCTACCATAAACAAATAACTTTCAATGTATAACTAAGCATAATAATACTCTAGTTACCTCATATAATTGTGCCAAGGACACTGCTTACAACTGAACACATCCACGCCACCTCTTGAGGGACTCCTATCCTTTAACAAATCCACCTATAGCTAAAGACTAGATAATATACTTGTCAAGTGCATTTTTATGAATATAGCACATATCCACATAATGTCAGAAAAAATCAAGGTTAAGAAGACTTCCTATGTGCAAAGCACTCATTCATTTGAAATTAGGGTTTCCAAACATAGCCAAAGTAATTCTTGCCCAATTCCTTTCTTTTACCCTTTTACCTTGTTGGAATTGAGGCTTACCATATGTTGTCACACCACCCAACTGTCCGTTATATAGACACATCAACTATTACCTTGTCATGCTAATACCAAGCATGTTACCTTGCAACTGCTCACACATGTCAACCACATGTTCCAAATATCAATTAAATTGAAATCAACGGTTACCAAGACTAACAATCATGTCATAATCTATAGTCAACTCATAGTCATTAGTCATAATACTACAACTATCACCTACTATACTCAAGTACATATCAATTGTCTCAACATATATATTTTAGTACAATCATCTTAAAACAAGATCATTTGATCACATACTCATATTATGCAATTCATCAAACATTCATAGCATGTTAAATAAATCAACTAGATGACATAATCAATAGTCAAGCACCAAATATATGACATAAACAACTAATACCTTAATGTATCTTAGGGGAGGTGATCTTGTCTGCACAATCAATCTAGTTAGCACGATATAACTTTACAATGCATCAGCTCAAGCACTCATAACATCATGATATCCATAACAATATCTAACTAACATGTTCACATTGTAAACTCACACACATATCCAAGGTCAATCTAGATTAGTATGACACCATCTCAAAAATATGTCGGTTCATACCTGAATATCGCAACCATAACCATCTGCATAGGTCAAACCATGTTAACACAATACATGTATACATGCATAATCATAGCCACAACCATACATGCATAAGAACAACCATTACTCCATTGTAAATATTGCCACATGTAACCAACAATATGCATAAGCAATGCCAAATCAACTATACCTACACATAAATGCATGTAGCCGAACATAAGTGATCAATTCTTGTAATCAACCTACAAGACTGATACATGTAATAAAAATATTCAAAAATGTAACCTAACATACAAGAATGTAAGTAGGTATCATGAAATCAACATGTAAGCAACATATAATTCATATACAGTCAGTCACATGTTCCAAAAATCAAGACCTCGTGTCTATTAATTTGAAATCAACATTCACCAATACTAACAACTTATAAGCATACCCCCCTTACTATCCATGGTCCACGCTAAGGTAGAAGGAGGAAGCTACTATAATGGCCTGATCTCCAATGTCAAATTATAGGAATGGGATCTCCAAAGCTCTACTAAATTTAACCACACTTAAAAATAAATTGATTTTTATTTCTCATACATTTGTATGAGACTAAGTCAAAAACATTGCACTTATTCGAGTTGTAACATAATAACTAAAAACATGCCACTTTTCCATTTCCTTACATGCAACCTTTAAAATTCCTTGCATGCAACCATTCAAATTCCCTACATGCAACTCTTCAAATTCTTTTCATTAAAATAGGCATAGATTAGCTACATATATATTATCATACTGCAATACTATCCCATCCAAAAAAATAACATTTTCTTCAGACAATTACCATACGTTTACATTTTTATTCAAACAACTACTATCCTATTACATTTGCATGTAAGAATTTCTTCAAACACTTTACATGCAAACTAATATATAAAACTATTTACATACAAGTAAGCATATATCAACTACATCAATACTATTACATATCAATACTATCCCCAACCACAAACAACATACTCATTGGGGCATTTTATCAAATAGTTTGTATGCAATTAATCATTTAACCATTTAAGCATTTCATCAAACACTTTGCATGCAAACTAATATAGTCAATGATTCAATGCATATACCCTAAACTGGAGTAATACAAGTTATGAAAAATGGACCAAAAGATCAGTGGTATTTTTGCTCACTATGGTTCAAGTTTCAACTTCTAATATTTCATATATGAAAAGTTATAAAAGATACCAACACAATCATATTTGGTGCACAATTCTAGGAGTATCTAGAAATCTCGATTTCCACTGGTCATATCTCCTAAAATATAGAGAATAAATGTCTGAAATATTTATCACAATATCAGTGAGATTTCCCCTCATTTTGGAAAAAAATTCAGCTCCTGAGAGTGCCTAGCAGAAATGTTATAATAAAAATGTCACGTGAATTGTTTGAGGCCTGATTTTAGGAGCATTCATAAGGCTCGACTCCCTCTACTCATATCTCCTAAAATATTGTGATCCAATATCTGACATGTCTATCACATAATCAGTGGCATGTCCCCTCAATGTGGGCAATTTTTCATATTTTGAAAGGCTATAGAAGATGAGTTCTTGCAGAAATTCCAACATGACCAGTTTTTATTGTTGCATTCAAGAAGGTCATCTTCCTTAGATCATAATTCCTAAAGTATTATGAAAAAATATCTGAAATTTTTACCACATTATCAATGGGATTTACCTTCAATATGGAAAAAATTTCAACGTCTGATATGACACAAAAGAAAATTTACAACATATATGACAGAAAGGTCTAAAATTTAGCCTTTGTTCTTCATTTCACCTATGATAGAACCCATCCAGTCCAAGTGTTTGAATGATGCTCTGTTACCACTTTTTGAAAACTTCCAGGGTAAATGTTCATATAAACAACATAATAGGAATAAAAATACAATAAATGTATCAACCATCAAAATCGATATATACATCAGTACAATTTTCACATGAAAATCAAGGGAATGACTTTTATATTAATAAATGGAATGAACCAACCGGTGGTGGGACTACCACATTCCACCCAACCATAGATTGGATAAGCCAAGTCTCTCTTCGTGAAATCACTCTGTTCCATATTCCAAGCATGAATGTGGGATTGCACAGAAAACATCAATCAAAACTCATTCAAGGATTCTAGAGGCCACCCACCTCAACCCATCAAATAGTGATTCCACCTCACGATTAGACATCACCAAAACCATAATCAGATTGGTCTCTATCCAAGCCTTCCATGGCTTCAAGATTGTTTGTCCAACGAAGAATTTCATAACTAGTAACTCAACCCACATCTTATATAGGTCTTCCAAAGAATTTGTCCAATCAAGGCTTCCAGAACTAGTAACTCAACCCACAACTTATATAGGGCTTCTAGAGTGTTTTTGCAACCAAGGCTTCCAGGACTAGTAACTCAACCCACCAAGGGCTTCTAGAGTGTTTTTCCAACCAAGGATTCTACGACTTGTAACTCAACCCAAGTTGTTACAGGGCTTCCAGAGTGTTTGTTCAACCAGGGCTTCCAGGACTAGTAACTCAACCCAAGTTGTTACAGGGATTCCAGAGCGTTTGTTCAACCAGGGCTTCTAGGACTAATAACTCAACCCAAGCTAGGGAAACATGAGAACCAACCAAAACAAATCAATGAATTTAAACCCACAATAACCATGGCTATCCAGGAAATGGAAAGGCTAGGCAATCCATTGTCAATGTGGGCCATCCTCCATGCCAATGACATATCATAACTAGGAAACCACATGAAAGTGCCATGCATGCCAAAAATAGTGAATAAATCATACATGCAACTCATTACTTGAAAGAAATATGATGTAGCTACTAATTATGATGCCCTCTTGTGCTTTTCTACTCTTCCTTTGCCTTCTTTCTCCAAGAATCCAAGTATGCCACACCCTCCAAGAGTGCTCCAAGAAAACTCTACTATCCAAGAGTATGAGAGAGAGAGAGAGAATAATGAGAGAGCTCCAAAACTAAACTGGCAAAAGGTTCAAACTGAAAGGAAGAAGCTTCCCAACTAATCCTCAAAATCCTTTTTATCAATGAGACCTCTATTTTCTTCATTTTCCATTATTTTACTTCATTTTCCTCCTCACATGCAACATGTGACCTTTCACCTCCTTTTTCTCCTAATTTCCATTATTTTCATAAATAAATGTGCCAAAATACCTTTTTACATCTTTATTGACTTAGCAATTTCCTTTGCCAATTTCCTTAACCATAAACAACCAAATTAACACCCACTAGGATGTCCTACACACTATTCAGCTTGGAATATGTGTCCCATCATTTGTGGTATTTATATATTTTTATATGGAATTTTCAAAAGGGTTGTTACAGATGAAGAGGGTTCTGAGAAACCCTAATGTTGTCATGAAATCATGATGAGAAACTAAATAAGGTTGTGGTCCACTTGCTACATTGAATGTTGATTTTCCTACTAATGGTCCTATTATCATAGCCGATACAATGCTTCAAGTAACTCCATGGCTTCAACTAACATATTTGTTGAAACCCTAATCACGTGACTTCTTGCAAGAAATCATACCTCTCTCTCGATGTAAACCTTCCACCTGAAAAAAATGACATTGGTCATATATACCTTTTAATAAATAAAGATTTTAAAATCACATATATTTGATTGAAATAAAAGCACTAATCCAACCCCTTGTATAGTCCTTTTTTATGTAGAAGTGTTGCTGAAGCAGGTGGTATTTGCAATTTTTTTTCAAACTTTCTCGATCATGTGATCATCCATGGGCCTGATGTTATTCATATAAAAAGCACTGAATACAACTCTATTTTCTTGAGATGTTAAAAGGCATAGTGCTCTCAAAACTAGATGATGCTTTTTTATGTCCCCTGGAACTATAACAAGAAACTATTCACCATTTACCCGCTTTCAAAATCAAGGATATTAGCGAGTTTGGTTCTATCACATTGTCCTCATATGCCTCTTTTGACTATGGTTGTCATTACATTGTCTCCTTTTCCTTAGCTTACCTTATTTCTAACTAACCTCACATATCCATGGAGTGTCGCAAATAGTTCTCTTATAATGTTTTGACATATTGGTGTTTCCTTTTCTATTATTTAAGCTCTCTACAACTTTGAAAATAGATTGCATTTCACATTGGGAGCACAAGTCCCATTTGAGAACCAGTCATCGGAGGTTAGGTACGTGGACTATGACCCACGATAGCTTTCGGTGATAGGGAGTGATGTCACATTATAATGGGGATCTGGTAGATTGCTGATAAGATACAGTTGTGATTAAGTGACTTAGCGACCTAGGAAGCGGTCTCATAGTCGCATCTCATCGAGGATTTCATTGGCTATGAACTTTCGCAAGACCGATCCTACGACTTAATAACCTTTGGAGAGGTTGAATGGTCATAATGCATGAAATTCACATACTTTTGCTTCTTTTTTGATGTCCTGAAGTGTGACTTTGCGACATATAGAGTTGGTAGGAAGGCAGCTAGTCACAGATCTGCAGAGGGTTGGTAGTGCGATCCTTCAAGTTACATTTTCTCATATTCAAACTTGGAGAAATAATATTGACTTAATAATGTTGCCCACCATTGATCCATGATGGGTGATATCCATTAGTATGAAAACACCCACCATCTGGCACTACTTTGTGCATCTATCACACGGACTATTCACTACCCCGGGGCATAAAAGATGCCAAATTGAATGGTAAGGACACCCAAGGTGAATCATTTCCAATGGCATCTGACAACCCTATGATCAATATTATAATATATTCGTATGGCATCGCATCACTCTTGAACCCGCACTAGTGCCTTAGTAGTAACACTCTATGTGAGATTCATCTACTTCCATTATTTGAAGGCAGATCTCTTTAGCACTTCTTCGGGTCATTGCAAGGTTTGTTCTAGATTCAATAAATTCTCTTTCAGAAAAGTTTGTGTCAAGCTCTAGTAAGGCGGAATTTTCAAAATCCTTTTCCATGTGTGTTTTTCATATTGCCGAGGTGCATTATTTCTAGGCAGGTACATGGCTATTATGTCATGCATTGATCGCATTGTTTCTCTTACATTGTCTTGGCCTTTTTCCATGCCCCATGCATTGCTAGATAGTTACAATGTCCCACAAATTTATTGCAGCTAATGAATTCCATTGATACTCATAATGTATATGATGATGTCACCATATTTTACCAAGCCTTCCCATAGATCTATGTGATAACATGCATGTGATGGGGGACTTTCATATATTCCATCAAAATGCCTTCATCCTTGCTTTTTGACTTAGAGATTTAATTTTATAAGGGTCAACCTCAGGTGATTGAAATGAAAGTCCTTCATGTCAATGTCAAAGATATTTAAACCATGGTAGAGTTTTTTACACATATATCCATATAAAGTGATCACCATTTCTCCGCATATGTTAACAACACAATCCTCCACTCTCACTTCTCTTTCATGTGCCTTTTGATTTCCACGCATATTGTATTCTCACAACTGTTGGCTAACAAAACATCCACACCCAAGGGAATGTGTTGCCTCTGCTGGTGTCCCAAATTGATCTATTTGTACAATATTCCCATAAGCCTTAACCTATGTTTTTATCTCTATTTAACCCTCTCATTCCTACACTAGTCCAAGATAATCATCTATTCCTACATATACTTCATATTTCATAATTAAGATTTATTAAGTGATTTATTAATTACTTTACATAGATTTCATACCTTTTAATATCTCTTGTAACTTATGTTTAACTTTCCTAAAATTAATTGAATAACTGAGTGTTAATCATTATTTAGCATGATCAGTCAAGGCAGATTCCTACACCGCCAATGAGTTGCTCCGTGATCTCCATGATATTCCATGTGGGAGTTTTTGAGCCACGGATCCTAGTTCAGTTGCGGACTATCTGAGGATGGACATTGGCAGCATGTAGTCAGGGATTCTTGCCAAGAATATCGTCTACGGCTAGCAAGGTTCGTGCCTTATTACAACCATCAGCCAGTTTTGCAATGTTGTTTGTTAGTCCGTTCAACTGAAAGGCTTGAATAGGAAATTACTGTCATGAGCATAATATGGCTAAGTCCGAGAGACTGTATATAATGTAGATTATAGGTAAAGCCAAGCTAGTGATCTCTGAGTTGTAACTTCATTTACTTTGTAATTTTGTATCGCCCTCGGTTCTGGGTTGGACTTGTACTATCATTTATATTTGTTGATCAAGTTAATACAAGGAATGTGACATGTTTTATTCACATTGTGTTTAATTTCTATTTCATGCGTGATTAAGTGCTGAATCGTTTCGTTTCCTAAATGAGAAATGAGTTGGTTGGCTAGGGCCCAACCAACCCAGCTCGTTACCCTTGTGCTTTTGCCATTTCAAAAGTTTGTGTGAACATTTACTCATTTGGATTTGTGTGGCTTTGTTTTCTCTTATGTTTATTTCAGAGTTCTGAGTTCAATTCATTTCATAGTCAAGTGTGAACGGATCTGTAGTTTGGAAGTTTAATTGAGTTTAATTCAATTTCTTTCCTGCAAATTACTTTCTTGCAATTTCCTTCCTGCAATTATTTTCTTGCAATTTTTGTCTCAGTTTGCTTCCACTAGGGTTGTGCAGGAAAGATTCTTCCTGTACCAGTTCCTGTAGTTTCCTGCACTCTGGTTTTACTTTACAACAAGTGTTATGTTCCTTTTCATGTTTATAATTTCATTTATTCCCGCAAGAAAATGTATTGTCAATTCAAGTAATTATTCTCAATGTTAAGAATTATACTTCTGAAGGATATTTACATGAATTAAGAAAGAACGTTATTACAAACACCATACTTTATACTTGCAGTTTATGACTTAAGAAAAAGGAACATAAATGTTATAAGTGAATTGTTGAAAGTTAGTTGATGCATGCAAATTACTTTGACTGCTGCTTGATTATTTCAAATTGTTTTTGCTTTATGAAGTTTACTTTCATTGCAAATTTCAGTTAATTAAAGCATTCTTTTTCACATGTAATTTATCTCATAATCTAGCTTGCAATTGCAATTCTTTTCAAAACACGTCTTTTAATTCTTTCGGAAGTAAATTGGAAACTTTGGTGAAGGAAGCTTTGTCTCAATGTAAGAGCTGGTCTCTTTTCATAGGAATAGAGTAGGCTTAGAGCACCTCCATAAAGACATAAGTCTTCAGTAAATAAGGTAAAATATACTTTTTTCACATAAGTATTGTACTTGCACTAGTGCAAGCAGATTGCAATAGTACAAGAACAAGTTGCTTGGTGTAGAAGGAAGATCAATTGGGAAACAGATCTTTGCAAGGGCCCACTTGTTAAACTGTTAGCCATCCATATTGAAGATAAACATAGTATTTCATTTCAGCATTTAATATTTCTTCTAGTTGTGTGAAAGTTCCTTTACTTGATTTCCTTGCAAATTATTCTTTTACATTCTAGCACTAGAATTGCTTTGGTGTCGATTGTATTTAAGATTGTTTTCTGTCTGATTCTGCAACATTTCATTTAAGAAGTAGGATTAGGAATAGGAAAAGTTCATACCACTTCTGGCATTGCCTGTGCTTCATCTCTAAGTTTACGAAACCCCTGGGTTGACAATTAAGTGTTGAGGAGTTTTCTTAAGTGCAATTCCTGCACCCAATAGCCTCAAACACATTTTAGTCGGGGCCCTGTCAGGCGGAAAGAGTCGATTGTGCGGACACAACCAACCTCCCTAGGAGCCTAAGACTCTCTAGTGACAAACAAGACAAACAAGAGCAATCCTTCTCTAAACATGCATTTACTATATAAGAAATCAAGTGTTTAGATCCTACCAGTAATCCAACGTTGTTGTAGCAGTCCAGTTCCGCTGATCCGGATGAGCTCCTCCTTCACTTTGAAACCTGCATCCACTAACAATCAAACGATTAAATAGCACTTGATAATCTCATAGAATAAAACATATTTAACACATAGACCAAGGAGTACATGAAACAACTCATAAATAACAAGTTATTGAGAAGAATGGACTCATTTGCATTAATAGGTAACAAAAGGAACAAATACAACCTGAGCCTTGGTGTTGTGCAAGTCCCTCCCAGGGTCCATCAAGAGTTCTCCTTTACTTTGACAAAGCTCACCCACTTCCAAATAGAACAAGCAAAGATGGCAATCTCTCCTCACAAGCTTCTAAATGGGAGTCCTAATTCCAGCAGCATCTACCCATAGAAATGTATAGCTTCCAACCTCTCCTCCTTCTGGCCCAATGCCTGTATTTATAGTGCTCAAGAGGAAGTTAATCAGGTCCACCATCAATGGGATAATCCCCTCTTTGGATGGGATAGCTCCCTTATTGATGGGATAAGTTCCTCTTTGGTAGGGGTGCATGAACCATCTGGAGGCGCTCAATACACGTCGAACAACCTTCTAGAATGCTCTAGAAATGACCACAAGTAACTTTTTAAAGATGAAACTTGCGCATTTTGACCTTTACAGGGGACGCACCTGCCCCTTTACATACAGAGCGTCCAAAGACGCAACTTTTGTGAACATTGGGTGCGTACCCGCAGGTAAGGTTGAGAGAACCTGCGTACCCAGAGATAAATACATTTGTAAAGACTTTCTCTCTTTTTGGAGTTTGACATGGAGAGCAGAGGCATAAGACTTGCCTAAGAGGATAGCATGACTGTTGATAGAGCCATACTAACTGTAAATAGCCATGGTGACATTTTTTAGTGTAACAGATTGCCCCCTAAAGTGCGAAGCCTGTAATAGATTAGGGTTTTGTATTATCTAGGAAGGGTGAAGCGCTTTATCATTTCAAGTATTATCTCGTGGAGAGCCTGGTCAGAACCTGCAATTTTCAACACAAAATACATGTATAAGATTATATCATCACTGAGGTAGGCATTCCCATACTCAGATCAAAACTTTAACTAACAGACTAACTACTCTGATACAGGAATGATCTTGTAGTACATCATAATCATAGACTTTTGTAGACACAGTATGGGCGCAGCCATCTGTTTATGATTAGTCTACTTAGATAATGAATACAAAACTCCTCGCAGCCTGGATGGTGGAAACTAGATCCAGGGTCTTCATTTCTACTTCCCGAATTGGTACGATTCTAGCCATGCGAATAAATGAGTTGATGTCGAACATGGTAGAAACCACTTGATTACCAGTCGATGATGAAAACTGTTAACAAGCATGAGAGAGACCACCAGTAATGTCAATGGTTCTCAAAGTACCCAGTACAATCCATGAGATGTGAATAAATGAGTTGATGTCGAACATTTCACGGAATCCTTCGATCGAAAGTCAATGATGTAAACTGACGTCAAAGGCGAGAAACCTGCCATTGATGCATGCAGACTTCAAGGTACTGACGATTTCTAAGTCATCTCTCTAGATAATGTGCTGATGTCGATAGAAAGCGACCCGTTGCAGGCAAGCCCACAACACGAAATCATTGTTCAAGTTGAAGAAATGTTGCTGTAAGGACTGACTCAGGGATGGTCAAATGGATGACAAGTATTTTGCAGATGAAAGTTTTGCTTGCAGACCTCTTGAACACATAACGACACGACAGATGGCTTGGTGATAAACGACTCAAAGTTAATCCCCGGAACCCGGCTGAAGACTTTCAAAGTGGTTTGATCAACTGTGAGGCAAAAGATTTCCCAACCCAGGTGAATGAAAAGTGTCGTGTCCAAGAGTGGTAATAAAGTTTCTTCTGAGACAAAAGATAACAAACAGGTTCATTCTTCTCTCTTTTCCCCCACCATTTCTGGCAAGTACCTCTTTATTTTTAACAAGCTTGAGGAGGATAACATATGCTTGATTATAAGCTCATCCTTCGGATGAGTCCAACCTAGTTTTGATTCGAACCCTAGGAAGGAGTGGTTCGTTCCTGTTTGTAATTGAACAGGTCCTTTACTGTGAAATGTTTAACGAGCCCAGTATAGGAGAAACTCGGCGTTTTTCAATTTTAGAGAGTCTGAAAAACTTAAGAAGACTCCAAGTTGAACTTTTTCGTAGATTTGTGTCCCTCAAGCCCGAAAAAGTATAAAATAATACCTGGGGGAACCGCTTGATCTTGCGACCAAGGAGTACTTTCATAATTAGTGCCACTGACCTGAAAAGTAAAAAGCGATCAAGGACACGTCGTTTTATTTCCGTATCGAGTTTGAAACGACAAAAACCCGGCAATCTTTTCCTGATTTTACGGTCAGAAAAGAGCTATAAGGGGACCGTCTTTTAATTCCGTTTTAACGAGTGTAAAAGAAACGCTCGGCAATCTTTTCATTTTTTAGGGGTCAGAAAAGGGCTTAAAAGATGACTCTGATATTTTGGTTTGTGAAAAATGACAATTTTCCCTCTAAATCCCTTTGTCCTGCACAAAAACAACACATTACTCATACCTGTTTAAGATAGGCAAAAATACATTGAAAAATATCCTTCCATGGTGAAAAATGAACAAACCTAGCATTCATTCATCCAAAAAACCTATAAAAAGACTTTTTACCATGTCATTTTTACCATTTTACTGTTGAGGTTGAAAAAAGGGCTTTTGGCAAGAAACTTCCCGTGGTCGCTGCGGAGAATCCGACCGTCAGAATCGAACGCCGTCTCTTCCAGGTATTTCACAACATCCTCCTCTTCAATTTCATCCGATTAAAATTTTGTTTTAGGTTTTAGTTTTGATTTTTGGGGGGTTTTGGGTTTCAAAATTCGCTCTGCGGGGTACGCAGGTGCCCTTAGGGTTACCTGCGTCCCCCGACTTTTTCCTGTACAGGAAAAAGGTCGGGGGACGCAGCCCACCTTCAGGCCAGCTGCGTCCCGACGCTCTGTGTCCTAAACGCGGGGTGCGTCCCCCGCGAAAGGCGGAATTTGAAACCCCAAACTCCACAAACAACCATTTAAAATTTCCCAAATCAATTCTAATCTTTGTTTCTTGGTGTGTAGGGCACTCACCATGTTGGATTGGAGAGAAAGAGAGCACGAGGACGTTGATTTAGTCACAATTGAACATCAACCTTCCATTGATGCCCTAAAAGCATGCGGACTATATAAATACTGGGCCATACCTGGCATGAGGGCTCAGGTGAGATTCTTAGAATGGCTGGTTGAGAGATGGAACATTCATGAGAAATGCTTTTACATCGGAGGGCACCAGCTCGAGATAGAGCCCTCTGACATATACTTTCTCACTGGCTTGCCAAATAGAGGCGAGCAACTCAATCTAGCCGGGACTAGGCCGGGTGGCCAATCCCTTGCTAGTCTCCGGGCAGATTGGTGCACACCCAATGCACACCATGCGAAAGGCGTAGAAATCAAACACATCTCTCTGCGCGAACTCAAAGTTATCGCTTTCACGGTTACCAGAATTTGCGGTGCAGCCGCTTTACATATTGCCACCGGGTCCCAAATGCGGATGGCGATTGACTGTTTCCAAGGCACCATTTTCAACTGGTGTGAAGCTGTGTCGGCTAACATGAAGAGCCAACTGACTTAGGCAAAGAACGGACAACTGAAGACCTTTGGATATGGGCCTCTAGTTGTGAGCTTTGCCTTAGAGAGAGTTCCGATGCTGATCCCTCAGCAACTCACTGTTGAAAACTTGGGTCCTCGGGAGCCAAAGCTGATACGATGGGTTACGGTGATGGCCCGGCATCCTGACGAGGGCACGGCGATTGTTCGATTCTCTGATAGTTATTTTCACTGGTTAGAGGACCAGGTTTTTTCGATCCAGGACTTTCCGTATGCCGGAGTAGATTTTCGAGGTGATCCGGACATGGTTCTTCCACAGGGAGAACAATGGGATGACAGAGGTACTTTATTTTTCACAAGTTTTCAAATTATATATTTTTTTTTGTTTTTTATATATATCGTCTCAAAACTGACAGTAAAAATTTTCAAAATGCAGATGTTGGTCCACAGCGCCCAGCCAACCTCCGGCCTTTTGAGAGGAGACATCCAGTTGCACCGGTACCGGCCCCACAGGACGCGGCTGCAGAGTCACTAGCTGAGTTGGAGCAGGATCTAGAGCGTCTGACGGTGGATATACCTGAGACTACCATAGATGATATTCCTATCAGACTTCAGCGCTATGTAGTCGCAGTCCCTGGACCGTTTAGGAGATTTTTGTGTAAGGTAGCCCGTGCAGTGGTGTCGTATAGGGAGCACCACCAGTGATTGGCTAGTCACTTTGTAGACACATGTGACATTTTTGACTTTTTGTACTTATCATTTTGCCGATCATAAGGTGTTTTTCAACCTATGATCGAAGACGATGTATATTTTTTGACACACTCCTATCTATATATATATCACTATTACCGGCTTATCTTGTTTAACATATGTGATGAAATGTTTTTAAATTTACTTGCATGATTATCGTAAATGTCTGTCTAACATTCGAGAAGCAATTGCATCTGCTAATGTATTTAAAGACCTCGGAATATGCTGATATTCAATGTAATCAAATTCACGTTCCAAGAGACGCACTCTCAAAAACAACCTTAATAACACAGGATTTCTAATGGCATATACTCTATTAAGCTGTAATACAACAAGTTCAGAATCTAACCTCACTATCAAACGTCGAATTCCAAATGAAATAGATTCGGATAATAATTCAACCACTGCACTGTATTCTGCAATGTTGTTCGTTGTTTGACCGAGGCTTACCCCATGCATAGAAACTAACTCGTCAGAGGGCGAATAGATAACCCAAGCTGCGGAAGAGATATTCCGTGTACTACGACAAGCACCATCAGCAAATCCGATGTATGTTTGGAGAGGCGTCGACATCTGCAATATCAAGAGTAAAACCAAGATAAGCCAGAATAACGACGAAAAACACACTCTCTAAGCTAAGCACACTGACTAAACTAACAAACACGCTAGCTAGAAAGAAAATCTAACCTAACTAAAAATTCTCCATACCCACCATTTAAGCATAATACCTCTTTAGGTAAAGTCCATTTCTGGGTTTACCCAAAGAGTCCCCATCAAAATCTACCAGCTCATAAGCCCCTTTTGCTAGCTTTCGCTTTACAATGTAGGGTCCATGCCACATAGGAACGAATTTTCCAACACCTAGCTTATCGTTAGCTTGATCATATAATAGCACTAGGTCTCCCTCCGAAAAACTTCGAGGGGTCACATTTCTATCATACTGAGTGTTATAGACATTTTTGTGCCTTACAGCATGAAGCATGAAATGTCAATAATCTAAGGGATCCAAAGTCCCTAAACATGTTGTTCCTACCCCTAGAGGAACAAGGTCAGCAAACCACAGAACTAAATATCAGTTCTCCACCTGAAAACACTCAAAAACAAGCTAATTCTGGATCATGTCAACTGCTCCACTGAGCATCTGCGCTGAATGTCAACTGCTCCACTCTGTACCTGCGCTGAATGTCAAAAGCAATGAAGGCTACCTGCGCTGGGCGAGATTGGCCAAGTGGCACAGTCATTCTGCAAGGTGTCAAATGCCCAGGAAGCTTCCAAAATGACACTTGGATCAGGGAATTCGCCTTGTGATGAGTAAGAGGATCTAGATCTCCAAGTGGAAGCAAGAAACTCCAAGTGGACTCAAGAACTGAAGAATAACTGAAGTGGGAGAGGACACTAGTCAGCTTCATGCCAGCCTCAAGCTGACTCATCCTTTCTCCAAAACTCCTATATATAGAGCTCTCTCATGAGGTCTAAGGAGGCTGGAATCTTGTGAATGTAAGGAAGTGCTGTTGGTTTGAGTATAGAACTATTGGGTGATTGCTTTGAAGGAGGTGAAGAGGAGATTTCTTTCTGCTGGGAGGTGTTGTTGGATTGGGCCTCTTATGGTTGTAACACTCTCAGAACTTTACTTCTTCTATTAATAAAGCATTTGAGGTTCTTCTATATGCATGTGTCTCTATGGCGAATTGATACTTGTATATTTGATTTATTCTAATCCTTGAATCAATTATGAATGTATGCTTCTTGTAGTTTCCATCTCTTGTTATTTTGCAGGATCTTGGTGTAGCTGGGCCAGTGAAAGAGCAAGGAGCTGGGAGCAAGCAGCAAAGAGGGAAGATTGGATCAATCATTAGCGGAAGATAACGGTTAGTGGATCTCTTTCTCCTCTCTCTTACATCTCATAAAGAAGTAATATCAAATAGCTTTGCATTCGGTTGTTGCTGAGGTACTATCACCCTTAGAGTGGGATAGGGTCATTCCGTATTGGATACTTTTCCCAACAACAAATTGGCGACTCCGCTGGGGATCGTATCTTGTTGGTTGTTTGTGTTTTTTGCTATTCATTTCATAAACACAGGGAGTACCGAATCGAACTGCATTTGAATCTTTCAAATGCAAAGTAGAGGGCAGCTACTCTAGCTCAGTTTCTGGGCAAGTTTATGATTTGAAGAGCTGATCCACAAGGACTCTAATAAGCTCTTAGTGATAGCTTTTCATCCTCCTTGTCATCCCTTAGTGTGTGCTTGACTGATAGCTTCTGATTTGGCCAAAAACTGTGAATTTTTGAGCAATCTGTGACCCGGAAACCAAGAGAAACGAAAGTTTCGTTCTTCAGTGCAGGCTGTGTGAAGGCTGTCTGCATTTCAGCGCAGTTCCCGAAGGGGCTACCTGCGCTGAAGGTCAAACTGCCTGTGTACCACCTGCGCTGGACCAGTCTTGCCTTGTGCTACTGGGGTTTCCTGCTGTTTCTTGCCCTGTTTTCACCCTTGTTTTTGCTGCCTGTTACCAGTCAATGTACCTATCTGAAACCAACTTTCCTTGCCACTATTCCGCCTCGGTTGTATAAAGAAACTGTGTTTGTTCTTTGTGTATTTCTTGTATCATTTGCAGTTTCCCATAACGAAAGTGAACTAGTCTTGCTGTGGCCTCTTAGATCTAGACCTGTGATAAAGTGTCGTTTTGATCTTAAGAGTTAGTTTGTTTGCTGTTCATAGCTGATTGAGCTTTTGCTTTCGTCATATGGTTTGAATTTATATATTTCCAGTGTCAAAACAAGTAAATCTTAAGGTTGATTTTGGACAAGCTTGTTTGCTTTCACTTGAAATCGAATTCAAAGTTATACAACAGCTTTCTTTTTGTGTCGCACAAACATTAAGAAAGAGAAAAGAAGTACCTGCATTTTGCATTTTGCATACAAGTTTGCTTGTTGATTTAGGGAAAAAGTGCATTAGTGAGTGCTCTTTGATCTGTGTGAAAAGATTTTGTCTCTCTTTTCCCTCAGTAGTTAAGATTTTCATAAGTCGAAAAGATTTGAAAAGCTTGCTTCTCATCTTAGACTGCATTTAGGAATTTGTATCAAAACACCTCGTGGTGAACCTTGAAAGGCAAACTTTAAAAAGATCAACTTAAAATATATTGAATGAACCTAACAACGCTTTGAAACATAACGCAAACACATAGAGGTCTAAGCTAGAGACGTGTTCCGGCGTCGTTAAACGTAGTGACTGTCGATCTCGACGAAGGTGGGTGATTCCTCCTGAGAGTCGGTGGCACTAATACGGACTTGTGCTCCCACGTACCGTCGCGTATATATTGGGAGACCCCTATAGGCATATATCTTTTATCCTTAGGAAGCCGTGTCGGCCGCCCTACTGATCGCAATGCAGTGAACACAGCATTCACGAAGATCGACCACCCGTACCGTAAAACGTATTCTGTGGTTTTGCGAAAGGTTTGGCACACCCTCTGCCTAGATCTCCAGAGCAGTTTCTTTTGGCCTTTTTTCAAACTCTATAACTGAAAAAGTCCATCCGAGCATTTGTCACTTCGGGCTCGTTAATACATCGAAGGCGACTAGAGTCATCTTTAGCTTTTTCTCGACTCTTAAAAAGTGAAAAAGCAAGTTGTGTCCAAAAGCGTCTAATAAAATTCATTCAATTCGGAAACACAAATTTCCCCTTTTAATATTTTAGTTGATCGAGTAATCCGCAATCGTGGAAGAAAGTCAATTGAAACCCCGTCGTTCGCGGAGGCTTACGAGTCAACCGTCTTTGTCTCCGGAATCGAAAACAGTACGGGCAAAGCGAACTCGTTTAACCGGTTCAAAATCTCCTTTGAAAGTTAGAACAAGTGTTCCAACTGCATCTGAGGTTCCGGTTACTCCTAACATTTCTGGAAACCCTGCCTCTATAGAAGAAGTTCAACAGCCACAGAAGGACAGTAATACTGATCCTAGTCTGGGGGCAAATACTTGTGTAACTGAACCAGTTCCATCTGTAACCGGTCCAGAAAGTTTTGTTCCTCAAACAACTGTCGCTGTCGAAGCAACCACTTCTTCGGCACCAGAAATATTTTACGGACCTGACGGTCTTCCGCTTCCACCGGGTTTGATTGCGATAGAGGAAATTGCAGAGGATCCGCAAGCAAGTACTCCAACCCATTTTGGAGTCGGGGTCACTCTATTTCCTTCATCAGAGGTTAATTCACCACAAGTGGAAGTCCCTGTAGAATCGCTAGGCGATCTATTGGATAGACTTAAAATGTCTGAACAACCGTCATCGTCTAGGACTGTGTCAAATGACACAGCGACAGCAGAAGCCCCTGCCGTCACTCCGACGATGTTTGCCGGCATACCAGCTGTCCCAACTAGCTCTCAACAGCTAGAAGGAGTCCACCAAGGGACTATTTCGACAGTATGGTCTGTTCCAGTTTGTTCATCCGGAGTAATACCCGGTAATTCTTATGTTGAAACTCGACAGATTGATCCTCATGGAGGTCAATTTGGGCCATCTAGTCCTCAAGGACTAACAATCCCTCTGAGTTCCGGATTGCTACCATATGGGGGGCAATATGCCTTTTCATTACCTCCTCCGGGAGGATATCCATATGGCAGTTCTCAACAGTATTCAGGTTATACTGGAATTGCATCAAGTAGTTGGGTACCTATGCTACCTCAACAACCAAGGATTGTATATTCTATGCAACAGTGTGTACCTGTGACGAACATCCCAACCACACCGGCTATTGTAACCGTGTCGCAAGTTCAAGCGATACCTGTTACATGTCAACCTCAGATTTCTCAGGTTGTAATGCAACAGCCGCTTGACCATGGGTCACAACCACAATCGCCAACTGGTGGGACGACACAAGTACAAACGGGTACAATTACCCCACACCTTGGTCCAATGGTTAGCATGGCACAACAGAACATGGCGTCACAACCATGGCTTGTACAATACCAACAACCGCAATTCCAGCAAGTGTACCAAGGTTCTGAACAGCAGATCTTTGCGAACAGTGGACAACCGTATATCCAAAACGGTCAAAACCAACCACTTTACAGTGGTCAAGTCCACCAACCGTATCAGTCATACCAACATCAATTACATTATGCTGGTATGCAAAGACCCACTGCTCAAGCGATTCCATCGTACCCTGGTTACGCTTCGCCTAACCTGAATCAACAGTTACCATTCGTGGCAACTTTAGAGTTACCCGATTTACACCGGTTAACGAACGATCCGATTGCTTATGCCCCTTGGTGGCCAGCGATTCCTCATAAACTTCCATCTGACATTCCTAAATTCAATGGAAATCCAGGTGAAGACCCGTCGAATCATGTGATGACTTTTCATCTGTGGTGTTCGTCGAACACCCTTAACGACGATTCGATAAGGCTTCGCCTTTTTCAGAGGACATTGACAGGTCCAGCGGCTAAATGGTATATTGAATTGCCAAGAGCCTCTTTCGACAATTTTAGTTCCCTAGCCACGACTTTCTTAACCCATTTTCAATTACCAATAAGGTATGAAACGGGAACAGAAATATTAACCAACTTCAAACAGACAACTGCTACCCATATATCTGATCATATACATGAGTGGCGTCGTCGACGTAGGATGGTGAAAACGTATGTTCCCGATCAGTTATTAGCTGAATGGTTTATAAAGTCGTTACTTCCGGCTATTACGGAAGATGTGGCCAAGGGGGGAGTCGTAACAGAGGAGCAAGTGATTGCTCGTGCACAATATTTGGACTTAGTTTATACTCAGTCCGGCACACTCTATGACAAAATACCTGACGCCCCTAGACCAGAGTTTTCAATTCCTCCCCCTCCTAAATCAAATAGTGACTCTCATGCCGGTGATGGCGTGATTGGCACAGCAAACGCGAAATCGATAAAGGCTTCGTCAAAGAAAGCCCGTAAGAATTCGGATCAAAATGCAAAAGAAGAAATTCTTGCTTCGGAAGTAAATGCCGTATCAGAAGATAAAGGCAAAGAAACCAATCAACCAGGAAGCAAGAAGAAACAAAACAAAGGGAAGAAGAAGAAACAAGGTGAATCATCTCCTCGGAAAAATTCTTCAAACCCTCCTGGGAAAGGGAAACAAAATTATCCATGTCAAATATGTGATGATGAGGATCATTACACAAAGAATTGCCCATTCAAAGCTGAGTTAAAGAGGTTCTTTAAAAGTTCCCAAACCTCAGCTGTGTTAACTGATCCATTTCCCAACCCAGGTCAAAATCTGGTTGATAGTGGAAATGCTTCCCCGTCACAAGTACTTATGTTGTCGGTTTCGAAACAGCAGAATGATGCTTTGATTTCGACAAGGAACAAAGATTATGGGAATCCTCAGCTGTCGAACGAAAAAGGTAAAGATCAACCAAGTAGTTCGACAACAACTTCGACAGAAGTTGTAACACCCACCATCCCTGAATTAACAATAAAACCGCCAAAGGGTGTAGTACATAAGTCGACATTTAATCCTCGCGCCAGAGCGGCGCAGCATTATAATATAGTGGAAGATTTGGCCCAATCGCCATCCGCTATGTCGACTCTTGAAGTGCTACAAAATTGTCCAACCCAAAGGCAGGCGTTGTTATCGGCAATTGGTGGGGTTGATCCTAAGGATTCCAATCTTGTATCCTTTGATCACAAGGGATATGATCCTCAGTTACCAGCTCAGCTAGCTTTCCTTATTCAAGTGAAAGCACTCAACAAAACTGTTCACAGAACAATAATTGATGAGGGAGCCTCGACATGCATTATGTCGATGAGTTGCTGGAAAACTTTAGGATCTCCAACCTTGTCTCGATCTTCGACGACATTAAAAGCTTTCGACGGTAGGACTTATATACCTTACGGTATCCTTAATAACTTGAAAGTTGAACTAGGAGGAAAAACAGTAGAAATTGATGTAGAAGTCATTGATGGAAATCTTGACTATAACATCCTACTGGGTAGACCATGGATTTATGCCATGGCAGCTGTCGTGTCGACTTATTTTAGGAAGATCGCATTCCCGTTTGAAGGAGGGATTACGATCGTCGACCAACAGAATTTCCTCCCTAATGGTTCACAAGTTACAGGAAGCATTCCCATGATCCATGAGAGTAACCATTCAATTCAAGATATCGGAGTAGGATTATTGAAAGACCCCACATTGATGGGAACTTTCGCGCTACCACCTCCTATTTATACAGGAAATGTACCGTTTGTAGCAACCTGCAACATGATATCTTCCACGAAGGTCAACATGGATCATTCAATGGTTTTGCCCCCAAGCCCTTTAGAAATATTGTAGCAATCAATGTTTCAAGCATGGGAGGCGAACCCAAATCAACGCTCGTCAAGCGTTTGGGTAGATAGGTCTAGAGAATATGGAACCCCATTAGATCCTTGGTCAAAAGTACATGGGACTGACGAAGGAATCTTACAATCAATGATGATTGAGGGGGCACCATGGAATGATCACCACCATCGTTCCCTTCTTCCGGAATATGAAGAAGATACTCAAAGTGACCTTTATCACCCTTCAGTTTTTGAATTCCTAACAAATACTGTAAACACGGTGGATTCCGAGCGAAACCTATCCAATATTGAAGAGACTATAGCCATAAATATCTCGACTAAAACAGATGTTGTAGAGAATATTTATGTCGGCAAAGGTTGTTCCCCTTCAGAACTGGAAATATATAACGCTCTTTTTCGCGAATTCAGAGATGTCTTTGCTTGGTCATATGATGAAATGCCAGGCATTGACTCGAGTATCGTTGAACATGAAATTAAAATGTATCCTGATGTCAAACCAGTAAGACAACGGCTTCGGCAAGTACACCCGAAGAAAGCCGCTGCCATTAAGGCGGAAGTTGAAAAACTCCTCCATGCTGGATTCATCTACCCGGTTCCTCTAACCGATTGGGTATCGAATATTGTCCCTGTTATGAAGAAACAAGGGACGATTAGAGTGTGTGTCGATTATAGGGATGTAAACCAAGCTTGTCCGAAGGACAACTACCCTACACCCTTCATCGACCAGATAATTGACGAATGCGCCGGATGTGAAATCTTTTCATTTATGGATGGATTTTCCGGGTATAATCAAATAAATATCCGCCCACAGGACCAGTCAAAGACTGCATTTATTTGTCCGTGGGGCACATTCGCTTATCGAAAATTACCCTTTGGTTTAAAGAACGCAGGGGCGACGTTTCAGAGGGCGATGAATTATGCCTTCCATGACATCAAGAACATTGTTCAACCTTATCTCGACGATCTTCCGGCTCATTCGCGAAAACGGACTGATCATCCGCAGCATTTAAGAGCGATATTTCTACGTTGCCGACACTACAAGATAAGACTCAATCCGCACAAATGTGTGTTTTGCGTCGGTTCTGGTCGTTTACTTGGCTTTGTAGTCTCTAAAGATGGGATTCGTCTCGACCCCTGTAAGGTCCAGGCCATCATTAATTTGCCTCCACCTTCAAATTTGCTTCAGATTCAGAAACTCCAAGGGAAAGCAAACTTTCTGAGGAGGTTCATTCCAAATTACGCAGAACTTGCTAAGGGTTATACTCGTCTTTTGAAAAAGGATGTACCTTTTGTCTGGGACCAGGTGGCGCAAGCTTCCTTTGATGCTCTGAAAGATTGTCTAGTAAAAGCGTCATTAATGTACGCCCAGGACTATCAAAGAGATTTTAACCTGTATCTGGCTGCAGCGGATACGACCATTGCGATGGTTTTAGTTCAAGAAGTCGATGGAATTGAACATCCTATCTATTATTTAAGTAAAAACTTAAACGATACAGAAAGTAAATATTCTTATGTTGAAAAACTAGCGCTTGCAGCTGTTCAAGCGATTCAAAGGTTTCGACATTATGTCCTCTTTCGGAAAACTACCATCTTGTCAGATTGCAACCCCATGACTTATATACTGTCGCGACAGTTGCTGGGGGCAAATATTCAAAATGGATAGCGATCCTTCAAGAGTTTGATCTGGAATTTGTGAAATCCAAATCAAAGAAAGCTCTAGTTTTCGCAGAATTATTGTGCGATCTCCCATCATCGTCCAACGATGAAACATCGGAAGAGTCAATCGTGGACGAAAGTTTGTTTCTGATATCTGTAAGCGATGAGTGGTATGGAGATATCATAGTTTATCTCCAAACCCAAAAGTTCAGGCCTAACACCTCTCGCTCCGAACAAAAACGTATACGATACCAAGCAAAAGACTACATGATCGTCGGTGATACACTTTACCGTCGTGGTGTCGATACAGTTCTGAGGAGGTGCCTTACCCATGAGGAGGCCGAAAAAGCCCTGAATGATTGTCATTCAGGCGCGTGTGGGGGGCATCAGTCTGGATATGCAACAGCACAAAGAATCTTACGAGCAGGATACTTCTGGCCAACCATGTTCAAAGATTGCATAACCGCAGTCAGAAGTTGCCATGCTTGTCAAATTTTTGATAGCAAAACCAGACGACCGCCCGCACCTTTACAGCCGATTGTTGCTGTTGGGCCCTTCGCCAAGTGGGGCATCGATTTCATGCAATGTAACCCCACCTCGACCGGGGGGCATGGGTATATTATAGTCGCTGTTGACTATTTTACCAAATGGGCCGAGGCGATGCCTACATTGGATAACACTGGTGAAACAGCTGCCCTTTTCTTTTTCAATCATGTAGTCGCCAGGTTCGGCGTACCACAGGCTATAGTTACAGATCATGGGTCGCATTTTCGCAATCACATGATGGTCGAATTAGCTGCCAAGCTAGGGCTATCCCATGACAGCTCTACCCCATATTATCCGCAAGCCAACGGACAAGTTGAGGCAATCAACAAGGTCCTGAAGCGTATGTTGCAAAGGATGATCGGGGTTCATAAAAGAAGGTGGCACCTAATCCTGTACTCAGCCTTGTGGGCTTACCGAACGTCGGTAAAGAACGCAACCGGGTTCACACCTTTTCAACTGGTGTATGGCCTGGAAGCGGTCTTACCAATCCAGTGCGAAATTTCGTCGCTTAAACTCGCAATCGATCTTCTCCCCGGAACTTCAGAAGAAGAGGCTCGTTTCTTGGAACTAATCCAATTGGATGAAACCCGTCGTGATGCCGCTTTGGCTAACGAAGCTCATAAGAAACGAGTCAAGGCTCAGTTTGACAAAAATGTCAAACCCCGTGTCTTCTCAGAAGGTGATTTGGTCTTGCTTTATGACCAAGAATCCGATAAATTGGGAGCAGGAAAATTCAAGTCCTTATGGATGGGCCCCTATATTGTTAAGAGGGTGTTAGCAAAAGGAGCCTACGAGTTAATGGATTATGACGGAATTCCACTGGCGCAGCCCCGTAACGGGCTGTACCTCAAGCGTTACTATGCTTAAATAGTAACCTACATGCTTTTGTTGTATTTTGTTTTCGCTAAGGTATTTGTTCTGGTCGAGTGATCCACCTTTTTCTTTTGTTGCAGATGTCGAACCTTCTGGAGACATGTGTTGGATATGCCGACGGAGCGAGTCGTAGTTCGCGGAACCTATCCTCCGCAGCCTGGGCCATTTTTGATCCAAGCGGCGAGTTAGTAAGTTTCAGAGGTGTATGTATTGGGCAATCGACGAATAACATCGCTGAGTATAGCGCGTTGATAGAACTACTCTCTGATGCCATCACACGTGGCATACGCCGACTAATTGTCAGGCTAGACTCACAGCTCGTAATACTACATCTCAATGGTATATATTCTGTTCGCAATCCAGCTATTTATCGCATGTTCCTAAGGGTTAAGATCTTGGAAAGACGATTTGATTCAATTCAATATCAACATATTTCAAGAAACTTAAACACATTAACTGACTCATTAGCAAACTATGTGTTAGATAGACATTTGCAACATTTATAAAAAGGACACATCATCAAAGATTGTACATATGGATCACGTAAATCAACCAGAATAAAACTCGAAAATCAAAATATATATAAGCTGTTTATATAGTTCATACATAATGTTCTGTAACCAAGACAAAATTGGTCATATGACCTAAAACTCAAAAAGATGCTAGGGGGCACCCTAGCCTAGTGGTGCTCATGATAGTACGTCACGGCCTGTGCAATCATGCGCAAGAGACGAGTCCATCGTCTAGGCACGCCGATAGTATGCCGCTGCAGCTGTAAAGGTAACTCGTCAATCTGTACATCCGGAAGACCGCGAGTAAGGCTCTCAACCTGCTCCTGCACAGCTGTAAGGGTCTCAGTATCGTCAAGATCACGAATAACAACCCTCCTAGCAGGCTCCACTGCCGGGGCAGCAACTGGCGATCTCGGACGAACTGCTGGACGAACAGGACCAATATCTGCATGCACCCAAGAGTACAATTAAAAGTCTTGATAGAATAAAGCACAGCAACATTATGAATAAGAACAGTAAACAGTAATATGGTCAAGGAGTTTACCAATGACGCCCCACTGTTCGCCATCCGGTAGCACCAAATCCGGATCACCTCGGAAATCCATACCCACATATGGATACTCGGAAAACGCCATCTCCTGGCGCTCGAACCACCTAAAGAAGGCCTCAGTAAAAGTAATCTGAGGTTGACCAGCATGCCTAGACATGTGGTCGACCCACCTCTGCATGCGTGGCTCGGTCGGAGAAGGCAAGTCGAGTATGATGTACTGAGGCTGCATCAGTGGGATTTTCTCCAAGGCGAAGGCAGTCAGAATAGAACCAAATCCAAAGTTCTTCAGCTTCCCGTCCTTTACCTTGGTCAATTGACTTTTCATCTGAACAAGTACTGCATCACACCAGTTGAATACTTTCGGTTGGAGACACTCCAAGGCGTGCTGCATATAAGACCTGTTGGCAACATGTAGAGCTGCACTACCGGCCATCCTACCAATAGTGAACAGAATGGACCTGAGAGCCCGATCAGTAATCTCACGGATAACAATCTTGCCGTCTCTGCTCGGCTGAGAACCTTCCCTGCAATACTGGCGGACATAATCTCTGGTGGAATCAGTCCCCCGGGCCGTACCTGACAAGGAAATGGGGGCACCTCGTCTTGACAGTCCAGTCAAGAAGTACATGTCCTCTATGGTCAAGGGGATGGCCTTTCCCCTAATCTGGAACACTTGGTTAACAGGATCCCAAGCGTCAAGCATGTACTGCAGCAAAGAAATCTGTGCTCTCATGCTAGAGATACGGAAGAACTTCAGCAGGCCACAGTTCCGCAACGCGTTCACCGTGACAGGGTCATGGAGGGCAATCATGTCCTCCTCTTCATGTTCTCGTTCTCGCCACGTAAGGGACATTTTGTTCAAAGTTCCCTGCAAAGCAAGCAAGAGAAAGAGTAAGTTCCTGATTTTGATGAAAAACTGGCGAAAAAATCATCAAAAATGACCTTAAAAACTCAGTTTTTTGAGCCCAGCGCAGGCAGAGAGTCTCCCACCTGCGCTGAGGGTCAGGCTGCCTTAAGGCAGCTTGACCTTCAGCGCAGGTTTCGAAAGGGGAACCTGCGCTGGAACTAGGGCGATTTTGCAAAACCCCTGGGGCTCAGAAATACTGGAAAACAGGCATGAAACAGGAAAATGAAACCATGAAAAGAAAGAGCTAGGGTTTAGCTCCTACCTGGTCCAGACGGCGCCGAAAATCGTCCGCAGAATCTCCCGGAATCAGCTGGTGAAAATCAAGGGGGAAGAGGCACCTCCAGAGCTCCAACAAACCAAATGCAAATGAAATGGTAAATGAGAGGTAAAAACACCTTTTAATGACTTTTTACACAGTTTAAAGTGAAATATTAGGGTTATAATCTCATTTTCATGCAAATATTATTCATTTCTAACAAAGTTTGTTGCAGCAATTGAAAATGCAGTACTATACTTGAAAAGAGAAAAGCTAGTAATGGTAAAAAATCAAAATTTGACCATATAATCGAGCAGTTTTACCGTGGAATTTATGCTCGTTAAAAAATAGAAAAGCGAGATCCGAGCAGTTTTAGCACATAGTTCATGCTCGTTAAAAAATAAACATAAGATCGAGCAGTTTTACCGTGGAATTTATGCTCGTTAAAAAATAGAAAAGCATGAGCAAGAGTTTCCCCCAGAGTTTAAGCTCATTAAAAAATGAACCTATTCCGGTAAATAACCATTGTGATCGTAAATTTATTAGCCATAAAAGCCTTGGTCGTGTTTGCACCCGCCACCTCCATTCCATTTGGCCAATCGTTCACCTCCATATGATTGTTTACCCATTTTGAGGAACAGCTGCGAAGAGTGATTTCATTTAGCCATCCTTGTGACACTGCCGTGATTGGAAAATTCCAACCTGTACCTGGAATCTGCTGCTATCCCTGTTTATCACTCGTTCCTCAAAAGACGAGTCTTCTTTGAGCTCTTTTCATCTGACTCGTAAAATATGAAAAGTTTGCCGAGTTTTGGCCTTCCAGCTCGTTAAAGTGACCGGAAGAGCTATCCCTCCTCTAGATTTTAATCTTTTTGGACCTGAGGGATTATTACACAAAAAGGTCGAGCGCTTGTTTTATTCGGCTCGTTAAAGTTATCGAAAACTCATCCCTTCTGTATTGTTTTATACTTTTTCGGACTTAAGGGATTAGATGACGAAAAAGGAATTTTGGAGTTAACTTTCTGTACCTTTTCAGACTCTCTAAAAATGAAAAGGACCGAGTTTTCCTTGTCGTTAGACTCGTTAAAATGATTAAATAGCGACAAACTTGTCTTTAGACGAGAACGAGTTTCCCTATCGCTAGGCTCGTTAAAACATAGCGATGGGCTTGCCCGAAGGGCAGGTTATAGAACAAGCATATGTTATCCTCCTCAAGCTTGACAAAAATAAAGAGGTACTGGTCAGAAATGACTGGGGAAAAATTGGGAGAACCTCAAAGCTTTAATGGTAGCAAGTCGCTCTTGAACATGACACTTTGTCCTCCGTATCACATCGGGTTGGGTTGTTTCATTCACCGGTCTCATCACCATGGTCCTCGCCAAACCATCCACATTTGGGGTAATGCTACCGATCCATCACATCAGTGTCGTTATATGTTCAAGAGATGTTGTTCAGAAAAAGTCAACCGTGTCCCATCCACTGCCATACATTATCCTTCATCCACCCATGATCGCCACCCTGAATCATATTTCACAGATTGTTTTCACCTCCACTAAAATCATTAGCTCCGTTCCGTGTCACTGATGTGGGATTCATTAAGGCCCTCCTTTGACGGATCGCTTCTTGTCGACTTCAGCTCATTATCCAAGAAGTTGATCTAGGGACAAACCCCCCAGTACTTTGAAGCTTGCATGACTCAATGGCAAGTTTCTCACTTCCGGCGACAGGTATACATCAATGACCTTCGACCAGAAGATTTTGCGTGGTGTTCGACGCCAAGTTCTATATTCGCACCACGTGAATTGTACTGCAGTACCTTGAGGGTCATTATCATTATCAGTGATTCCTCTCGCGCTTGTTAACGGTTTACATTATTGACCGGTAATCAAGCGATGTCTTTCCATGTTCGACTTCAGCGCAATTCTCACATGGATCGACTTGTACTTAGAGTGAAGATCGAACGAGTTTGAAGACCCCGGATCTAGTTTCATCCATCCGGGCTGCGATATATATTCAGGAAAAATAAAGACATTTGATATGTACATCATTGCAGCAGATGATCATCCTACTCAAAGGATGATAATTTCAGCAGAGAATTATCAGTCTATCATCAGACGATCGTCTGTTATATGTACCAAAATGAATTTATAAAGCTGAGCATGGGAATGCCCGCCTCAGCTAGATCATGAAAGCAGAATGAATCATAATGTATTGTATTGTATTTTATTACAGGACACCTCTCAGCGATTGAATGAACTTCGGATCCTCCTGATAAAGCATTTCACCCGATAAACGACCTCATACTTTAGGGGGCAACTGTTATAGACATTTTTGTGCCTTACAGCATGAAGCATGAAATGTCAATAATCTAAGGGATCCAAAGTCCCTAAACATGTTGTTCCTACCCCTAGAGGAACAAGGTCAGCAAACCACAGCACTAAATATCAGTTCTCCACCTGAAAACACTCAAAAACAAGCTAATTCTGGATCATGTCAACTGCTCCACTGAGCATCTACGCTGAATGTCAACTGCTCCACTCTGTACCTGCGCTGAATGTCAAAAGCAATGAAGGCTACCTGCGCTGGGCGAGATTGGCCAAGTGGCACAGTCATTCTGCAAGGTGTCAAATGCCCAGGAAGCTTCCAAAATGACACTTGGATCAGGGAATTCGCCTTGTGATGAGTAAGAGGATCTAGATCTCCAAGTGGAAGCAAGAAACTCCAAGTGGACTCAAGAACTGAAGAATAACTGAAGTGGGAGAGGACACTAGTCAGCTTCATGCCAGCCTCAAGCTGACTCATCCTTTCTCCAAAACTCCTATATATAGAGCTCTCTCATGAGGTCTAAGGAGGCTGGAATCTTGTGAATGTAAGGAAGTGCTGTTGGTTTGAGTATAGAACTATTGGGTGATTGCTTTGAAGGAGGTGAAGAGGAGATTTCTTTCTGCTGGGAGGTGTTGCTGGATTGGGCCTCTTATGGTTGTAACACTCTCAGAACTTTACTTCTTCTATTAATAAAGCATTTGAGGTTCTTCTATATGCATGTGTCTCTATGGCGAATTGATACTTGTATATTTGATTTATTCTAATCCTTGAATCAATTATGAATGTATGCTTCTTGTAGTTTCCCTCTCTTGTTATTTTGCAGGATCTTGGTGTAGCTGGGCCAGTGAAAGAGCAAGGAGCTGGGAGCAAGCAGCAAAGAGGGAAGATTGGATCAATCATTAGCGGAAGATAACGGTTAGTGGATCTCTTTCTCCTCTCTCTTACATCTCATAAAGAAGTAATATCAAATAGCTTTGCATTCGGTTGTTGCTGAGGTACTATCACCCTTAGAGTGGGATAGGGTCATTCCGTATTGGATACTTTTCCCAACAACACTGAGCTTTCATTCGCTTTGCGTGCGTCACGTCGAGTCTCATCTAATTTAGCTAAGTACAATAAACGTTTCTCCTCTTCGGAAGTAGCTGGAAGTAATTCGACAGCCATTTGAAGTGATGGGATTTCGCATTCAATGGGTAACACAGCTTCCAAGCCATAAACTAGCTGGAAAGGAGTGAACCCTGTTGAAGTTTTCACTGAGGTTCGGTATGCCCATAGCGCTGAAAATAACATGTTGTGCCAATTCGACCGATGAATACCAATGGTTCGTCGGATCATGATAACTAGAACTTTGTTGATAGACTCAACCAAACCGTTGGCTTGCGGATAATAAGGAGTAGAGCTATCGTGGCGCAAGCCAAGCTGGCTTGTAAGTTCAGTCATCATGATGTTTCGAAAATGGCTCCCATGGTCAGTAATGATTGCTTGTGGGACACCAAACCTAGTTATAATATGATTGAATACGAAAACTGCAGCTGTTTTGCCGCTTGCGTCGAATGTAGGCATCGCCTCGGCCCATTTAGTAAAATAATCAACCGCGAGGATGATATACGCATGCCCCCCGGCCGAGTGAGGGTTACAAGTAATAAAATCGATACCCCATTTGGCGAATGGACCAACGGCAATTATAGGGTGGAGAGGAGCAGGTGGTGCACGCATCTTGCGATCAAACACTTGACAGTTGTGGCACTTCCGGACTGCAATGATACAATCTTTAAACATAGACGGCCAGAAGTAGCCAGCGCGCAACACCTTCTGAGCTGTGGCATACCCAGACATATGACCGCCACATGCTCCAGAGTGACAATCATTCAAAACCCGCTCAGCCTCTTCGTGAGTTAAACAACGTCGAAAAACTAAGTCTGCCCCCCGGCGATAAAGTGTATCTCCAATAATCTTGTATTGCTGGGATTGAAACCGAATTTTTCGACGTTCCGACTTTGAAGCTTCAGGCCGAAAGGTTTGGGTTTGGAGATAGATGATTATATCCCCGTACCACGGATCTACAGTACTGATAAGAAACAAAGATTCGTCCGCAATGGACTCCTCTGCCACAGTTTCTGTGTCAGCACGCGGGAAATCACACATCAATTCCGCGAAAACTAAGGATTTCTTAGACTTGGACTTCTCAAACTCCAAGTCGAACTCTTGCAGGATAACGATCCATTTAGAGTACTTGCCCCCTAGCAGTTGTTTTGTCAAAATATAAATCATAGGGTTGCAATCCGAAATAACTGTAGTTTTACGGAGAAGAATGTAGTGACGAAAACGCTGGACAGCTTGAACGGCTGCCAGGGCCAATTTCTCCACATGCGAATATTTTAGCTCGGTGGGATTTAAGGTCCTACTAAGATAATATATCACATGTTCCGCTCCGAATTCATCTTCTTGAACTAACACCATTCCAATGGTGGAATGCGAAGCTGCGAGGTATAAGAAGTAGTCTTGGTTGTAGTTGGGAGGATGCAACAACGGTGCATGGGTCAACGCGTGTTTAAGTGCATCAAAAGATTGTTGGGCAATCTCGTCCCAAAAGAATTGAGCGTTCTGTTTCAACAACCGTGTAAAACCTTTAGTGACCTCGGCGTAGTTTGGAATGAATCGGCGTAAAAAGTTCGCTTTCCCTTGCAAACTTTGGAGTTGGCGCAAACTCGAAGGAGGAGGCAATTTGATGATAGCTTCGACCTTCGAGGGATCGACGCGAATGCCGGCTTTTGAAACAACAAATCCCAGCAATCGACCTGTTTCTATACAGAAAACACACTTGTGGGGATTCAACCGAATTCGATAATGCCTACACCTCATAAAGATTGCTCGTAAGTGGACAAGGTGATCAGCTCGATGTAAAGAATGAGCAGGCAAATCATCGAGATACGGTTGCACAATGTGCTTGATGTCATGAAATGCATAAGACATCGCCCGTTGAAAAGTGGCCCCGGCATTCTTAAGCCCAAAAGGTAATTTACAATAAGAAAATGTCCCCCATGGACAAATGAATGCCGTTTTTGGTTGGTCGGCAGGTAGAATATTGATTTGATTATAGCCCGAAAAACCATCCATAAAGGAAAACATTTCACTTCCGGCACAATCATCAATAATTTGATCGATATAAGGCGTAGGATAGTTGTCTTTTGGACAAGCTCGATTTATATCCCTATAATCGATACAGATTCTTATTGTTCCTTGTTTCTTGTTGACCGGAACAATATTCGATACCCAATCCGTTAACGGGATCGGATAAATGAAACCTGCTTTCAACAGCTTTTCGACTTCTGCTTTAATCGCAGCCGCTTTTCGAGGGTGAATCTGACGCAACCGTTGCCGGACGGGTTTAGCATCCGGGTAGGTCTTTATTTCATGAACAACAATGGCAGGATCGATTCCTGGCATTTCCTCGTAAGACCAGGCAAACACATCACAGAATTCTTGGAATAGGGCCTTGTAAGTTTGGATTTCATCTTCTGTACATGCGGCACCTATATGAATGTTCTCCTCAATTCCGGGCTTCACTGAAATATCAATGGGAATAGTACGAGAAATATTCCCTAAATTCAGCTCTGAATCAGAATGTTTCGTTGGATCCTGAGCGTCTTTGACATATTCAGCGGTAAAGATAGATGAAAAATCATTTTCAAAAGCATCATCCTTAGGTAAAAACGAAGATCTGTGATGGAGATCTTCCCATGGTAGATCGTCTACACTTAGGATTTCGCGAAGTTGCTCGTCAGATGACACGACTTCGGGAAACGTTATCCATTCTAAGGTTGAGGTGAAAAGTGATTCTTCACTGACCACATTCATTTGGTCGACCTGGGTTGAACGCGAGTCGGTAAAAGACATGACAGCTTCATAAGCAATTTCATATGGACTCAAAGGCATAGCATCACCGAATGAGTCTATCTCAGATTCAGATGGGACAATCCAAGGATCATCGTAAATAATGTTTTCTGATGTAATCATATGAATTGATGCAAATGAAGGGTCTGCGTTGATTGGAGGGAAAGGAAAAGTTCCCAGTAAACCGGAATCTTTAACTAAACCTACGCCAACGTCCCTATAAGGGATTGTCGTCTTACCGACATGCTGGATACTCTCTGAAGAGGCTGGGTCGGATGAAAAGTATGTCAGCTGATCAATGGTCACGATCTTACTGTTATATGGAAACTTAATTACTCTGAAGACCGATGAAACGACTGCTGTCATAGCATATGACCAACTTCGACCCAAAAGAAGGTTGTAGTCTAGAGGGGCATCAACCACCTCCACATCCAGACTAACGGTTTTACCTTCTACCCCTATAGGTAATTCCTGTAGAATACCAAACGGACGGAACCCACGGCCATCAAAGGCCTTAAGGATGGTGGGGGATTGGTTCAACGAAGGAGAACCAAGCGATCTCCAACATTGAATCGACATAATACACGTAGAAGCTCCCTCATCAATCACAGTCCGATGAATAGGCCTGTTTTTGACTATCACTGGAATCTGGAAAGCCATTTGATGGGGGAGACGCGGTGTACTATTTTCTAGATCGAAGATTATCAGGTTCGGGTCCTGAACATCAACAGCTCCGATAGCCGACAAAAGTAATTTTCGCTGTGCTGGGCATGATTGCAGCACTTCTAAAGCCGACATTGCTGAGGGTGAAACAGCTAAGTCCTCAACAATGTTGTAATTCTGGGCCGCTCTCGCATGTGGATTGAAAGCAGACCTTCGAAGTACACCCTTGGCGGGCGGTTTGATTACAAGATCCGGGTTAGGTTTCTCGATCTGTAGTGGATCGGAACCAGGAGCTGAGGTTGATGGGTTAGAGTGAGAAGATTCTGCTTCCTTACCATCAACAGGAGCCTTACTACCATAATCTTGCGATCGAGTCGCAATCCTCACATGAGACATCATCAAAATGGGTTCTTCACTGGCATTCGAGGAAGAACCTATCATCTTATTCTCCTGCTCCGGAAATGGATTTTTTAACACAGCAGGAGTGGGAGAACCTTTGACTATTTTCACAACCTCGGCCCGATGAGGGCAATCTCTCGTAAAATGATCCTCTTCACAAATAAGACAAGGATATCGAGGTTTGCGCTTTTCGTCATTGGTTTCCGACTTTTTCGTTTTCTCCTTCGGAGCCTTGTCTGCTTTAGCCTTCTTCTTTCCTTTCTTCTTTCCACCGTTTTTTGATTTGGCCGTAGATGACTCTACAGCGTGAATATCGGCGGTAAGTTCAGGAGAAGACTCTCCTGTCGGGGAATCAGGCAAAGTGATTATAGGAGTAGTTGAAGCCTTGGAAGACTTCTTCTTGCTCTTAGTATTCACGATACCAATCATACCATCAGCGGCATGAGATCCCGAAGGAGCAGCAGCGATTTGATTCGATTTTGGAAGATCTGGAATCTTCTCGTGTAACGTACCCGACTGAGTGTAAACTAAGTCAAGGTATTGTGCCTGAGCAATGACTTGCTCCTCAGTAACTACTCCGGCCTTGGCTACATCTTCAGTAATCTTCGGTAATAATGATTTAACAAACCATTCAGCTAAGATTTGGTCCGGGATAAAAACTTTCACTAACCTTCTTCGACGTCTCCACTCATGAATGTGATCAGAAATATACGTGGACGTCGATTGTTTTAGTGAAGTTAATAACTCCGTGCCGTTATCGTATCTGACCGGCAACTGAAAGTGAGTTAAGAACGAAGTAGCTAACTGGCTAAAATTGTAAAAAGAGGCCCGTGGTAACTCAATGTACCACTTGGCCGCGAGACCAATGAGTGTACGCTGGAAAAGACGTAAGCGGATCGAATCATCCGAGATAGAATTTGAAGCACACCAGAGGTGGTAAGTCATCACATGATTGGACGGATCCTCTCCAGACTTACCTTCGAACTTGGGTATATCACTGGGCAACTTATTTGGCATTGGCGGCCAGAACTGAAGATATTGAATTGGATCATTCGTTAGGCGCGTCAAGTCTGGTAAATCCAAAGTTGCGATAAACGGTAACTGCCGGTTAGGATCTCTAAAACTCTGGGTCACAAGACCAGTCCCAGGAGGAGGATATCCAGGATAACTAGGAACAGGAGTCGCATTTGGGATATTATATCCTCCTGGAAAACCAGGATTAACCGGACCGTACTGGGGTTGTTGAGGTTGTTGATAAGTGTACCCAGGATACGGTTGATACTGGTAAACCGGCTGTTGGACAGCTTGCCCAGGTTGGTACTGTCCCTGGTACGGTTGGTGAACAAATTGAGGTTGAGTAGTGACAACCGTACTTGTACCAGGCTGACCTGTAGGCATCTGGACCGTGGTTTGAATCGTAGATCCAGACAACGGTAAAGATGTCTGAGGCGTGGTCGCAGAGACAGTAGAAACCGGAGCCGTCGATACTCCAGAAGTAAGTATGGTAGATGTGGCGGTAGTTGCAGCAGCCGTTTGAGACGGAGTACTAGGTGCAATTGGCGGCTGAGTAACTACCGAAGTTGCAGAAGTTTGAACATTTGACTGGACAGGTTGCGGTTGCTGGGGTGGACCAGAAACTACGGGTTGTCCAGCTTGAGGTACCAACTGCATACTTGGCTGCAACACCTGTTGACCCTGTGATGGATCCCACACTAACATTCCGGGGTATTGACCCGTAACAGGTTGAGGATACTGAGATCCATAACCGGATTGAGGATAGGATTGATAATTGTAAGGTGCGGTTTCCATACTTGGAACATATGACTGACCTTGAGGCGGTTGATAACCTTGACTCGAGTATTGACCTTGAGGTTGATAACCTTGAGGTAAATACGGATACTGGGGTTGACCTTGACCTTGAGGTTGGTACCCTTGAGGTTGGTACCCTTGGGGTTGATACCCTTGGGGTTGCCATCCTTGAGGTTGCCATCCTTGAGGTTGATATTGATACTGAGGTTGACCCTGGGGTACATATTGAGGCTGGGGTTGACCTTGAGGCATGTATTGCACCATAGGTGCATACTGACTTTGAGGTTGCCCCCCAGACACGATTTGTGTACCTTGAGGTTGCCCCCCAGGCGTTAACTGAGGTTGCCCCCCAGGCGGTAATTGGCCACCTTGAGGTTGGGAAACGGGAACTGAACCTGACATCATGTAAATGTCTCCTACACCCAATGGTATATTACCACTGTTTCCAGCTAATAACCCATGATCAACGGGTTGAGGAGATGCCCCCGCAAAGGTACCAGAAAGAGATTGATACCCAGTGGGAACAGAAGGACCGCCGTGTAAGAAAGATTCAGGACTTTGAGTAAACACGGACGACTGACCAGACATATTTACAGGAGTATAAATACCTCCAGGTGGAAAAGGAGTACGAGGTGTAGAAAAACCTACCCTGAGTTGTCTAAATAATTGGTTAACGAAAGGTACCAAGTAGTACTTCTAGGAGGACTGTAAAAGATGGATTCACGCTCCCTTAGATCAATAGTAAGTTGATCTTCAAGGTTAGAGACGCCTATTTCTTCCTCTGGAGCAAGTTCTTCAATAGCAATCAAACCAGTAGGAAGATTTTCGGTGATAACTCTTTCTATTCTCGGTGAATCTGGAACACTAGAAGTCGGAGTAACAGGTTCAGATATTTCAGGTTCTTCGCCTGTATCACTAGCAGACGAAAAGCTACCAACAAGTTCAGAAACTGTAACAGCTTCGGGATTATAACCTGTCTCTAAGCCTTGGTAATCTGAATGGACTACCAAGGAAGATTCTCCTTCTTCAGGTGAACCTACTCTACTGCCACTAGGAGGAGTTACAAGGACCTTTAAACCTTCTAGATTACCCGGGTCGTCTCGAGGAGGTGATCCCCTAAGTCTACGGGATCTTCTCAACAATTCGGCCACAGAAACAACTTCAGGAGACTGGCCCCGAAGTCTACGGGACTGTCTCGGTAATTCCGCCACAGCTAAAACTTTTAACTACTACACACGAAAACAAAGTAAAATTTCAAATCAAACCACCTAAAGTCTCTAAAGAACCAAACAAATTTGAATCACACGCCTAAAGAATCTAGGGCGTCAAACCAAGCACAAACAGTAACCTTCCAGACCGAAAGCGCTAGTTGGTGATGAAGCCCAACATCGCCGGATTCAGTACAGAAGTGGCGGGTGGAACAGTTACCCCGACAACCTGCTTAATGAATAGACCGGCACAAGTTCCTCCACTTTAACCGTCTCGAGTGAAGTGAACCCCCCGGAAAATCCAAGTGAGTCTAGCCGACGTCTGCTCCAGGTACAGTGGGATCTTCCCTCCACCGTCACCTCGGTAGAATCCTAAAGATAATGGTCACTAAGGTTACCAACCGCAACAAATGCACCTGGGGGAACAGTCTACACTCCGACAGCACGCAAGGGCAGAGTATCAAGCTCAATCCCCTTGCCGGTTCCTTGACAATAATTCAAGGTTTACCGACAAGTGACCCCTGGCTCCTCGACAATGGTTAATCCGAGGTTTACCGTTTGTAATACATGCGTGTCTGGCGTCGTTCCCAACGAGGGGGGATTGATCCCCTCACTGGTTCGGACACGAGCTCGTGCTTCTCCTTTAAGAGGAGCTTTCCCAGAGTACAAATGAGACAATTGGATTTATTCTATCACAAGATAAGCTACTTGTTTGGTTTTGTTGTCTTGGAGAGTTAATTACTCACCTACTCCAAGACACTAGCCTGATCTAAATTGGTGTTTCAGAGCCCTAGTAAATAAAAGTTACTACGTTGTTTTTACTTTAAGCGTTAATTTTATGGTTTTTCTTAAAGACAAAAGGTAGCGGAAGTGAAACCAATGGTGTGTAGACTCGACTCAAACCACTACAAAGATGCACCTAAGATGATTTACGTTACTTTCCCTTTTTTTAATGAAATTCCTAACTAAGAGAGTTGAGAGATGCAAATTTTATAGAAAACAACTTTCTTAGTAAAGACAATCAAAGAAACAATTCTCTTTATCTTTCCAAGCATACAAACATGACCACTCCTTACGTGCACGAAAAACTCTTTTTCTTTCAAAACTCTTCAAAGCTACTTGAAACAAAACTTTTCAAAGGAGATGTTTTTGTATTTTCTCTTTTTAATAAAGCATATAAATCTATTTTAACGAAAATCAATCTTAAAAACTATAAAATCTATGAAAACTTGACTCACAAGCAAATCAAAAAGGAAATTACTCTAAGCAAACCTAACGAGGCAAAAGCCTACAAAGATGATTCTAGGTTGTTTTACTTGACCAAAATCAAATCAAGGACCAGCTAATGCAGAATCAAAAGACTAGTCAAAACAAAACTCAAATCTTTTTGTTCTTTTTGTAAAATGGAATTCAAGACTTAATCAACAAGCACTTCGAAATTTGCCCAAGAGACCAATCAAAGGTAAGTTGCTCTCACAGGTAGACTTTATGACAGGTCTGACTTCTAAGAATGCTGACAAAACCAGAGAGATCTAAGGCTTGACAACTTCTACCGCCAAAGTCACTACAAGACCTACTCAAAAATCAAACCCTAGGGCTTAAACTTCTATGAAATCCACTAAAACACTCAATGCTATCGAAACAAGTTCAGGTGAAGATCTTTGACAAGAGACTAATGAATCTGGGCAGTAAAAACTAAGAAAAAGCAAAATCTAAGAGAAAAAATGCAAAAAATGGAATTTTCTCAAATTTTAGCAGGGGACGCAGGCAACCCGTTAAGACAGGTGCGGGCCCGCTCTGTGCACACAGCGACAGTGCGTCCAGGGACGCACTGTGCAATACTCAGAGGGTGCGTCCTACTGGAAAATTCAAGAAAAACTAAAATGAATCTAACCCTAAGCTAACCCGCCCAAAAACAAAGTCACAGAGCCAAAAACCAGAAAAATAAACCAATTTTCTCAGAGCAAAGTTCATACAAAGGAAAAGACTTTCACATCAATGGAGTCCCCAGTGGAGTCGCCAATTTGTCAGGCGGAAAGAGTCGATTGTGCAGACACAACCAACCTCCCTAGGAGCCTAAGACTCTCTAGTGACAAACAAGACAAACAAGAGCAATCCTTCTCTAAACATGCATTTACTATATAAGAAATCAAGTGTTTAGATCCTACCAGTAATCCAACGCTGTTGTAGCAGTCCAGTTCCGCTGATCTGGATGAGCTCCTCCTTCACTTTGAAACCTGCATCCACTAACAATCAAACGATTAAATAGCACTTGATAATCTCATAGAATAAAACATATTTAACACATAGACCAAGGAGTACATGAAACAACTCATAAATAACAAGTTATTGAGAAGAATGGACTCATTTGCATTAATAGGTAACAAAAGGAACAAATACAACCTGAGCCTTGGTGTTGTGCAAGTCCCTCCCAGGGTCCATCAAGAGTTCTCCTTTACTTTGACAAAGCTCACCCACTTCCAAATAGAACAAGCAAAGATGGCAATCTCTCCTCACAAGCTTCTAAATGGGAGTCCTAATTCCAGCAGCATCTACCCATAGAAATGTATAGCTTCCAACCTCTCCTCCTTCTGGCCCAATGCCTGTATTTATAGTGCTCAAGAGGAAGTTAATCAGGTCCACCATCAATGGGATAATCCCCTCTTTGGATGGGATAGCTCCCTTATTGATGGGATAAGTTCCTCTTTGGTAGGGGTGCATGAACCATCTGGAGGCGCTCAATACACGTCAAACAACCTTCTAGAATGCTCTAGAAATGACCACAAGTAACTTTTTAAAGATGAAACTTGCGCATTTTGACCTTTACAAGGGGACACACCTGCCCCTTTACATACAGAGCGTCCAAAGACGCAACTTTTGTGAACATTGGGTGCGTACCCGCAGGTAAGGTTGAGAGAACCTGCGTACCCAGAGATAAATACATTTGTAAAGACTTTCTCTCTTTTTGGAGTTTGACATGGAGAGCAGAGGCATAAGACTTGCCTAAGAGGATAGCATGACTGTTGATAGAGCCATACTAACTGTAAATAGCCATGGTGACATTTTTTAGTGTAACAGGCCCTCAACACATTTTTAGTTGACTATCATTGACATGCATTATTAAAAGGCCCTTCCCGTTTTTAACAGTTTGGTTTCGTTGGTGGGTTACAACACCAATACACACAATCTTATGCCTTTCAACACTAGACATGCACCATTTTACCTATTTCGAGGGCCCACTATGCAATACCCAAAATCGTGCCTTTGGATTGCACTTTGGAGAACATCGTATCTTTCTTTCTATAAGCCTATGCAATTGATATCTCGCATCTCAATGCAAATTATTTGCTTTTTTGTTCCTTTTGGTGGCCTTTTGGTGCATTATAAATGTATCCTTCCCTTTGTAATCATTTGGTGTCACCCTTTATAATTTTGTATGCCTTTTTCAATTCATGTATGTGTTGACCACCTATTGCCTGTTTTAGAGTGTGTGTGGGGTTCACGTGGAAATGATTTATTCTCCATCTTCCCTTCATTGGAGTATTGTTATGTGAAGGAATTATTTAATGTAAGTGTTGCACCATTATTGTGCACCAATGTTGTCTTCACTTAATTTCCTGCAAGAAAATGAAGTAAAAAAATTCATTAAGTCATTCCACATTAATGAGAACATGGAAAATACATAATGATCAAATAATCCACTTAAGGATCACATATTTAATGATCAAAATTAAGGTGTTATGAATTTCATGAGTTGAACTAGACATACATAAATTTGGAAACCAACTCATGATTCAAGCACCCTAATGGGCTTGTTAATTGCAAGTGACATTGATATTTCATGTGATGCCTAACATGCATTCAAGGTTGATCCTCTAGGATAAGGAACGAGTGTAGAGGCAAAGTATGGTCAGTGACAAGGAGTATACCCATAATTTTCATAACATAAGGAGTGTGGAGATTAAGAAACCATGTTATGATAACCACATTGTGAACCCTAATACATTCCAAGAACCAAGATGAGTAATAGAAAACACACGCAATAAGTTTCCATAGGATTTTAAATGAGGCATAAGGATGAGATGGGGAACCAATCATCAGCCTCGAGGCATATGAAAAGCACATAATCCTTACCGTGATTCCATGCAACGTCAATGAGAATGCACCCATCGAGGTATTTTACCTAGGTTAAACTGTGAGGGAAACTTTCTTTTGACAACATTTTGCTTTTTCCCCAACCCTAACATGGTCAATATGATGAAGTCTAAACTAACAAGCATTCCATCTCCACATAGTGCCTCCCTTAATTGTGACACATATTATAGAAGAATGGGTTTCAATGTCTCATGGAACCTTTAGTGCATCATTGAAGCAACAGACCTCCAAAATCCCAATGCAAACACGAGATAGAACAAGGTAAACGAGTGCAATATACATCGCATGGGTGGGCACATCGACAAGGTCTGATAAGAACAAGCCATGGGGAGGTTGGCCAATTCAAAACTCAATCATGAGGGGGGAAACTAAAATTTTGAATATGCCCAAAATTTTGGGTGTTGTTGTAGCAGCTACAACAATTGGCGAACCACTGGTAGAATCCAGTATCTCTGGTTATGTCCCTACAATAGATTGAGTCTGAATGGTAATGCGAGGAAGTATTGAACAACCACTATGGGTACCTCTTGCATTACCTTGACCTTTACCAATTTTCCCTCCCTTTGTGTCTTAGTTAGATCCTAATAGTCATTAAACCCCCACTTAGAAGTTCATACATGCCAGTAGTTAATGATGATGCAAAGTACAAGGAAGAGGGATTATTGTGTTTAGAATTTTAAAATATGGTTTCTGGTGTTGCTTCGCTACCAATAGGCCTGGATAGTACCCTGGTGGAGTCACTTGAAGAAATCACAAATGTTACTTCACTTCCAGCGAGCCTGGTCAGTACCCCGGTGAAGTCGTTACATAACCTCCCTGTGCAGGAAGCCTTTATCAATCCTTTTACCCTTTATTTAATTTTAGTTTCTTTCATGTGCAAATTCACAATTGTTATTAGCGAAAAATTGATCATCTATCCTAATTTACTAGATGGATCGAAGTACACCATGTAAAGCCAATTTTACCATAGTAAAATTGCTTTCACTATGAGAAATTACTTAATAAACCACCTTTGTTAAGTAATTTATAGTTAAACCTATGAAGAATAATCAAATAAATCACTATTTATTTGATTTTATTCTAGGAATAATTAATTAAACCATTATTTTATTATTATTCCTTGTCAAATTTGACCCAATCATGGAAAATAAACAGATAAATCATTATTTATCTTATTTTTCTCTAAGAATAATTAATTAATCACTAAGTAATTATTATTATTTATTAAATTTGACTAAATCCGTAGGAATAATTAAATAAATCCTTATTCGTTTATTATTCCTTAACTAATTCCTTGAGATGATAAACAAATCACTTATTTATTTATTATTTCTAAATAAAAGTTTAAATACTTTTCCCTCCTAACCAAATATAATAAATTATTCTAGGTGGTTATTCCAAGAATGGGATCAATAATATTTTATTATTGCACATTATTCGAGGATAACTCAATATTTTGTTATAATTAGAAGGGCTTTCCATTCATTATTCACTTTTGATTATTTTCATTGTTGCACTCACTATTGTAACTCTGATTATTTTCATTGTCGCACACCATATTTTTTCTAGGTTTATGCATTATAGAGGAGAGAAACTCTACAGAAGCTGAAGACCTTTGAGGATAACCAACCCATCCCATAGAGGGGCACTGGTCACAGGAACTAGCTGCAGCAAAGGCAACACGTTTTTTTGAAATTTGTAGATGAGAAGTCTCGGAATAGAAATCGTTGTTTTCAGCCCAAAAGGTATGATCTGGGCTTTAGAAAGCAGCTTTTAGCCCAAAAATTGCGATTTCATCAAAAGACAGGTCAGAACTTGCGATTTTTGGGTTTTAGGGTTTTTCTCATATCTTTTTTTGGGTTTTAATGAGATTTGTCTATTGGGGGTTTGACCTCTTTCTCATCCTGCTTAGGCCTTGATCCATTCTATTTTACTCGTCAAAGTTGAATTTAGCCTCCCCTAGGGCTTCTAGTACACCTCCACCTTTCTAGGATTAGTTTAGTTGAGTGCGAAGTTTGAGTTTCTACAACACTTTCAGCTAGATTTTCCATATCTATAACCTTTTGTTTCATATATGATAAGATAGGTTGCTACCATCCATAGTTTCACATTTAAACTTGTTTCGTCATCCCCTTAGGGTCCCATCGGTTTCCCTACATGTTTCACCCATCTCCCTATCTTTTTGCAACGATCTTCCCCTCCGATATTTTCTATTTGTACACCATTTTCTAGTAGCTTAGAGTCACCATATCCTAGTCAAATTGACATTTATATCTCTTGACCATTTCAGTGTATTTGCCATCGGTTTAGCTACTAAGAAGTACAGCATTTACAAACCCAGTTTGGGTGAGTTTTAGTTAATTGTTTTGCTGTTCATTTTCTGTTATTTATTTCAGTTTATTTGTAGCAATATTTTTTACTTTTTACAAACATGATCTGGTCTTAATCAATTAATACCCTTGCACACACAAGCACACCTTAAGAGAAGGGCGTTTGGTTTACACCGCAAGCCAAGACTTAACATAATAAATTTATCTCACCACATCAGAGACAAAAGATATATTGTTGATCTCCCTTCACCATTTCTGTGTTCCGTGTGTCCTTCCATCATTGCACCACCAAGGCATGTGTCGTGGAGACTATTAGGCCTTCACCCCCAGTTTCTGCTTGGGCGTATTACCCCTCCCCGTCGGGTTCAAGTTCATAGCCCTTCGAGTCCCCATATCGACTCTTCTCTTGGTCCTTCTGATTCCTCATCTGATTTCAAGCCTCCTTCACTGCATATCGTCACCATGTCTAGACCCACAACTGGTGCAGGAACCCAAACTAGTGGTGGCTCCAGTGCTATACCGGTGATCAAATTAGGTGGAACAGTCTCAGGAACCGTTCTGGAAGCCCCCATGCTCCCCTTTATGGTTGGGTTAAGTCTAACAGATATTAACCACTTGATAAAGGACCCCATACACCATGATGCTAGTTGGCCCTCTATGCCGACTAAGCCCTCAGACATCCAAAAGTTTGAGGTTATTGCTGGAGAGTATCTTACCAACCATGTTCGATCCTTCCACATGTGGTGTTCATCCACCTCTACAACCGATGACTCCATTCGTCTTCGGCACTTCCAATGAACGCTCACTGGAGACAATGCAAAATGGTATGTAGACCAGCCCTCTGCCTCTCATTCTATTTTCGCAACACCTTCTAAAGCGTTCTTATCATATTTCCAGTTACCTCTCCCGTACGACACTAGTGCAGAGCTATTGACCACATTCCGTCAGTCCTCCGCCACTCGCCTTTCTGACCATGTTCAAGAGTGGCATCGAGGGAGGAGTACATGTCATGCCTTGCCTTTCGAAGACCTTACCTATCTAGATTGGTTTCTCAAGAGCCTTTTATCCCCCATCAAGAAAGATGTTGTGTCCCATTTTCCTCAGACCAAGGAAGAAGCTCTCCAGACCACTTTAGGATACGATCTTATTTATGCACAATATGGTTATGTTTATACTGTCATTCCAGACCTCCCTCATCCTGAAAGTGCTACTTCACTAGGGGCATCTCAAAACGCTGACGGTATCGGTGGATCCCTTTCACACTCTCTGCCATATACTCAGCAGAGTTATGGCTACTCGCACAGGGGCACCAGTTCCTCCAACACTTATGCCCCTCCTGCTAGCAACATGTTTCCTAGACCCCAACCCATCTACCAAACTGTTTCTCCTCCTTACATATAGCCAAGCACTCCAGCCCCTCAAGCATTAGTGCTGCAACCTCCCATGCATCCTCAGCCCTAGCAGCCACCGCCCCCTCAGGGCTAGGTGTTTGCGCAACAGAGTGCTACCAATCCCCCAAATTTGAAGAAAAAGAATAAGGAGAAGGGTAACAAGGGTAACTAGGGTAACCAAGGTAACCAACCTAGTGAACCCCAGGGGAACCAGCCTAACACCAACAACCAGAAACAGGGCAACCAACCCAAGAAGAACGAGATGTTGTGGTGTACATGGCCACTATACACATGCATGTCCTCTTTTACCCTAGATGAGCCAAATGTGGGAAGCTCAAGAAACTTCTCGAGGTTAAAAATCACCTTAGAATGTTGTGCCACCTCAACCAGCTGTACTCACAAATCCTTTTTCTCGGCAAGGATTTGTTGTTGCTCAACCTCAGCTAGGTCAAGCAACCCATCTCCCCCAACCTTCTGGCACTGTTGACTACCAGATCCTCATGATGGATTTTGACGAGGTCAATACCTTTGATCAATAGCCAGCTCCTCAACACTCTGCTGTTACCATCTCAGTCGAGTCATCCAGATCCAACCACCCATGACCTCCTCCATTTGTGGGTGCCTCTCTTGTGTTACCACCACGAACCGTTCCTCCAGGTCCTAACCATAAAGGATCTATTCCTGCCGGCACATTACTGTGTAGGCTAGATACCTTTGTTATTCCCCCCTCCAAAAGTATTTTATGTCCCTGTCATGGCTTCGTTGGTCCTTCCTAATGTGACTTTGTGGATCCCAGTATCTTACATTGATGCCCTAGCAAGCACTCCACCTGGTCAGCTATGACCATATCACGCTTTGACCCTAGTTCAATCGGTACTTACAGCCCCTGTCACTGCTTTAGTTCCATCACAACCTCAATGGGAACCACCTCCTGTTGCGAAAGAATTCAGACAGGGGGGTAAAGCTAAGAGGAAAGAACCTAAGAATAAGGCTCCGCAAGCTTCTCGAGCCCCAAAGCCCCAAAGCTGTCACATCCATGTGCTTTGTGTGAATTTGTTGGGCATGCCACCAATAATTGTCCTAAACTTCCTCAACTTAAACCTTTGGTTCATGAAGTGTTTCTTGAGTCAAATATCCTGGAAGTCAATGTTAACTTATTGGTCCCACCTAAGAAACTCAAAATGCTTAGCACAAACCACCATTGTGCCCTGTGTGATCTTCATAGTCACTATTCCCATTGTTACCCTCGTCTTGATGAATTTTGTGATTATCTTGGGGCGATTCGTGAATACGAGGCCACTCGTAATGGACCCTCTACTCCTCTACCCATTGATTCTGGTACCACTAGTCAACCAGAATAGGGAGACTCTGGCCCCACTATTGTGATCCCTCCCCCGGATGTTGATATGTCAGACACCATGGTCCATATCCTTCACTTGTCATCATCCTTGAATTCCTCACAGACAAACCTTTCTGAGGTTTATACGCGTGTTTCTATTGAACCTCCTTCAATAGAATCCCATGTCTCAACATCATTATATCCTCCATTTACTAGTCTGTTGTCTACCATTCCAGATGATTCGTATGTGAACCTTATTTCTTAGGTTGACACACCAGGTAATGTCGCTGCATCATGTAGTCAACCTTCCTCCCATGCACTCATCTCCCAGCCTGATGAGAACACCATGGAAGCTATGTCTACCCCTGATTACCCCTACCCTTAGGTAAGGGGGAATTTCTTTAGAGGATTTTTGAAGGCCATTTCCTTCTTAATTCTCCCAATGCACTCAAGAAATTTTGATCATAGCACATCCCTTTGATTTGCATGTCTTTATTTCTACCATGAAGTTAGGTAGATTGCACCATGTTATCAGTTGTCATTTGCACCTTTCAGATGGATCCATCATCCACACAGTATATCGGTCATGCTGACGGTGCAAGTCGCTTCTCTTGAAATCTAGCCTTAGCAACCTCAGCCATTTTCACCCCCTTTCATATGTTAGTCCTTTCAAACAGTGTGTGCATTGGATCTGCCACCAATAATCAAACTAAATATGATGCCGTGATAGGTTTGTTAGTCAATTTCCTCGCTCATCGCATCCTTCATCTTCATGTTCATTTAGATTCTTTGCTACTTGTCATGCAATTGAATGGTGTGTATCATGTGCATAAGAAAGTCCTATTTAGAAAATATCTATGAGTTAATTTGTTGGTATGTGAATTTGAAAATATTAATTTCAGTCATGTTCCTAGAGCCCAAAATAACTATGTAGATGCCATTGCAAACAACATTCTAGATTGGCATTTATCACATGTATACCATAAAAGACAACCATAAACAAAACAAATTTTGAACCATCATCATCATATAAAATTCATAATCATATTATGTATCATACAAGTGTTTGGAGCCCTTAACTCTAAATACATCTAGTATGCCCATAGCATACTAGGGGGCACATAGGCCCCTACATCTCCTTTGGAGGACCTCGTGCCACGTTGGGCTGAGATGCTTGAATCCCTTCTTTGAGCACTCGGAACACAATGGTGCTCCACAAACTCCTCTTCCTAGGGGGCATCATTCCCACCTCTGCATACTAGATTAGCATCCTGTGCTTGGGGGCATGATGGTTCTCCCCTGGCTATCTTCTCAATTAAGTCTCAGCCTAGATCCCACTAGATCTAGGTATGGTCACTTATCCTTCCATTCCTTGGATAGTTTGTCCTACTGGCCTACCCGACGAGCCATATGCACATTGCATATCATAGATGTTTCATACCATCTCTTCAAATATTCTACTCTATGTCTGCATAGTCCCCATGTTTGACTTCATGGGCGAGGATGATTCGATGCCTCCTCTAATAGTTCATTCTCGTTTTCATCTTCCCTTAATTCTTCACTAGGAACCATCCTTCCAAGAAGCATTAAGGCCATCTTTAGACAAGTAAGGACACTTACCTGAAAGTCGCAGATCCTGATTCAGATAGTTAGTTTTTCTACTACGTTCTCCACAAGATTTAGGGCCTTTTCCTCCTCTCCAAATTCACCACATCTCACTTAGCAAATGAATCCCAATTGGAAGGAAAACGTCATTTCATAGAAAAATCCCTAATTTTTCTATCGCTCATTGTGACTAGACTGCAGCTCAGTTTGACAAACTGTCAGCATCATCGGAAAGCTCTCACCGAACTCTAAAATGGGTCTTCCTCAATTTTTGATGATTCGACATTTCACCTAGAAACCATTTTTCCAAGAAGGTCAATTCGTCGTCTCTCAAATCAAATTTTATCATAGACACTTTTACTTTGAGGTACGCCTCATCTTACTACTTATCGTACCATATGTCGATTTGCGTCATGAGTCACCATCATTTACTCATGTTTTGATGATCCCAACTGGGCCTCCTCTATGCGGTAGCATCATTGAGTCACCCTTGTTCAAAGCATCTATGATGAGTCACCCTTTCATTCTTGGAGTCTATTTCATGTACCATAATCCCATGTCATAGTACTCCATCCATATTTGCATACCATCCATCCTGTGTTGCTCATTTTGGCCTTCAATCATACTGTCCCCATCCCCTCCGGAGTTGAGTCAATTGCTGTGAGGTCAACCATGAACTTTATGCTATGACAAGGGCAGTCATTTGTTTGTCCCTTAGTCCCATTTCCCCATTATCCTAGGTGTTAATCCATCAGTCACATTACTATTTTCCCTTGTGCTTTAGTTGAGGATCCTCATTTCCTCATCTATCGCAGGCCCTATTCTCTTGACATCAACTCATTTATTCCAGTAGAACGACCTAGAAGGGTTGTTTATCTCGGTTCCAAATTCCATTCTTGTTTGGTTCCTTTGATCAAGTAGAAGGTCTCATTATCGCCCTTTGACTTGGTCATTTCATGTTCATGATCCATACACTTGATGGTCCAGTGATGCAGCATATTGTACTAGTGATTCCCGGTTGTGTGTGAGATGTTTCAGACCTCATGAGGGGGTGGCCCTTCAGATAGCCCCCCACATCCCCGGATGCATATCTACTATGCTACAGCCTCAGATGCAGTTCCGCAGAGTTGATGGGTTTGGTTCCTACCGATCGTAGTGTTCATAGCATGGATGTTTCCTCCAGATGATCCATTCAGTTTTACAGAGCCTTTCCTTGTTCAACAGGGCTTCTTTGGTTGTTCTACTCTCCCTCCCACCCATTTTTTTGAGGGAATGATCTGAAAGTCACTCGTGTATGACCTTAGTTAAAGAATTATTAATAAATGAAGGTATTATAGACTCATGTGCTAGTGTGTCTATGTTATTTTACGAAATGGATCGATTAGATTGCAAAATACACAGACACTGGAAAATGGAAAACAGTAAGGAAAACATAGTAAGCAAATGCAAGAACACAACAATTAATAAGGAGTTCACCCTATTCTCCAGGGCTACATCTTTGGTCCAGCTCTCAGTGGTGGCCTTCTTTTATTGTGTCTTTAAAGCAGAGAATTACAAATAAGGAGCTCAATTTGAGTCTCCTGAAACAGAGAATGTTTGGTAGGGTGGTTCTTGGATTCCCCAAGCCACTAGAGTACACAAACTCTTTTCCTTTTCAAATCTTGACCTCTCTTGTCTTTAATGGGAGGAGCCCAATGTGGTGCTCAATTCTTGATAGATCCACTCAGTGATTACTTGTCTGCTTGATGCTGTCTTAAGCTGCAGGTCAACTCGGCTCTCTATTTTTCTGCTTCTTGCTTCACTGTTTTTTTTCTCCTCTCTCTGTCGTCGTTCTCTATGTTGTGTCTGTTCATGGCTTAAAGCCAATTTGTCTCATGACTACTCACTTCCTCTTCCATCCCTTCAGTTTGCCTGCTGTTGTTTTCTTGGAGTTCCCTGCCTCTACGTCTTCGCAAATGTCTCATAAGGAGTGGCCACTTGTCCTCTCATGAACTGCACCAGCTCATCCTCAATGGTTCGGTCACTTCGGTTACACTGTGGAATGACTCATCCACCAACTCCACAGTCAAATCGGACGTCAAATTCTTATGTGTCACGGCTTAATCCCCTGTCAAATCCGATTTCTCCATCAGGCGTGATCTCCACTGTTAGATTTGGAGCCCCTAGATCCTATGACATTCTCTCATTTCGCGCGATTGACTTGCTCGACCATTAGCACACGATGAGTGGTGGTTTTCTCTCTCATCCACCGGACACGTGTTGGGCACTAAATGGAATCGCTCGTTTTTCTCCAAATCCACTTACCACCCAAGGATGCCTCTAATATATACCACCAGTTTTGGAGCGCAGGTCCCACCTTCCGCCTTAGCGCTTTCCCCACGGTTTCCCAACTTCCATTTGATCGAGTGCTTCACGGCTTTTCCTTTTTGAGGGGTTTTTCCCAGCGATGCACGCTAAGTGCTAATCGCGCATCAAAAATGCCCTCTGTTTCCCGATCCTGGCTTCCCAAGGGCCATTTTTGTCTCCTGCGTAGTCTCCATGGGCCTCGGTCAGTGCGCTTTGATCGAGGTCCTCGTCATTCCTTGCTGGCTGGAAATTGGCATTGTCCAGAGGTTTTCATGATTTCTCTTTATCCATAAATTCGAAGTCTGTCCTGTTTGATACAGTCATGGCACCTTGTTAATATTCATGGATCCAATTGGGATCATGGCCTTCCCACTGAAAAATCTTTTGGACCACCAAAAGTTGGTTTTCAAGAATCGACTACGTGAGGGTACAATTGTGTCACTTGTCCAATCTCTATCCACTTTGCACTGCTCGGCTTTGAACCCTTGAGCCCAACTCTGAGGTACTCAACATCCCCCCTGTGCGTTGTCCTCACCTTCCTGTCCAACACTGGGTCTTATTGCAATTCATTAAGATATTCAAGTAATAGGTCATCAATAGAAGGAAATTGACTTTGCTCTTTGGGATCCTCAATTAATGAAGGTTCAAACAATCTCAAGCAATCTGCATTTACAACTGAGTATATGTGCATGTAAATTGGCAGATCAAGGTGAAAAGTATTCTCACCAATCTTCTCAAGTATCTTGAAAGGTCCATACCTGATAGGCTTTAGCTTTTTACCTTCACCTTGCATCCTGTCTTTGTTGATGTATAGCCAGACTTGGTCACCAACTTGGAAACTATGCTCCATCAGATGCTTGTCATGCCTTACCTTATATTTGGCTTGGCTCTTTTCTAGTTGTTCCTATACTGCCTGGTGGATCTCTTGGATCTATTCAATGAACCTAGTTGCCCTGTCCACATCACTGTGTCCCTCAATTGTGGTGTCTTTACCAAAGACAAAATCCAAAGGAGACCTTGGGGTGAAATCAAAACAGGTCTCAAAAGGAGATCTTTATGTAGAAGAGTGTTTTTCTCTATTCTAATCATGCTGCACATAATGCAAATGTTCATCCCAAAGCTTAGGATGTTTGATGCAATATCCCCTGAGCAACTGGATCACTGTCTTGTTAACTACTTCTGTCTAGCCTTCAGTCTGTGGATGAAAAGCTGTGCTTTTCTTCAGTTTGGTGTCCATCAGTTCCCATAGACTTTACCAAAACTTCCCCACAAATCGGGTGTCTTGATCAGATACAATGGAAGTGGGTAATCCAAAATGAACCCATACATGTTCGAAGAACAATTTTGCAGTTTGTTCAGATGTAATATGTTTATTACGAGGTATCAAAATACACATTTTGCTGAACCTATCCACAACAACATACAGATAATCATGACCTTTCCTAGATTTAGGTAGTCCTCCAACAAAATCCATGGAAACACTTTCCCAAGGGTGAGAAGGAACTGGTAATGGAGTGTAAAAGCCTAGTTTTCTATTGTTGGGCTTGCTTTTAGCACACATAGTACACCCTCTTACATATCTAGAAACTGTCTCATTCATTTTGGGCCAATAACAAAATCTTTGTAGCTGTGCAACTATTTTAGTTACCCCAAAGTGACTAGATATTAGAGAAGTGTGTGCTTCTCGAATTATCTTTACTCTCTCAGTTTGTGGAATGCATAACTTCCCACAATGGTATAAGAGTTGGTCCTGTTAGCGCTTGGAATTCACCTAGGCTGAGATAGACAAACTCTCAAGGCTACATCAAACCATTTCACCTCGTAGCTAGCCCTACGAGGTATGAGAAGGCTCTCTCGGGTCAGATTTGATAGATCTTATAATATAATTAGGCTGACCAATTAGGATCAAAGATATTAGGCTAGTAAATTGATAAAGGGGGGTTGATTTAAAGATTTTTGGTTTTTTGGTGGCAATTGGAGGGAGTGCAATTTAGGGTGCGGGGATTGAGCACAGTTTTTGCAGGGGGATCTTTGGGGCAAGGTAGGAACTTGTGCTGATGCCTTTGGCTTGGATGAGTGATCAGGGAAGAAAGAGAGGAGGTTAAAGAGGGCAAACAAGGACTTTGAATCCTCTTTAAACAGTGGAAAACATAGATATTGAACAGAATTAAAAGCTGAGCATGGCATGCATGAATTCAAACTTTATCACTTCATCTTGTTCAATTAGCAGCAAAGAAAGAGAGATGTAACACATAAACAAACTTACAGTAACAATTAGAAGACACACCATCAACACAATGATCCACAAGAATCCACAATGAAGTCTGCAAAACCCTGGCCTTCCTTTCCTTAAATTGCAGAAGTAGATGTACAATACACAATAATGCTTTCTCCCACAAGAGTCCAACCATGAAAATGAGAAGGAGAGAGCATAATATAGACCATCTAGACCATCTAACTCCTTTCCCCACCTTTAGGGGTCGAGCTCAGCTTCCTAGGAGCAGTTTGAACTAATTCTAAACTAAGAACTAGAAAATAGGCAGCCAAACAACTTGCCTCTATTACTTAGCTAACTCATCCATGCATTAATTTTTCACTTTTTACATCATGGAAGCTTCTAGAAGGGTAAAGAGAGATAAAATCTATCAAAGTGCCATGAAAATATTACATTTATCCATCATCTACAAGTAAAAATGGTCAACCATAGTCAAAACAGTGTTTTTTGACAAAAAAGGTCAATTCTGGTAAAGCTGGCTCGAATGGTCGCGCCCCCTGTTCAAATGGTCGCGCCCCTTTGCAGCTACTTTTGAGTGGGTTCCACTGATCCAAATCAGGTACAAGATGGCTCATTGGAAAGCTTGGTCTGTCTACTTTCCATCCCAAGTGGAATTTCTGAATTTGGAGTTGTTTTGCCCCCTCAAAAACCATTTCTCCCAAGGTCACTTTCTGCAACTCAAAAAGTGGGCAGAAAGTCATTTTTTTGATGTATTTTGAGCTTTTGGAGGCTCAAATCTCAAAATCAGGCTTCTCCCAAGTATTGGTAATTTTTCCTTTTGCATGCCCTTTCCAAAAATGCCAAGTTTTCAAAATTCCGAGCAGTCCTCCAAAATGGTCTCACCCGGGGTGAGACCATTCCACGGGAAAAACCTGTAAATTGCACAAAAAATTCACAAATGACAAAATTTTCTCCAAATTTCTTGAAATTTGGGCTGGGAGTCCCCAATAAAGTACCATGCTCAGTCAAAGAGGCTTTGACCAAAATTTGGAGTGGATCGGGCGTTTTCCTTCGTTTTTGTGCTTTGGCCAACCGTCCTTGGAGCACCTTCGTTCTCGCCGGTATTTTTGACATTTCTCTCAAACCATGACACCTGTGTAAAAAGTGAAGGAGTTTTTTCTTCTTTGGCATGTTATGGACAAAAACCTCTCTCAGTTTTCCAAAATTCATCTTTGATTGCTCTGGAACATCATTTGAGTGCGACTTGTCCCGATGTGTGAAGCAAGGAATTTTGTCGAAATGGAGCGAGATGAAGGGGATAGGGGGCTTCTAAATTCTTGGGGAAATTTGTGGGAGTGGGGAGGGATGTTAGGAAGAAGGGGAAAGTGGAATCTCAGAGATTGAGTGAGGGGAAGGGGTCGAAAAGGGCAAAACACAGGCCAAACCTAGAAAATTGCCAGATTGTAGCTAGAAACTAGGGTTTGTGCGAAAATGAGGAATTTGGCGGATCTAAGGGATGGGAAGTGTTTGATAAGGTACTTTAAGGATAGGGGAAGGTGTATGAACATCATGAAACAAGTTTTTCCGGTGATTTGACCATCCAAGAGAAATTGGCTTCAAAACCCTAGGAGAGGGAAATGAGCTTGCCTAGGCACAACTGAAGCATGAACATGGTGTAAAATGACCCATTAGACACTGATATGATAATGACAACCATATGAATGATGATAGACTCAGCTGAATAGTGACATGGACTGACATTTAGGCAAACCCTAGACCTAATGCCTAGTGACCAAATTTTGCTTGAAAACTCTTTGAAATGACAAAATTTGACCTTGATATTTCAAAATCACTATGTAAGAGCACATTTGATCACTGGAGGAAGGCTGTAAAGACTGACACTAACATTGGCTCCAATGGGGATGGTAGCTCCTTGGAGGTGCCAAGAACCTCAGACCTCTTGGGAGAGCAGACCAGTGCTTTCAACCATTGGGCGATGGAGTCATTATTTCGGCAAACGACACAAGACTTTGACTCATTTATTGAATGATAAATTGACTGAAACTTAACTGAAACTTGACTCAAACCGACTCAATGGAAAACTGAAATAACTTGAAAAAACTCACTCAACAGACCAAACACAAATGACTCATGACCGACTTAACTAAAACAAGAACTTACAAAGCTTTTTGAAGGGCAGCAGTCCATCAAGATTTGAAATCATGATGACAACCACCTGTGTTTCTTACAAGACAATATACATCAAACTATATCAAAATGCCAATGCAACCAATCAAGCAGATGCCTTCTTGACTGATTCTCCCAATCAGATCTCATGATCAACAATACAAACCTATCCCTGGGCATCCAAAACCATAGCTGACCATGATCTCCTTTATCACTGAACAATGCAATAAACACTATCACTGCTGGCTACAACAAACTTGCTAGAGGATCGTGAAAAACATGAAGATTTGCCACTGTCACTTCCTGCTGAAAGAACAAGGTATCCTTTGTTTCAAACTCTGATCTGCCTTCATCATGTGCTTCGGTAAAAGTATGCTCATGGGCTTCAAAAAATTCTGAACAAGTAGATGAGCAGATCTCTTCTTGGAAAAACATTTCGGCACATGAAACATATGAAGAATCTGAAAGGTAATCCTGTATGCTATGATCTTCTGTAGTCTGACAATATGGTAGGTGATCTTCAAATGATATGACAGTCGGATTATCATCTTTGTGAAGGAAAACATTATCTATTTGCTGATCTACAAGACAGTCATCTTTTTCAACAGAGGAAGAAGCTTCCCCAACACTTTCCTGACTATGTGTGCATTGCAAATCTGCTGTAGCTTGACCTTTCAAAAGCTGATCTATCTCCTCTTCAGACAAAGGAGACAATGCCTTTTGTTTTCTTCTGCTTAAACAATAATTATCTTCATATGACAAGGCATTCAAACTATCATTTATTACTGAGCTATTGAAAGGAGATTCATCACTTACTTGCACAAAGGTCTCACCTTGCTTTTCATGAACATCTGAATCCAAAACTCTGTCTATGATCTCAACAGCAGAGCTCTCTTTGATGGGTTGCATGCTGCTGTCTTCTTCTGTGGGAAAATCTGAAACAACATTTGCTCTTTCCTCATTTTCAACCATATTGAAATCTTCAGCCTGCTGATCTTGACAAGTATGCTCTAAGATTTCGGTGTGTTGCTGAAATGGATTCTCATACAGAGCTTCCATGATCTCTTCATCCATGAAATTATCATCTTCATAAAACTTCTCAAGGCTTTCAATAAAACTATAGGCATGCTTGCAACAGTCTTGAACTAAATTTAATGATGGATATGAGCCCTTATATCTTTCAATGAACATAGCATGAAAATCCTTTAAACAGTAAATACAAGCAGGCGGCAAACTTTCATACCATGATTGGGCTTTACCTTCCAGAGTGGCCAAGAATATCTTCATCAAGCAATCCTCAGGAAAATCGATCTTGAATTTGCAAATATGCATATGAAATCTAACTAGATGTAGAGCAGCATCCTTCTTACCATCATCATTAAATATAGGCAGATTCCTTGACCAATCTACCTTCGGAATTTTATTTGGAAAACCGGGGATGTGATCTCGGCTCAAGGGAGCATATCTTCTTGCGATCCGATCCATCTTGAAAATTTCAAAGCTACTGATCTCTCTGCAGTGAAGTCACCATGAAGCATAGGTTGTTGGATTCTTCAGTGAAAGGAGTCGCCAAGTGAATGATTTCAGCCTTTCAAGTGTCTGATCGTTGTTCACCATCAACAATCAGATCTGAACTTGATACATGTACTGGGGTAAAATGCAATCGAAGTGGTCGTATTCACAAGCTCACGGAGATTGACTGAAGCAGCGTTTATCTACTAACGTTGATGTAAAACAAGAGCGTTTTCGAAGGCTTCTGGCGTAACTTCAGGCTCCGTCTAAGACTTATGAAACAAACACATCAACCCACAAACAAGTTTTTTCTTCTCCAGTATGGTCGCCAATATGTTAGCGCTTGGAATTCACCTAGGCTGAGATAGACAAACTCTCAAGGCTACATCAAACCATTTCACCTCGTAGCTAGCCCTACGAGGTATGAGAAGGCTCTCTCGGGTCAGATTTGATAGATCTTATAATATAATTAGGCTGACCAATTAGGATCAAAGATATTAGGCTAGTAAATTGATAAAGGGGGGTTGATTTAAAGATTTTTGGTTTTTTGGTGGCAATTGGAGGGAGTGCAATTCAGGGTGCGGGGATTGAGCACAGTTTTTGCAGGGGGATCTTTGGGGCAAGGTAGGAACTTGTGCTGATGCCTTTGGCTTGGATGAGTGATCAGGGAAGAAAGAGAGGAGGTTAAAGAGGGCAAACAAGGACTTTGAATCCTCTTTAAACAATGGAAAACATAGATATTGAACAGAATTAAAAGCTGAGCATGGCATGCATGAATTCAAACTTTATCACTTCATCTTGTTCAATTAGCAGCAAAGAAAGAGAGATGTAACACATAAACAAACTTACAGTAACAATTAGAAGACACACCATCAACACAATGATCCACAAGAATCCACAATGAAGTCTGCAAAACCCTGGCCTTCCTTTCCTTAAATTGCAGAAGTAGATGTACAATACACAATAATGCTTTCTCCCACAAGAGTCCAACCATGAAAATGAGAAGGAGAGAGCATAATATAGACCATCTAGACCATCTAACTCCTTTCCCCACCTCTAGGGGTCGAGCTCAGCTTCCTAGGAGCAGTTTGAACTAATTCTAAACTAAGAACTAGAAAATAGGCAGCCAAACAACTTGCCTCTATTACTTAGCTAACTCATCCATGCATTAATTTTTCACTTTTTACATCATGGAAGCTTCTAGAAGGGTAAAGAGAGATAAAATCTATCAAAGTGCCATGAAAATATTACATTTATCCATCATCTACAAGTAAAAATGGTCAACCATAGTCAAAACAGTGTTTTTTGACAAAAAAGGTCAATTCTGGTAAAGCTGGCTCGAATGGTCGCGCCCCCTGTTCAAATGGTCGCGCCTCTTTGCAGCTACTTTTGAGTGGGTTCCACTGATCCAAATCAGGTGCAAGATGGCTCATTGGAAAGCTTGGTCTGTCTACTTTCCATCCCAAGTGGAATTTCTGAATTTGGAGTTGTTTTGCCCCCTCAAAAACCATTTCTCCCAAGGTCACTTTCTGCAACTCAAAAAGTGGGCAGAAAGTCATTTTTTTGATGTATTTTGAGCTTTTGGAGGCTCAAATCTCAAAATCAGGCTTCTCCCAAGTATTGGTAATTTTTCCTTTTGCATGCCCTTTCCAAAAATGCCAAGTTTTCAAAATTCCGAGCAGTCCTCCAAAATGGTCTCACCCGGGGTGAGACCATTCCACGGGAAAAACCTGTAAATTGCACAAAAAATTCACAAATGACAAAATTTTCTCCAAATTTCTTGAAATTTGGGCTGGGAGTCCCCAATAAAGTACCATGCTCAGTCAAAGAGGCTTTGACCAAAATTTGGAGTGGATCGGGCGTTTTCCTTCGTTTTTGTGCTTTGGCCAACCGTCCTTGGAGCACCTTCGTTCTCGCCGGTATTTTTGACATTTCTCTCAAACCATGACACCTGTGTAAAAAGTGAAGGAGGTTTTTCTTCTTTGGCATGTTATGGACAAAAACCTCTCTCAGTTTTCCAAAATTCATCTTTGATTGCTCTGGAACATCATTTGAGTGCGACTTGTCCCGATGTGTGAAGCAAGGAATTTTGTCGAAATGGAGCGAGATGAAGGGGATAGGGGGCTTCTAAATTCTTGGGGAAATTTGTGGGAGTGGGGAGGGATGTTAGGAAGCAGGGGAAAGTGGAATCTCAGAGATTGAGTGAGGGGAAGGGGTCGAAAAGGGAAAAACACAAGCCAAACCTAGAAAATTGCCAGATTGTAGCTAGAAACTAGGGTTTGTGCGAAAATGAGGAATTTGGCGGATCTAAGGGATGGGAAGTGTTTAATAAGGTACTTTAAGGATAGGGGAAGGTGTATGAACATCAGGAAACAAGTTTTTCTGGTGATTTGACCATCCAAGAGAAATTGGCTTCAAAACCCTAGGAGAGGGAAATGAGCTTGCCTAGGCACAACTGAAGCATGAACATGGTGTAAAATGACCCATTAGACACTGATATGATAATGACAACCATATGAATGATGATAGACGCAGCTGAATAGTGACATGGACTGACATTTAGGCAAACCCTAGACCTAATGCCTAGTGACCAAATTTTGCTTGAAAACTCTTTGAAATGACAAAATTTGACCTTGATATTTCAAAATCACTATGTAAGAGCACATTTGATCACTGGAGGAAGGCTGTAAAGACTGACACTAATAGGTCCTTTACATGATAGTCCAATTCTTCTACTCTTTTGCCTTGACTTAAAGTTGCATATACATCTTTAAAGTCTATGTATTGAGCATATTGTTCAATGTAACTCTCATGTAACACAAAATTATGCTTAAGTATAGTAGATTCATTTATAATGGGCCTTGATAACATGCCTGCAACTTTATTATGCATGCCCTTTTTATATCTGATGAATAAATGAAACTGTTGTAGAAAACCCATCCATCTATAGTTTCTTGATTGTTGCAACTTATTTTGGGAGTGGTTGATGATCAGTATGTATTACTGTCTCTTTGCCCATTAAGTAATGTTTCCACTTTTTCACACTCTATACTAATGCATACAATTCTTTATCATATGTAGGATAATTAACTACTGCAGGATTAAAAGTCTCAGAATGATAACATATGGGTTTACCGTGTTGTGTCAACACTGCTCCCATGGCATAGTCACTGGCATCTGTTTGGATCTCAAATGGTCTCTGAAGATCAGGCAGTGTTAATACAGGTGTTGTACTAATCTTTTCTTTCAAGGTGTCAAAGGATTTCTACTGTTTGCCTCCCCACTAAAACACCTTGTTCAATCATGTTAAAGCATGTAAGGGAGCTGCAATTAGGAAAAAGTTAGAAATAAACTTTCTCCAATATTGTGTTGCCCCTAAGAAGCTTCTAACATCTGTAGCAGATTTGGGTTTAGGCCAGTTTACAATGACTGCCACTTTAGAGGGATCTATCTTCAATTCACCACCCCCTACTATATGTCCCAAATAATTTAGAGATGTTTTGCCATTGAGAGTTTAACATAAAGTTTTTCTCTTTTCAAAACATCTAGTGTCTACTTAACATGCTTTAAGTGTTCTTCCCATGTTTTGCTAAAAATCAGAATGTCATCCAGATACTGTTATAGACATTTTTGTGCCTTACAGCTCTAAGCATGAAATGTCCATAATCCAAGGGATCCAAAGTCCCTAAAAGTGTTGTTCCTGCCCCTAAAGGAACAAGGTCAACCAATGACAGCTTCCCCTAGAAGTTCTCCACCAGAAACTGCTCAAAACTAGTCAAATCAGGATCAATTCAGAAGCTCCACTAGCTGCCTGCGTTGCAAAGCACCCAAATACACTGGCTAGGTGCATTGCAACGCAACTGAATGCACTACCCAGGTGCGTTGAGCGGGAAAGGACAAGTGGCAGAGTCATTCAACGAGGTGGAGAGACAATGGAAGCTTCCAGAATCTTCTCCAATGGCACTTGCCTCACTGAATTCGACCAGTGATGAGTAAGAGGCTCTCAGTCTCCAAGTGGAAGCAAGAACTGACAGAGAGAAGCCACAAGTCAAAACATAAGCTGACTCATCCTCTCTGCTTACATCTATATATGGATCCCTCATCCCAGAGATCCAGAGGCTGGAATTTTGTACTTTGCAGAGAATTGCTGTTGGTTTGAGATTGAGATTAGTACATTGGGTGATTTATGCTTTGTTGGAGGAGAGGAAGGGATTACTTTGCTGGGAGGTAGATGCTGGGTCAGACTCACTTGGTTGTATCTCCTCTTGGACTTTCTTATCATATCAATAAAATTATTTGAGTTTCTCCTACATGCTTGTATATCAGTGATGTTTTGTTATATTTGCATGTTTAGCTTAATCTGATCCTGAGCTTTTTATGAATGTATATCTATATCTTCGTGTAGTTTCTCTCTCTTGTGATCTTACAGGAATTCGGTGAAGCTGGGCCGGTAAGGGAGCAGGGAGCTGGGAGCTATTGAAGAGAGGAGCGATTGGATCAACAAACTAGCGAAAGACACAGGTTAGTTACATCCTTCCTCTTCATTTACATTTCATAAAGAAGAATACTCAAGTAGTTTTCCTTGTTTGTTGCTAAGGCACTATCACACCTTAGAGTGGGATATGGGCGTTCTGAATAGATACTTTTCCCAACAACAAATTGGCGACTCCGCTGGGGATCGTATCTAGTTAGTTTATTTGTGTTTCTATTGTTGTTCTTCTCATAAACTTAGGAGTGGCGAATCGAACTGCATTTGCCATTTACAAATGCAAAGTAGAGATCTGCTACTCTAGTCCATTCACTGGGCCTGTTTATGATCTGAACAGCTGATCCAAAAATTCTCTAAATGCCCTTTGTGATAGCTCTTAGTCCTCCTTTAAATCATCCCTCTAATTGTACCTTACTGATAGCTTTTATCCGGCCAAAAACCATAGATTAAACTGCAAACTGTGACCCAGAACCCAGAGAAAATTCTTGTTTCTGCTTCAGCGCAGGCTCTGTGAAGAGGTTCTGCATTTCAACGCAGGTCCCGAGAGGGCTACCTGCACTGCAATTCAGTTTCTCTATGCAACAGGTGCGCTGATCAGCCTTTGCCCTGTGCAGCTGTGGTTCTTTGCATCCTTGTGTTCAGTTTTATCTCTGTTTTTTGCAGCCTGTTATCAGTGTGTGTACCTATCTGAAAACCCCTTTTCTTTGCCTTAATTCCGCCTCAGTTGTACAAAAAGACTGTAGGTGTTCTTTATGTATTTGTTACATCATTTACAGTTTTCCATTGGAAAGTGAAATAGTCATACTGTCGTCCTTAGATTTAGATCTGTCGTAAGTGTCGATTTTGATCTTAGGAGAAAGTTCATTTGCTGTTGACAGTTGATTATACTTTTTACTTTTGCTTTGGTTTGAATTTGTCTCTTTATAGTGTCGAAACAAGTGTTTACTTCAAAATCATAAAGTGTCGTAATCTTCTCTACCTTTTTTATTTCGAAAAAGAAGCTTGTTTGTGTTTTTTCACTTGAAAGCAAATTTAAATTTGTACATCAACTTTCTTTTTAGGCATCAATATTAAGAAAGTGAAAACAAATACATGCATTTGTGCATTTGCATATTGATAGTTTGTATGGTTTGATTTAGGAAAAGTGCATTTACAGTGTGCTCTTTGCTCTTTGAGAAAAGATTGTGTCTTTCTTTTCCCCTTGTAGCTAGGATTTTCATTGTTGAAAAGAGATAAATGCTTGCTTATCATCTTTAGATTGCATTTAGGAATTTCATCTACATCTCGTGGTGATCCAAAAAGGCAAACTTCTAAGAAAGATCAACCTAAAATAAATTGAATGAACTTAACAACGCTTTGTAACTTAACGCACAACATAGAGGTCTAGGCTAGAGACGTGTTCTGGCGTCGTAAAACCTAGTGACTGTCGGCCTCACTGATGGTTGGGTGATTCCTCCTGAGAGACGATAAGTGCCAGTACGGATTGTGCTCCCACGTACCGTCGAGTATATATTGGGAGACCCCTATAGGCTTAAAACCTTTTATCCATAGGAAGCCGTGTCGGCCGCCCTACTAATCGCAATGCACTGAACACAACATTCGGGAAGATTGACTGCCGTACCGTAAAACGTATTCTACAGTTTTGTGATTGGTTTGGCACACCCTCTACCTAGATCTCCAGAGCAGTCCCTTTCGTTCCTTTTCAGACTCCTTAACGGAAAAGGTCCATCTGAGCACTTGTCACTTCGGGCTCATTAAAAATCGAAGGAGACTAGAGTCATCTTTTGTTTTTTCTCGACTCTTAAAGATTGAAAAAGCAAGTTGTGTCTAAAGCGTCTAAAATTCATTTAATTCGGAAACAAATTTCCCCTTTTGTATTTTAGTTGATCGAGTAATCCGCAATCGTGGAAGAAAGTCAATTGAAACCCCGTCGTTCACGGAGGCTTGCGAGTCAACCATCTTTGTCTCCGGAATCGAAAACAGTACGGGCAAAGCAAACTCGTTTAACCGGTTCGAAATCTCCTATTAAAGTTAGAACAAGTGTTCCAACAACATCCAAGATTCCGGTTACTCCAAACATTTCTGGAAACCCTGCCTCTACAGAAGAAGTTCAACAGCCACAGAGGGACAGTGATACTGATCCTAGTCTGAGAGCAAACACTTGTGTTACTGAACCAGTTCCATCTGCAACCGGTTCGGAGAGTCTTGCTCCTCAAACATCTGTCGCTGTCAATTCAACCCCTTCTTCGGCACCAGAAATATTTTACGGACCTGACGGTCTTCCCCTTCCACCTGGTTTGATTGCGATAGAGGAAATTGTAGAAGATCCGCAAGCAAGTACTCCAACACATTTTGGAGTCGGGGTCACTCTATTTCCTTCGACATCAGAAGTTAGTCTACCACTAGTGGAAGTTCCTGTAGAATCGCTAGGTGATCTTTTGGATAGACTCAAAATGTCTGAACAACCGTCAACATCTAGGACTGTGTCGACTGACACAGCGACAACAGAACTCCCTGCCGTCACTCCGACAATGTTTTCCGGCATACCATCTGTCCCGACTAGCTCACAACCGCTAGAAGGAGTCCATCCAGGGGCTATTTCGACAGTATGGTCTGTTCCTGTTTGTTCCTCCGGAATAATATCCAGCAACTCTTTTGTTGAGACTCGCCAAATTGATCCATTTGGAGGTCAATTTGGGCAATCTAGTCCCCAAGGGCAGACAATCCCCTTGAGTTCTGGATTACCACCGTATGGGGGGCAGTATGCCCTGTCATTACCCCCTCCGGGAGGATATCCATACGGGATTTCACAACAATATTCAGGTTATACTGGAGTTACATCAAGTGGTTGGGTACCTATACTACCCCAACAACCAAGAGTTGTGTATTCTATGCAACAATGTGTACCTATGTCGAACATCCCGATTACACCAACTATTGTGACAGTGTCACAAGTTCAAACGCTGCCTGTTGTATGTCAACCTCAGATTTCTCAGGTTGTAATGCAACAGCCCCTTGACCTTGTGACTCAACCACAATCGCCGACTGGTGGGGCGACACAGGTCCAAACGGGTACAATTACCCCACACCTTGGTCCAACGGTTAGTATAGTGCAACAGAACATGGCTTCACAACCGTGGCTGGTGCAATACCAGCAACCACAATTCCAACAAGTATACCAAGGTTCTGAGCAGCAGATCTTTGCGAACAGTGGACAGCCGTACATTCAAAACGGTCAAAATCAACCACTTTACAATGGTCATGTCCACCAACCGTATCAGTCGTACCAGCATCAACTACATTATGCTAGTATGCAAAGGCCAACTGCTCAGGCAATTCCATCATATCCTGGGTATGCTTCACCTAACCTGAATCAACAATTACCATTCGTGGCAACTTTAGAGTTACCTGATTTACACCGGTTAACAAACGATCCAATTGCTTATGCCCCTTGGTGGCTAGCGATCCCTCATAAACTTCCATCAGATATTCCTAAATTTAATGGAAATCTAGGTGAAGATCCATCGAATCATGTGATGACATTTCATCTATGGTGTTGATCAAACACCCTAAACGATGATTCGATAAGGCTTCGCCTTTTTCAGAGGACGTTAACGGGTCCAGCGGCAAAATGGTATATTGAATTGCCTAGAGCTTCGTTCGACAACTTCAGTACCTTAGCCACGACTTTCTTAACCCATTTTCAATTACCGATAAGCTATGAAACGGGAACAGAACTCCTAACAAACTTCAAACAGACAACGGCCACTCACATATCTGATCATATACATGAGTGGCGACGTCGTCGTAGGGTGGTAAAAACGTACGTTCCCGATCAGCTATTAGCTGAATGGTTTATCAAATCCTTACTTCCTACAATCACAGAAGATGTGACAAAGGGGGGAGTCGTAACGGAAGAGCAAGTCATCGCTCGTGCGCAATATCTCCACTTGGTCTATACTCAGTCTGGCATGCTCTACGACAAAATACCTGACACCCCTAGACCGGAATTGTCAATTCCTCCTCCTCCTAAATCAAACAATGACTCTCACGCCGACGATGGCGTGATTGGCACGACAAACGCGAAATCGACAAAGGCTGCGTCCAAGAAAGCCCGTAAGATTTCGGATCAAAATGCAAAAGACGAAATTCTTGCTTCGGAAGTAAATGTCGTATCAACAGATAAGGGCAAAGAAACCAAACAACTAGGAAGAAAGAAGAAACAAGGCAAAGGGAAGAAGAAGAGACAGGATGAGTCATCTCCTGAGAAACCTTCTTCAAACCCTCCTGGAAATAGGAAACAAAAATATCCATGCATGATATGCGATGAGGATCATCGGACTTTAGATTGTCCACACAGAGCTGAGCTTAAAAAATTCTTTAAGAATTCGAAAACCTCAGCAGTGTTAACAGATCCGTTTCCAAATCTAGGAGCAAATCTGGTTGAGAGTGGAAATGCTTCCCTGTCTCAAGTGCTAATGTTGTCGATTTCAAAACAGCAGAAGGATGCTTTGATTTCGACAAGGAACAAAGATTATGGGAATCCACAACTGTCGAACAACAAGGAGAAAGATCAACCAAGTAGTTCGACAACAACTTCGACAGAAGTTGTAACACCCACCATCCTTGAATTGACGATAAAACCTCCAAAGGGAGTAGTACACAAGTCGACATTTAATCCCCGCGCTAGAGCGGCGCAGCATTATAACATAGTGGAAGATCTGGCCCAATCGCCATCCGCTATGTCGACTCTTGAGGTACCGCAAAATTGCCTCTCCCAAGAGAAAGCTTTATTATCAGCAATAGGTGGGATTGACCCAATGGATTCCAATCTTGTGGCCTTTAATCATAAAGGATATGACCCTCAGTTACCAGCTCAACTAGCTTTCCTTATTCAAGTGAAAGCCCTCATCAAAACTGTTCATCGAACAATTATTGACGAGGGGGCATCTACATGTATTATGTCGATGAGTTGCTGGAAAACTTTAGGATCTCCAACCTTGTCGCGGTCTGCGATGACGTTAAAAGCATTCGACGGAAGGACATATACCCCATATGGTATCCTAAATAACTTGAAAGTTGAACTAGGAGGAAAAATGGTAGAAATAGATGTTGAAGTCATAGATGGGAATCTTGATTACAACATCCTACTAGGAAGACCATGGATATATGCCATGGCAGCTGTTGTGTCGACCTATTTCAGAAAGATTGCATTTCCCTCTCAAGGAGGGATTACAATCGTCGATCAGCAAAACTTCCTCCCCAATGGTTCTCAAGTTACTGGAAGCATTCCAATGATCCATGGAAGCAATCATTCGCTCCAAAATATCGGAGTAGGTCTCCTAAAAGACCCTGCCTTAATGGGTACTTTTGCCCTACCGCCTCCGAGTAATCTGGCGGAAGTGGCCACAGTGGAATATGAAACCTTCTATATCTAATGGATTTGGACTCCGAGGATGGTTCTTCTCTCGTGTCAACCTCGTTAAAAAATGAAACAAGGAGCCATGAGGATAGTTCTTTTACTGTGTCAACCTCATTAAAAAATGAAACAAATCCCCTTTCCAGATCTCAAAGGTAAACCTTCATTCCAACCACTGAGTTGAATGCAATGAATCTTGGGGGGCATGCACCTCGATTTTCACTATTATGCTGGGGGCATGAAAACTTATCGAGCAGTGTTACCGCGAGGTTCAAGCTCGTTAAAAAATAAACCCGCACCGAGCAAATGTTTCCACCCGCGTTTAAGCTCGTTAAAAAATGAACTATCCTCCGGTAAATAACCACCGTGAATGTAACATTATCAGCCATTAAAGCCTTGGTCGTGTTTGCACTGTCACCTCCAATTTTCCATTGGCCGATCATTCACCTCCATTTGATTGTTTACCCATTTTGAGGAACAACTGCGAAGAGTGATTTCACTAGCCATCCTTGTGACCCTGTCGTGATTGGAAAATTCCAACCCTTACCTGGAATCAGCTGCTACCCGTTTTTATCACTCGTTCCTCAAAAGACAAGTCTTCTTTAAGCTCTTTTCATCTGACTCGTAAAATATGAAAAGATTGCCGAGTTTTGGCCTTCCAGCTCGTAAAAGCGACCGGAAGTGCTATCCCTCCTCTAGATTTTAATCTTTTTGGACCTGAGGGATTATTGCACAAAAAGATCAAGCGCTTGTTTTGTTCGGCTCGTTAAAACTATCGAAATTTCATCCCTTCTGTATTGTTTTATACTTTTTCGGACTTAAGGGATTAGATGACGAAAAAGGAATTTCAGAGTTAACTTTACGTTCCTTTTCAGACTCCCTAAAAAGGAAAAGGACCGAGTTATCTTTGTCGTTAAACTTGTTAAAAACATTAATAGCGACAAACTTGTCTTTAGACGAGAACGAGTTTCACTATCGCTAGGCTCGTTAAAACATAGCGATGGGTTTGCCTGAAGGGCAAATTATAGAACAAGCATATGTTATCCTCCTCAAGCTTGACAAAAATAAAGAGGTACTGGTCAGCAATGACTGGGGAAAAATTGGGAAGAAACTCAAAGAACCTTTATTGGTAGCAAGTCGCTCTTGAACATGACACTTCCACTCCGTGCCTGAGTCGGGTTGGGTTGTTTCATTCACCGGTCACATCACCATGGTCTCGCCATACCATCCACCTTTGGGGTAAATGCTACCAATCCATCATATAAGTGTCGCCGATATGTTCAAGAGAAGTCATCCAGAGAAGTCACCCGTGTCCCATCCACTACCATACATTATACTTCATTATTTCATGACCGCCACCCTGAACCATATATCATCAGATCGTTTTCACCTCCATCAAAATCATTTGCTCCATTCCGTGTCATTGATGTGGGATACATTAAGGCCCTCCTTTGACGGATCGCTTCTTGTCGACATCAGCTCATTATCCAAGAAGTTGATCTAGGAACACCCCCTTCAGTACTTTGAAGCTTGCATGCCTCAATGGCAAGTTTCTCACTTTCGGTGACAGGTATACATCAATGAGCTTCGACCGAAAGATTTTGCGTGGTGTTCGATGCCAAGTCCTTTATTCACACCACGTGAATTGTACTGCAGTACCTTGAGGGTCATTATCATTATCGGTGATTCCTCTCGTGCTTGTTAACAGTTTACATCAATGACTGGTAATCAAGCGATGTCTTTCCATGTTCGACTCCAAAACATTTCTCACATGGATCGACTTGTACTTAGAGTGAAGATCGGACAATATTGAAGACCCCGGATCTAGTTTCATCCATCCGGGCTGCGATATATATTCAGGAAAAATAAAGACATTGACATGTACAGCATTGCAGAACAGATAATCATCCTACCAAAAGGATGATGATTTCATCAGAATCATCGGTCTACCATCAGACAATTGTCTGTCCTATGTACATAAAAATTAATTTATAAAGCTGAGCATGGGAATGCCCGCCTCAGCTAGATCATGAAAACAGTATGGAAAATAATGTATTGTATTGTATCTTATTACAGGTCTCCTCCCAGCATTGAAAGAACTTCGGATCCTCCTAATAAAGCATTTCACCTGATAAACGGCCTCATACTTTAGGGGGCAACTGTTATAGACATTTTTGTGCCTTACAGCTCTAAGCATGAAATGTCCATAATCCAAGGGATCCAAAGTCCCTAAAAGTGTTGTTCCTGCCCCTAAAGGAACAAGGTCAACCAATGACAGCTTCTCCCAGAAGTTCTCCACCAGAAACTGCTCAAAACTAGTCAAATCAGGATCAATTCAGAAGCTCCACTAGCTGCCTGCGTTGCAAAGCACCCAAATACATTGGCTAGGTTTGTTGCAACGCACTTGAATGCATTACCCAGGTGCGTTGAGTGGGAAAGGACAAGTGGCAGAGTCATTCAACGAGGTGGAGAGACAATGGAAGCTTCCAGAATCTTCTCCAATGGCACTTGCCTCACTGAATTCGACCAGTGATGAGTAAGAGGCTCTCAGTCTCCAAGTGGAAGCAAGAACTGAAAGAGAGAAGCCACAAGTCAAAACATAAGCTGACTCATCCTCTCTGCTTACATCTATATATGGATCCCTCATCCCAGAGATCCAGAGGCTAGAATTTTGTACTTTGCAGAGAATTGCTGTTGGTTTGAGATTGAGATTAGTACATTGGGTGATTTATGCTTTGTTGGAGGAGAGGAAGGGATTCCTTTGCTGGGAGGTAGATGCTGGATCGGACTCACTTGGTTGTATCTCCTCTTGGACTTTCTTATCATATCAATAAAATTATTTCAGCTTCTCCTACATGCTTGTATATCAGTGATGTTTTGTTATATTTGCATGTTTAGCTTAATCTGATCTTGAGCTTTTTATGAATGTATATCTATATCTTTGTGTAGTTTCTCTCTCTTGTGATCTTGCAAGAATTCGGTGAAGCTGGGCCGGTAAGGGAGCAGGGAGCTAGGAGCTATTGAAGAGAGGAGCGATTGGATCAACAAACTAGCGAAAGACACAGGTTAGTTACATCCTTCCTCTTCATTTACATTTCATAAAGAAGAATACTCAAGTAGTTTTCCTTGTTTGTTGCTAAGGCACTATCACACCTTAGAGTGGGATAGGGGCGTTTTGAATAGATACTTTTCCCAACAACAGATACACAATAACAAAATCATCAAGGAATGGTCTGAGTACATCATTCATTAATCTCATGAAAGTAGCAGGAGCATTATTTAAGCCAAAAGGCATAACCAGCCATGCATACAATCCTTGATTTGTTTTGAAAGCAGTATTTCATGCATCTTGTTTTGCAACTCTGACCTGATGGTATCCACTATGCAAGTCTAACTTGGAAAAAGAAATAGCTTCTTTCAATTGATCCAAAATATCATCTATATGAGGAAGGGGATAACAATTTTTAATTGTTATCTTATTTAGTGCTCGGTAATCAATGCACATTCTCCACAAGCCATCTTTCTTTCTCACTAAAACGATTGGTGACCCACATGGTGATGTGTTAGGTCTGATGAATCCTCTCTCGAGCAACTCCTGCACCTGCTTCTTGATTTTAGCATTCTCTAAAGCAGACAACATGTACATTCCAATGTTAGGCAATGGAGCATCTTGCTGCAAAACAATATCATGCACTATTTCCTTTTTGGGTGGTAGACCTTTAGGTTCATGAAACAAGATATTATACTTTGAAACAACCTTTTCTAAATCAGATTTCTATTTAGCATTACAACCTTCAAATATATTGGTTTTATTAGGTTTCTTTTCCTTTACAACCATTAATAATAATTGGTGTGTCTATGTTATTTTAGGCAACGGATCGATCAGATTGCAAAATACACAAACAATGGAAAATGGAAAACAATAAGGAAAACACAGTAAGCAAATGCAAGAACACAAGAATTAATAAGGATTTGACCCTATTCTCTAGGGCTACATCTCCAGTCCAGCTCTCAGTGGTGGCCTTCTTTTATTGTGTCTTTTGTTGGCATTATGTTTCTGGTATGGCTATATGTTACAAATGTTGTACTTGATGGCAACTCCCGTGGCAAGGCCCTCATTTTGTTGAAAATAAAGAAGTACGCAGGAAATCAGATCATAAGGTGCGTACCCGCAGGTACACCATGCAGGGACCGAGTCCAGATACGCAGGCCAACCGTTCAGGAGGTGCGTCCCCCCAGTGCACACATTTCAAGGCAGAGAAAAGCACACGTGGGGTTTCTTATGTTTTACTCTTGGTATTTAGCCGACGGTTTTGGGTTATTATGGTGTCGGCTCGTGGTATTGTTCCATGATTTTAAGAGGAGCTTGCCTATATAAAGCAAAGGAGATCACTTGGCTAAGCATCTTTTGCAATTGAATATCTTTAGATCTGAAATATTGGGTTATGGTCTAAAAAGCTTGATCTATATGAAAGGGAAGTTGAAGGCAAATCTGTGAAGGGTGATCTCTCGAGTGCATGATCAGATCTGAGCAACTGTGCCACTCTGGTGGACTGCCTATTTGGCCCTAATCAGAAGGACGCAGGTGTTTAACAGAAGAGCTGCGTGGGTACGCAGTGCAGAAACAGGAGATCTGCTTCGGGATGCAGTGCAGAAACAGGAGATCTGCGTCGGTACGCAGAGCAGAAGAAGGATACCTGCGTCGGTACACAGAGCAGAAGAAGAAGAGCTGCGTGGGTACGCAGAGCGACTAAGGTTCAGGTGCGTCCGCATAGTAAAAGTACGCGGTGCGATAATGTCTTTGGGTGCATCCCTGACGTAACAGTACGCGGCGCGATAGTATCTTTGGGTGCGTCCCTGCAGTAACAGTACGCAGCGCAGTTCAAGGAACAGTGCGTGGGCACGCAGTGTGGCAGAAGGATCTCTGCGGGTAGACGCAGGAAAGCAGAAGGTGAACTGCGTAGCGACGCAGGCCATAGAAGGGAAAACTGCGTACCTGTCTTAAAAAGTTCTGTTGATTGAATTTTTCTGTTGATAAGGTCTTCTGGGTTAGTTCTGTTATTGCTGATCTGATAACTGTAGTGAACTGTAACTTTCATGTACTTGATGTTCAATTGATGCTTTATGAAAAGAAGTAGGGGGTTGTAGCTCCCTTCCAGGAGAGACTGGAAAACGAGAGAGAGAGAGTTGTAGCTCTCTGCAGGTTGCAGCCTGCGTACTGGTAAAGGACTGCACCAGTACAAAACCATTGTAAAAGAAGTTTCTAAGTTGAAAGAAGATAGAGACATATTGCAGCAGGTGGTTTTCACCCACATTGGGTTTCCACCTTACATCTTGTGTTCTTTGGTGTGACTATCTATTTTTCCTTGTTCATGCTCATTATTTTATGGTATTGACATGCAAAAATAATTCAAATAACAAATAAGGAAGATTGATGAAAAAGAATTAGATAATACTGATTCACCCCCCCTCTCAGTATTATTTCCAACAATTGGTATCAGAGCAGGTCCTTCAGAGAAGCTTGATCGCTTGAAGGTAGATCGTTCATCATGAGCAACTACGAGAGAGAAGCATCAATCAGGCCACTGGTTTTTGATGGGACAAACTTCAATTATTGGAAGGTAAGAGTTACTGCCTATCTTCAATCTCTTGGTACAGAAGTTTGGGACATCGTAGAGACAGGCTATGCTTTTCCTTCAGCTACTCCTACAGATACAGCTGAGAAAAAGAAGTATGAAACAAATGCGAAAGTAGTCAGTACTCTATTAGGATGTATATCCCAATCAGAATTCATGAAGGTAATGCACTATAAATCCGCAAAAGAGATATGGGACAAAATTGTCACGAGCTATGAAGGAGATGAACAGGTAAAGCGTGCTAAACTTCAAACTCTCAGAATTCAGTATGAGACTCTCAAAATGTATAATGATGAAAGTGTGGCTAACTATTTTCTTCGGGTAGATGAGGTTGTTAATTGTATGAAAAATTTGGGTGAAGAAATAAAAGAGGCTATTGTGGTTGAAAAGGTTCTAAGATCATTGTCCCCCAAGTTTGAATCTAAAGTATCTGCAATAGAAGAAAAGGAAAATCTACGAATTCTTACTATGTCTCAGCTACATGGAATTCTAACTGCTTATGAAATGAGAAAGGGAGGTCCATCAGACAGAAGAGAAGTTGCTTTCAAGGCATCAGGCAAAGGAGATTATTATGAAGCAAGCCACGTCCCAGAAGAAGAGGAAGAAGAATCAAATTTTGTCAGAAATCTTCAAAGGGGTTCTGGAAGGTTCAGAGGTAAGTTACCTTTTAAATGCTTTTCTTGTGGAAGAGTAGGTCATTATGCTGCAAAATGTCCTTATAAGGATAAAGGAAAGGAACCTGCTAGATGGAACAAGAAACAGAACGCAAATAAGAAAAGCTACTACACTCATGAAGATAGTGATGGTCTATCAAACAGTGATGAAGATGAACAAGGTAATGAATATAAGTTGTTAATGGCATTTGAAGATGATGATTATATGGATGCTGTAGATGTGGATAACCTTTATGATGAAATTACTAGACTCAAGAGATGTATAGAAGAAAAGAACATGATCATTGATACTCTACAATTTCAAATTGATGAAAAGGAAAACATCTTGAAAAACTAGAAGGTGAAATTGTTGGTCTTATAAAAGAGATTGAGAAAACAAAAGCTATTAATCTCAAGTTTTTCAAAGGATCTGAAACTTTGGATGAGATTATCAATGTGCAGTGGTCTCCTCTAAACAAGACAGGTCTGGGCTATAATGGAGAAACTTCTCAAGCATCCACCTCAAAAAGTTATCTTGATGCAGCAAGAAGAAATGAGCAAAAGAACAAAGAAGATCAACAGGTAAAGCAGGAACGAATTACAAACAGAAACTATCAAGGGCAATCCATCTTAAGGGTGAACAAAAGCTACAACCAGCCACAGGTAAAATCTTCTCAATTTGGTTCAAGAATAGATGAAAATAGAAACTACAATCAGTTGGCTGGTAGATTCAATAACCGCAGAAGTTTCTTCAATGGACAATGTTTTCTTGCCATAACTTTGGTCACAAAGCAGCTCAATGTGTTGCATATAAAACGATCATGACTAGGGAAGCTCAAAAGCAAAGAAGTATGACAGGGATTACAAAAAGGACCTATAACAACTTTTCGGTTCTTGAAAATGAAGTTGAATGTTCTATTTGCAATAACTTTGGTCATGAAGACTCTGAATGCAGGAGCAGGTTTCAGCAGAAAAAGGAACAAGCCTCAAGCACCAAAACATGGAGAATAAAGGAACCTCAAACAAAAAGATGTGGGATAGCATTTTATGCAGAGGGACAGGAAAATCTATGGTATATTGACATTGGATGTTCGAAGCATATGACAGGTGATAAAGAAAAACTCGAGTCTTATTCTGCTCTAGAAGGGAAAGAAAGTCTCTTTTGGAAATGATACTCCTGCAACTATAAAAGGAAAGGGCATTGCTCAGTTAAAAGAAAAGGTCAAGGCTGGAAATGTTTTGTATGTTGATGGATTGAAGCATAATCTTCTAAGAGTCAGCCAGATGTGTGATCAAAGAACCGAGGTTATATTCAGATCAAATGGATGTCTTGTTCGTGATCTTGATACAGGTAAAACAGTGATCAAAGGCAAAAGAACTCCAAATAATCTGTACATATTTGAAGAAGGACAACAACAATGCTATCTGAGCAAGGATGATGAGCACTGGTTATGGCATCGGAGGTTGGGGCATCTAAGCTTTTCACAAATAAGGAAAGCATGCAAATATCAGGCAGTTCGTGATCTTCCAGATATCAAAATTCCTGACAACACCATATGCAAATCATGTCAGTTTGGAAAAAAAACCAGAACTAACTTTCCAGAGAAGGAAGGATCAGCTAGCATGCCTCTTGAGCTAGTTCATACAGATACATGCGGTCCATTCAGGAAAAGAACACCTAGAGGAGAAGAATACTTGATATTATTCATTGACGATTTCTCCAGGTTTGTCTGGCTAGGACTTATGAAGCACAAAGATGAAGCATTCGAAAAATTCAAATCCTTCAAAGCCTTGGTTGAAAATGAATCAGGTCACAAAATTAAGTGCCTCAGATCCGACAGAGGTGGGGAGTTTACCTCAAATGAATTTTTCGATTTCTGTGAAGAACATGGGATAAGAAGAGAATTCTCTACAGCTAGAACTCCTCAGCAAAATGGAGTTGTGGAAAGAATGAACAGAACAGTCCAACAAATGGCTCGTGCTATGCTTGATGAATCAGGAACTCCCGCAACTTTTTGGGGTGAAGCTGCACATGCTGCGGTTGTTATTCTCAACAAAACAAATGTCCGGGTGAACAGCACTCAAAGTCCTCATGAGCTCTGGAGTGGTAAGACTCCTTCGGTAAAGCACTTCAAAATCTTTGGGAGAAAATGCTATATCAAGAATACTGATGAGCAGCTTGGCAAACTTGAACCTAGAGCAGATGAAGGCATTCTTCTTGGTTACTCTCCACATAGCAAAGCATACAAATGCTACAATAAAAGACTTGGCAGAATTGTTGACAGCATTGATGTAGTGGTTGATGAGAAGGGATACATTCCTAGGCAAGTGCATCATGAAGAAAAAGATGAAGGCTACCCCCAACGACAGAATAATGAAGAAGAAGAACCTCAAGAAGAACCTCAAGAAGAACCAGAAGAGCAAACAAGAATAGAAGAAAAGACTCCATCCAGATATGTTCAGAAGAATCATCCAGAATCTCAGATTATGGGGCAGAAAGAAGCAGGTGTACAAACAAGAAGAACAGTCGCAGAAGCTTCAAGCTATTTGGAATTACTCTCCTCTACTGAACCACAAAATGTGAAAGAAGCATGCAAAGATGAATGTTTGGTGAAAGCAATGGATGAAAAACTTGAGCAAATCGAAAAGAACAACACTTGGGAGCTGGTTCCTAGACCAAAGGATAAGAATGTTATCGGAACAAAATGGGTCTTCAAAAACAAATTGAATGAAAATGGAGAAGTAATTAGAAACAAAGCCAGACTTGTTTGTAAAGGGTATGCGCAACAAGAAGGAATAGACTTTGAAGAAACCTTTGCTCCTGTTGCAAGACTTGAGGCCATCCGAATGTTCCTTGCTCTCTCAAGTTTTCAAAACTTCAAAGTATTTCAAATGGACGTGAAATCAGCCTTTCTGAATGGAGACCTGGAAGAAGAAGTATACATTGAACAGCCAGATGGGTTCATTCTTGGAAATGATCCAAAACTTGTATGCAGATTGAAAAAGGCTCTCTATGGTCTCAAACAAGCTCCAAGGGCTTGGTACTACTGTTTGGACAAATATCTTCATCAACAAGGTTTTTCAAAAGGATCAGCAGATAGCAATCTTTATATAAAAGTTGAAAATGACAAATTGCTAATACTTGTTGTGTACGTAGACGACATTATTTTTGGGAGCAATGAAGAAGCTATGAGTCAAAGCTTTGCCTCGGTCATGCAGAAAGAATTTGAAATGTCTTTGTTAGGAGAACTGACATATTTCCTTGGTTTGCAAATCCAACAAAAAGAAGGAGGAATCTTTTTATCTCAAACCAAGTATCTCAAACAGATTTTGAAGAAATATGGTATGGAAGATGCAAAACCAGTATGTACACCCATGGTCACAGGATGTAGCCTCAGTGCAAATGATGAATCTGCAGCAGTACATCAACCAACCTACAGATCTATGATTGGAAGTTTACTTTATTTGACAGGTACCCGACCGGACATCATGCATGCAGTTGGAATAGTTGGAAGATTTCAGGCAAATCCGAAGGAGACTCATCTTCAGGCAGTGAAGAGAATTTTCAAATATCTTCAAGGGACTCAAAATTATGGCTTATGGTATCCTAGAGATACAGATCTTACACTTCATGCTTATACAGATGCAGATTGGGCCGGAAGCGTGGATGACAGGAAAAGCACAAGTGGTGGTGCATTCTTTATGGGTTCCAGACTGGTATCTTGGTTCAGCAAGAAACAGAGTTCGATTGCCTTGTCTACAGCTGAAGCGGAATATGTTGCTGCTGCATCTTGTTGCACTCAACTTCTTTGGATGATGCAGACTTTGCAAGATTTTCAAATCACTTGTACACCACCTATCCCCATCTTATGTGATAACACAAGTGCAATCAGCATTTCAAAGAATCCGGTTATGCATTCAAAAACCAAGCACATACCAATCAAGTACCATTTTCTCCGGGAGCAAGTACTTGAACAGAAGGTCAAGTTGGAGTATGTTCCTTCTAAGGAACAAGTTGCTGATATTCTCACCAAACCATTGCCCAGGGACACTTTTGAATACCTCAGGCAAAAGCTGGGGGTTGTTGATGCATCATCTTATTGTTGAACCTTTTCTGATTGATGGTACAGGTTCAGGGGGAGCATATAATGCATTGTTGGCATTATGGAGGATGGTCAGAAGGAGATCTTGGAAATAGCTGCAATATGTCTCTATCTCTTTCATGGTGGACTATGGTTCTTTGTTGCAGATCTGGTTCATATTCAGGGGGAGCATGTCCTTAGGGGGAGCATACCCCTTTGCCCTTGATGTCAAAGGGGGAGAATGAAGCTGAAGAAGTTTGTGAGGTTGCCATCAAGTCCAAAGGGGGAGATTGTTGGCATTATGTTTCTGGTATGGCTATATGTTACAAATGTTGTACTTGATGGCAATTCCCGTGGCAAGGTCCTCATTTTGTTGAAAATAAAGAAGTACGCAGGAAATCAGATCATAAGGTGCGTACCCGCAGGTACACCATGCAGGGACCGCGTCCAGATACGCAGGCCAGCCGTTCAGGAGGTGCGTCCCCCTAGTGCACACATTTCAAGGCAAAGAAAAGCACACGTGGGGTTTCTTATGTTTTACTCTTGGTATTTAGCCGACGGTTTTGGGTTATTATGGTGTCGGCTCGTGGTATTGTTCCATGATTTTAGGAGGAGCTTGCCTATATAAAGCAAAGGAGATCACTTGGCTAAGCATCTTTTGCAATTGAATATCTTTAGATCTGAAATATTGGGTTATGGTCTAAAAAGCTTGATCTATATGAAGGGAAGTTGAAGGCGAATCTGTGAAGGGTGATCTCTCGAGCGCATGATCAGATCTGAGCAACTGTGCCACTCTGGTGGACTGCCTATTCGGCCCTAATCAGAAGGACGCAGGTGTTTAACAGAAGAGCTACGTGGGTACGCAGTGCAGAAACAGGAGATCTGCGTCGGGACGCAGTGCAGAAACAGGAGATTTGCGTCGGTACGCAGAGCAGAAGAAGGATACCTGCGTCGGTACGCAGAGCAGAAGAAGAAGAGTTGCGTGGGTATGCAGAGCGACTAAGGTTCAGGTGCGTCTGCATAGTAAAAGTACGTGGCGCGATAATGTCTTTGGGTGCGTCCCTGCAGTAACAGTACGCGGCGCGATAGTATCTTTGGGTGCGTCCCTGCAGTAACAGTACGCAGCGCAGTTCAAGGAACATTGCGTGGGCACGCAGTGCGGCAGAAGGATCTCTGCGGGTAGACGCAGGAAAGCAGAAGGTGAACTGCGTAGCGACGCAGGCCACAGAAGGGAAAACTGTGTACCTGTCTTAAAAAGTTCTGTTGATTGAATTTTTCTGTTGATAAGGTCTTCTGGGTTAGTTCTGTTATTGCTGATCTGATAACTGTAGTGAACTGTAACTTTCATGTACTTGATGTTCAATTGATGCTTTATGAAAAGAAGTAGGGGGTTGTAGCTCCCTTCCAGGAGAGACTGGAAAACGAGAGAGAGAGAGTTGTAGCTCTCTGCAGGTTGCAGCCTGCGTATTGGTAAAGGACTGCACCAGTACAAAACCATTGTAAAAGAAGTTTCTAAGTTGAAAGAAGATAGAGACATATTGCAGCAGGTGGTTTTCACCCACATTGGGTTTCCACCTTACATCTTGTGTTCTTTGGTGTGACTATCTGTTTTTCCTTGTTCATGCTCATTATTTTATGGTATTGACATGCAAAAATAATTCAAAGAACAAATAAGGAAGATTGATGAAAAAGAATTAGATAATACTGATTCACCCCCCCTCTCAGTATTATTTCCAACATCTTTAAAGCAAAGAATTACAAATAAGGAGCTCAATTTGAGTCTCCTAAAACAGAGAATGTGTTGGTAGGGTGGTTCTTGGATTCCCCAAGCCACTAGAGTACACAGACTCTTTTCCTTTCCAAATCTTGACCTCTTTGGTATTTAATGGGAGGAGCCCAATATGGTGCTCAATTCTCGACATATCCACTTAGGGATTACTTGTTTGCTTGATGTTTCCTTATGCTGCAGGTCAGCTTGGCTCTCTTTTTTTCTACTTCTTGCTTCACTGTTTTTTTCTCCTCTCTCTGTCCTCGTTCTTTGTGCTGTGTCTATTCATGGCTTAAAGCCAATCGATCTCATGATTTCTTGCTTCCTCTTTCATCCCTTCAATTCACCTATTGTTATTCACTTGGAGTTCCCTGCATCTTCGCCAACGTCTCACAGGGAGTGGCCACTTGTCCTCTCATGAACTGTGCTAGCTCGTCCTCAATGGTTCGGTAATTTCGGTTACACTGTGGAATGACTCATCCACCAACTCGACAGTCAAGTCGGACGTCAAATTCTTATGTGTCACGGCTTAATCCCATGTCAAATCTAGTTTCTGCACTAGGCGTGATCTCCACTGTCAGATCTGGAGCCCCCAGATCGTACGACATTCGCTCATTTTGCGCAGTTGACTTACTTGACCTTTAGCACGTGATGAGCAACATTTTTCTCTCTCATCCACCAAACACGCGTCGGGCGCTGAATGAAATCACTCATTTTTCTCTAAATCAGCTTACCGTCGAAGGATGCCTCCAATATATATCGCTGGTTTTGGAGTGCCGGTCTCGCCTTCCACCTTAGTGCTTTCCCCATGGTTTCCCGGCTTCCATGTGACCGAGCACTTTGGGGCTTTTCATTTTTGAGGGGTTTTGCCCAGGGATGCACACTAAGTGCTAATCATGCATCATAAATGCCCTCTGTTTCCCGATCCGGGCTTCCCAAGGGCCAGTTTTTCTTCCTGCACAGTCTCCATGGGTCTCGGTCAGTGCACTTTGATCGAGGTCCTCATCGTTCCTTGCTGGCTGCAAACTGCCACTGTCCAGAGGTTTTCTAGATCGCTCTTTATCCATAAATTTGAAGTCTATCCTTTTGATATAGTCATGGCACCTTGTTAATCTTCATGGATCCAATTCCAATTAGGAAAGGGGCTTTGTATATTGTTGGGCATGGAATCCCCCCAAGGCAGGTTTTAGGACTTAAAGCCCAAGTTTTGATCGAATCTTTTTGTAAAATCTTTGCGAATTGCGGGTGTGGGGCGCGAAATTATAATAGAGTCATAGGGTTGTCCACCCTAGTTTTTGTAATGTAATGTCGGCTGGATAGACCTACCCATGCTCTGTGGAGCATGGGATTGTATAAATAGAGCAAGGCTCTAAGTGTATAGGAGAAGGAATAGAGGAATATAATAAGAGGAGAAGTCTAAGGGATTGAGTCGAAGTGTGAAGTGTGTCTTTGGGTCGTAGAGTAGGAGAAGGATTTGCAGCTGAGTCCACAGAGGCCTAGAAGTCCGCAACTGAGTGTGCGGACCCCTATAGCTGAGTGCGCAGGGAAGGTCAATTCTGTAACCATTGGAAGAATCAATAAAGAGAAGTTTTACTATATTCATGTGTATCTTTTCCTGGTTTAATGCATGATTGGATATAATTTGAAAGTATATTGTTTATTTGCTGTGTGAACCTGTATGCATGTTTTTTATAACTAATTATAACTTAAGACATTCAAGTAGGCAAAGGTAATTAACTAGTACTGGAAGATAAGTAAGATCTTGGGTAATAGCATAGAGTGTGGCACGAGAACTCCACAGCCCCTGGTTAGGGTTGCGCGAAGGCAATGTATTAGGTCGTGAGGAATGGGAGAGTGCGTGAAGCAACCTATGCGTAGGAAACAACAGTGGACTAGTTGAACCTCTCAAACATCTCAAGGGTGTGGAAACCTGGTTCTAGCACCCTCCCATACTACTTCAGGTGAGACCTCAGTTCGCGCTCTGCGGACTGTTGTCAAAAGGGCCAGTAGTATAGGGATTTGTTTAGCTAATTAACTTTGAACCTGGGTCAGGCCCCAACAAGTCAACAAATGGTTCCGTTGCCAGATTGGGATTTGCATAGAGATATCTGATGTTGTATCGCTAGAATCTGACAAAGAAAGGAATTGAAGATTGGTTGGATAGAAATATTCACAAGTTCGCCCCACAGGAAAAGAGGAATCCACACATATCAAAGGAAGAGCGGTTAGACTGCTAGTTATATACAGAAATCCACAAAATTTTCTTTGCATCCTTCCCCACTGAGTTGTACGAGTGGATCGCGAAGCTAGCAGATAGCCAAGGAAGGTGTAAACTCAACAAACCTATTATGTGGACTCTAGAATTGGTGTGCAGATTGGAAGCATCAAAGATAAGATTGTGTGCACCGTCGATCACTGACTCGATTGAATCATAGGAGGATTCATCACCAAATTCACAGTAGATACTTCAGTCAGAGATAGCGAGGCAGAATGATGCTTCCTCAAGGGACCACGAGGTAAGTACGTTAAATATTTGAACACTTGGATTAAAATGCTATCGTGTGAAAAGCGGGTTATGTGAATAAATTGATGTTTGGGGCTACGTGAAGTGGGAAAATCTACAGAAACGAAGGTAGCACAAAACTAGAGACTAGCCCCATGATTTCACCTTTGCGAGGGGGCGAGGAAGAGCTCGCGAAGGTCTCGCCGAGAAGTGCGATCAATTTGATAAGGTAGAGAATTCCGCGCATACCACCTCCACCCACACCACCACCAATCTCACCGTCTTCACCCCTGTCTTCGCCCATACCACCACCGCTATCACTGCGAAGCAATATGGAAAGCACGATAAAGCTACTAGTGTTCAAAGGAGTAGGGAATGAAGATCCAAACCAGTTTTGGTTACGATAAAAGTTGTGTGGGAAGCACAGGGTGTCACAGATGACAATATAAAGAAGGCAATGTTGGTTAGCACTCTGCAGGATCGCACACTAACCTGGTACATTAAGCATTCCAATGACAATCTGAATGCGGGGATCGCATATATCCAAGCTGCGCTAAACAAAGAATTTAGTAGGCCAAAGTCAGAGGTGTAGTCAATCATTAGGTTTAAGGAAATCACAATGCTGCCAGGCGAGACCCCTTGGGAGTTGGATCAAAGACTGAAGTGCAAAATTCATGAAGCGAACATGACATTAACAGATCTGAAACACCGTGAATGGTTTGTGGCATCGTTAACACCACATCTATGAAACACGTTGTTGCAACAAAGGCTAACCACTCAGGCTGAGGTTTTGGAGGTCATGGTGAGATTACACGAGATTCCGATACAAGATCCTAACCTGGGAGTTCAGCAAATTCACGCACAGTTGAAAAACTTGTGCTTAGAGATGCAGAGTTTGAAACAAGACATAACAACTTGCCTAGAAGTGCGTGATAAGGTATGGTGTGTAAAATGCAAGGGCTAGGGGCATGACAAGGACCATTGCCTGGTCTTCACGAATTACCTCGCAGGAGGAGGACCAATTCCATTGAGATCGAAGGCACAAGTAGGACCAAGCATGGTGCCTACATTATGGTGCACGATTTGTCAGATAGGAGGAAAGCATGCTATGGATAGCTGGCATTTATTACATAAGTATACGCAGAATTCACAGTAGTTGTTCTGTAATTTTTGTAGATCAGTAGGCCATGATGAGCACACCTGTAGAATTTATGAGTTGATTATGGATCAGACTCCTACCTATAGAGTTTAGGCCAAAACACCGCCCCTTGACTAGAACACAGGGATGGCGCGAACCAGATTTTAGGAGCGCGGACAAGGCTGATGTGGAGGGGGACCAAGAAGAGGTCATGGACAACTGATACGTTACAATTGCGGAGAGCCAGGGAATTATGCTTGCGATTGTATGAATCCAAGGTGACCATCATGCTTATATTGTACATTGTTCGATCATGAGATGGAGGATTGTCCCACACTGATAGCGAGGTTGCATGATAAGGAGCACTCCAACCTCCCTCGACTCAGAACCTACAAATGATGAGGTCTAAGCCACACGAGGAAGACCCTAATGTAAATATCGTGCTCCGAAGGGGTATTACGACAGGGGATGATAAAGGTAAGCAACCTGAAGAAAGTACCTGGGTTTGCAAGGCCCCAAAAAAGGAACCACAATTTGATTTGGAGCACACTAAGGAGACCTTCATAGAAGTTATGAGGAGCTTCACTGATGCCTCCACTTCAGGAAGTAAAAACATACTAGAGCTGAAAATGGACCCATTGATGCTCACTACATTCTTGTATACATTCATGAAACTGCTGCGTGATAGCAAGGTTGTAAAGGGGTTGCAAGAACTCATAACTAGATGCGCTGGGACTGTGCCAGGAGAACTGTGCGTAGTCTAGAATCTCGAGAAGCACACGATGCGAATAGGAAGGGAGATGAGATTGACCGCACAGATTAGGGAATATGAGATGGACCAAGTGATTCTGGATCTAGGATTAGAAGCGAATGTCTTGCCAAAGCAGACATGGGAGCGCATGGGCAGGCCTGCACTGCAATGGTGTCCGATCCAACTGCGGATGGCGAACTAGCAAGAGATCCTAACTATGGGGAGATTGTAGAGAATCACAGTAGATATCGAAGGAGCAAGCACACTAGTAGATTTCAAAGTGATAGAGTTTGTTGATGACAACAATCCCTACCTTGCGCTATTGGGAGTATATTGGGCCACTAACATGAATGGGGTGATAAATCTAAAGAAGCGTAAGATGATCTTTAAGAAAAAGTCACTACGCGTAGTGGTACCTTTAGACCCTATAGAAGGATCATGCTACATGGAACCAGTGCGCGACTACAATAATAACGATGATCAGGACTGCATCTACAAGATAACTGCACATGAGCAAGACTGGGTAAATCCAACTGCGGATGGCCAAATCTCATGGGAGCGCGAAAGTTCATGTACCTCAGATTCTAACGAAGAGATAGAACGATGGCAGAACCAGTTACATGAGTTAACCACGCTCAACTGTAACATGATGACGAGATTGTTATGATGCATATCAATAGAGGTAAGAGATTTGTCTATGTATGATGGGTTAAGCGAGGTGGATGACTTCCTGAAGAAGTTTGAAAGAGAAGTACTAGAACAACAGTATTTTGATGCTCTAAAATGGGTATTGTGAGCTATGCTTGCAAGATGGTGGGGTACGTGCCAGAGAAGTTTTGAGAACTGGCACAAATGCAGAAGGATTATGCGCATACGGTTTGGGAAGCCTCCGATGTGATTAACAGACAAGATTGTCGAATGAACCAGCCTGCACATCCACCTATCCAGGTAGATATAGGCATATGGTGTGAAACCTGCATGAATGCACACCATCCTCGCGGTCAGAGACATGCTCAGTAAGCAGGTATGGGTAAGGCTATGGCGTGAAAGAACCCTCTAGTTCAGACCATGAAGTATGCAAATACCAAATGAGTAGAAGAATATCCACACAGAAGCTTTTAACAAAGTATTTGAATCGTTGAACAAGGTCCAAAATGTGAAGCGGACTGACTGGGACCTGTGCGTACTAGCAGTTCTCTGGGCTTATAGGACCGCATGCAAAAACTTGACCACGCAGGTACCACCAAGGCTGTAGTATGAAGAAACTGCAGGAAGACCTATAGTACTTGGAGAGTTTTGACCATGCATGATAGCATTGGTAGATACGACAGTTCGCAGAACCTTGGAAGTAGAAATCCAATAGGGAAATTTTAGACTCCAAGAACTTGAAGAAAAAATGGTACGGTTAAGGAAGAAAAGCGCTCCACTGGACGCGGAAGTCAAGAAGTTGGAGGATGAGATAAAGAAGATTTTCTCGGCAAAAAGATCAGGATGATAAGGGAGGATGTGTACAATTGCGATGAGAGGTTTAAGGCCTATCACTACGAATTGATCAGTCTGATGCCTTGGCTTGGACTACACATTGCTAAGCGTATTGACCAGGGTAGTGTGTTGCAGATGGTAAAGTGCATGATGCCGACCATAACAATAAAAGGTGGGTATTCTCCAGGAAACATGATGGATGATAGGATGAAACTTCACATGGGTGGTACGACCACCTGAATAGCTAAAGGAAGTATAGTATTAGTGCTCCAGGAAGTTGAGAGGAAGTGCAGGACTATAAACTATTATGCCTAGGAGCTGCGTGATGTTGGAGTTGCACACAGAAGCAAATAGTCACAAGGTCCATGACTGCACATGCTATGCTGCTGCGTGGGTTGGCTAGAAAGTGATCGTTGAAGTCACTATTCATGATGTGATGCTCGACTTGAGATCAAATGGAGTGGGTGGAAGGCATTTAAGATGCTATTTACGGGCAAGATTTGGGAAAATCTTCCGCCAAGGGAGCATTAATGAACTAGATTTGGGGGGAATGGTCAAGTTCAAATTCAAAAAGCGCTATAAATCACAAAGGGCTACCCAAAAAAAAACACTTGGTCATTTTCGAATTAAGTTATTGAGCAGAGACTTGATTATTGTGTGCCGAGTGTTGATTGAGTCCCCGAGTTCGCGAGTGCTAGATTTCTGGACAGGCACAATGGCAACAGCTAAGGACATTATGAAGATAAAAAAACTAACTACCAAAGAAGTCGCGTAGGCCCTAACTGAGGGGGATGCTCCAGAAGGTGCCGAGATTGTGGTAGAAATACTGAAATCACAGCACGCGCCAAGAACCAAGAAGGAAAAACAAGTGATGGTTTCCGTACTTGTGTCCTCACAGAACCCACTGCGCACCAAGTTGTCAATGGAGGAGAAAAGGAAAGTCGTCACCATAGAGATTGATGAAGAAGAGGAAGATCTAGAGGACCTAATCATCACAGAAGATGAGGATGAAGGTATGGAGGAGGAAACTGAGCCTGCGCACCCCTCGAAAAAGTTTCCCACCTATGTCCCCCCATGGAAAAGAAAGGCTAGAGTGACCAAGGACCTTGACAAGACCAAGAGCTTGCACTAGACCCCGCTCCTCCCAGACAATATTATTTTTTAGGGCATGCACTTGGGACAGGTGCCGAGCCTAAAATTCGAAGATTGGGACCTCACTGACCATGAGAAGTTCCCTCACCTTGAGACCTCGTACCTCATGAAGCCCAAGCAGAAAATTGCGACGGGGGTTATAGAATTAATGCCATGAAAATGGTTGTGCGGAGTGGAAAACACTGGGTTACTGAACCTGCTCTGGGTGCCACATTTCCACCACGCCCCAATAACCATTTTTGTCATGAGGCAACTGCTCTGCCTGGTGCATGATGGGTGTTTGTGGTTGGAGGATCCCATCCCCATCATGGTAGACTTGATTCAGTGCATTTCCCGGCTTCCATGCAAAGGACAGGACCCCGCGGATATCTTGGAAGGGAAAATCAATGACTTGGCCATCGCGGAGGCCATGAAGAAAAATTACAAGTTGGCAAAGAAAAAAGAGGCTACGCCATATCTAGAATCAATGAAAAGGCAGTGAAAGTGGAAACCCAAATACTCGCCAGTAAGGTTATGCGGAGGTGCCACGCAGATGAGGTACCCGTGCCAGTGGTCGCACTCACTGTGAAGTGTGCAGAGGGGGTCCAATTTAACTGGTCTGAGTTCCTCTGTAAGGAGATTTTAGAGAATTTCTGCGAAGCTTAGGAACGAGGCAAAACATTCCACTATGCATGGCTTCTGCTGTCTATAGTGCTCGTGGCAGGGGAATTACTGGAGAATAGTCAATTCCCCACAACTCATAGAGATCTCCCAGAGGCCTTGAAGTACGCTTTGCTCTGGGCCACAAAGGATTGCATTAGGATCTGCGACAGTAAAATATTTTGGGTGTTCATGGAGATAAACCTCAGAATGGGGATCAACTGCAAGCTGCGGTTGTCGCCCAGTGTCTACAACAACCTTTAGAGTTTTGCAAAATTTAAAGTGGACATCCATAGCATTTACATTAGAGTGTACAAGGACTAGACCAGACAATGGAGGAAGCTACCCTTTGTAGCTACAGATGATGTCATGTTTAACGTCCAGGAGACATGGCTGCCGGAGTGGCACGCTCCAGACATTGTGGAGATGGAGAAGTCAACGAAACAAAAGAAGAAAGATGAGGCCAAGCTACGCATCACACAATTGGAAGAAAAAATAAGGAAAGAGGCAACAACAGTAGAAGTGCGGGTGGCATAGGACGTTGCACAGACAACAACTGAGCAAGAAAAGGCCACAACAACAACAGTAGTAGCACAGGAGGCAGTCACGAAGGCACGTGAGGGCCAAACGTCACCTTCACATGGGCAAGAAGTAGAGGAAGAAGAGGGAGGCACGGACCCGCAAACCACATCCACATAGTTGAAGCGCCAGCACCCAGCTGAGAGAACAAGGCCGCACAAGAAGGTTAAGGCATTGAAGTTGTCTATTGACTCGATCACCCTAACAGAGGGTGATCTGCATGACATCAGTGAGACAATGCGCTATGTCACCTTAGAGGCCCTCCATAATTTCATGCAGGAGAACCAGATTGTGTTGGGGGCCCCTCAAAGCACAGCTATAGGAGTTGCAGGTGTGCACTCCTTAAGCTGGTACCCTTTCAACCAGCCTCACAGTCGGAACAGTGGCAGCAAAACAGATGATGTGTGCTTGGGTGATGAATATCGTAGTGCCGCCAAAAGGGGCACTAGTGACAGCAAATGAGGTTGACAGGCCTACAATTAGCACCCTGAAGTGTCTCGGCATCAACCTCACTACACTCCTGCAGGACACCTTATAGGTTCTACAGGATGGGATAACTACAGAACCGCGGGCTAGGGAGAGCCATGCACTACAAGTCATCAGCGAGTAGAAAATCAATATGGAACAGTTAATCTTGCAGCGCAATGAAGTGGTGTCACAGAATCGACAGCTGGTACAGGCCATAGATGAAGCTTGTCAAAGCGTCCCGGAGCTAGCCATCCCAGCAGACACTCCAGCAGAGGCGCTCATCCACATGTTAGTAGAAGGTATGCGTGGGGTGCAGGAGGAAATGGCAAAGCTTCAGCTGGAGCTAAACCTTCAGATCACTAAGATGTGGTTAAAGGCACAACTGTCCACCACTCCAGAAGTCAGAGAACAGTGCGCTTGCACTATCACAATGTGACTGGACGAAATTAGCAGTGCAGTGCGAGACTGTACCGGCATGTTGGAAGAATCATTTGAGGTCCTCACAAATCTATAGGAGGATCCCAACATCTAGCACTTAGAGACAGAGGCGTGAAAACTCAAACAACAGTATGACAGTGTCAAAGGAACTCGGGTGGCCCTCACTCAAAGGCTCATGCAGATGCAATAGGCCAAAGCGCTAAAAGAATAGGTGGACGTACCATAACACAAGGAAGCAGTCTTGAAGGCGCGCTTTCAGCCTTAGATCGATGAGGCCTTCACCATCACAACAGAAATTGAAGGCAAGTTCGCACAGATGCAGGGGATACACGCACTGATGCAGAGAAGCACTTCTGACGCAGAGTTCTCAGAACAACGTCTGCAGTAGATCTAACAAGTAGTAGCTCAGTGCGTTGTTGAACTTGCCGCAGTTCGAGAACGGTTGAAGGGACTCCACACAAAGATCTCCGCGCTGATAGAGTGACTCGAGGGCGAGTCACGATGTTTGTGTTGGTGGCCTTTTGGGCACGGAATCCGCCCAAGGCAGGTTTTAGGGCTTAAAGCCCAAGTTTTGACTGAATCTTTTTGTAAAAGCTCCGCGAATTACGGGCACGGGGCGCGAAAATATAATAGAGTCACAGGGTTGTCCACCCTAGTTTTTGTAATGTAATTTCGGCTGGATAGGCCTACCCATGGTCTGGGGACCATGGGATTATATAAATAGAGCGAGGCTCTAAGTGTATAGGAGAAGGAATAAAGGAATAGAAGAAGAGGAGAAGTCTAAGGGATTGAGTCGAAGTGTGAAGTGTGTCTTTGGGTCGTAGAGTAGGAGAAGGCTTTGCAGCTGAGTGCGCAAATGCCTAGTAGTCTGCAGCTGAGTGCACAGGGATGGTTGAGTTTGTAACTATTGGAAGAATTAATAAAGAGAAGTTTTAGTATATTTCTCTGTATCTTTTCCTGGTTTAATGCATGATTGGATATAATTTTCAAGTATACTATTTATTCATTGCGTGAACCTGTGTGAATGTTTTGTATAACTAATTATAATTTAAGACATTCAAGTAGGCAAAGGTAATTAAATAGTATTGGAAGATAAATAAGATCTCGGGTAATAGCACAGAGTGTGGCATGGGAACTCCACAACCCCTATTTAGGGCTGCGTGAAGGCAGTGTATTAGGCCGCGAGGAACGGGAGAGTGCGTGAAGCAACTTGCGCGCAAGAACCAAAAGCCGACCAGTCGAACCTCTGAGACATCTCAAGGGTGTCCTAGTTCTAGCACCCTCCCATACTACTTCGAGTGAGACCTTAGTCTGTGCTCCACGAACTCTTGCCAAAAGCGCTAGTAGTACAGGGATGTGTTTGGCTAATTAACTCTGAACTTGGGTCAAGCCCCAACAAGCCAACATATCTCATGTACTCAGATATTATTGTATTCAATCTTGGCTCATGTTTTTACCAAGTGCATTAGGTATATGGGAAACATCATATTATTTTATGGCTCTGTTATGACAGCATTTCATGTACCATTTAGCATGTACTTCATTCCTCAGTTTTATATGTCTGGGCGAACCATTATGTTTTTACTAAGTTATCTCAGTGGGTATGGGTATGCTTGACCCACCTCATTGAGGTCCAATACCACAACATAAAAGGAGACTTGCATTAGTCTCGCCCCCTCTATCCCTATCCTCTTTCAATTTAGCTTCATTGTTCTCTCTCTCTCTCCTTGATTCCCCTTTGGTGTCTAAGTGATTGTGTCTTTACAATGTACTTCAATGATACGTTTTTCTCGTAACACTCATATGTTGGGGGAGAATCTGTTATCACCAAACAATTGATCATCTAGCCTAATTTACTAGATGGATCGAAGTACACCATGTAAACCCAATTTTACCATAGCAAAATTCCTTTCACTTTGAGAAATTACTTAACAAACCAGCTTTGTTAGGTAATTTATAATTAAACATGTGAATCATAATTAAATAAATCACTATTTATTTGATTGTCTTCTAGGAATAATTAATTAAACCATTTTTTTATTATTATTCATCGTCAAATTTGACCCAATCATGAAAAATAAACAGATAAATCACTATTTATCTTATTTTTCTGTAAGAATAATTAATTAATCACTAATTAATTATTATTCTTTGTTAAATTTGACTAAATCCCTTAGGAATAATTAAATAAATCCTTATTCATTTATTATTCCTTAACTAATTCCTTGAGATGATAAATAAATCATTTATTTATTTATTATTTCTAAATAAAAGTTTAAATACTTTTTCCCTTCTAAACAAATATAATAAAATATTCTAGGTGGTTATTCCAAGAATGGGATCAATAATATTTTATTATTGCTCATTATTCGAGGATAACTCAATATTTCGTTATAAATAGAAGGATTTTCCATTCATTATTCACTTTTGATTATTTTCATCGTTGCACTCACTGTTGTAAATCTAATTATTTTCATTGTCGCACACCATATTTTTGCTAGGTTTATGCATTATAGAGTTGAGAGACTCTATATAAGCTAAAGATGTTTAAGGATAGCCAAGAACCCATCCCATAGAGGGGTACTGGTAACATTTATATGTTCTCTTCACAGGTGTTATTATTAAATTATTCTTTACATATCTGGTTTCCATTGGATGTTTGGGGTTATCACTCTTTCTTTCACCATTTAACTATGATCGTAGCATAGATCAGAATTTTGGCAGGTTTTGCTTCTATCAATAGCTACAGATATACAACGTTTAGCAGTCATTTCTATTGTTGAGATTGTTTTTCATCCACAATCTTAAGTGGGTTCTCTTCGTACATCATTGAGAAGAAAACACTACAACAACAATTATTATTGGGTGTTTATTACACCAAGGAGGAGGAGGGATCCTGACTTATTTTATGAGGAAGAGAGGTTGTTTCTTTTTTGATAAAAAATGAAAGATATTCTAATTTAGGTTTTCTCTCATGCATTGTGATGAGCCTTACCATTGCAACAATAATGTTGCAACTCCCAAGGCTACTGACTTTAATTATCAACTTGAGGTTCGTACAAACTTAGGAGATATTGACATTATATGTGCAACATACAATGTGTCCTTCCTTTGATGTCATGATGCAATGGAGTGCATGTACTGAAATTAAATCCTAAAATAATTGCAGAAAATGAAATGCTCGAAATGGAAACCTTAACCTATTGCAAGAAATAAAGTACAACAAAAGAAACCTATTCTAATTGCATACAGATTATGAACTAAATGTAAAAGAAACCTAACTTAGCCCTACTTATCACATGTGATGATTCAAACTAACTGAGAATGGAGTCTTATCTAGGGATTATTAACCGCTATGTACATGCGTGAATATAAAAGAACTCTTTTTTTTAATCTTTTGTTTTATAAATGAAAATGCTATTCTTTCCTTATTCTTTGGTAGGGTAGACAGGTATGGAGGAACAGGGTTACAATGGTCTTGATGGCATGGAGTTCACATAGGGGCCTAATCCTAAATTCGGTGATGATTTTTCTCAATTCGGGCTCAAAATAGGTTGCTACATGATTTCCTACAGGATGTCTATAGGATGTACTAGTTCTCCTACATGATCCCCTGTTTTACTACAGGAACAGGCTAAAAGATTAGGAAGTGGTCTAGAAGGTGGAATAAAGCTTGCGAAAGGTGGTTAATGGAAGAATAAGGCATTGAAGTGGTGGACACTACCCAGAACTCAAGCAAGGGCTTCAAGATGGTTGGATTTGCTCAATGGAAATGGAAATTTTTGCTTATAAAACAAGAATTCGGATTGAGATTTTAGTGGATTTTGGTGACATGGGTGGATGAGAGTTGGATGAGGTGAATGAGGTGAGGCCTCCTTGCAATTTAGAATCTCCTGCACAAACACACATTATTTTCTGTATCTATATATAAATGCATCTATGCATAGGGAAGATTTATTAAATGGAAGAAAACCGAATTGTTACCATCTAATGGCCAGGTGCATGAACAGAAGTGCTTGAAACCAATACAAAATTGCTTTGAAACTAGTAAAAAATCTAAGAGATCATAAATGACAATTCAACTTATCCTAAGAAACTTAAAGACAATTAACCCATGCTAAAAAATAACGGAAAATTACTAGTCTAAATTCCAGAAATTCGAGAACTAGTGAGCTAGTAAATCTATAAAATGCCTAACCTAATCAAGTGAAAATGAAATGGGGTGGTTTTTGTTCTTAAATATATTTTTTTTTGATCTAATGCAAGTGGAACCAACTCGATCGAATCTCGTTAGCACGCTCTAAAAAATAGTATAAATTTATTGTTCTTTGCCACAAAAGAGTTCCAGAAATCTAGATTTGGGAATAAGAAAACTAATCCAAGTAGATCAATGATTAATATGACCTTCCAAATATTTTCCAAGAAATAAATGATGCTTTTTATCCTACAAAATAACTTACGTTAACCATTTAACCCAATACTACAACAAGAAATCATTAATACTAAATGCAGAAATAGAAAGAAACAAGAACAAGAGATGCATGTGAATAAGAAGTGACAAGAACAAAAGAAAATGATACAAAAGGGCTCTAGGCCTCCTGGGATGGCTAAGCCTAAGGAAAATTTGAGATCTATGGAGGAGAACAAGATTTAGAAGCTGAACATGACACCAATCTTCATTATTTTCATCAATACAATTTCATCCCTGCAGGAAAATACAATGGATCTACAAAAATATGAGTTGTCTCCACAAGAAGACTAATAAAAATCTACCCCTAGAGGAAAATTTGAATTTGTAGTTATAAAAAATTATTAGGAATCATTACGCATGAAAGGAGGAATATTTCCCCACAAAAATCCCTTGATTAGTGGATCTGGTTCCCAATACTAGGAATCTACATTGAATGGCAGGGAACACATTCCTAGATTTTCTCAATAATTGGAGTTCCACGATCTGTGCCATGATTCCATAATAACTTGTTGATTTATTATTTAATATTGATCCTCCTGTATTAGGGAGAAAGTCCCTAAATTATCTCCTCCTCCAAATCTTTATAATCTGCCCAATATTCTCGTAATATTCCACGAAAGTAAATAATATTAGGCACAAATATAAAATTATTCCTAAACCTTCCTAATGAAAATATTAAAGTTAATGACCTCATCCTCTGAGCAACTTAGTGACCTCATTGTGGCTCTTTCATGGCCCTGATGGCCTCTCTCTTGTGCATTCCTGGGTCCTTTCTCTTAAGAATCTGGTTGTAAGTTCTACAAGGAAAAGTCCAAAAATCTATTTGTGCATAGAAAAATCAATGTTTCTTGAGACCATTAGATTGCCTTATTCTTCTCTTTTGTGGCCTAGATGATTACCTAATGGCCTTAGATTTCTCTTTTTTGATTAGGTATCTCTCAGGAACTACCATTTTGGGCTTTAACATAATTTTTTCCTTTCTTCCTTCTTGTAACAACATTTTATCTCCCTGTAATAGCCATTCCTTCTCTTTCAGGGTCTTTTAACTGTATGGGAGTGATGAGAAATCTTGTAGAGGGTTTGGAGAATGATGCTAGGGCTCAAAGGGAGTAGTGTAGGTTTGTGAAAATGAAGAGGATGCTCTATTTTTTTTCTTAATAAATTTGCAGGGTGAGACAAAGTGTGGGGTTTGTTCTTGAAATTATGAAATGGGGTGGATGAATGATGGATAGATAGTGAATATGAAGTGGATGGAGGGTTCGAGGTGTTGTGGTGACTTGGCCTTTGTAAAAATTTCTTCTTTTAACTATTGTCCCCATTCCTCAAAATCATCACCTTCATAATTTGACTTTTCCACGTTGCATGAGTGAACGAGTGAGCTAAAATTAACTAGTTGAAGGTGGTCGAGACTTCTGACCCATCCTTAGCTTATAAAACCTCATCTCTCATGCATTGACAACAAATTTCTAACTATAGTATGCTCAAGAGAAGAGGTCAAGAATATTTCATACATGTACCTACCTGCTGGTTGTTGGAGAGACATGCATGCTACTACTAAGTTGATGTTGTTATGTTGCTCATGACTCAGGTACATCTTCTTGACTTTTTTTTTGATCTTATTTTGCTGATGGGTTATCTTCTTATTGATGTGCAGGTGTTGGATTCCTCTGATGTTTTTGGGTTCTGAAGGAGTTTCATTTTTCCTATAGTCATGCTTCTTCTTTCTAAATCATTGTGCTGAAGGTTAGATTTGGAGTTGTTGGTTTTTCATAATAGGTTGCTACAAGATTTCCTACAGGAAAACTACAGGATGTCTTGTAGTTTATCTTTCCTCTACTCTGGGGGTGAATAGGTGTTGGAATGAATGGAAGGTGTGGTCATGGGGTGGCAGGTGAGGTAGGTAGCTGGTATGCCCCTTTGATTTTTTATTTTTATTTTTCATTTCTTTTAAAGACAACTAGAACAATCTCTTGTAGAAGACTTGTTTTGTTCATATCTCTCAAACGATAGAATAAATTGACTTGAAATTTTCTTATCTTATTTCCATCATCATTATGGACCTCCCCAGAAACAAATCTTGGCCAATGGATGCATGAATCTTGAGAAAAATTAAAAATGGATGAAGGTGATGGAGGCCGATTTTTTGGAAACTATGCACTAGAATTTACTAAAATTTCTTGGGCATCTTACCATCATCCATGTGAATCTCCCCTAAAACATCTTGGAAAATGGATGCATGGTTTGCAATATATGGCAAAAATAGTTTTTTGATCTATGTATTTATGTTACCTATAGTAAAACAAAGCATTTCTGTAGTTTTTAAGGACATCAAGAAAATTGAATGGGAAAATATTGAGAATAATGGGTGGATGGTGGAAATGGATGAGGTGATGGATTGGCATGGCCTTGGCCTTTTTGGATCATTTGAGAAAAGGAGGAGAAAGTCAAAATTTGACTTCTTTTGACTAGGTTTGACTTATTTTTTCTTGTGTTGGTGCCAACTTCTTTTTGTTGCTTGCATATGTTGGAGGGCACCTACATTCATCAGAGAGATACATGGAGCACATATTTTTTATTTTTTCTCTTTTTTTCTTCTAGGCCTACTAGCCGCTTCAATGAGGTTTTCAACTAGTAGGTTTGCCTAGCTGCCTCAAAGGAGGTTTTCACCTAGGATCTTTTCTTTTTCTCTTTTTCCAACCCATTAATTGCCTCATGGAGGTTTTCGATCAATGAGGCAATCTCAGGCGCCTCAAAGAAGGTTTTTAGATGAGATTTTTTTTTCTCTTATTTTTCCTTTTTTTTTTACCCTACTCTAATTGAAAAAAAAAATCACTTTCAAGTATAGGAATACTTACAATGGAGCCCTGTGCACATCAAGATGATATAAAAACTGATGTGTAGGCTTGCAATATATGATTTGACATGTACCTGAATTTTAGAGACCAAATCATTTGACTATGAAAGGATCAAGTGTAGTTGAAGAAGAGAGTGATGCTCCATCTTGTTGATTTTCTGGAACCAACCCTGAATATAAATTTGATGCCCTTTCTTTTCTTGCTTATCTGGATCATTCTTCATGTCTTCTTCTACCATGACCTTCAAATATTCCTCTTTTTGTTGATTGTTCTCTTAAATACATGGATGATTTGATGGTAACTACGAGGGAGCTTTCTCAATCTCTCATTTTGTTGTCTGCTCTTCATCAAATGCAGCCCATGATCCTTTGGTATTCTCATTTGAATCTTCTTCTTCTCAATGTGGTCCTTCAATGATATAAAGAGAATCTCTTTTTTGCAATACTCTTCCTGAGCTATGGTGAATAACATTTAGCTCAAGAGGAGATGTTTGGAAGTGTTGTACCTCAGCATTGTAAGTGGGCTGAGCTACTTCAATGTGTGGGTTTGGAAATGGTGGTACAGGTAATTGAGTGGGAGTGGATATTTGAGATGGGTGTGATTTTGGTTGTGGTTGTGGTGGAAGTGAATGGTAGGGATAACATGGAGTTGGGAATGAAGGTTATTGATGAAAATATTGAGGATATTGTGGATGGATCCCATAATTTCCTTGCAAACCTTGTTGCCAAGATTGATTTTGGGGTTGAGATGGCCAATTTTTCCAAGGAAAGGGTGGGTTCCAATTACTTTGAAGTGGATATGCATAACCTTGAAATTGTGAATTAGGCTCTTGCATCATACTAGGTTGACTAGGCTGCCATGGTCCTGTTGTAGCTACATAACATATTTGATTTGGTGATTGACTTGCTCTATTTTCCTCTTGGTAAACTTTCTTCAACCTTGGTAATCATGGACAATGTTCAACATCATGTGATTATACATGGACAACACAAATATCAACATCTTCTTTTTCTTCATCTTTCATCTTAACATTTCTACTTGTTTGGTTAGATTGATAAGAATTTATGTTTTAAAAGCATCAAACAAATTTCCAAGTTTAGCTTCACTTACCGATCTTGATGCTGATTTACTTACTCTTTCCCTTCCTCTTGATATGCATTTGCATGTTTCACAAATTTCTTCAAATGATAATTGGTATACATCACCTCTACTCATGAGATCAAAGAGATTAATCCATTCATCCCTAATTATTCTATGTAATAGGGTTTTTAGTATGTAATATCCTAAATTATGTAGTTTTTTCCTCTTAACATTATACATGAACCTCTCTATTATATCCTCTAGATTCTCATCTTCCTTTTGATTTATTCTAAATATTTCTTCTATAAGATCATGATCTCTATATTTTTCTAAAAATATCTTTTGCATATCATTTCATGATCTTATTGAATTAGTCCCTAAACTCATGAACCATTTAAGAGCTCTATCCTTCAATGTTTCCGGAAACAATCTCAGTGTTTGAGTTTTTAATAAGTAACCATAAGATCTACAAACAATTTCAAATTCAAAGTGAAAGGTTTCCGGATCCTCTGACCTTAGACCCTGAAATTTTGGAGGAAAATATGGAGGGATGTTCTTCATGTGCACATTAACATCAGCATCTTGAATGGGGAATCTGAGAGGATCTTCCTCATTATTATCTTCTCCATCCATTTCTTCTACATTATTTTTCATCTCTTATTCTTCTACCTGCAAAAGTGGATGGTGATATGGCTCTTATTGCACCATGTGTTGAAATGGGGAGGGGGTCGGTGTTGCATATTTTTTTTGTTTTTATGATTGAATGGAAACACTAATGCAATGCACTTTTCTATTTTTGAAATGAAATATGCCTAATGCCAATATTTTTTTTTTTTTTGAAGGTAAAAATAAATAAATCAACTAGGGAAGAAAACAATGCATGCTTTGACACCTCCCCAGCAACGCCAACAAAACGTGATGAGCCTCGGTATTGCAACAAGAAGGTTGCAACTCCCAAGGCTACCGAATTTAATTATCAACTTGGGGTTCGTACAAACCTAAGATGTATCGGCACTATATGTGCAGCATACAATGTTTCCTTCCTTTGTTGTCATGATGTAATGGAGTGCATGTACTGAAATCAAATACTAAACTAATTGCAGAAATGAAATACTTGAAAGGGAAACCTTAACGTACTGCAATAAATAAATTACAAGGAAAGAAATCTATTCTAATTGCATAAATATCATGAACTAATTGTAAAACAAACCTAGCTTAACCCTATATATCACATGTGCTGATTTAAACTAGCTGAACATGGAGTCCTATCTAGGGAGTATTAACTGCTATGTACATGTGTGAATATAAAAGAACTCTTTTTTTAACATTTTTGTTTTATAAATGCAAATGTTAATCTTTCCTTATTCTTTGGTAGGGGAGACAGGTATGGAGGAAGAGGGTTACAATGGTCTTGATGGCATGGAGGTCAAGTAGGGGCCTAATCCTAGCTTCAGTGATGATTTTTCTCAATTCGGGCTCAAAATAGGCTGCTACAGGATTTCCTACAGGATGTCTATAGGATGCACTAGTTCTCCTATAGGATCCCCTATTTTACTACAGGAATAGGTTGAAAGCTTAGGAAGTGGTATAGAAGGTGGAATGAAGCTCGGTAAAGGTGCATAATGGAAGAATAAGCAATGGAGGTGGTGGAAACCTACCCAGAACTCAAGCAAGGGATTCAAGATGGTTGGATTTGCTCAATGGAAATGACAATTTTTTTCTTATAAAACAAGAATTTAGATTGAGATTTTAGTGGATTTTGGTGACATGGGTGGATGAGGCTTGGATTAGGCGAACGAGATTAGGTCTCCTTTTAATTTAGAATCTCGTGCACCAACACACATTCTTGTTTCTATCTATACACAAATTCCTTTATGCATATGGAAGATTTATTAAATGGAAGAAAACAGAATTGTTACCATCTAATGGTTAGGTGCATGAATGGAAGTGATTGAAATCAATACAAAAATTATTTGAAACCAGTAAGAAATATAAAAGATCATAAGTGAAAATTGAAACTTATCCTAATAAACTTAAAGAAAATTAACTCATGCTAAAAAATAGCAGAAAATTACTAGTCTAAATCCAGAAATTCGAGAACTAGTGGGCTAGTAAATCTATAAAATGCCTAACATAATCAAGTGGAAATGAAATGGGGTAGCTTTTGTTATTAAATATAATTTTTTTGTGATCTAATGCAAGTGGAACCAACTTGATTTAAGCTCATTATCATGCTCTAAGAAATATCATAAATTTACTATTATTTGCCACAAAGGAGTTCAAGAAATCTAGATTTGGGAATAAGAAAACTAATCCAAGTAGCTCAATGATTACTATGACCTTCCAAATATTTTCCAAGGATGAAATGATGTTTGTGATCCTACAAAATAACTTACATTAACCATTTAACCCAATACTACAACAAGAAATCATTAATACTAAATGCAGAAATAGAAATAAATAGGAACAAGAGATGCATGCGAATAAGAAGTGACATGAAGAAAAGAAAATGATACAAAAGGGATCTGAGGCTCTTGGGATGGCCAATCCCAAGGAAAATTAGATGCCTATGGAGGAGAACAAGATTTATAAGTTTAACATGACACTAAGCTTCATTATTTTCATCAATACAATTACATCCCTACAAGAAAATACAATGGAGTTGCAAAAATACGAGTTCTCTCCACAAGAAGACTAATACAAATCTACCCCTAGAGGAAAAATAAACTTGTTACTTATACCAAATGATTAGGAATCATTCCCCATGAATGGAGGAATATTTCCCCACCAAAATCGCTTGATTAGTGGATCTGGTTCCTAATACTAGGAATCTGCATTAAATGACAGGGAACACATTCCTAGATTTTCTCAATCATTGGAGTTCCACAATCTGTGCCATAATTCCATAATATATTGTTGATTTATTATTTAATATTTATCCTCATATTATAGGGAGCAAGTCCCTAAATTATCTCCTTCTCCAAATCTTCATATCTGCCCAATATTCTCATAATATTCCACAAAAATAAATAATATTAGGCACAAATATGCAATTATTAATAAACCTTCCTAATGAACATATTAAAGTTAAAAATACATTATATAATGAAAAAAATAGAGTTTTAACGTGTTGAAGGATAGTCATATGGGCCTTGATTTATATTTAATGCAGAGGCATGGGTCTTAATTTATGTCTAATTTAGAGGCCCATCACCTTGTTTACACACTGGATCTCCAATCGACAGGTGAAAAATGAAATCATAACAGGAAATATCCAAGACCAAGCTAGAAACAGAGTTTAGGTTACCAATATAGGTCATTCGGGCTAATTAGGGTTGCCCACGAGTACCTGCTCGTATTCTCATTGCTAATGAGATAGACTGATAGGAGATATGTTTGGGTCGGAGCTTCGATTACTGGTTCTATGAGAGGATACCTTTCATAGAAATCAATAAAATTGCACGCAAATGTTAGGGTTAGGATTTCATCATTAGGGCAAGGTGATTACAGAAACTAATTGAGGGTATCATCATGTGTGAGGATGCCAAGAAATATTCCTTTAGAATTTTAGAACATACAAATAGGTGTAAGAAAGCTAGTCACAACATAAAAGGTTTGAAGGGCTCTAGGTTCATAAAGGTTCATGCAGTGGCATGCGACAAGGGGTGAATGTGGGGCTAGGTCAATAACCATTGTATGTTATTCAAGAAGATGAAAGAACAATGTAATGCAGCAGTAAGTACTATGGTGCAATGAAATGTTATGTCAATGCAAGGAATAAATCTTCCAATTGAAATTAAAATATCACTGCAATGTGTATACAGAGATTTCACAAATGCCATGCAATAATGAGCAGTGCAAGAATATGAGTGCAAGATTAAATTCCTAATGTCATGCAGCAAATAATCACCAATGATAAAGAAACACAACAAAGAATATCTAAAAAATATATAAAATGTTAAGAAGACAACCTTAATCAACAAATTAATAAGCAAAACCTAAAACCTAATTAGTTTAAACCCTAAAACCCTAATTTAACTATAGAGGAGGTCAGTTCAAGTGAAATCAAACTTCCAATGCAACCATTGTATCATTTCCTGACCTGCAAATACAAATATGTCAACGATTAGAATTGGCATAAAGAGTTGTGCAAAAATGAAAATGTTCACTTGTGAAACATGCACAATAACAAGAAGGTGATGTCTACTTACAAGAAAAGGTACCATAAAATACAGTTCAAGCCAAACTACAATCCTATCCTAGAAAACATAATGATATACTTGAAATTTATTATCATCTAGCCATGACACACAGTCATTCATGTTTAACCCTAAATTCAGTGTAAGGAGGGGAAGATATCGCCTGCTTGTAGAGGGATTTTCTATACAAAACCCTTTAAGTGATTCAACAACCCTATCATGATATTGAGGGTGATCAACTTGATGACTCTATAAAGATGGTTGTTCTCCAAGTGAAACTAAAATACCAGAGGTTCCAAGCGAAGAAACCCTAATTTCGAAAACCCCATTTTGAGGTTGTTCGTGGATTTTGTCAAGGACGTGAGGACCTGACATAAGCATCAGTGGAAGTTGAAGTGCCTCACCTTTTGGACAAATATCCAACGCTTCAAATAGTAGGTCATTAAATATTGGCAGTTTCATACGATCAACTAATGAATTCCTATGGTAATTATTAGTTGTGATGATACAACCATCATTGAATAAATTGTTGTTTTGATTAGATGTCTGAACACTGATAGGTTGGAAGTGAAAAATATCATATTATTTAGATTCCCAAGAAAGAGGTGAATGAACTAGAAGAGTCTCAGGAATGAAAGAATTGAGGTGATTTGTGCCCTTAGTGGACTGTAAGAAATCACCTTCTTGTGCCCAATCACAATCTGTACTAGCTGGGCAAGAGTAAAAAATATTTGAGACAACGGTCAATGTACTCTCTTCAGTAAACAAATTAGGGCTCAGAGGTTTATGCATGTCATCTAATAGAGGATGGAAATATGTGCTCATAAGAACATCACTTGAATCAGAGGCTTTCCAAGATGAGCTTGCATCCGACAGGATGATGTTGAGAGAAGAGTGGATCATAGAAACCCTAATTTGACTTGGTTCAGGGGTCTCATCAAGATCGTGAGAACCTGACATAACCATCAGCAGAAGCTAAAGTGCCTCAACTTCCTGATGAGTCCCCAAGCCTTCGAAAGGTGAATCATCAAATTTCGGTGGCTTCGTAGGATCAATATATGGATACAAATGACAAACATCATATGTGTGATAAAATATGTTATTGAATCATTGAAGCCACCAATTTGATAAGGTTGGGTATCTAGCACATAAGGCTCTTCTTGGATTAAAAGTGAAGATGAATCAGTGAGAGAATCGTCTTGAATTTTTCGAGATGTAAGGTCTTCTTCTTCACGTGCTAAATACTACAGATGGAAGAGATTACGAACAAGAGATTCAAGATTCTCATACTGTGATTTTAAAAAATCACCCTCATGTGCATCATCACAGTCAACATCGATAGGATAAAGATCTAAATGATTTGAAGAAATCGTTAGTGTAGTAGAAAATAAATCAGGGTATAATGGATGAAAAGGTTCAGATGAAGGGGTTCCAATTACATAAGGACTCACATCTTGTGCATTAGTGTTAGCCAATGTGAGAAATAAATTTTCATGCATGTCATGCCCTTAGATTTGATAGGAAAATCAAGTTTATCTAAGACAAGGCCTAATTCATAGCCAACGAGTGGATGAAATTCAAGAATAGAATGAGGCATATGTTCAACAGGCTCAAGCTTGGTTTCATCAATAGGGAGAGATGTTACCTCAACTTGAACTTTAGGTTCAAACTCAACAGGATGTATGAGAGCTTCGAAAGAAATATAATTTGGTTGATTTCCCTGAAAGAATTATTCATCATCTAAACTATTTATGGCCAAAAATTCATTAGGTAACAAATCAAGAGGAGGATGAGAAATTTCACAAGCAATAATTTCCTCCTCAGAGGCTTGAGGTTGCTCCTGACTTAGAGAGATATGCAAGAGAATATTAGGGATAAGATCTGGACAATTTGTAACTTTCAAATTATCATGATACTCATGAGAATCAATATTTGTTTCATATTTAAGGTTCTGTAGAGAAATATGAACCAATCGTTGAAATGTTTCTTTCAAATACATTGAATCGACATCTCTTTTAGAGAATTCAGAAAAAATATGAGCAAACCTAGTAGCAAAATATTGTAGAGATTATTCAAGTTTCATTCTAAGCTTATTTATCCTTTTAAAAACATCTTGAACATCATACCTATCAAAGGCTTGTCAGAGATTACTAATGAGTTGCTCGAATGAATATATGGAAGCTATTGGGAATGTTGACACCACTTCTTAACATGGCCTTCAAGCATGAGGGTAAACAACCTACCAATAACATATTTACAATGTATTATGTTAGAGTGACAAAAATGAAGAACTTGAAGCATGTGTCCTAAAACCATTGTTCGACCATCGCCATCAAACTTGCACCGTGACAATTGATAGATTATTTCCTCAGGCACCGAAAGGTTAATGCTTTCAGAAAAACAACATGGCATAGAGACTCAAGATGGATCCATTTACAAATATGAGATTAAACTGTAGGCTCCAGGCTCAACTTGTCATCCAACCCTCCTTCCAGCACCAAATATGTTGATGGGTTGGAATGTATCGCCAACCGCTAGTAGGTCTCCTTAGTGTGGAGTCACAATTAAGAGTCACACCGTTTGGAATAGGAGCCCCATCTGGTATGTGGGCCTGACTACCACCATGGATGTTTTCGCTCTTTGTTGTCAAATGAAAAAGGGTTTGAGTGAGGGAAAGAATGAAATCCTAGGCAATGAAACAAAATCATCCCAAGATTGAAAAAATAAAGAAAGAGGTACAAGAAAGTCACAACAACAATAAGAAAGAATATTCCATAAGAAGGATCAGCGAGCCAAACCTAATTAGAAATACATGATCAAGAACATGCCAGTGGTTAATTGCAAATTAGTTCACAATAGATCATCGACATGGAAGAAATAAGTAAGCACATATTTCAAATAAAACATACATACAACAACTATGAACCATTCCATAGCAAATTACATGTATGAATGCGCACATACAAATGTAGTGAAAATATTATACAATTGTTGGAACGGGGTCCCTTAAGGTTAATTTTGGGGAAAAAGCACAAGTTTTGGGGTAGAAAGCCCAAATTTTTGTGATGTAAATTGTAAAGTATTTGCAAGTTATGGTTGTGGAGCATGTAGATGTAAAGTGTCACAAAAAGGTTTTTACCGGTTTTTTATTTAAGTTCTGTCGGCTTTTGTAGACCTACCCATGGTTCGGGGACCATGGGATTGTATAAAAAGGAAGTCTTAGAGAGTCTAAGGAAGTTCATAGAAGTTTTAAAGACGAATGTAATGGGTCAATAGGATCTAAGAGCGAAGAGTGTTAGAGTAGAAGAGAGGCTCTGCATCTGTGTGCACAGAGGCCTAGAATAAAGTCTGCAGTTGAGTGTGCAGACCCCTGCAGCTGAGTGTGCTGGGTAGTTTTGAGTCTGTAAGCAAATCTGAAGTATTAATTAAGAGATTGTTCTGGAAATATTTGTGTTTTACCCATTTACTTTTGTAATGAATGAATGTGTTTATGTTAGGATGAATAATGGGTTTATGATTTAATGTTGTATTGATGCATGAATCTGTATGTTTTACATTGTTATATGAACGCAAGTAATAGTATTTGTTTACGCAAAGAATATCTTAATGCATGCTAAAGATATCATACACTTGGTCGGTCTGGGTAATAATAGACTTAGGAGTGATTGCAGCGGTTTGTAAGCAGTTGATTTTCTTGTTTAAGGTCCGCAAAAGATAGTCATAGACCTTCGCGAAGGTCTAAAGGCTGGTAAGAGGAAGTTATATTGATAAGCCTTGAGGGCTTATTGATTTGCATGAAGGTAGATAAAGGGGTGAAAAAACAACATCATAACCATCTTTGGGTGTGGAAACTTAGTTCTATCATCCCCCTATACTACTTCGGGTGAGAATTTAGTGTACGCTCCATGGATTGATGCCGAAAGGGCCAGTAGTGTAGGGATTTTCTTGGCTAAATTAATGTTTAACTTGGGACAAGAGCCCCTAAACCAAAAAATGGTTCCGTTGTCAGGACTGGGATCTCCATAAAGAGATGTGTGATGTTGCATCACTGGAATCCGACAAAGAAAGAAATTGAAGATTGGTTGGATAGGAAGATCCACGAATTCATGGCGCAAGAAAACAACAGCCCACAATTGATGAAAGAACAGTGGTTGGACATGTATCTGTACATAGAGATACATTTAATTATCTTTTATTCCTTCCCGTTCCAATTATACGAGTGGATCACTAAATTGGTAGACAACCAAGGAAGGTGGAGGCTTCACGGTCTGATAGTGTGGACCCTAAATTTAGTGGGGAGATTGGAAGCCTCTGAAGATTACATTGCATGCATTTTCGATCACTCGCTTGATTGTATCATAGCAGGATTTGTGACAGAGTTCATGGTCGATACCTTGGTTAGCTACAGCGAAGCAGTGCGACGCTTCTTCAAAGGACCACGAGGTAAGTATTTAAGGTCTTTGAATACTTAGATTAAAATGCTCTTGTGTGAAAAGTGGGTTATGAAATTACCTTGATGTTTGGAGCTACACGAAGTGGATATTGATTTATGGATATAAAGGGAACATGACCTGAATATAGCACGTTGATTGAGCCACCTCTGAGTGACGACGAAGAAGCAACACAGGCTTCTCCACAGAGTGTTATCCAGTTAATAAGGTGAGGGTTCCTGTGATTACCCCATCCACCTACACCACCTCCATCTTCACCTCCACTGCATACACCTTCGCCCACACTGCCACCACCTCTGCCACCATTCACTATGTCGAATTCAGTAAAATTGCCCATTTTCAAGGGCTTGGGGAATGAGGATCCAGACTAGTTTTTATTTGTTATGAAGGTTGTGTGGGAAGCCCAGGGCATTACAGATGATCCGATGAAGAAAGCTACATTGGTTAAATCTTTAGAGGAACGTACGCTAACAAGATACATTAAGTACTGCTTTGATAACCCGATGGATGCATTGGCAGACATTCAGACTGCACTAAATAAGGAATTCATTAGGCCCAAATCTGAAGCACAATCGATTGTTGGATTCAAAGAAATCATGATGAAGCTTGGCGAGACACCCTGGGAGCTAGATTAGAGATTGAAATGCAACATCCATGAAGCTAACTTGAATCTTATGGATGGGTAGCACCGCGAATGGTTTGTGGCTTCGCTCTTGCCGCATCTAAGGGTTGCTTTATCACAACAAAAGATTGGGACCTAGATGAAGGCCATGGAGATTGCAATGAGATTGCATGAGACACCAATTCAAGATGTTGCTTTAGGATTACAGCAGATTCACGTGGAGTTGCAAAAGCTTTTCCTAGAATTCCAAAGTCTGAAGAAGGATAGAGCGGCTCAGCTAAAGGTGCGCGAAGAGATTTGGTGTTTGAAATGTAAGAGTTAAGGGCATGATAAATATCATTGCCCTGTCTTCATGAATTATGTTGCAGGAGGAGTTCTGATGCCTCTGAGGCTGGAAGCTCAAGTAGGGCCAAGTGCAAGGCCCAGATTGTGGTGTGCTATCTGTCAGGTACCTGGAAAACATGCGACAAATAATTGCCACTTGCTACAGAAATTTGTACAGAAATCGCAATAACTCTTCTGCAACTTTTGCCAATCAGTAGGACATGATGAGTGTAATTGTTGTATTTATCAGTTAATAATGGAGAGAATGCCTGTGTATCGAATGTAGACAGAAACTCAGCCTCCATATCAAGGCATTAGGGGTCTACGAGGAGGATATCAGGGGCGTGGATGAGGTGAAGGCGGAGGAGGACCTGCGAGAGGTCGGGGGCAAGTTATTTGCTACAATTTTGGAGGTCTAGGAACTATGCACGAGAATGCATGAACCCGACATGCCTATTATGTCGATACCATAACGAGTTTGACCACGCGATAGAAGACTGCCTTGTATTAATAGCTAAGATGTGTGAAAAGGGGATGCAACCTCAGTAGCATACATAGAACTTGTAGATGATGAAGGTTGAATCCCGCAAATAGGACCCCAATGTGAATATCATGTTGTGAAGTGGAATGAACACTGGAAAAGATAAGGGAAAGTGGCCTGAAGAAGGTGAATGGGTCTACAAAGCTCCAGAAAAGGAGGTTGGCTTTGATTCAGAGCGTGCAGAGGAAACCTTCATGGAGGCAAATAAAAGCTTCACTGAGGCTTCTACCTTGGGAGCAATCAGCTTTTGAGCCTTGGTTGTGTTCTTACCATCACCTCCACTCTTTTTAGCCGATCATACGCCTTCACTTGATTGTTTACCCTTTTGAGGAACAACTGTGTTGAGTGATTCTATTAGCCACCTTCTTTACACTGTCGTGATTGAAAAATTCCAAACTTACCTGGAAACAATTGCTATCCGAAAACATCACTTGGTCCTCAAAAAACAAGTCTCCTTTAAGCTCTTTTTAGACTCATAAAATATGACAATATTGCCGAGAAATTGGCCTCTCCGGCTCGTTAAAGTGATTGGAAGTGACATCCCTCCTCTATATCTTAATATTTTTGGACTTGAGGGATCATTACACAAAAAGATCGAGTGCTTGCCTTTTTCGGCTCGCTAAAGTGATCGGAAAAGTCATCCCTTTTGTATTATTTTATACTTTTTCAGACTTAAGGGATTATACTACAAAAAAGGACTATTGGAGTTTTGTTTTTGTCTCTTTTTAGATTCTCTAAAACTAAAAAGGAACACGTTATCTTTGTCGTTAAAATCGTTAAAACAATAGCGACAAACTTGTCTGTACGGACGAGAGCAAGTTTCACTGTCACTAGGCTCGCTAAAACATAGCGACAGGTTTGCCCGAAGGGCAAATTATAAAACAAGCATATGTTATCCTCCTCAAGCTTGACAAAAATAAAGTGGTACTGGTCAGTAATGACTGGGGAAAAAGGGAAGAAAACTTGAAGGACTTCATTGGTAGCAGGTCGCTCTTGAACATGACACTTTCACTCCATCGCCATGATTGAGTCGGGTTGGGTTATTTTGTTCACCGGTCATATCACCATTGGTCCTCCGTACCATCCATTTAGGGGTTAACACAACCAATCCATTCCAGTGTCATTGATATGTTCAAGAGAAGTCACTCAGAGAATTCACTAACCCAGCTAACACCTCATACGCCGCAATACCTTTACGCTCCATTTTTCATGATCGCCACCCTAAACCTTGTATCATCAGATCATTTTCACCTCCACAAAATCATTTGCTCCGTTCCGTGTCATAGATGTGGGATTCATTAAGGCCCTCCTATGACGGGTCACTTCTTGTTGACATGGGCTCATTATCCAAGAAGTCGACTTAGGAACAACCCTTTCAGTACTTTGAAGCTTGCATGCCTCAATGGCAAGTTTCTCACTTCCCGTGACAAGTTTACATCAATGGCCTTCGACCGAAAGATTTTACATGGTGTTCGACGTCGACTCATGTATTCACACCACATGAATTGTACACTAGTACCTTGAGGATCATTATCATTATCGGTGATTCCTCTCGCACTTGTTAACAACTTAAATCATTGGCTGGTAATCAGGCGATGTCTTTCCATGTTTGACACCAGAACATCTTTCCACATGGATTGACTTGTACATCAGGCGAAGATTGAACGAGTTTGAAGACCACGGATCTAGTTTCATCCATCTGGGCTGCAATATATTCAGGAAAATAAAAACATCAAATGTACTCCATAGCTACACAAATAATCATCCAAGCTAAGGGATGATGGCTCTACCAAAATCATGAGTCTGCCACACAAACGGTTGTCTATCTTATGTAGATGAAAATGAATTTATAAAGCTGAGCATGGGAATGTCGGCCTCATCTAGATCATGAAAATATTATGAAGATAATGTATTGTATTGTATCTTATTACAGGTCACCTTCTAGTTCTAAAAATCTCGGAACATCATGATAAAGCATTTCACCCGACATCAGAAGATTTACGACCTCATGCTTTAGGGGTAAACTGTTATAGGCATATTTGGGCACTGCAACCCCAATCATATATGTCAATAAACCAAGGGATCTCAAACCCCTTAAAGTTTTGTTTCATACCCTAAAGGATCAAGGTCAGTTGATTACATCATTTTCCAGAAGTTGTCCTTGAAAAATGCTTAGAACTGGTCAAAATTGGACCATACAGACTGCTCCATGCTAAGGGTGTGATCCATCTCACCTACAGCACACAAAGGGTTTTATGCATAATGAAAATCCCTTTTATAGGGTGTGATGAGCGAGAGCAAACAAATGCAGAGGAAATTTGCTAGGTGGAAACTCAGAGAATCTTCTAGAAACTGCTCATGTGACACTCGCCTCTCTAAATTTGCCTAGGGATGAGTAAGAGATCATGAAATCTCCAAGTGGAACCAAGAACAATCAGCAAAATGACACTAATCAAAACCCCAGAAGCTAACTCACTCCCCTGCAAACATCTATATATGGATCCCTCATCCCAGAGATCCAAAGGCTGGAATTTTGTAATTTGTAAGGAAGCGTTGTTGGTTTCTCTTTGAGACATTGTATTGTTGGGTGATCTAGCTTTTCATGAGGTGAAGAGGGCTTTCATGCTGGGAGGATGATGCTGGATCATACGACTGGGTTGTAATCCTCTCGTCTACTACTTCTATCAATAAAGTTATTTGAGTTTTCCTCCATATACTTGTATATTTATGAATCTTGTATTTGTGTATGCATTTGTATGGTTGATGTACATCTAATTCTACATTGTTTATGGTTATAGATCTCTATGCTTTGATGGTATTTTGCTGCTTTGACTCTACAGGTGTTCTTTGAAGCGGGACAAGTGAGAAAGGAGTGGTGAAGCTCTATCAAAGGAGAGAGGAAACAAGTAAGGAGTCAAGCAAAAGACTGAGGTTGGTACTCTCTACTTCTCTCTCATCTATCTCTCATAAAGGAAAACACAAGTTACTTTGAATTGTTTGTTTCTAAGATAGCTACCCGTCTTAGTGGGACTAGCAGCTCTGAATAGACAATAGTTTTCCCGGAAAAAAGTTGAAGTGGAAGGATGATTTTCTTGAGGAATCCCTTGAGTGATAAGCTGAATAGCGCTTCACGGCGTAGTCTGCCCTGCCCCTTCATCTTCACTTGGAGGAGGTCCAATCAATGGAATATATTCTAGTCCTGATCCTTCTCGATTTCTAAAGAATCATTTGCTTCGCGTAGCTCTGAACATCAAGGTAATGGCATCACCCATTTTTCACATAAAAACATTTTAATCCAAGTATTCAATGATCTTAAATACCTAACTCATGGTCCTTTGAAAAATCATCGCTTCACTTTGTTATAGCTTACTAACGTATCAATTGTAAATTCTATAAAAATCCTCCCAAAATTCGATCAAGCCAATGATTGACAACCCATGCGATCTTGTTTTCAGAATTTTCTAATCATTGCACTAATTATGAAGTCCACACTATAGGACTATCAAGCTTCCACCTTCCTTGATTGTCTGTCAATTTAGCTAACCACTCATACAATTGAATGGGGAAAGTGCAGAAGAAGATCTCGTGTCTCCCCTCATAAAAATACTTTTTCAACCACTCTTCCTTTGACAGGTGTGGATTCGTGTTTTCTTGCACTGTGAACTCATGAATCTTTCGATCCAACCGCTTTTCAATTTCTTTCTTGGTCGTATTCCAATGATGCGACATCACACATCTCTTTCAAGTAGATCTCGGTCCCAGCAACAGAACCATTCATTGGCTGAGTGGGTCCTAACCTAGGTTTATAGTTAGTTGCATAAACCAACAAAACCCTACACCACTGGCCCTTTCAGAAACAATCTGTGTAACACAGGCTGTAGTCTCACCCAAAGCAATATGGGGGGATGCAAGAACCAAATTTATGCATCCAGAGACTAGTGTGATGTCTTTCAGCGCCTAGATTTGCCTTCATGTAGATCGATAAAATTTTAGGGCACATTGCTACAACTCTGTTAAAACAACCTTTATACCTTTGCAAAGGTCTATGATCAGTCCTTGCGGACCTCTAAAAATATATTTGCCTACTTACGCGAATCAGAGAGAAATTATAAATTATGTTCACACAAATTTGCTTAAAACATAAGAGAAATCACCAGAGTCTTCGTGATAGTATTTAAACATGCATTGCATACATTATTAATACTTATTCAAGAGAATCACATAACATTCAATCAATATCTCATAAACAAATCATTCATCAACAACATGTAACATTAATAGAGATAAACAATAATACTCAGGAATTCTTTGGAAAATTGTCTTTATTGATCGTCAATTCAGGGTTACAGACTCAAACTGCCCTGCACACATAGCTGCAAGGGTCTACGCACTTAGCTGGAGGCTCTACCTAGACCTCCACGCACTTATTGCAGAGCCTTTCTTTCCTTATATAAGCGCAGGAAGCAGAGCCTTCCTGTCGTAGACTCTTCAATCGACCCAATTCTCTATCTCTTTTCCGTCTTCTTCTTCTATGTCTACTTGTCCCTTCGCTAAGACTCACTATTTATAGACTTCTCATACAATGCCATGGTCTGTGGACCATGGGTGAATCTCAAAACTGATTCAAGATTTACAAGAAACAAGGGGCTAAGCCCCTTTGAATCCTATTCATCTACACACTTTGCATCCGCAAATTGTGGAGACTTTACATTATTTACAAAAATGTACCTAAAATTGGGTTATCTTAACCCCAAACTAACCTAGGGGACCCCATCCCAAGAGTTGAAATCCTAGCCCTACCTGAAAGGTGTTGTGGCCTGTTGAGTTGTGGAAAGATCTCTTGTAGTTATGTTGGACATAGGGGAGATTTTCATCCCACATGTGTGGATGATTCGAGTTGTACATGCATAGAATGTGTACGATCATCATGTTGACAACCTCTATTTGGTCACTAGTTTGGGGATGGAAATTCGTCGACTTAGTAAGTTTTGTATCCAGCATCGACCATAGACTTGACCAAAATGCACTGAGGAATATGTTGCCCTGATCTAAGACAATCGACTGTGGGATCCCAAAGTTCACCCACACTTTCTCAAAGAAGAGCTTAATAGTGGCCTCTATTGTAATACTCTTCTTGCAAGCCACTATGGTGGACATCTTAGAGAATTTGTCGATGACCATGAAAACAAAATTGTTGTTGGGCTTAGTAGAAGGAAGGCCTAACATGTAATCCCTAGAGATATTCCCAAGGCTGACTAGGAGTAGGTAGAGGAGTATATAAGCCTTAGATCTTGATGGTTGGTTTGGCAATGGCATAGGTGAAGCATTATCTAATGTACTTCCCAACATCCTGACAAATTTTCGGCCAATGTCCAGCGACCCGACTATAGTGTGCCTCCCAAATCATCTTGTCACACTCATTGGAAGGAACACAGATGTGTCCCAAGTGGCATAACAGTGCATCCTCAAGGTGAAAATTTGGAACTTGCTTCCCTTCTAGGAGTGTTTGGTATATGCTGCCGAATTTTGGATCACTCTTGTAAAGATGCAGCCACCCCGATGTCTCGTGCCCACAAGAGTCGATCATAGTGATCAGCACCATGACCGGTGGTCGGCTGAGGAAATCAGCAACATTATTGGTGTTTCCCTTCTTATATTTAATGTTCAAATGGAATTGTTGTAGATAGGTGGGCCATTTCTGATGGCGATAGTTCTACAACTTCCTTCCCCATAATGTAATGCTTCCATTGATGATAGACCTACACAATGGAATACATTTATTTTTCATAAGTGGGGTACTTTTGGACTGTGTCTGAAAGTTTCTCATTGTGGTAAGCCACAAGATGCCCATGCTAAGTAAGAACCGCACCAATAGCATAGTCGGAGGCATCTATCTCAATCTCAACTAGTTGTTGCAAGTCTGATATTTTGAGCACTGGTGATGAAAAGAGGAAATCCTTCAACTTGGAGAACACTCATGGTTGGTTTTCTGAGAAAAAGAAATTTTCTTTTGCTTTTCCCTTGGTGACTTGACTTAAAGTTCAAGTGATATGAGAGAACCCCAACACGAACCTACAATAGAAATTGGCAAGACCCAAAAAGCTGTAGAGCTCTGTTAGAGTGGTTGGGGCTGTCCAATCCCGAATGACTTGTATCTTCGCTAGGCCCACATGTACACCCTGATCATCAATGATGTACCCAAGATATTGAACATGGGTTAGGCTAAAGGTTCATTTCTCCAAGTTAGCACACATCTTATGTTGTCGCAGGGTTTGAAGCACATGTCGAATATGGTGGAGGTGATCTTCCCAAATCTGGATGAAGATCAAGATGTCATCTAAATACACCACCACGAATGCATTGCTGAAGCATCGCAAGATGTCATCCATCAGTATCATGAAGGATGTAGGGGTGTTCTTCAATCTGAAAGGCATGAACAACCATTCAAAAATTCCCTCCTTGGATTTGAAGGTAGCCTTCCACACATCAAAGGGTTCGATGGGCACATAGTGATAACCTGACTTCAAGTCAATATTACTGAAATATTTGGTCCCCTTGAGTTGGTCTAGAAGGTCATCAATCTACGGGATTGGGTTCCTATTCCAGATAGTGATCTTGTTCAGTGCCCGATAGTCAATATAGAGCCTCCAGGTCTCATCCTTCTTCTGTACCAATACAATCAGGCTCCCATAGGGTGATTAGCTTGGCTTGATGTGTCATTTTTGTAGTAGTTCCAGAATCTACCTCTAAATCTCATCATTCTCTAGAACAAAACATTAATAGTTCAATCCATAGGGTAGTGGCATGCCTGGGGTCAAATCAATGGAGTGCGTGACCTGAAAATGCAGAGGTACCCCTGTGGGTGAGGTGAAAATAACCCTATCCTTCTCCACGACATTGTCCATCTGTTGCTGCTATGCAGAGGAGCCCTGCCTAGAAGCCATGGCCACAACCTTCTTGTTTACTTGGGGGCGAATCATAAGGAAAACAAATTTCCTATTCTGGGAAATGAGCTTACGACATTTCTTTCCAGTGATCAAAGAGATGGTGGTAGGTGGGGCTACCTCCAGTATCCTGTACAACTTATTAGATAAAGTAATAAGCAAAGAGAGAGAGGTCTAGACTCATATACAACATTTCACTTCCACAAGTATGGTTGTGCTAATAATACATCACAAAATTCAAGAGGAGCAATGTCACACAATACCTCATCCGTGAAGGGCTTGATGTTATAAGGAAGACAACACTGCTGGTTGATGTGAAGATCTCGTCCTTGGTGAAGACACACAATGGTGTATGACCATGGATGTGATGTAGTCTTTCGGCCTAACCACTTCACAACCTCTACTGAAATGAGATTCTTTTGGCCCCCACTTTTGGCAATGAACTACAGCGGAGAATCCTTCACCCAAATCTATGAGTGGAAGAGGCATTGACCCTCCTATATATCTCCAGGCTCAATTTTATGGATATTTGTGGTGGCCGTGGTGGCACTCGGCTCCACATCAATGATCTGCTACAATTTTTCAGTTCCATTATTCGATTCTGATTCAGAGTCAGAACCTGCGTCTAATTTGGAATCCTTTAGCTCAACCACCAGTGACAGATTGGCCTGACACTCACTTGTATTGTGAGTGGAGCTCTTATGGAACTCACACCATTTTCCTATGTCCTTATTTGTCTTCATGGTGTTATTCTTTGCTTGTGACTTCAGCGGGCTATCCTGGGTAGCCCCGCCTTGGCTTGGTCCTTTGTTTTTTGGTTTGCGGGCACCTTTTCCTTACTTTGGATTCGTAGACCCAAGGTCCCGCTTCTTCTGCTTAAACTTATACTCAATATTGAAAATGTGCTGAGCGAGGAAATGTCCAGGAAGTCCATCTCGTCCTAGATGTACTTGTGTAGACAATCATGGTACTTGAGCACCAAATGAAGATCATTATCCTTGATACCCAGCCTCATGTGAAAGGTATGGAAATTATTTGTGAACTTTGGCACATCTTGGTCCCTTCCCTACCATAGCATGGTCCACTTTATGTTTTTATCTTCATAGCTCCCGACAGGGTAATATTGTTCCTCGATGGTGTCTTGGAAAGAATTCCAAGTGGGTGCGGCTAAAAACAGTGAGAGTTCAGTCTCGTCCTTTTGTTCACAGTAGGTTTCCCACTAGTCCTTGATGTGTTGGGCAGCTTTAAGATGTGCAAAACAAATCTTTTCTTGATTGGAAAAGTCATGAACTGAAAAGTTTCCTTCCAATAGATTTAACCATTTATCTACATCGTCTGCATCTATCAGGCCTTCGAATATGGGAAATAGAAGTTAAATTGTACCTTAAAATGAGTGGCACCTCCAGAGTGACTGCCGGATGAAGATGCATCACTTGTGGGTAGTCGTTGAAGGATTTGGGCAAAGTTATCCATCATCACGTCCCTTTGTCGCTCAGGGACTTCCTCGAGAAACATTTTGAAAGGATCTCCTGCCCCCTAATCTTTCTTTTCCTCTACCATGGGAGGTCGTTGGGTTTTGCGAGGATGATCCTGTAATGGTTCAACCAGATCAAGCCCTAACTCCTTATACCATGACCTCATTGGGGACATGCAAAGAAAAATAGGGAAAGAGCAAACCTCTCTAATACCACTGATCCGAAGTTAAACATGAATGCAAAATCTTACAGATATAATCATAAACATAGAGATGTAGTAGAAAAACACTTCATTTCATTAATAGAAAAATGTTGAACTATGCTTACAAAAAAATGGAAATAAGATAGCTTGGGTGATGGTAGCTTATCTCTGAGAAGCGATGTGGTGGCAACATTCCTCTGAACTGTGTTACAATGAGGCTCAAGGGCCCATTTATTATTGGAAAACATGATAAAATCATAAACAACCAAAGCCCTAACCCCAAAAGATGTAACACCAAGAGTTTGTGGGCCCCGTTGGGGTTAGTTGGGTAGTCAACTTACTCGGTCATATTATTCTCGTTTGGCACGTATGATACCTTGTTGGAAAGGTCTTGTTGTGTACTATAGGTTTTTCCTTAGGCCCCTACCTATGGTAATGGGCCTACCACAGACCCCAAAACAACGTCCTTTATGGGGTCAAAACTGCTCTAGAAATTCAGGAGCCGAAAAAATACTAAAAATAGTAAATGATGAAATGAACAAGGAAAAATATGAAACTTAATGGTGGGTCTTGGTGGAATTGGTAGGTGGACACCAATATATAGCTGGATCACTGTGATGAACTAAAATCATAAGCACAGACACGAACAAATTCCTCTAGCCCGATAATTGGTTTAGCCACAACAGATACATTCTATGGAAAATTTCATTAGGTTAGAATCAATCAAGTGGCCCTACCTCTTGGTCCACTTACTGTTTGGTCAATTTAGTGTGTCCTAAATTGCTACATTAATTATCAATTCGGGAGTCGTAAACTGATGAAGTGTGGTGCACTATATGTGCAAGATAGCTTCTTTCTTATGTTTTTGTCATTTTTCGGTTTTTATTTTGTTTTTGGGGTTTTTATAATGTGAATGGAATTCCCATTCCTAAGTCCCTAGAAGGCAAGTATGGTTATAGATGTTAAGGTGCTTGTGTCCTCTATAATGTTTCCCAAAACTTAACACTTTAGAAGGTCCTAGAACATACTAGTGATGAAAGTAGTACTTGAACAAGAATGAAAATGTGTTGTTATTTAAAACAAGTAAATAATGTGATGTTATCTAAAACAAGTAAATAATGAACTACTGATCATGAAACTATCATCTCTGTTGCTGTCTAAATATAGAAAAATGATTTAAGCTACTGCACTCAAAGAAATTAAAAATTGCAAGGAAATTAAAACTAAAATCAAATTACACATTCATGATTTGATCCCTCGCCAGTAGTCCAGCTATGGCTTTCGGAGGTAATCATCAATGTCATGAGCAATCTGATGTCTAATTGCAGAAAAGTAAAACTAAAATCAAATTACACATTCATAATTTGATCCCTCGCCAGTATTCCAGCTATGGCTTTCAGAGGTAACCATCAATGATATGAGCAATTTAATATCTAATTGCAGAAAAGTAAAACTAAAATCAAATTACACATTCATAATTCAATCCCTCGCCAGTAGTCCAGCTATGGCTTTCAGAGGTAACTATCAATGATATGAGCAATTTAATATCTAATTGCAGAAAAATAAAACTAAAATCAAATTACACATTCATAATTCAATCCCTCGCCAGTAGTCCAGCTATGGCTTTTGGAGGTAACTGTCAATGATATGAGCAATTTAATATCTAAGTTAACTAATAAAGCAAGGAAACAAAACTAAAATCAACAAAACAGGACTGGAATTAAAAACTAGGAAAAGCAAAGTCAGCAGAGAATTAATCCCATGTCATTAGTCATTGTGAAAATTATATGCGGATGCCCGGGCTGCCTACTATATCCTGAAACATACATGCAATGATCAGTGTTATACAAAGCTATAAAATCATGAACAAAAGTGGAATGTTAATACCATGACAATTGAAATATACACAGGTGGAATATATGCAAATGGAAATAAGAAAACAATGCAAGAAACTTTACAGCAACAAGAGAAACAAAACCTTAGCATACAGGGGCCCTCTGCACAGCCTCGGTCAACAGGCTATTAATCCAAGATTATGTTCAAGCAATCATGTAAAAACAGAGTCTTCTCATATATTTCATAGCACGGTTACAACAATAAAACTAGTGTCACGACACAGTCGGTTTGAACAACAAAAATTACATTCACAAAAACTAATACTATGCATTATAGAAACATGTTATTTATAACCAAGTTTACATAATTGTTTACATAACTGTTTTCTTGTAGAAATGCGTGAACATGGGGCACGTAAAAGACAATGTCCATGGATTTAGCGTACTGGTTGTCAAAAATATTAAATCTATCAAATTGTGGCTGTTATATTCTCATCATGGGTCAGTCTACATGGTGGCAACAGACCCCAGAGAGTTAGGAACGACCACACATCCTTCAAAATCCTTCACCTGCTAGAAAACAGAGTCTGGCTACCATAGGACTCTTACGTAGGACCACCGTTTGACCACTGTTGACCACAGCTTCCCTTGATGAATTCGGCTGAACCAATAGGACCTAATCCATGTCCAGGTAATTTCTAACTTGCCCATGTGGCTTGCTTTGCCTAGTGACACCTGCAACATAGAGTTTAACAAAAACAACTGCGGAAAGTTGAATCAGCTGTGGAAAGTGACTAGATTCCACGGCTAATGAGAAAAATCTAGTTTAAACAACAAACACAAAACATGGTTAGAAAACCACGTTAAATGCTCTTTTAGAATCAATATGCAATGATTTTGATAGCTTAGGAGGTCAGGTGAGTGGAAAAAGTTCTAGGAAAGTGTGTAGGAGAGGTGTAATTTCAAAGCTCTACATACCCCCACTGTGAAGGTGTTGCATGTCCCCATGCAACCAAAACTTTGATCATCCTCCTTCAGTTCATGTGTTCTGAGACCTCTGCCAATACATCCAGCCTTCTTTTCTTCTTCCTTGGGACCACTACCATCCTTGGCTTCCTCATTAGACACCTAAACTTGAGGTTGATGAGAGCCCTATTCAACCTTCTGTTCTTTCTCTTTAATTTTTTATTTTTCTTCTGCCATAGCCCAAGATGCAACATGGTGTTATCATAAATGATCTTATCTAACCTGGTTTGTTCCTTCAATGTTTCATTTTCATTTTTAATGTGTCTATTTAAGACCTCTAGCTCAAAAACTTCTTGTTTCAGTGATTGGATTTGAGTTTCTTGAGCTGTATTAAGCTGGGCAGATGAAGTGCCTGGGTCTCCAGCTGTTTTCTCCAAAGGACTCTATATAATCATACATCTCTTGCTGGTTTGGGTCTATCTCAGGTGTGGTATTTTTTGGGCTGACCCCAAAATCCTGTTGAGAAGGGCTAATTTTAGAATCTGGCCGAGAAGGACTCATGTCAAAATCTGGCTGAGAGATAGGAGTATGGTGGGGACCACGGGAAGGAGGGATTGCTGAAGGCTGCTCCGGTGTTTCTCCTCCTAAATCAATAAAGTGGGGTCCTTTAGTTTTTATTTTTCTCAACTTCCCCTTAAGTCTAGAACTTCTCCTTAATTTTTGTGGGCTGGTGTCCTCTTTCTTCTCACTCTGCTTTTCTTTTCCTCTTTTTTTTGCTGCAGCTGACTGTTCCTAAAGGTAAACTAGCCTTTCAGAAAATACTTGATGGTCTTCTTTTGAGGAAGGTTTTGGGGTTTGATGCACAGCCTCAATACTTCTTTTCCCTTTTGATTTTCTTGGCTTCTTACCCTCAGTCTTTCCCTTCCTACTTTCATATAGTCTTTCTTCTCTACTAGTTTCTTCAACTATGTTAGTAGGAGTACCTTGAACTTTATCACTTGTTCTCTTTCTTCTGCTTCTCCTTGATGTGCTGCTTTTAGGGGTTTCTTGTGGATGTTTAAAGAAATTTCTGACCAAAAACTGCTCCCATGGTCCCTCTTTTCTTTTAATTGTTTTTCTATCAAGATTTTCACAAGGACGTGGTGATACAAGTGGGGTTCTATGTCTCCCAGATTCTTTTGGACTGTGGTGGACATTTTCTTCAGGCTATTTAGCAATAAGTAGGGAAAATTAAGAGTTTGGTTCTCTAGAAAATTCATCAGCAACCGGGTGTGATACATGTACATTGACCCGAATCTTCCCTCATAGGTAATGAATTTTTTGATTATTAATAGTAAATTAGCCCATTTTTCTTGTAAAGCAGAGACAGGGATTTCTTTATTAAAGATGCTTACATCCATACCTGGATTTCGTAGGATAACCCTCCATGCTCTTTCGTCAAAGCTCTTATTTTTGAACCACCATTCTCCCTCCTGCGGAAGTTCAGTTGCAGCTGCTATGGATGCTTCCGTGACTGTGAATTTAAGGTCTCCAATCTCTACTTCTACACCGTTAAAGGACCACTTCCTTGTTGTAGCCTCTGAATTTCTGAATAAATTGTAACCACCGGGCCTTTCTTAGCTTGCCTTTCACTTGCGGATACCCTTCCATACATTTGGGCCCTTCCGGTTCTGCTCTCAACAAAGGACCCATTCTTTCCTCTTGTCTTAACACTTCTACGTGAGTATTAGATGAATGGAGGTGAGACGAATGGGTTAGCGGAAGATGGACAGGATTTATGGAAAAACCAGTGATTGTAAATGGAAAACAGAGAAAAAGTAGCGAAAGTGAGTTTATGCAGCAGAGCAGAGGCTTATGTGAATAGGGTAGGAATACAAATGCGACTTGAATAGGATAGTAGGGAAGTAAAATGAGCCCGACAGAGTTTTAAACTGAAGTAGACGTAAACAAGCTCAAGGAATGGCTGCGGAATTTGTGCGGCGAGAAAAGCTGTGATCAAATCAACCACGTCCCATAATTACAGGTGGAGTGTCAAAGTATAGCTAAACACGAGTTAAAACTGGAGGCTTGATCATGAGGCCATTTGAAAATAAATGCAAGGCTTGTGGAGGAATCATATAGAGGTCGTGGAACGGTTATGGGGCTATCAACGCCAATCATTGCATATAATGGAGTCATGGTTTCCAAACTATATAAAATGTGCTTTTAAATGCTATTTGAAATAAATTTTACCCATACCTTGGAATTTTTGCCACTTTTCGTCTATTAACCTTTGATCAGCTGCTCCTTGTTGATGCTCTTAGGTGCCTCATATCTTCAAAATAGGTCCTTGATCATACCTGCATTTGATTTTGATGATCATTTAACTAACATCTGACTGTCAGTTTTGAAAAACAGAGTGATGGCTGTGGAAACTTCTTCTCGCTGCGGAAATTGGGTTCAGCTGCGGAAACTGACACAACAATCATATGATTGAATGGAGATGGATAAATGATGACTGACTAAATGAAAATGGTCATGAAAAAAAACTTCTATTGGCAGAATGAAATGAAATGGATGAAATGGAGTGGAATGAAATGAAGTGGAGTGGAATGAAGTGGAATGAAATGAAGTGGAGTGTCACAAAACTGTGAAATGAGAGAGAGAATTTTTTTTTTTGGAAAAAATATATGGCGTCAGGAGTTCCTGATTTTCGCCCTGTATTTTCTGCATAAGATTGCCAATCAGTGGTTGGTTTTCAAGCTTAGATATATATATATATATATATATATATATATATATATATATATATATAGATATAGATATAGATATAGATATAGATATAGATATAGATATAGATATAGATATAGATATAGATATAGATATAGATATATATATATACACAGACTGCAAATCAGTGATTGGTTTTCAAGATTATACATACATACATACATACATACATATACATATACATATACATATATATATATATATATATATTTAAACAGAAAGGAACAAAGGATAGGTTGGTGGAGAAGAAGGATTCTTCTTCACCAGCCTTATTGTAGAATTATCCTAAAAGATTTTGACAAATTCCTCTTTTGATAGTGGATTATGATAGATATTTAATCTATGGCCATTCACAATAAGAGGAGTTTGATGTTCATCAATAGTTTTGATTCTTACCGCTCCATTGCTAAAGATTTTGTCAATCTCATATGGCCCAAGCCAGTGAGTCTGAAATTTTCCTTTAAAATCTTTAAACTTGGAATCAAATAGAAATGCCCAATCTCCCTCTTGAAACTTTTTCTCCTTGATGTATTTGTCATGCCACTTAGCTCTTTGATATTGATAGGATTGCATCTTGTTTGATCTCATCTAGCTCATTCAACTGCTCCATTATATGCTTTTGGGCTTCTGATAGATCCATTCCCAACTGAACTGCCATCTTAAAAGTTTTGACTTGGAACTCAATGGGGAGCAGGACTTCTTTCCCATAAACAAGTTCATAGGGAGAATGTCCTGTTGTATTCCTCCATGTAGTTCTGTAGGCCCACAAGGCTTCAGGAAGCCTTTCTGCCCAATCTCTTCTGTGTAGATGAACATTTTTGGTGATGATGCCTTCAATAACTTTGTTTGTAGACTCCACTTGGCCATTTTCTTGCGGATGGTAAGGAGTAGATTTTCTGTGCTTGATTTTGTATTCTTCCATCAGCTTCTATACCAAGTTGGATGTGAATTGACTTCCCTAATCTGTCACAATTTCTCTTGGAACACCAAAGCGAGTAAAAATATCCTCATAAAGAAAACTAACAACTGAATTTTCAGTAGCAGAAACTAATGCTTTGGCTTCTACCCATTTAGTGACATAATCAATAAATACCAAAATATACTTTCTTTGTTTAGATGGTGGATTAATAGGTCCAATGAAATCTAAAGCCAATTTTTTAAAGGGTTTGATGGGTACTTGCAATGGCATTTTGTTTGAAAGGGTAGGTTTACCTACTCTTTGGCAGCTGTTGCACCTTTTGACATATTGTTTTGCATCTTTGAAGAGGGATGGCCAAAAATATCATAAAGAGAGGATTTTATAGGTTGTCTTTTTGTCAGCAAAGTGTACGCCGCATGGTTCATCATGACATGCTTTGAGAATATCAGGCATTTCATCCTCCCTAACACATCTTCTGATCACAAGATCTGGCCCTGTTTTAAACAATTCATTAAGAATCCATGAATATTTTGAACTCTCCTGAATAATATTTCTTCTTTCACTAGGAAATAAATGTGGAGGTAGTTTCCCTGTAACCAAATAGTTAGCTATATTTGCATACCAAGGAGTCTTAGTAGTTACTGCAAATAAATATTCATCAGGAAATTTATCCTCTACAAGAGAATCCTCTTTAGTATTCTGAATCATAGACAAGAAATCAGCTACTGTATTTTGTTTCCCTGGTCTATCCAACACAGTAATATTGAATTCCTGTAAAATCAGGAGCCATCTTATAACTCTGCCATTAGTAATAGGTTTGTTCATTAGATATCTAATCGCAGAATGATCAGTATGAATAAAATTTTCATAGCCTGTTATATAATGTCTAAACTTATTGATTGCATGAACAACAACTAAGAACTCTTTTTCAGTTACAGTATAGTTCAACTTAGTGGGAGTCAAACTTTACTGGTATAGTAAATGGCATAAGGAACTAAATCCTTTTGACCCAACACAGCTCCTAGAGCTGTATCTGAAGCATCCGTAGAAATATGGAAAGGGAGTTTCCAATTTGCTCCTCTCAAAATAGGTGCTTCAGATATTCTTGTTTTCAAAGTTTCAAATGCTGATTGACAATCAGGATCCCATTTGAATTCACAGTCTTTTGTAAGCAATTTGAAGAGTGGAGATGCTATTTTAGTGAATTTTTCTATAAATCTTCTATAGTATCTAGTAAATACTAGAAAACTTCTAACATATTTTTGACAATTTGGAGATGACTTCAACGTTTGACCTATCAACTTTAATCCCATCCCCAGAAATATGATGTCCTAAAACAATACCTTCAGTAAACATCATAAAGCATTTTTCATGGCTTAATGAAACTTTTGTCTCTTTACATCTTATAAGGACTTTTTCCAAATTTTCTAATGCTTCTTCAAACGAATTACCATAAACTATAAAATCATCCATATAAACCTCTACACAATCATGGATTAGATCAGAAAAGATTCCTAGTACTGCTCTTTGGAATGTTGCTGGTGCATTACATAATCCAAAAGGAAGCACTCGATAAGAAAAGGTTCCCCATGGACAAGTAAATGTGGTCTTGTCCTAATCTTCAGGTGCTACCTGAATTTGATTATAACCACTAAAACCATCCAGAAATGAAAAGTACTTTTTGCCTGCTAATGTATCTAATACTTGATCGATAAAGGGAAAAGGAAAGTGATCCTTCAAGGTTGCTTCGTTCAATTCCCTGTAATCAATGCATACCCTCCATTTACCATTCTTTTTGGGTACTATAACCAAAGGATAAACCCATCGACTATCTGAAATTGGATAAATGAAGTTTACATTGAGTAATTTTTGGAGCTCTTCTTTCACTACCTCCCTAAGATTTTGATTCATCCTTCTCTGAGGTTGTTTGATTGGTCTACTATTTTCTTCAATATAGATATGATGGATGCAAGTCTTAGGGTCAATACCTTTCATATTAGTATACTCCCATGCAAATGTAGTAGAATGTTTTTGTAAGATTTTGGTTAGCTCTCCCCGTTGTGATTTTTCCAAGTTTTTGTTGATATTCAATGTTTTACCTGGAAAAATCTCAATGGTAGAACTACCAAACTCTTCCATAGATTAAAGAGACATTTGTCTGGAGGATAAATACTCAATTTCAGAATCTAAATTAAATTGTGTGTGGTCATATTTTGAAGATGTTTCAAAATTTTCTAATGTGTTCAGAATCTGACTATCTTCATTGATTTCAGAAATGGTAAAGATGGGTTGTATAATATCCTCATCATCGACCCATTCATTGTCTCCTACTTCTGTAATTTCTTTTGCTGGAGGATACAAATTGAATTTCTTTGTCGAACTACCATTAGAAATGTACATATCCCCAGATCTACAACTAATGAAAGCATCAACTGTGGCTATCCAAGGTCTTCCTAAGATGAGTGGGTGCCCTCCTAGATTACTCTTGGGAGTCAAAATCATGAAATCTACTGGATATTCCCAAGAATCTAAGGAGACTGAAATATCTTCTAATACACCATCTGGTTTGATTATTGATCTATCTGCAAGTTGCAGTAATGTAGGTGTAAAAAGAAGATTAGGAAGGTTTAGCTGTTCCATAGTCTGTCTACTCATAATGTTGATAGCAACCCCTAAGTCAATCAAATTATTTGGAATTTATATCCCATTTATATGTGTCTTGATAATTGGACTTCCTGGATCTACATATTTTTGCATGGTAATTTTTCCCATCATGATATCTGCAATTTTTCCTACTAGGTGGATTCTTCTTGTATCTCTTGGTTTTCTTCCTGGTCTTTTAAGACTCAACTACTTTATTGCTTTTGCTAGAATAGGAATCTCTCTAATGTTTTGTAACAAGGGAATCTTGATACAAAAATTCTTTAATTCATCTAGGAAATCACAGTTAGGCAAAAAGATTTGTTTTTCCACCCCTTTGTCAATTTGTAATCTTTTAGGAAAAGGATGTGTGGACAAAGATGCAGGTTGCTCAACTATAGGAGTTGTGGGGGTTGACTCTTTTTCTTTTTCTTTTTGAATGGTTGGGTTTTGAAGAGATGCTTCTTCAGAACCATTATTGGCTCTAAGAGAATCCTCATCAGAGGTATCTTGCTCTTGAACATCTATAGAAGGTTTTTCTAAAACTCTACCAGACCTGAGTTGCACATCATTGAGAGGAACAATCATATAGGTAGGAAATTGTTGTCCTTCTACCATGTAAGCATTCTGAGGATTTTTGTTATTGGGGTTTGGCAATGGCTGGGCTGGAAGTTGGTTTGTCTTTTGTTGAAATGGAAGCAAGAGTTGAGAATCTGGATTTTGTTGAGAAGTTTGTTGTTGCGGAAATGGTAATGAAAGTTGTGGGTTTTGATTTGGAATCTGTAGATTTTGTTGATTTTGGAAAGATGGAGGATATTGATAAAATTGAGCAAATCTCCCATAAGGATTTTGCATCCCTTGTGCCCATGATTGGTATGGATTTTGAGATTGGGGCCAAGGTTGTTGCCAAGAATTCCAATTTGGTGGGAGATGAAAATTCATAAGATTGTTAAATCCTTGATTTTGTGGCCCCTGCCATGGTCTTCTTGAAACAAAACAAAGGGATTCTACTGAATTTGGATCTTCCTGAAAGACAGCTTTGAGCCCCGGAATTGAAGGACAATCCTTGGTCTCATGGCTTTCTTTGCAAATCACACATGTCTCTACAACTTTTGCATCCAAGGGACATTCCCTTAAAGCATGTTTCTTTCTACATTTTGGACAAAAGATGGCTAAGGCTTTGGCTTCTGCTTTCTGCTTGTTTTTTATTTTAAGGGTGTCTAGTTTTTCACTAAGGTTCCCTAGAATATCAGTTTTGAACTCATCAAGCATATTGCCAATCTCTGCCCTACTTACTGCTCCGGTTGCAGATTTGTTTACTATAATAAGAGAAGGATCTCTAGGCCCTTTTCCAGTTTTAGATTTTCCCCTTGAGAGATGGACACATAGTTCTCCTATGTCATGGAGTGGAAGTTGAGAAATATCTCCCTTCCCCATTATGTTTAAGATATCTATCCATTCATCCCTAATGGCTTTCAATAGAAGGGCTTTCAAGGTTTCCTCATCTAAATTACTCATTTTTGCTCTCTTTAAGTTGTATTGAAATCTTTGAAGTAGATCCTCCAAGTTTTCACCTTATTTTTGCATCATCTTGAATACCTCATCCTTATGGATTGTGGGCCTACAATAATCCAAGTATCTATCCAAAAATGTTTGTTTTATATCATTCCAAGTTCTAATTGATTGAGTGACTAATCCCATGAACCATTTCAAAGCTACTCCTTTCAATGTTGAAGGAAACAATTTGAGTTTTTGAGATTCTTCCATATAGTCATAGGTTCGGCACAAGACTTCAAACTCAAATAGAAATGTTTCAGGATCCTCACTTCGCAACCCATAAAAGCTTGGGAGGACAGATGGTGAAATATTTTTCATTGTTGTATGGGTTTCCTCATCGGCTATAGGGATTCCAAATGAGTTATCTTCATCCCTATTTCCCCCATTGTTACCTCTACCTCCTCCATTGTTTCCTCCTCCTCTACTTCTACCTCTACCTCCTCCTCCAAATCCGTTTACTACTTCCTCTGTCATGATAGTTTCCTCAGAGTTTTCAGAGTCCTCTGGTTCTTCTATTAATGGCGAACGAGGAGGAATTTCTCCTTCTTCTTCTTCAGGTGATTCTACTTCTTTTATTACAATATGTTCCCCTGTAGAAGTGAAGAAAGGTTATTGCCCTAGGTCAGATTTGATGGATAGTGTGGGAGAGTCTCCTAATTTAGCTGTTGCCCCTTGAATTCTAGGAATCCTAAGGCTGGGAGTGTGAGTTGGAGATGATGGAGGTGTATCTTGTCTATGCCTTGAAGTAGTTGGAGTTGTAAAAATCGAACTTTTGGCCCTAGATATAAACCTTCCCCTAGAATCTCTTGCTCTATGCATGTCATTTTTTTTATTTTTTTTATTTTTTTTTTTATTTTTAATTTTTCAAAGTCGGGCTAATAATTCTCTTTCTGATCTTCCAAGTCACATTAGGTGCAAGAAGAGAGCATAATCAAGAAATTATTAAACTAACAACTCTCTTTTCTGATCGTGCAGATCACACTAGGTGCAAGAGGAGAGCATACTTCAAGAAGTTATCAAATTTCCCCCCTTTTTTTAAGAGATTGGCTACCTAGTTACACTTCCCTGGAAACGGCGCCAAAATGTTTGGTCAATTTAGTGTGTCCTAAATTGCTACATTAATTATCAATCCGAGAGTCGTAAACTGATGAAGTGTGGTGCACTATATGTGCAAGATAGCCTCTTTCTTATGTTTTTGTCATTTTTCAGTTTTTATTTTGTTTTGGGGGTTTTTATAATGTGAATGGAATTCCCATTCCTCAGTCTCTAGAAGGCAAGTGTGGTTAAAGATTTTAAGGTGCTTGTGTCCTCTATAATGGTTCCCAAAACTTAACACTTTAGAAGGTCCTAGAACATACTAGTGATGAAAGTAATACTTGAACAAGGATGAAAATGTGTTGCTATTTAAAACAAATAAATAATTTGTTGTTATCTAAAACAAGTAAATGATGAACTACTGATCATGAAACTATCATCTCTGTTGCTGTCTAAATATAGAAAAATGATTTAAGCTACTGCACTCAAAGAAATTAAAAATTGCAAGGAAAGTAAAACTAAAATCAAATTACACATTCATGATTCGATCCCTCGCCAGTAGTCCAGCTATGGCTTTCCGATGTAATCATCAATGTCATGAGCAATCTGATATCTAATTGCAGAAAAGTAAAACTAAAATCAAATTACACATTCATAATTTGATCCCTCGCCAGTAGTCCAGCTATGGCTTTAGGAGGTAACCATCAATGATATGAGCAATTTAATATCTAATTGCAGAAAAATAAAACTAAAATCAAATTACACATTCTTAATTCAATCCCTGGCTAGTAGTCCAGCTATGGCTTTCGGAGGTAACTGTCAATGATATGAGCAATTTAATATCTAATTGCAGAAAAGTAAAACTAAAATCAAATTACACATTCATAATTCAATCCCTCGCCAGCAGTCCAGCTATGTCTTTTGGAGGTAACCGTCAATGATATGAGCAATTTAATATCTAAGTTAACTAATAAAGAAAGGAAACAAAACTGAAATCAACAAAACAGGACTGGAATTAAAAACTAGGAAAAGCAAATTCAGCAGAGAATTAATCCCATGTCATTAGTCATTGTGAAAACTATATGCAGATGCCCGAGTTGCCTACTCTATCCTGAAACATACATGCACTAATCAGTGTTATACAAAGCTGTAAAATCATGAACAAAAGTGGAATGTTAATACCATGACAATTGAAATATACACAGGTGGAATATATGCAAATGGAAATAAGAAAACAATGCAGGAAACTTTACAACAACAAGAGAAACAAAACCTCAGTGTACAGGGGCCCTCTGCACAACCTCGGTCAACAGGCTATTAATGCAAGATTAAGTTCACGCAATCATGTAAAAACAGAGTCTTCTCATATATTTCATAACACGGTTACAACAATAAAACTAGTGTCATGGCACAGTGGGTTTGAATAGCAAAAATTACATTCACAAAAACTAAGAATATGCGTTATAGAAACACGTTATTTATAACCAAGTTTACATAATTGTTTTCTCGTAGAACTGCGTGAACAGGGGACACGTAAAAGACAATGTCCATGTATTTAGTGGACTGGTTTTCAAAAATATTAAATCTATCAAATTTTGGCTATTAGATTCTCGTCATGGGTCAGTCTACAGGTAGCAACAGATCCCAGAGAGTTAGGAATGGCCACGTATCCTTTAGAATCCTTCACATGCTGGAAAATAGAGTCTGGTTGCCATAGGACTCTTATGTAGGACCACTCTTTGACCACCATTGACCACAGCTTCCCTTGATGAATTCGGTTGAACCAATAGGACTTGATCCATGTCCAGGTCATTTCTAACTTGCCCATGTGGCTTGTTTTGCCTGGTGACACCTGCAACATAGAGTTTAACAAAAACATCTATGGAAAGTTGAATCAGTTGTGGAAAGTCACTAGATTCCGCAGCTAATGAGAAAAATCTAGTTCAAACATCAAACACAAAACATAGTTATAAAACCACGTTAAATTCTCTTTTAGAATCAATATGCAATGATTTTGATAGCTTAGGAGGTCCAGGTGAGTGGAAAAAGTTCTAGGAAAGTGTGTAGGAAAGGTGTCATTTCAAATCTCTACACTTATCCTCCTCCTTGATGATGTCCTCACTTGATTGCTCCAGCTATCTCTCGCTTCCTTCTTCAAGCTCCTAAAACAAGTAAACAACAACAGACAACAAACATAATAATAGACAAATTACAATTCAACCTACTTAACAAGTCAAGAAACATTAAGCCATGAATATGTAATATTACAAAACATGTGGGAAATCAATTGATAGTTGCATATATTAATATCAAAGAGAGATTACAACCATTTGTCTTAACATCGCAGTATTCCTCTGAAAAGACTAGGTTCCCACACACTTCTGCTAGCATTCCACGATGGCTTCAAACAAGTATAGCTTTAAAGCTCTTCCCTTTAGGCTTCCCTCCAAACCAAATCACACTTCTCCCTCACACAACTAGATAGCTACAACTAGTAATAGCTTGCTTGTCTACTCCAAACCAAAATAACATCAACACTCAACCAAAAACTATGACTCCAAGTAGTTTGTGCTTGAGGAGAAGGCAGGTTTATATAGGAAATATGGATGGGAGATGGATCCTCTTCTGATGGGAGAAGGACTTATCCCTTGAGGTTGTTCCATCATTATAGGGGAAATGAGCCCAAACTGTCATTATCGACCCCATTCGGCCAAACCATTTGCCAGACTTCCGTTATGAAGCTTCTAGAGTTGGAAGCTCTGGCTCTAATTTAAAAAAAATTCCATAACAAGACCGGCATGGCTGGAACATAGCTCAGTCTCTCCATTCGGTGCGAGGAGTAGTACTAATTTCTACACATCGGCACATGGGAGACAAAGGCCATTAGCGTCGGTCTTGTAAATTGGGAAAAACAGATGTTTCAGGTGAAATGGTGCAAAAGGGAATTTATCTGCTCATGGAGAGGGACACAATGGGAGTTTCTTCATGAATACAAAGCATGCGGGGTTCACTGTAGAGGTCCTCTAGGATCAAGGAATGGGGAGTATAGGGACAGTAACAAAATTCCCCCTAAAGCGTGAAGGTCAAGCAAGAGTGAGGGATGAAATGCTTTATAAATCAGTGTGGGGAACCGGTCTACCATCGAAAAACTTGCAAGCAAGTACAGATACATATACATAGACTAAGATCTCTATCAAATGATACATGAATCATGGCATGGATGTAGCCATCCAGAGAATGATCATGTAAATAGATCCAGGTATGGGTGTAGCCATTTGTCAAGGAGGATCATAACGAAACCAAGGTATGGTCACAACCATACAATAATGAGAAGGATCACATATGATCACTCTTGCTCTAGTAACAACCAGGCATCTAAAAGAGACATGCATATCATCATAACCATGTCACACCACTTCACAACCTGGACTTTTGTGATCTGAGTCCAAGGTCTTGTTCTCCAACATGATCCGACCAAAGTATAGATTCTAACATGTGAATAGATGTGTTGACATAAAACATGCTAGAAAGTCGCTTGATTTCCAGTCAATGATGTAAACTGTTAACAAGCGCGAGAGAAACCACCAATAATGACAATGGTCCTCAAGGTACTATCAGCACAATCCACGGAATGTGAATAGAGGAACTAAATTCGAACACCTGTGAAATCACTCGATCGAAAGCCAATGATGTGAACTTGTCATCGAGTGCAAAGAACTTTCCATTAGGGCATGCAAGCTCTAAGGTACTAGAAGGGAGTCTCTTGGTCAACTTTCTGGATAATGAGTTGAAGTCGATAGAAAGTGACTGTGTTGAAGGAGGGCCATAATGAATCCCACATCATCAACGCGAGACGAGAGGATGCAAATGATTTTGGATGATATAGAGAATCAGAGGTATGTGTAAATGCAGAAGGAAAACTCTTGAACATTCGGCAACACAAGTGGAAATTTGGCAGTTTTGGGATCCCTGGGATCGGTGGTCATGATGTTGTGGCAAAGATAAAAATGGAAGGCAAAAATGAATGGCCCAAATCCAGGAAGGTCAACGATAAAAAGGATGATGTCCCAAACGACACGAAGAAAAATGTGTCATGTTCAAGAGTGAGTTGCCGACACAACTGATAGATTTCCAAATTTTCCCCCACCATTTCTGGCAAGTACCCCAATTATATTTTAATCGCAAGCTTGAAGGGGATAGCATATGCTTGCACTATAAGTTCATTCTTCAGACAAATCTGGCCTAGTAAGTTTAACGAACCCTAGGAAGGAGAAGCTCATGTTCATCATAGTGACGATTCTGATGTTGTTTAATAGTTTAACGAGTCCGAAAAAGGTATAACTCGGTATATTTTTCATGTTTAGAGAGTTTCAAAAGACACGTCAAATAAAACTCCACATGGCCCCTTTTCATACATTTGTGTCTCTCGAGCTAGAAAAGGTAGAAAATAATACTTGAGAGAACCTCTTGACCATTTCAGTCAAGGAGTACCTTTTCCGTAAATAGTGCATCCCAGGCTGAAAAGGGGTAAACTTATACTAGGCACATGACATTTCATATCCATTAACGAGTTCGAAATGAGAAGGGCTCAACCATATTTTTTCCTTTGAAGAGTGAGAAAAGAGCTGAAAGCGGACCCCCCATTTTTATTCTCTTTAATGAGTCAAAAAGGGAAAAAATACTTAGCAATATTTTCATATAAGTTTCAACGAGTCGAGAAAAGAGCAGAAACATGACTCATCATCATCGTCAAACATCCATCACCTATCGCTGCACAAGTAAGGTAAAGTGTATTATCGAGTCCTTGAGGAAAAATAGGTCAAAATATTACAAAACCTGATATTTTCATGAAAAAATGAAAAAAAAGGGGAAAAGTAAATATATTTTTACTATTTACCATTTTACCTTTGTTGTGAGGACTATTTACCCACTTTTGCCCTAATTGTTCCAGAGTAGATTGCAGGAGATCTGGGAGTTCAATCGACGAGCCGCCAGTTCCATGTATCAGTCGAAGCCCTGAGCTCCATTTCCATGCTATTTATTTATGCTTTTAGCCATTTTTTAGATTTTTAAGGAGGTTTCTGAAAATCTATTCTGCCCTTGGTCAGCGTGATTTCTAGGCACGGAATTGCGCTTGACGAGGGTGATTAATAAAGCCATCTGCATTAATTGGCGCAACTGTTTTTAAAACAAGTGCACCAATGCCGTGGATAGGAAAAACCCTATTTTATCAAAAAATAACCTTTTAAATTTGAATTTTATGTGCCACGGATGATTATTGACTCAAATTAATGGCTTTTGCACGAGAGAATCACCGAAAATGGTGGATTGGAAAGAACCAGCACATGAGGATGTTGACACCCAGGCAATGAATGACCCAAATTTCCTAGAGGCTTTGAGGGCTTGCAGGCTCCTCAAATTCTTTCTTACGCCAAGGATGTGAGCCCAGCCTGAGTTGCTTTGATACCTTATAAGCCTTTGGGACATTAATTGGGATATTTTTTTCATTGGCGACCAGGAACTGGAGTTGAAAACTTTAGATATATACTTCATCACTAGACTACCCTACAAAGGGGAGCTAGTGAACTTGTATGCGTCATGTCCGATTGGGGCAAGCATATCTTCCTTGCTTTCCGAACACTGCCTTGAGACCCTGAAATCCAAGAGTGGGAAGATAGAGATTTCCAGTGTGCGAGACTTGACACTGAGGGTGCTTCTATTGACTATCAACAGAGTGGCGAGATCCCAGGCAAGATATGAGACTAACAAGTCGAAGTTCCTTTATGCTATTGACTGCAAAACTCCTACGATCTTCAACTGGGCAGAGGCCATGAAGATGAACATCAAGCGCTAGTTGTCTAAAGCCAAGGCGGGGAATCTAAAGAAATTTGCTTCAGATCTATACTTGTGACATTCTTCTTGGAACGAGTACCACTGTTCTAGTATCAGCAAACTGATGTGGATCCTCCTATGCCACGCGATCCATGGATGGCCCACTGGAGTTGTTTGATGCCCAGGATCACTAGGGGTCAGCATATGTCATACCAAACTGCATTGTTTTCATGGATACGATGATAAAAGATCATTGTGGAGGACTGGCTATACAGTGACACTGATTTCTGTGGAGATCTAGACATGCCTTTACCAGATGGAGAGGACTTCGATGATGAAGGTAAAAAATCAAATTTTAATTTTTTATATTTTTTAATTGTTTTTGGTAAATATGTGCTTATAACATTTCTCTTGTTAATGCGGATGTTGGACCAGAGCGACCAGCTGGTATGTCCTTGATAGCCAGGCATGTCCCCTGTCCTATTTATGTTGTTTCCCATTATTGGGAAGGGAGTGAAAATGAGGAGGAGATCACGAGGAACCTTGAGGGGTTAACTCATGGTATCCCGGAGTATGCTTGGATAGGAGACATTCCCCGTTAGTACCAGAGACACATGGTGGGAGTCTCAGATCAGATCTGCCAATTGCTGAGTCATGTTGCATGAACTATCTCATGCTACCATGATCACCATCCTGATTAGTTCCTCGGTCTAGCACTTACATATCTTTTGAGTCTTGTGTGCCACGGATGTATGAGTCCTATTAGCTTTGCTGCATAATTCAGTATTTGTTGGGTCAAAGACACGCTCGCAATGTTGTTTCGCGCCTGAGGGAGCTCGCAATAGTTTATTTGATCCTTCCCCCCTTCATTTTCATTATATCCTTATACTCCTGCTACCCCTGTTTTTCTCTTTTTTTTGCCTCCAAAACCCTAAAAACCCCCTTTTTGCGGCTAAGCCCCTCAGTGCTGAAGTTTAACCCATGTAAATGTGTGCATATTCAAAAAGTGCTGCTGTCGAGGCCCTCACCTATCACATCAACCATTAAACATATATGTTAGACCCCCGCCATCTGATCATCGTCGCCACCATCCGACGGCCCACATCTGTCTCCTCCCACTTTCCCCAATGGCTCCCTCCGATTTAATCTCCTTCGTCCATCTGTAGGATCCGACAGTTGTGGTTTATTCCCGTCCTGCCCATCCATCCTCCATGTTGTTTTCATGCCTCTGACCTGTATCATTGTACACCCGAAGGAGGAAGGAGGCCATGATCCAGCACTCTGTGCATTAAATCCTCAGCTACCACATTCAAAGAGTAGCATAGCGAAGAAAGAAAGGACGATCCTCGAGCAGTTCAATGCCTACAATAGTTATTGAAATTTATTCAAACAATACTCCACCTATTCAAGAAGGACAACAAAGTACCATTGAATGTTAAATTGATTTATTAAAACACAGAGTTTACAGTAGAGACCAATATTAGATCGTAAATGTGGTTGGTGGTCCATTATGACTTCTCCACGCATAGGATAGCAGAGAAATTTTGTAAACATAGTCCATTTATTCCCAAAAAAGAAGATGTAATGGGTGGATGGATATTGTTTTGATGTAAATTTCAACCTCTGGAGACTGTAACTACTATGATACCTGCAACGTCTGGTCTTCATTTTCAGCTAATGCAAGCTTCTTTTACTGTTAATTGCTCACTGTCCACTTCTTCATTGTTCCAAGCTGTGCCTGTTATGCATTTTTCATGTGCTCTTAATGTTTAGCATTGGAGGGGCTGTCATCCCACCTCTGTGTTAGAATCTAGTACGTATCATTGAATTGGTATGCAGGCTTCTGTTATTTTAATGTCAGAGAGCTATCATCCAGTCTGTGCATTAGGAAATAGATTTACAGACCTTTTAACTGGTTGCAGCTGGCCATAACAGGGTCCTGTGCATCTGCTGGTGTGGTTAGTATTCTCCATGTTCACCTATTCCTTAAACTGTGAGTAATTGGTGGTCTAAAGCCTTGTAGTCTGGGGGTGTTCACCCATGACTAGGGTTAAGCATAGTAGAAGTGGTTATCTAGCTTGAATATGCACCATTCCTTACATTCATCCACCATTTTCCAACATTTTTGTTGAGTTTGTAATGTTCTCGAGCATCTTTGAGATACAACCTAGGAGAGTTTCTTGGGGTGATAACATTTATTGGCGTCGTTGCCGGGAAGAGGAGATTGAAGCTCAGCTTCCCTGGGAGAATGACACAGTTCCAGATTTTGATGATAGACAAGGTTTGGGCACATTTTCTGGTTGTAATCATCTATCTGGCGACTCCATTGGAGGAATACCAACCTTTGGTGACTCCACATTGAAGTTCTGGCTCAGTTTGTGAGACATACTCGAAGAAATCCTCAGAAATCATCAGCTGAACTAGTTCTTGACCCTGAGAGGACTGTCAAATCAAAGAAGGCATCACAGAAAGGGGAATCAGGATCAGGTAAGACTAAGAAATCTCATGCATCTCTGAAATATAAGGTTATAGCTGAAGATATACAATTTGAAGATTTAGAACTCAGCATTAGTAATAAGGAAATTCTTTCAGAGATTAGTACAACCCCTTGTCCATCTAGTTCCCCTTTGAATCTTAGTCCAAAGAAAGTTTCCCATATAGTCCAGAACATCCCATTGTCTCTGTCATCCATTTGTTTCATACTGCTCAATCTGCCAGCGTTCTTCCACATACCCCAGTCATGGCAGGCCAGCAAGCACCTACGAAGATAGAAAGAATTGTTGCTGCTAGATATGGACCATTGGTCTCTCCTTTTCCTTTAAATCGCATGCCTGTGGGATAATATCATAAATATATGCCTAATTTCACTGGCACAGAGGGAGTAATAGCTGAAGAACACCTTGAAGCTTTTTATAGTTATGCTAATAACTTAGATATAAGTGAAAACGATGTGTGGATGAGAGTTTTTGTCTAGAGCCTTGATGGAGAGGCCAGGAAATGGTTCAGAGAATTACCTCAGAGATCTATTACCAATATTGAAGCCTTAGATGAAGCATTTTTGAAGCACTGGGGAGATAAAAAGGACTTGTTGTATTATCATACTGAGTTTGGTAACCTGAAGAGGGAAAATGGAGAATCATTGCCTGATTTTAATAAAAGATTTAATCGTATGTATAGTAAGATTCCAGCTGAGGTAAATCCCACCCCCACCTTTTCCAAACTCACTTATGCCAATGATTTTGACTCTGATTTCTACCTATTGTTGAGAGAAAGGAGATGTGCTACTCTAGCAGACATGTAGGATGCAGCTCTAGAAGTAGAGTTTAATATTATGCTGTAGAAAATCTCAAAAGTCAAGTTGACAGAAGGAGACAGAGTGGTCAGGTTTCTACTTCCTCTGCATCATCTTTAAAGCCTAAATTAGACAAAATGACTAAGATGATAGAGTCATTGGTTGCTGAAATTTCTAAGCTAAAGGTTGAGCAAAATTCAGGAAAAACAAGGCAGCAGAACACATTTGCTCCAAGAAATCCTAATTCATTCGGAAGAGCAAATGAGCAGTTACAAATAATTCAGAGGGGTAAAGAACCAAATCAAGAATAGAAAGTTAAAGCTCCTTTCCAAAATGTAGTCATGGAGGAGGAACAATTTGAAGATGAGGATGAAATTCATTGCATGGAAGATAAAGGCAGTGCTACATTTTTTACATTAGCTGCGTATGAAGAATCATTGCTGCAGGAACAAGACAGTCAGGAGTAGGACAGAGAGGCTGTTCTACAAACTGGTCAATAGCAAAGATACAATTTGAGGTCAAATGCAAAAAATGTCCAGGAGAATGCTGCCCAAAGAGCTGATGTCCAAACAGAATCATAGAATATCAGACAGAGAAGGCTAGCAGCTGACCCAGCCATCCTCAAAGCACCAGTTCAAGAGGTAAAAGGTTCTGATAAGTTATCTTCTTCTTTCATCTTTGAGTCAGAAGTTTAGAAATTGAAAATATCTGTGCCTCTGGTAGAGTTGGTAAAGAGTGAAGAATTTAGAAAGCCTATCCTTGAAGCCCTTAAGCTAGTGTCAGGCGGAAAGAGTCGATTGTGCGGACACAACCAACCTCCCTAGGAGCCTAAGACTCTCTAGTGACAAACAAGACAAACAAGAGCAATCCTTCTCTAAATATGCATTTACTATATAAGAAATCAAGTGTTTAGATCCTACCTGTAATCCAACGCTGTTGTAGCAGTCCAGCTCCTCTGATCCGGATGAGCTCCTCCTTCACTTTGAAACCTGCATACACTAACAATCAAACGATTAAATAGCGCTTGATAATCTCATAGAATAAAACATATTTAACACATAGACCAAGGAGTACATGAAACAACTCATAAATAACAAGTTATTGAGAAGAATGGACTCATTTGCATTAATAGGTAACAAAAGGAACAAATACAACCTGAGCCTTGGTGTTGTGCAAGTCCCTCCCAGGGTCCATCAAGAGTTCTCCTTTACTTTGACAAAGCTCACCCACTTCCAAATAGAACAAGAAAAGATGGCAATCTCTCCTCACAAGCTTCTAAATGGGAGTCCTAATTCCTGCAGCATTTACCCTTAGAAATGTATAGCTTTTAACCTCTTCTCCTTCTGGCCCAATGCCTGTATTTATAGTGCTCAAGAGGAAGTTAATCAGGTCCACCATCAATGGGATAATCCCCTCTTTAGATGGGATAGCTCCCTTATTGATGGGATAAGTTCCTCTTTGGTAGGAGTGCATGAACCATCTGGAGGCGCTCAATACACGTCGAACAACCTTCTAGAATGCTCTAGAAATGACCACAAGTGACTTTTTAAAGATGAAACTTGCGCATTTTAACCTTTACAGGGGGACGCACCTGCCCCTTTACATACAGAGCGTCCAAAGACACAGCTTTTGTGAACATTGGGTGCGTCCCCGCAGGTAAGGTTGAGAGAACCTGCGTCCCCAGAGATAAATACATTTATAAAAGACTTTCTCTCTTTTGGAGTTTGACATGGAGAGCAGAGGCATAAGACTTGCCTAAGAGGATAGCATGACTATTGATTGAGCCATACTAACTGTAAATAGTCATGGTGACATTTTTTAGTGTAACAGATTGCCCCCTAAAGTGCGAAGTCTGTAATAGATTAGGGTTTTGTATTATCTAGGAAGGGTGAAGCGCTTTATCATTTCAAGGATTATCTCGTGGAGAGCCTGGTCAGAACCTGCAATTTTCAACACAAAATACATGTATAAGATTATATCATCACTGAGGTAGGCATTCCCATACTCAGATTAAAACTTTAACTAACAGACTAACTACTCTGATACAGGAATAATCTTGCATTACATCATAATCATAGAATTTTGTAGACATAGTATGGGCGCAGCCATCTGTTTATGATTAGTCTACTTAGATAATGAATACAAAACTCCTCGCAGCCTGGATGGTGGAAACTAGATCTAGGGTCTTCATTTCTACTTCTCGAATTGGTACGATTCTAGCCATGCGAATAAATGAGTTGATGTCGAACATGGTAGAAACCACTTGATTACCAGTCGATGATGTAAACTGTTAACAAGCGTGAGAGAGACCACCAGTAATGTCAATGGTTCTCAAAGTACCCAGTACAATCCATGAGATGTGAATGAATGAGTTGATGTCGAACATTTCACGGAATCCTTCGATCGAAAGTCAATGATGTAAACTGACGTCAAAGGCGAGAAACCTGCCATTGATGCATGCAGACTTCAAGGTACTGACGATTTCTAAGTCATCTCTCTAGATAATGTGCTGATGTCGATAGAAAGCGACCCGTTGCAGGCAAGCCTGCAACACGAAATCATTGTTCAAGTTGAAGAAATGTTGCTGTAAGGACTGACTCAGGGATGGATGACAAGTATTTTGCAGATGAAAGTTTTGCTTGCAGACCTCTTGAACACATAATGACACGACAGATGGCTTGGTGATGAATAACTCAAAGTTAATCCCTGGAACCCGGCTGAAGACTTTCAAAGTGGTTTGATCAACTGTGAGGTAAAGGATTTCCCAACCCAGGTGAATGAAAAGTGTCGTGTTCAAGAGTGGTAATAAAGTTTCTTCTGAGACAAAAGATAACAAACAGGTTCATTCTTCTCTCTTTTCCCCCACCATTTCTGGCAAGTACCTCTTTATTTTTAACAAGCTTGAGGAGGATAACATATGCTTGATTATAAGCTCATCCTTCAGATGAGTCCACCCTAGTTTTGATTCGAACCCTAGGAAGGAGTGGTTTGTTCCTGTTTGTAATTGAACAGGTCCTTTACTGTGAAATGTTTAACGAGCCCAGTATAGGAGAAACTCGGCGTTTTTCAATTTTAGAGAGTCTGAAAAACTTAAGAAGACTCCAAGTTGAACTTTTTCGTAGATTTGTGTCCCTCAAGCCCGAAAAAGTATAAAATAATACCTGGGGGAACCGCTTGATCTTGCGACCAAGGAGTACTTTCATAATTAGTGCCACTGACCTGAAAAGTAAAAAGCGATCAAGGGCACGTCGTTTTATTTCCGTATCGAGTTTGAAACGACAAAAACCCGGCAATCTTTTCCTGATTTTACGGTCAGAAAAGAGCTATAAGGGGACCGTCTTTTAATTCCGTTTTAACGAGTGTAAAAGAAACGCTCGGCAATCTTTTCATTTTTTAGGAGTCAGAAAAGGGCTTAAAAGATGACTCTGATATTTTGGTTTGTGAAAAATGACAATTTTCCCTCTAAGTCCCTTTGTCCTGCACAAAAACAACACATTACTCATACCTGTTTAAGATAGGTAAAAATACATCGAAAAACATCCTTCCATGGTGAAAAATGAACAAATTCATCCAAAAAACCTATAAAAAGACTTTTTACCATGTCATTTTTACCATTTTACTGTTGAGGTTGAAAAAAGGGCTTTTGGCAAGAAACTTCCCGTGGTCGCTGCGGAAAATCCGACCGTCAGAATCAAACGCCGTCTCTTCCAGGTATTTTACAACATCCTACTCTTCAATTTCATCCGATTAAAATTGTATTTTAGGTTTTAGTTTTGTTTTTTGGGGGGGTTTAGGTTTCAAAATGCGCTCTGCGGTGGACGCAGGTGCCCTTCGGGTGACCTTCATCCCCCGAATTTTTCCTATACAGGAAAATGGTCGGGGGATGCAGCCCACCTTCAAGCCAGCTGCGTCCCGACGCCCTGTGTTCTAAACGCGGGGTGCGTCCTCCGTGGAATGCGGAATTTGAAACCCCAATCCTCACAAATAACCATTCAAATTTCCCCAAATTAATTCTAATCATTGTTTCTTGGTGTGTAGGGCACTCACCATGTTGGATTGGAGAGAAAGAGAGCACGAGGACGTTGATTTAGCTGCAATTGAACATCAACCTTCCATTGATGCCCTAAAAGCATGCGGGTTATATAAATACTGGGCCATACCAGGCATGAGGGCTCAGGTAAGATTCTTAGAATGGCTGGTTGAGAGATGGAACGTTCAAGAACAATGCTTTTACATCGGAGGGCACCAGCTCGAGATAGAGCCCTATGATATATACTTTCTCACTGGCTTGCCGAATAGAGGTGAGCAACTCAATCTAGCCGGGACTAGGCCGGGTGGCCAATCCCTTGCTAGTCTCCGGGCAGATTGGTGCACACCCAATGCACACCATGCGAAAGGCGTAGAAATCAAACACATCTCTCTGTGTGAACTCAAAGTTATAGCTTTCACGGTTACCAGAATTTGCGGCGCAGCCGCTTTACATATTGCTTCTGGGTCCCAAATGCGGATGGCGATTGACTGTTACCAAGGCACCATTTTCAACTGGTGTGATGCTGTGTCGGCTAATATGAAGAGCCAACTGACTAGGGCAAAGAACGGACGACTGAAGACCTTTGGATATGGGCCTCTAGTCGTGAGCTTTGCCTTAGAGAGAGTTCCGATGCTGATCCCTCAGCAACTCACTGTTGATATCTTGGGTCCTCAGGAGCCAAAGCTGGTACGATGGGTTGCGGTGATGGCCCGGCATCCTGACGAGGGCGCGGCGGTTGTTCGATTCACTGATAGTTATTTTCACTGGTTAGAGGACCAGGTTTTTTCGATCCAGGACTTTCCGTATGCCGGAGTAGATTTTCGAGGTGATCCGGACACGGTTCTTCCACAGGGAGAACAATGGGATGACAGAGGTACTTTATTTTTCACAAGTTTTCAAATTATGTATTTTTTTTGTTTTTTATATATATCGTCTCAAAACTGACAGTAAAAATTTTCAAAATGCAGATGTTGGTCCACAGCGCCCAGCCAACCTCTGGCCTTTTGAGAGGAGACATCCAGTTGCACCGGTACCGGCCCCACAAGATGCGGCTGCAGAGACACTAGCTGAGTTGGAGCATGATCTAGAGCGTCTGACGGCGGATATGCCTGAGACTACCATGGATGATATTCCTATCAGACTTCAGCGCTATGTAGTCGCTGTCCCTGGACCGTTTAGAAGATTTTTGCGTAAGTAGCCCGTGCAGTGGTGTCGTATAGGGAGCACCACCAGTGATTGGCTAGTCACTTTGTAGACACATGTGACATTTTTGACTTTTTGTACTTTATCATTTTTGCCGATCATAAGGTGTTTTTCAACCTATGATCGAAGACGATGTATATTTTTTGACACACTCCTATCTATATATATATCACTATTACCGGCTTATCTTGTTTAACATATGTGATGAAATGTTTTTAAATTTACTTGCATGATTTATCGTAAATGTCTGTCCAACATTCGAGAAGCAATTGCATCTGCTAATGTATTTAAAGACCTTGGAATATGCTGATATTCAATGTAATCAAATTCACGTTCCAAGAGACGCACTCTCAAAAACAACCTTAATAACACAGGATTTCTAATGGCATATACTCTATTAAGCTGTAATACAACAAGTTCAGAATCTAACCTCACTATCAAACGTCGAATTCCAAATGAAATAGATTCGGATAATAATTCAACCACTGCACTGTATTCTGCAATGTTGTTCGTTGTTTGACCGAGGCTTACCCCATGCATAGAAACTAACTCGTCAGAGGGCGAATAGATAACCCAAGCTGCGGAAGAGATATTCCGTGTACTACGACAAGCACCATCAGCAAATCCAATGTATGTTTGGAGAGGCGTCGACATCTGCAATATCAAGAGTAAAACCAAGATAAGCCAGAATAACGACGAAAAACACACTCTCTAAGCTAAGCACACTGACTAACTAACAAACATACTAGCTAGAAAGAAAACCTAACCTAACTAAAAATTCTCCATACCCACCATTTAAGCATAATACCTCTTTAGGTAAAGTCCATTTCTGGGTTTACCCAAAGAGTCCCCATCAAAATCAACCAGCTCATAAGCCCCTTTTGCTAGCTTTCGCTTTACAATGTAGGGTCCATGCCACATAGGAACGAATTTTCCAGCACCTAGCTTATCGTTAGCTTGATCATATAATAGCACTAGGTCTCCCTCCGAAAAACTTCGAGGGGTCACATTTCTATCATACTGAGCTTTCATTCGCTTTGCGTGAGTCTCGATTGCCAATGTAGCGTCACGTCGAGTCTCATCTAATTTAGCTAAGTACAATAAACGTTTCTCCTCTTCGGAAGTAGCTGGAAGTAATTCGACAGCCATTTGAAGTGATGGGATTTCGCATTCAATGGGTAACACAGCTTCCAAGCCATAAACTAGCTGGAAAGGAGTGAACCCTGTTGAAGTTTTCACTGAGGTTCGGTATGCCCATAGCGCTGAAAATAACATGTTGTGCCAATTCGACCGATGAATACCAATGGTTCGTCGGATCATGATAACTAGAACTTTGTTGATAGACTCAACCAAACCGTTGGCTTGCGGATAATAAGGAGTAGAGCTATCGTGGCGCAAACCAAGCTGGCTTGTAAGCTCAGTCATCATGATGTTTCGAAAATGGCTCCCATGGTCAGTAATGATTGCTTGTGGGACACCAAACCTAGTTATAATATGATTGAATACGAAAACTGCAGCTGTTTTGCCGCTTGCGTCGAATGTAGGCATCGCCTCGGCCCATTTAGTAAAATAATCAACCGCGAGGATGATATACGCATGCCCCCCGGCCGAGTGAGGGTTACAAGTAATAAAGTCGATACCCCATTTGGCGAATGGACCAACGACAATTATAGGGTGGAGAGGAGCAGGTGGTGCGCGCATCTTGCGATCAAACACTTGACAGTTGTGGCACTTCCGGACTGCAATGATACAATCTTTAAACATAGACGGCCAGAAATAGCCAGCGCGCAACACCTTCTGAGCTGTGGCATACCCAGACATATGACCGCCACATGCTCCAGAGTGACAATCATTCAAAACCCTCTCAGCCTCTTCATGAGTTAAACAACGTCGAAAAACTAAGTCTGCCCCCCGGCGATAAAGTGTATCTCCAATAATTTTGTATTGCTGGGATTGAAACCGAATTTTTCGACGTTCCGCTTTGGAAGCTTCAGGCCGAAAGGTTTGGGTTTGGAGATAGATGATTATATCTCCGTACCACGGATCTACAGTACTGATAAGAAACAAAGATTCGTCCGCAATGGACTCCTCTGCCACAGTCTCTGTGTCAGCACGGGAAATCACACATCAATTCCGCAAAAACTAAGGATTTCTTAGACTTGGACTTCTCGAACTCCAAGTCGAACTCTTGCAGGATAACGATCCATTTAGAGTACTTGCCCCCTAGCAGTTGTTTTGTCAAAATATAAATCATAGGGTTGCAATCCGAAATAACTGTAGTTTTACGGAGAAGAATGTAGTGACGAAAACGCTGGACAGCTTGAACGGCTGCCAGGGCCAATTTCTCCACATGCGAATATTTTAACTCAGTGGGATTTAAGGTCCTACTAAGATAATATATCACATGTTCCGCTCCGAATTCATCTTCTTGAACTAACACCATTCCAATGGTGGAATGCGAAGCTGCGAGGTATAAGAAGTAGTCCTGGTTGTAGTTGGGAGGATGCAACAACGGTGCATGGGTCAACGCGTGTTTAAGTGCATCAAAAGATTGTTGGGCAATCTCGTCCCAAAAGAATTGAGCGTTCTGTTTCAACAACCGTGTAAAACCTTTAGTGACCTCGGCGTAGTTTGGGATGAATCGGCGTAAAAAGTTCGCTTTCCCTTGCAAACTTTGGAGTTGGCGCAAACTCGAAGGAGGAGGCAATTTGATGATAGCTTCGACCTTCGAGGGATCGACGCGAATGCCGGCTTTTGAAACAACAAATCCCAGCAATCGACCTGTTTCTATACAGAAAACACACTTGTGGGGATTCAACCGAATTCGATAATGCCTACACCTCATAAAGATTGCTCGTAGGTGGACAAGGTGATCAGCTCGATGTAAAGAATGAGCAGGCAAATCATCGAGGTACGGTTGCACAATGTGCTTGATGTCATGAAATGCGTAAGACATCGCCCGTTGAAAAGTGGCCCCGGCATTCTTAAGCCCAAAAGGTAATTTGCAATAAGCAAATGTCCCCCATGGACAAATGAATGCCGTTTTTGGTTGGTCGGCAGGTAGAATATTGATTTGATTATAGCCCGAAAAACCATCCATAAAGGAAAACATTTCACTTCCGGCACAATCATCAATAATTTGATCGATATAAGGCGTAGGATAGTTGTCTTTTGGACAAGCTCGATTTATATCCCTATAGTCGATACAGATTCTTATTGTTCCTTGTTTCTTGTTGACCGGAACAATATTCGATACCCAATCCGTTAACGGGATCGGATAAATGAAACCTGCTTTCAACAGCTTTTCGACTTCTGCTTTAATCGCAGCCGCTTTTCGAGGGTGAATCTGACGCAACCGTTGCCGGACGGGTTTAGCATCCGGGTAGGTCTTTATTTCATGAACAACAATGGCAGGATCGATTCCTGGCATTTCCTCGTAAGACCAGGCAAACACATCGCGGAATTCTTGGAATAGGGCCTTGTAAGTTTGGATTTCTTCTTCTGTACATGCGGCACCTATATGAATGTTTTCCTCAATTCCGGGCTTCACTGAAATATCAATGGGAATAGTACGAGAAATATTCCCTAAATTCAACTCTGAATCAGAATGTTTCGTTGGATCCTGAGCGTCTTTGACATATTCAGCGGTAAAGATAGATGAAAAATCATTTTCAAAAGCATCATCCTTAGGTAAAAACGAAGATCTGTGATGGAGATCTTCCCATGGTAGATCGTCTACACTTAGGATTTCGCGAAGTTGTTCGTCAGATGACACGACTTCGGGAAACGCTATCCGTTCTAAGGTTGAGGTGAAAAGTGATTCTTCACTGACCACATTCATTTGGTCGATTTCGGTTGAACGCGAGTCGGTAAAAGACATGACAGCTTCATAAGCAATTTCATATGGACTCAAAGGCATAGCATCACCGAATGAGTCTATCTCAGATTCAGATGGGACAATCCAAGGATCATCATAAATAATGTTTTCTGATGTAATCATATGAATTGTTGCAAATGAAGGATCTACGCTGAGTGGAGGGAGAGGAAAAGTTCCCAGTAAACCGGAATCTTTAACTAAACCTACGCCAACGTCCCTATAAGGGATTGTCGTCTTACCGACATGCTGGATACTCTCTGAAGAGGCTGGGTCGGATGAAAAGTATGTCAGCTGATCAATAGTCACGATCTTACCGTTATGTGGAAACTTAATTACTCTGAAGACCGATGAAACGACCGCCGTCATAGCATATGACCAACTTCGACCCAAAAGAAGGTTGTAGTCTAGAGGGGCATCAACCACTTCCACATCCAGACTAACGGTTTTACCTTCTACCCCTATAGGCAATTCCTGTAGAATACCAAACGGACGGAACCCACGGCCATCAAAGGCCTTAAGGATGGTGGGGGATTGGTTCAACGAAGGAGAACCAAGAGATCTCCAACATTGAATCGACATAATACACGTAGAAGCTCCCTCATCAATCACAGTCCGATGAATAGGCCTGTTTTTGACTATCACTGGAATTTGGAAAGCCATTTGATGGGGGAGACGTGGTGTACTATTTTCTAGATCGAAGATTATCAGGTTCGGGTCCTGAACATCAACAGCTCCGATAGCCGACAAAAGTAATTTTCGTTGTGCTGGGCATGATTGCAGCACTTCTAATGCCGACATTGCTGAGGGTGAAACAGCTAAGTCCTCAACAATGTTGTAATTCTGGGCTGCTCTCGCATGTGGATTGAAAGCAGACCTTCGAAGTACACCCTTGGCGGGCGGTTTAATTACTAAGTCCGGGTTAGGTTTCTCGATCTGTAGTGGATCGGAACCAGGAGCTGAGGTTGATGGGTTAGAGTGAGAAGATTCTGCTTCCTTACCATCAACAGGAGCCTTACTACCATAATCTTGCGATCGAGTCGCAATCCTCACATGAGACATCATCAAAATGGGTTCTTCACTGGCATTCGAGGAAGAACCTATCATCTTATTCTCCTGCTCCGGAAATGGATTTTTTAACACAGCAGGAGTGGGAGAACCTTTGACTATTTTCACAACCTCGGCCCGATGAGGGCAATCTCTCGTAAAATGATCCTCTTCACAAATAAGACAAGGATATCGAGGTTTGCGCTTTTCGTCATTGGTTTCCGACTTTTCCGTTTTCTCCTTCGGAGCCTTGTCTGCTTTAGCCTTCTTCTTTCCTTTCTTCTTTCCACCGTTTTTTGATTTGGCCGTAGATGACTCTACAGCGTGAATATCGGCGGTAAGTTCAGGAGAAGACTCTCCTGTCGGGGAATCAGGCAAAGTGATAATAGGAGTAGTTGAAGCCTTGGAAGACTTCTTCTTGCTCTTTGTATTCACGATACCAATCATACCATCAGCGGCATGAGATCCCGAAGGAGCAGCAGCGATTTGATTCGATTTTGGAAGATCCGGAATCTTCTCGTGTAACGTACCCGACTGAGTATAAACTAAGTCAAGGTATTGCGCCTGAGCAATGACTTGCTCCTCAGTAACTACTCCGGCCTTAGCTACATCTTCAGTAATCTTCGGTAATAATGATTTAACAAACCATTCAGCTAAGATTTGGTCCGGGATAAAAACTTTCACTAGCCTTCTTCGACGTCTCCACTCATGAATGTGATCAGAAATATACGTGGACGTCGATTGTTTTAGTGAAGTTAATAACTCCGTGCCGTTATCGTATCTGACCGGCAACTGAAAGTGAGTTAAGAACGAGGTAGCTAACTGGCTAAAATTGTAAAAAGAGGCCCGTGGTAACTCAATGTACCACTTGGCCGCGAGACCAATGAGTGTACGCTGGAAAAGACGTAAGCGGATCGAATCATCCGAGATAGAATTTGAAGCACACCAGAGGTGGTAAGTCATCACGTGATTGGACGGATCCTCTCCAGACTTACCTTCGAACTTGGGTATATCACTGGGCAACTTATTTGGCATTGGCGGCCAGAACTGAAGATATTGAATTGGATCGTTCGTTAGGCGCGTCAAGTCTGGTAAATCCAAAGTTGCGATAAACGGTAACTGCCGGTTAGGATCTCTAAAACTCTGGGTCACAATACCAGCCCAGGAGGAGGATATCCAGGATAACTAGGAACAGGAGTCGCATTTGGGATATTATATCCTCCTGGAAAACCAGGATTAACCGGACCGTACTGGGGTTGTTGAGGTTGTTGATAAGTGTACCCAGGATACGGTTGATACTGGTAAACCGGCTGTTGGACAGCTTGCCCATGTTGGTACTGTCCCTGGTACGGAGGTTGAACAAATTGAGGTTGAGTAGTGACAACCGTACTTATACCAGGCTGACCTACAGGCATCTGGACCGTGGTTTGAATCGTAGATCCAGACAACGGTAAAGATGTCTGAGGAGTGGTCACAGGGACAGTAGAAACTGGAGCCGTCGATACTCCAGAAGTAAGTATGGTAGATGTGGCGGTAGTTGCAGCAGCCGTTTGAGATGGAGTACTAGGTGCAATTGGCGGCTGAGTAACTACCGAAGTTACAGAAGTTTGAACATTTGACTGGACAGGTTGCGGTTGCTGGGGTGGACCAGAAACTACGGGTTGTCCAGCTTGAGGTACCGACTGTATACTTGGCTGCAACACCTGTTGACCCTGTGATGGATCCCACACTAACATTCCAGGGTATTGACCCGTAACAGGTTGAGGATACTGAGATCCATAACCGGATTGAGGATAGGATTGATAATTGTAAGGTGCAGTTCCTATACTTGGAACATATGATTGACCTTGAGGTGGTTGATAACCTTGACCTGAGTATTGACCTTGAGGTTGATAACCTTGAGGTAAATACGGATACTGGGGTTGACCTTGACCTTGAGGTTGGTACCCTTGAGGTTGATACCCTTGGGGTTGCCATCCTTGAGGTTGCCATCCTTGAGGTTGATATTGATACTGAGGTTGACCCTGGGGTACATATTGAGGCTGGGGTTGACCTTGAGGTATGTATTGCACCATAGGCACGTACTGACCTTGAGGTTGCCCCCCAGACACAAATGATGTACCTTGAGGTTGCCCCCCAGGCGTTAACTGAGGCTGCCCCCCAGGCGGTAATTGGCCACCTTGAGGTTGGGAAACGGGAACTGAACCTGACATCATGTAAATGTCTCCTACACCCAATGGTATATTACCACTGTTTCCAACTAATAACCCATGATCAACGGGTTGAGGAGATGCCCCCGCAAAGGTACCAGAAAGAGATTGATACCCAGTGGGAACAGAAGGACCGCCATGTAAGAAAGATTCAGGACTTTGAGTAAACACGGACGACTGACCAGACATATTTACAGGAGTATGAATACCTCCAGGTGGAAAAGGAGTACGAGGTGTAGAAAAACCTAGCCCAAAGTTGTCTAAATAATTGGTTAACGAAAGGTACCAAGTAGTACTTCTAGGAGGACTGTAAAAGATAGATTCACGCTCCCTTAGATCAATAGTAAGTTGATCTTCAAGGTTAGAGACGCCTATTTCTTCCTCTGGAGCAAGTTCTTCGATAGCAATCAAACCAGTAGGAAGATTTTCGGTGATAATTCTTTCTATTCTCGGTGAATCAGGAACACTAGAAGTCGGAGTAACAGGTTCAGATATTTCAGGTTCTTCGCCTGTATCACTAGCAGACGAAAAACTACCAACAAGCTCAGAAACTGTAACAGCTTCGGGATTATAACCTGTCTCTAAACTTGGTAATCTGAATGGACTACCAAGGAAGATTCTCCTTCTTCAGGTGAACCTACTCTACTGCCACTAGGAGGAGTTACAAGGACCTTTAAACCTTCTAGATTACCCGGGTCAACAATTCGGCCACAGAAACAACTTCAGGAGACTGGCCCCGAAGTCTACGGGACTGTCTCGGTAATTCCGCCACAGCTAAAAACTTTTAACTACTACACACGAAAACAAAATAAAATTTCAAATCAAACCACCTAAAGTCTCTAAAGAACCAAACAAATTTGAATCACACGCCTAAAGAATCTAGGGCGTCAAACCAAGCACAAACAGTAGCCTTCCAGACCGAAAGCGCTAGTTGGTGATGAAGCCCAACATCGCTGGATTCAGTACAGAAGTGGCGGGTGGAACAGTTACCCCGGCAACCTGCTTAATGAATAGACTGGACCAAGTTCCTCCACTTTAACCGTCTCGAGTGAAGTGAACCCCCCAAAAATCCAAGTGAGTCTAGCCGACGTCTGCTCCAGGTACAGTGGGACCTTCCCTCCACCGTCACCTCGGTAGAATCCTAAAGATAATGGTCACTAAGGTTACCAACCGCAACAAATGCACCTGGGGGAACAGTCTAAACTCCGACAGCACGCAAGGGCAGAGTATCAAGCTCAATCCCCTTGCCGGCTCCTTGACAATAATCCAAGGTTTACCGACAAGTGACCCCTGGCTCCTCGACAATGGTTAATCCGAGGTTTACCGTTTGTAATACGTGCGTGTCTGGCGTCGTTCCCAACGAGGGGGGATTGATCCCCTCACTGGTTCGGACACGAGCTCGTGCTTCTCCTTTAAGAGGAGCTTTCCCAGAGTACAAATGAGACAATTGGATTTATTCTATCACAAGATAAGCTACTTGTTTGGTTTTGTTGTCTTGGAGAGTTAATTACTCACCTACTCCAAGACACTAGCCTGATCTAAATTGGTGTTTCAGAGCCCTAGTAAATAAAAGTTACTACGTCGATTTTACTTTAAGCGTTAATTTTATGGTTTTTCTTAAAGACAAAAGGTAGCGGAAGTGAAACCAATGGTGTGTAGACTCGACTCAAACCACTACAAAGATGCACCTAAGATGATTTACGCTACTTTTCCTTTTTCAATGAAATTCTTAACTAAGAGAGTTGAGAGAATGCAAATTTTATAGAAAACAACTTTCTTAATAAAGACAATCAAAGAAACAATTCTCTTATCTTTTCAAGCATACAAACATGACCACTCTTTACGTGCACGAAAAACTCTTTTTCTTTCAAAACTTTTCAAAGCTACTTGAAACAAAACTTTTCAAAGGAGATGTTTTTGTATTTTCTCTTTTTAATAAAGCATATAAATCTATTTTAACGAAAATCAATCTTAAAAGCTATAAAATCTATGAAAACTTGACTCACAAGCAAATCAAAAAGGAAATTACTCTAAGCAAACCTAACAAGGCAAAAGCTCACAAAGATGATTCTAGGTTGTTTTACTTGACCAAAATCAAATCAAGGACCAGCTAATGCAGAATCAAAAGACTAGTCAAAACAAAACTCAAATCTTTTTGTTCTTTTTGTAAAATGGAATTCAAGACTTAATCAACAAGCACTTCGAAATTTGCCAAAGAGACAACTCAATGGTAAGTTGCTCTCACAGGTAGACTTTATGACAGGTCTGACTTCTAAGAATGCTGACAAAACCAGAGAGATCTAAGGCTTGACAACTTCTACCGCCAAAGTCACTACAAGACCTACTCAAAAATCAAACCCTAGGGCTTAAACTTCTATGAAATCCACTAAAACACTCAATGCTATCGAAACAAGTTCAGGTGAAGATCTTTGACAAGAGACTAATGAATCTGGGCAGTAAAAACTAAGAAAAAGCAAAATCTAAGAGAAAAAATGCAAAAAATGGAATTTTCTCAAATTTTAGCAGGGGACGCAGGCAACCCGTTAGAACAGGTGCGGGCCCGCTCTGTGCACACAGTGACAGTGCGTCCAGGGACGCACTGTGCAATACTCAGAGGGTGCGTCCTACTGAAAAACTCAAGAAAAACCAAAATGAATCTAACCCTAAGCTAACCCACCCAAAAACAAAGTCACAGAGCCAAAAACCAGAAAAATAAACCAATTTTCTCAGAGCAAAGTTCATACAAAGGAAAAGACTTTCACATTAATGGAGTCCCCAGTATGGTCGCCAATTTGTCAGGCGGAAAGAGTCGATTGTGCGGACACAACCAACCTCCCTAGGAGCCTAAGACTCTCTAGTGACAAACAAGACAAACAAGAGCAATCCTTCTCTAAACATGCATTTACTATATAAGAAATCAAGTGTTTAGATCCTACCTGTAATCCAACGCTGTTGTAGCAGTCCAGCTCCTTTGATCCGGATGAGCTCCTCCTTCACTTTGAAACCTGCATACACTAACAATCAAACGATTAAATAGCACTTGATAATCTCATAGAATAAAACATATTTAACACATAGACCAAGGAGTACATGAAACAACTCATAAATAACAAGTTATTGAGAAGAATGGACTCATTTGCATTAATAGGTAACAAAAGGAACAAATACAACCTGAGCCTTGGTGTTGTGCAAGTCCCTCCCAGGGTCCATCAAGAGTTCTCCTTTACTTTGACAAAGCTCACCCACTTCCAAATAGAACAAGCAAAGATGGCAATCTCTCCTCACAAGCTTCTAAATGGGAGTCCTAATTCCTGCAGCATTTACCCTTAGAAATGTATAGCTTTTAACCTCTTCTCCTTCTGGCCCAATGCCTGTATTTATAGTGCTCAAGAGGAAGTTAATCAGGTCCACCATCAATGGGATAATCCCCTCTTTGGATGGGATAGCTCCCTTATTGATGGGATAAGTTCCTCTTTGGTAGGAGTGCATGAACCATCTGGAGGCGCTCAATACACGTCGAACAACCTTCTAGAATGCTCTAGAAATGACCACAAGTGACTTTTTAAAGATGAAACTTGCGCATTTTAACCTTTACAGGGGGACGCACCTGCCCCTTTACATACAGAGCGTCCAAAGACGCAGCTTTTGTGAACATTGGATGCGTCCCCGCAGGTAAGGTTGAGAGAACCTGCGTCCCCAGAGATAAATACATTTATAAAGACTTTCTCTCTTTTTGGAGTTTGACATGGAGAGCAGAGGCATAAGACTTGCCTAAGAGGATAGCATGACTGTTGATTGAGCCATACTAACTGTAAATAGTCATGGTGACATTTTTTAGTGTAACAGCTAGAAACCACACAAACCTCTACTGACTCTGTCAATTTGCAAGATGACAAGCTTGCCATGTGCTTAGCCCCATGATTGAACCTACTGATAATAATTCTCCATCTTTTTATATCTCCTTGACCATTTCATGAAAAATCCTCCATAATTGCCCGCTAGACACAGGGGCCAGCCACAATTTAATGCCTAAAGCTGTCATGGAAGAGTTAGGCCTTGATATCACCAGACCCTATCATGACTTATTGTCTTTTGATTCAAGGAAAGTGAAATGCCTAGGATTAATCAAATACCTGGCCATTACCTTAACTCAGCTGCCCATGAAGAGTATGATGATGGATATTGTGGTAGCAGATGTCCCTACTAAGTTTGGCATGCTGTTGTCCAGAGGATGGATTAAGAGACTAGGTGGGACATTACATAATGATCTATCTTATGCAATAGTCCCCAGTTTTTGGAGGAGAAAGCAGGAGATTGTATAGAGAAGCACAGTTGGCATACATCATCAATGATGAGAAAAATCCTGCTAATTATCCTATATATGTTGTGGACACTGATTTTGGAGCATGTATCCTCCAAATGGAAGAATCCCAGAAGGCCTCAATGCAGCTCGGGAAACTGTTGAGGCCTCGAAAATCGCTGCCACAACAAAGGGGAAACCACCCGGTCCGGACCTTAGTGCAGCTCCTTTTCCGTTTGGAATAGTGGTTCCGACTGGGGATAATGGGACCAGTTTCCCAATAATAGATAAAAGTGGGATGGATGAGTAGCTTATTCGGTAGGATAGTGATAAGCGAATAACTAAAACTATCAGCAAAATATATAATCTAATAATCTAATCCGGGACTTATCAATCTTTCAAAGCGTAGCGTTTGATAATCTGTACTTTAAGGCAGACATATAGATGACTCTAACACTTAAGCATAGATGTTTAAACCATTGAAGATTGCTCTGCATAATTAGTTATGCAGAGAGATTATAGCGAATTACTACACTTAATCATGTATATCATTGATACATGCATGGGTGAAAGAGATAACAAATCACCAAAACATTCAATAGTGAAACGAAATGAAGATTCGCTGTTATATCGCATACATGCATTCAACAATAGCAAAGATAATAACACAGCAATTCATATAATAAGAAAGAACACAGATACAGATAATAGTACCATGTAAGCTGCTCGATCAATCCAGTATATTAATCACTATGTCGCAGTCCTTCCTTCAAATCAGAAAGCATTCCCAACAACAAACAGTCGTGCGCAATTGTGTAAAACAGCCTTCTAATCAAACTTAAGAACCGTTGGTCGAGTTTCACAAAAGAATATAGACTGAAGCACAATAGTGCAGACTTCAGCCTTTAAGTCTATTACAAAATTTTACGACCCTTTCCAAAACAATGAAAGGGTCTATAAATACTATACTAATCTAAATATCTAAATATCTGAAAAGCTATTAAATTGGAATCAATAAATGTTTTTTCCATCTTTCTTGGCGATCTGGCAGTTGGCGGCAATGCTTCATTCGGTGGGTTCTTTGTCTTTACTCCTTAGCTGACATATCGCCAGCATTGGCTCTACTTCCGGTGGAGTGTTGAGACGCGAAGTTAGCTGGGCATCATATGTAGCATCCTGAATGTCGGGGATCAGGCATCCGAGGGCATCTGTTGGACACTTGAGAGCAGACCTTTGAGTATGTGGCTTGATTAGAAAGAGCCAATATGCATCAGAGGTTAAAGTATTTACTCCGGTAATTAACTTCCTCTGTTCCTCCAAGTCATGATAATTTGTTTGTTCAAGCATATCTGCTGTTGTTATGCTTCCAGGTGTGCACTTGGAGATCATGTTTTCCAAATAAAGTGTATCATTGACTAGGTCGATCATATTGATGGCAATTATTTTACACCTGGAAGCCGCCCTTTCTGCTTTCATTACCTGAGTGTTCCATTCCGTGAAGAGTATGTCCTTGTACGCTTCATGGATTCGGGACAAATTCGCCGCTTTCCCTTCTTCAGTGTCTTGCCACTCAAGATAATCGGATATGGCTTCTTCGGCCTGATCTAGCTCATTTCTGGCCTTCTCTATTTGCTCACACACTGTTGTAGATATTTTGCATAATGACTCAGCCTTAGCAAGTTGTTGACATAGAAGTCTGATCTGAGACAGTAATGCGCTATTTATTTGAGTTGCCTCTACTCTGAAAACTTTCACATTCTGTGTGCTCTTGATACCTTCGAGCTGTGCTGATAGTTGAGCTATTCGCTCATCTTTCGATTTCATCATCAGCTCATTTGATGCTTTCAACTGTGACAATGCCTCCGACAATTCTTTTGCCTTCTGAGTTTCACTTTGGTATATCCTTTGTCTTTCAATTTGCAGTTGCTGGGTTAACAAATTGTTTTCCTGCTGTTGAGCCAGCAACTGCTCTTCCACCTGTGCTGCTTTGTTTTTCGCTTCAATTACCTCTGCCTGTAATGCATATATTTCATGGTCCTTAGTCTTCAATAGAAGACTTACCTCCGATGCTTTGTCGATAGTTGCTGCAGAATAAGCTCCCGCGAATTGAGACAGCTTTGTTAGATCATCGGAGGGATCCAAATCCTCCTTCCAGACCATATTGCCCGTGACTGTTTGCTCAGGAAAGATAGAAGGTTGATCAAGCCTTCGTCTTTTCTTAGAGTGCTTAATAACGGCTCTATGCTTTGGGCTGTAGAAAATATCCAGGGGAGGAATTTCTTCGACCTGGAGAACAATTTGATCGGAAGGGTCCTTATTGATTATCTCGACATCCTGTGAAATGGGTGGGCCGCTGGTTCCTCCTAGAACCTGAGAAGAAGTGGTATCGGGCGCATCGCTTGTTTTAGAGGTGTCTGTGTCTTTGGAGCCTTCCTTACCACTGATAATGGAATCGAATTGGTTCCATTGTTTAATCAATTCAGGATCGATGGAGGTTTTCTTATGTTGCTCTGTAGGGGCTTTGCTCCGTTCTTTTTCTTGTTCTAACTTCTGCTGTTCTTCAAGTGCTTTTCGCTGTTGCTCCCCTTGTGCTTTTTTCTGCTGCTCCTCCAATTCCTTTTTCTGCCTATCTGCTAGTTCTTTCTTTAGTTTCTCTTCTTCCTTCTTCTTCTCTGCTCTTGATCCTTCTGTGCCTTTTGCTATCTTTCTATCTGCTCCTTTTTCTGCCTCTCTGCTTGCTCTTTTCTTTGCTTCTCAGCCTGCAGCTTCTTCTGCCTTTCCTCCTGTTGTTTATCCTGTTCTTCAGTTGTAACAGGAGGTGGATGTATCTGTTGCCGACCAGGCTCGCTTGAGGAAGACGCTGGGGTTGTGGATAATAAATCTAGAGGCAGAGTTTGCAACCTCTGCTCCCTAAGTTTGTTAAACTCAGTCAACGCCTCATCATTGTATTTCATTCTGGAAAGCTGTTTGGTTTGACCTATTGTATCGGCACCTGCGAACAGGTCATCAAACATATCCTCTTGATGATCAACTTTTGTCAATTTTTCTTGTTCTAGGGCAGTGTAGGTAGTTTGCTTTGGATCATAGAGTCTGTTTGGGATAGTGGCCAGGGATAAAGCTTGGAGTTTTGTCACTTCTTTTTCTGCATGCTTGTAATTAAGCAGAGTAAAAACCCCAATTCTTAAAGGAAAAGAGGGACAACCTCTCTTTTTCTCCTCTTTGAGAGTTTGTGTGACACTCTCGGCCATAATCTGGTAGCAGATTTCACGGGCTAACACTTTGTCTGGGATATATAAAGGGAGGACATGCGTCCTAGCCTTACTCCCAAAAACTCTGATATAGGTGAAATGCTCTTCCCTGAACCAACTTGCTACGGCTGGTAAGTCAAAAGAAGCTTCATAGGAAATTCTGGGAATGGGCTTGTCATAAATAGAATAGTAAATGGGCACCATGAAACCATTACAAATTTGGTACAAATGGTCCTTGTAAGAGGACTTCCACAATTTCTGATGGTATAAATGAATGGGTGTTGGATCTTGGGTGGTCCATCTCCAACCGAGGACAGGAAACTCAGAATTATAACACAGGGTATCCATAATGTAAGCAGTATAATAAAATGGCGGGATTTTCCTTTCGGTGACTATAGTTTTGGCTCTAAATTCACGAACAGCTACGACCAACTTATCAGAAAGAATAGTGGCCCAATCCATAATTATACTATTGATAGCTGCTTCCATCAAGGGAACCATGTCAATATTGATATTAACGGAGTCATGTAATCCCCACAATCTACACATCATAATCCCTGCATAGCAATAGGGAGAAGCCAAAGAAACGTTGGAGTACTTACCTGAACTTTCATGCTTGTGTTTGGCTGGGTTCTGCCTCCAATCTCGGAGGGGTTCTAATGGTGATTCATTTTCTTTTGCGAATTTCTCCACGAAGGCTCTGTTATAGACTAGCTCCGGTTCAGGCAAATGATACATCCGCCTCAGGTCATCAGGCTTGAACGACCCGAAAATCCTTCCATCCCTTGTGTGAAAAGTTCTATCAGTGATGGGAATTTCTTCAATCGCCCAGCGCACTACGTCAGTGTAAGGTAGGACTTGCTCTCTGGCTGCTATTCTGTGTAAAAAGGAGTCGGCTAAGTCTTTGAGCGTTGCATCAGACTTCCTTAGTACATCTACACTAGCCGTTCTCACTGTCACTTGTGGTTGCTCGGCCTCCAACAGATTATATGTGCCCTGCCATGTGGTCCTAGCAAGACCAGTGCACGTAGTGTCCGAGATTAGGCCTTTCTTCGAAATTGTAGCAGCTTGACCTGCAACAGGTGTTGCAGTGGAACCAGAAGTCCTCTTATTTTTCTTCCCCATCATGTTCAGGCTTTTCTCAACAAACGAACTCTACACAAATGCAAGAGAAATCGTAACACGAGAAATAATGAAGACAAAGCATAATGGGAAAGATATATATCACTTGAAGCGTGGCGATATTAATTTTCAAAAGGTGGCTGCGGATCCAATCACTGGTAAGAGATCGCATATGCATTAATGGTGTTTTTAAGGCCTGCTACCCATTAAATGACCTTTACACTGTTATTCAGCTGAATGACCCCCTAACGCGTGCAACAGATATGAAAATGCTTTAGACGCAAGTATTCGTTAATCGAAGGGGCAAAGTTATTAAATACGCATGCATTACCTTATCCCTGCATTTAACGGCATTTTGAAATCTGCGCTTTATCAACCGGATTTAAATATAATTTTAAGGCTCAAAGTAATCACTTTTTGAGAATGCCGATTACCGATCAACGATATCGCATCGCATCGGGGGAAAGACCTGAGCGCCTTATGAGAGTGCATGGGATTCCGCCGACGGCAGATAGCGATATCGCATCGGGTCGGGGTTTAAAACTTAAAGCGTTTTCCCACAAGAGGCAGTGCCGATAGCCGATCGCCGATATAGCGTCGCGTCGGGGTGTAAGATATGTGCTCTTTTTGTGTATGCATTGAATACCGCCGATCGCCGATAGCGATATCGCATCGGCAAAGACCAAAGTGCCATTTAAATGCGTTTCTTTTGTTATTGCGATATGCGATCTTGCGATCGCTTTATTGCAATAACGAAAGATTGGTTTTATTTTGGGAACATTGTTATTCGAAAAAGGCTTCAATTCACAAACACATTTGATTATCATATCCTTTTCGAACAAAATCATTAATGCCAATTAATTTTTTAAAAGGGACCCATTTCATATGTTGATTGTTTATGAATACAGATGATATAAAATGGGGGGTTGTTGTAGGGCACAACAATTGGCGATTCGTTGGTAGAACCAGTTATCTCTGAAATTAATACAAACACTCAAGCTTTTCAAAAATAGAAACTCAATCAGAAGGAGAACTTCTAATATAACTACATATTCATGTGTTCTGACTAAAGTGAACTTCATTTTGTCATTTTCTTCCCATTTAGTTTGAAGAAACCAAATACATAATAAGTTTCAAAAATAAGTCTTTATTGGTTCATAGTGATAAAATAGAAAACTTTCCCACATCAGCTTTTATAATTAACTCCTTTGTCATAGGTAGAGCCTCTGTTGCCAGCAAACATTTATAGTCTCGACAGGGATACCTTTTAACCATAGTATTTTCCACTTTTCCATTCACATAAGAGTGTGATTAACAGAATGAATTCATAAAATGTTTTCATATTTTATTTTTCATCTGTTTTTCTTTGTAATTAATAAGATAAAAAGCCACTGTCCTGGTTTGGTGGCCAGCTTATGACAATGCCATTCACTGGTAATAATTTAACTGATCAAGTTGGCTCGTGATGAGACCCCTTGTCTTGAAATTTCAAGCCATTACCCTATTTTGGTAGGCAGTATTGGTAATGTCAGTCAACCTATTTCCCTATGAACATGGTAAGCAGGCTTATGATAAGACCTCTTATCTTTAATCTTTTATATTTTAGAATTACACTCTGAGTAATCATAACCTTTAGTGAATGGGGTGAACAATCTTCTCCTTAAGAGCAAATGGATGACAGGTGAAGAGTTGAAGATACTGAAAATGGGTTAGTTTCTATCTTTTAATAGATAACCTTTGGAGACTAGTTTTGAAAACAGAAAATGATTCAGAACTTTTACCTCTTGAGAGGAGTCTTCAAAATTTAAATTATAGTTTCAGAACACAAGGATATCTAGTTTCCTAGAAATTATTTCTTTTGATTGAGGGTTCTATTATCTAAAAACAAATATTTATATTCTTTTTTGTGAGACAGCTTCCTCAAACACAACAAAAGGTCAATGGAGATACTCTACAGTTTTATTTCCTACCAATCCTACAAACTACGCAAATCTACAAAAGGAGAAGGGGTTACCTTCTCAATTAAAGAATTTCTTCAGGATTAGGCCATTGATAGGGAGAGAATCTCTCAACCCTGATAAGTCTTGCAATATAAAAGTTGAATGGCCTATCTTTTCACAGATCTGAAATGGTCCAAGCCACATTTTCTGAAATTTGGTATGCTTACCTTTATCTTCATGGGCCTTGTCCCATTTGAGAACTAAGTCACCAACTTGAAGTTGTTTGGAACCGGATGATGCTGAGTCAAAAGATGCTTTAATGATTTGTTGATGTTTGGCATGAGTGATTCTGGCTTTTTCCCTCTCTTCTTCTAATTTGAGAATTTGGTCATGTCTAAGTTGGATAGAAGAAGAAGGAGTCTCTTCAATGTACTGTACTAGGGCTAAAGATGGAAGAACAAGATTTGTAGGCAACACGGCTTCTTTTCCATATACCAGATTGAAAGGAGAGGTCCCTATAGAAGCCTTTTGTGTTATTCTATCAGCCCATAATGCAAAGACCAAAAATTTATGCCAGTTTCTATGATTCTGTTCAACAGTTCGCTTAATGATTTTGATGAGATTCTTATTAGTAGATTCGGCTAAACCGTTTCCCTGGGGATAATAATTGGAAGAATATTTCAGTTTAAACCCCCTTTTAATAGCAAAATCATACATAGCGTTTCCTGAGAAATAAGAAGCATTATCAAAAACAAGAGCGTTTGGAACACCAAACCTGGTAATGATGAATTGGTCAATGAACTCGATAATTGCCTCTGCATTTGCCGCCTTCAAAGGAATAGCCTCTACCCATTTAGTAAAGTAATTGGTAGCAGTAAGGATATACCTATGTTGTTTGGAAGATGGTGGAGTAATTTCCCCGATGATATCTAATCCCCATTGTTCGAATGGCTGTTCAATGTTGACAGGTTGCAGAGGGAAAGCTGATTTTCGTTGTCTTCCACCAGATGTTTGGCAATTAAGGCATTTTCTTATGTACTCATGGCAATCTCTAAATAGAGTAGGCCAATAATATCCAGCATGAATAATCTTGTGAGCTGTTGTGTCAGCTCCAAAATGTCCCCCAGCTGGTCCATCATGTAGCTCCTGCAAAACCTTTTGAGCTTCAGGTTTCTCAAGACATCTTAACAGGATAGAATCATAATTTTGTTTAAACAACACATCATTAATGAGAGTGAAATTCTTAGCTTTTAACCTAATGGCCCTTTTATTTTTGTAAGATAAATTTGGAGGAGCATGATCGTTCTTCAAATAAAATATCAAATCAACATATTGAGATTCAGAATCAGTGACACTTATCTGATTGATGGATTCAATCTGATCCTCATCGCTTGATTCATGAATGTTTGATGCTCCTGCCAATATCCTGCAAAAACCTTGGCCCCTAACAATCTTTGCTGGCTTTATTTCTAAGTCATACTCTTGAGCGCTGTAACCCCATTGGCTCTTTTTTCACCCAATTCTTTCTGAATTAATAGTTGTCTTACCGCTGGGAAAGGAACTATAACTTTTGTGTGGGTTTTCAAAAGGAAGGGTCTATAATGTTTGACTGCTTTGAATACAGCAAAGGCTTGTTTCTCCACATCAGAATAATTCAATTCGGCACCTTGAAGATTTGAACTGAAAAATGATATGGGTGCTTCTAAGTTGTTATCATTCAGTTGTGTGAGTACTGCGGCATATGAAGTGTTGGATGCAATAGTATATAGTGTAAAATGATTAGAAAAATTTGGAGTATTCAAGGCTGGGGCATTGATTATTGACTGTTTGATAACATCAAAAGCTTGCTTTTCTTCTGATCCCCATTTGAAGACTGAATTCTTCTTGATCATTGTCTGAAGTGGTAATACAATCTGCGAAAAATCTGGAACAAATCGTTTGACAAAATTAATCTGACCCAAAAATGACTGCATTGATTTTTTGTTATGTGGGAAAGGGATTTCAGAAATTTCATTAATCCGATCAGGATCAATATAAATACCATCTTTGGATACTATAAAGCCTAAGAGTTTTCCTTGGTCAAGGGCAAAGAAGGACTTCTTTGGGTTTAGAGAAATACCATATCTTTTGCATCGCTGAAAGATCTGATTTAAGTCGTGCAAATGATTATCTCTCTTTTTAGAATACACAGTAATATCGTCTAGATAGACGACTACTGATCGATTAATTAACCCTCTGAAGGCCATATCCATAGCTCTCTGAAATGTCGCTCCGACATTTATAAGACCAAAAGGCATTTTCTAATATGCATAGGTTCCCCATTTTGTTCTGAATGTAGTTTTAAGCTGGTCATCAGGATGTACCAGACTTGATTGTACCCTGAAAAACCGTCTAGAAAGGACATCAATTCAGAACCTGCCACCGATTGGAGAATTTGCTCCATAGTAGGCAATGGGAAGTTGTCTTTTAAGCTTGCTTTGTTTAAATTCCTGAAATCAATACAGATTCGAATGTCGCCATTCTTCTTCCTAACTGGCACCATATTAGAGACCCAATTTGAATGTCGGACCGGAAAGATAATTTTGGCTTTCAAAAGCTTATTAAGCTCCGATTTTATCTGGGTCTCCAAATTTGGATGTATTTTCCTTAATTTTTGCTGAATCGGTTTCTGATCAGGAAGCATAGGAATGGTATGCTGGATAATAGATGTATCATATGTCTTTAAGTCATCATATCTCCAAGCAAAGACCTGTTTGTTTTTTCTCAATAGTTTAATAAATGCTTCCTTTTCTTCTTGGGAAAGTCCTATTCCTAAGTTGATGTTTTGAGGAGCATCATCAGTGCCTAAATTTATTAATTCAAACCTAAGAGTAGAACTCTAAAGCTTTGTATTAATTACAGGTTTAAACCTGTCTTTGATATCATAAAGATCTTCTAATTTTACCACTGGTTTAGGGATCAAATTTTCTTTGGGCACTTCTTTCATTTGGGAATCATGATCATCTTCCTCAATAACTTGCTTATCATAAGATTTCTCAGAAGTTAAAAATTGCAAAATATCATCATCATGATTAAATACTCTCCAATTAGTGACATTGTCAGGAATTGAAGGTCTGAAAAGTAATTCTACAGAAAATCTATCAAGGCTGTAGTCTTCAGAAGGTAGAAGCTTTGAAGCTACATTGGCTAGTAAATCTGCGGCTGAATTTTGAGATCGAGGTATAGAAGAAATGTTGAATGCCAAAAAGTGTGAGGTAAGCTCTTGAACGAGCGATTTGTAATGTTTAAGGTGAGTCGAAAGGCAATGAATTGCATTTCTAACCTGTTTGACTATGATTTCCGAATCACCGAATACCTTTAGATATCGCACTTCAAGGCCGATCACTTTATATAAACCCTAGACCAGAGCTTCATATTCAGCTGTGTTATTAGTACACTCAAATTCTAGCCTACAAGACAGCATTGTCTTTTCTCCTTGCGGACTAACCAATATACATCCAGCCCCTGAACCTTCAGTGGACTTAGAGCCATCAAAATACAGAGACCAAAATAAAGAAGTATTAACTAAAATATTTACATTTTCCTCAGCATCATTAAAACATCTTGACCTATCAGTTTGTGAAAAAATTTCTATTTGAGATGTAAAATGATTAACTGAAAAAGGAGATGGTTGGGCAACAAAGTTGCCAAAGAATGATTCGGCCGAATAGTTCCCCAAAATGTTGTTGTTGAATGCCACAGGTTGGTTTTCTTGCTCAAATTCAGTAACTGTGTGGGTCATATGCTTCTCTCGATCGATCCTTATTTGATTTGGCTTTCCCTTGTAGGGAAGCCACATATGTGACCAATCTGTGGAAATATACCCATGTAGTTTTTCGGACCAATCTCTGCTTAAAATCAAACCATAAAATTCAGGTATGTCAGCGATTAAGATGTCAATCCTTTGAACAATTCTGGGGTCGGCTGACAACCTGATGGTTACAGAATTAATTTCTCCCACAACCTGCACTTTAGTTCTATCCAACTGTACAATATGAATGGCAGACTTCTGGGGTTCAATGTTTAGCTTAGAGCAAACTGAAGCTGGCATTATATTAGATGAGGCCCCTGAATCTATTAAACAGTTGTGTAGGTTTCTATTATAAATCTCATAAGTGAGCAGGAAGGGTGGAGTGTGAGAATTTGATTTATCTCCGATTAAGACTGAATCGGTAATTTCAACCATACCTGCGGGAGTCTAGCCTTGATCGTTGGCAGCTCTCGTACTGGGAAGGGGAGTAGAGGGAACAGCATTTAATTCTTTGAGGAGTAGCTTTTGCTGATGTTTCAGTTTACTAAGTTCAAACATGGTTATATTTGCCTTGGTTTTCTTCATGTCATCAACAATGTTATATTCCATTGAGTCGGATACCACTAGAGTCTTGGATGTTGAAGGAGAACTAGAAGTTGAAGGCTGGTTTTGAGGAACTACCACAGGTGACTTCTTTGGGGGAACTCTTTCTTTTGCTGTAGTAGCGCCTGCGCTCCTCTTCTTTGAAGTTGCCTGGGCGGGTTCAGGAGTGCTTTTACTTCTTGTAGTAACTGGAAAGGCTTCTTCTTCATTCTCCATATCAGAGTTTGGGAGTATAAAATCCCACATTCCGTGGCATTCAACTACTTCTTCTTCATCATCGGTCTGTGAAGGTGTTTCCTCTTCCTCTTCTTCTTGGTCCGAATCAGCGTTAGATATAACATTGGGTGGCTTTGATTTGGTTCTCTTAAAAGTCCTAAATGGTCTTTTGCTTGAAGTTTCGGCCACCTGCTTTTTAATCTCAACCATTTCATTAGACAATGTTTTAAGGACCTTTTGTAAACCTTCCATGTCATATGGGTCCTTTGGGGTTTTCTTCTTGGAATCTTCTTTGAACGAGACTTTTTTAGCTTTTCTATCTTCTAGAGCAGCTTTCTTTTCAAGAGCATTGATGCGCTTTTCAACGGCAAGTGCCTCTCTCATATTTTCAGCTAAGGTAGGTTTGCCAGCCCTGTCTACAAAAATGGCTATGTTGGCAGGTAGGGCAGTGATGTACCATTCGCTTCGGATTTGCTCACTTGGTTTAGAAGCGGTAGGGATTTTATTCAGTAGTTTATTAAATCTGGCATTAAACTCCTTTATTGGTTCCCTGTGCTCTATTCTCAAATTGGAGAGGTCATTTATTAATGTTGCTAGGGACCTATCATCTCCATATTTGGTGAGAAACTGCTCTTGGCATGTATTCCAACTGGTAATTGAACCAGAGGGTAAGGAAAAATACCAGGATCCTGCTGATCCTTGTAAAGTGTAGGGGAAAAGTCTTACAACAACATCTTGCTCTGTCACTCCTTTTAGGTTAACTGCTAACATGAAGTTGTTGATGTGTTCTTCAGCCTGGATCCCATCATCTGGATTGAATTTAGGCAGCCATTTTTCGGGATCATTGGGTAGATCATGCAATGGTCCAGGCATGTTGACTACTCCTGGCCTAGTCCATGGATCTGCCATTATAATGGCGACAGTGGTTGGGACTACTGCTGGGATTCCGGATGTGTTGGAAAGGGTTGAAGATGAGGAGTGAATAGATTGGGATATTGAGGCTTCTGTTCCCTGGTGAACGACAATTTGTAATGGGGGAGTGGATGGTTGACTTTGCAGATGAGGAGATGAAATGGAGGATGTGGAAGAAAAATCCCCACTATCAGATCCTTCAGTGTTTTTCTTTGGCTTTTTCCTTTTGGGTAAAGGAAACTCAGTGGGTTCAATACCAAGTTTTTCGCTCTGAAGTCTGGTAAGAGGATGAGTGAGGTTGAACTGCGAAGTCGCACTGCTTTCTGATATCTCAGATTTTTGTGGTGAGATCGAGAAGCTCTGAAGTTTATGGATTAGAGACTGGACTTTAGGAGATTCAAGACTTAGTTGTTCTGGGATATGATGGGATTGAGCAGTGGTGGTAGATTCCTCTTCTTCTTGGTTATGGGCTGGCGAACCAGCATGTAATTGAGAAGAACGAGGAGATTTGGAGGGAGAATTACTCTTAGAATGACTTGCCGATTTGGGTCTGCTTGCCATTCACAGTCAAGCCCTCCTTCTAGCGCCAATTTTGTTGAGGCCTCAAAAATCGCTGCCACAACAAAGGGGAAACCACCCGGTCCGGACCTTAGTGCAGCTCCTTTTCCGTTTGGAATAGTGGTTCCGACTGGGGATAATGGGACCAGTTTCCCAATAATAGATAAAAGTGGGATGGATGAGTAGCTTATGCGGTAGGATAGTGATAAGCGAATAACTAAAACTATCAGCAAAATATATAATCTAATAATCTAATCCCAGGACTTATCAATCTTTCAAAGCGTAGCGTTTGATAATCTGTACTTTAAGGCAGGCATATAGATGACTCTAACACTTAAGCATAGATGTTTAAACCATTTAAGATTGCTCTGCATAATTAGTTATGCAGAGCGATTATAGCGAATTACTACACTTAATCATTTATATCATTGATACATGCATGGGTGAAAGAGATAACAAATCACCAAAACATTCAATAGTGAAACGAAATGAAGATTCGCTGTTATATCACATACATGCATTCAACAATAGCAAAGATAATAACACAACAATTCATATAATAAGAAAGAACATAGATAGATGATAATAGTACCATGTAAGCTGCTCGATCAATCCAGTATATTAATCACTATGTCGCAGTCCTTCCTTCAAATCAGAAAGCATTCCCAACAACAGACAGTCGTGCGCAATTGTGTAAAATAGCCTTCTAATCAAACTTAAGAACCGTTGGTCGAGTTTCACAAAAGAATATAGACTGAAGCACAATAGTGCAGACTTCAGCCTTTAAGTCTATTACAAAATTTTACGACCCTTTCCAAAACAATGAAAGGGTCTATAAATACTATACTAATCTAAATATCTAAACAACTGAAAAGCTATTAAATTGGCATCAATAAATGTTTTTTCCATCTTTCTTGGCGATCTGGCAGTTGGCGGCAATGCTTCATTCGGTGGGTTCTTTGTCTTTACTCCTTAGCTGACATATTGCCAGCATTGGCTCTACTTCCGGTGGAGTGTTGAGACGCGAAGTTAGCTGGGCATCATATGTAGCATCCTGAATTTCGGGGATCAGGCATCCGAGGGCATCTGTTAGACACTTGAGAGTAGACCTTTGAGTATGTGGCTTGATTAGAAAGAGCCAATATGCATCAGAGGTTAAATTATTTACTCCGGTAATTAACTTCCTCTGTTCCTCCAAGTCATGATAATTTGTTTGTTCAAGCATATCTGCTGTTGTTATGCTTCCAGGTGTGCACTTGGAGATCATGTTTGCCAAATAAAGTGTATCATTGACTAGGTCGATCATATTGCTGGCAATTATTTTACACCTGGAAGCCGCCCTTTCTGCTTTCATTACCTGAGTGTTCCATTCCGTGAAGAGTATGTCCTTGTACGCTTCATGGATTCGGGACAAATTCGCCGCTTTCCCTTCTTCAGTGTCTTGCCACTCAAGATAATCGGATATGGCTTCTTCGGCCTGATCTAGCTCATTTCTGGCCTTCTCTATTTGCTCACACACTGTTGTAGATATTTCGCATAATGACTCAGCCTTAGCAAGTTGTTGACATAGAAGTCTGATCTGAGACAGTAATGCACTATTTATTTGAGTTGCCTCTGCTCTGAAAACTTTCACATTCTGTGTGCTCTTGATACCTTCGAGCTGTGCTGATAGTTGAGCTATTCGCTCATCTTTCGATTTCATCATCAGCTCATTTGATGCTTTCAACTGTGACAATGCCTCCGACAATTCTTTTGCCTTCTGAGTTTCACTTTGGTCTATCCTTTGTCTTTCAATTTGCAGTTGCTGGGTTAACAAATTGTTTTCCTGCTGTTGAGCCAGCAACTGCTCTTCCACCTGTGCTGCTTTGTTTTTCGCTTCAATTACCTCTGCCTGTAATGCATATATTTCATGGTCCTTAGTCTTCAATAGAAGACTTACCTCCGATGCTTTGTCGATAGTTGCTGCAGAATAAGCTCCCGCGAATTGAGATAGCTTTGTTAGATCATCGGAGGGATCCAAATCCTCCTTCCAGACCATATTGCCCGTGACTGTTTGCTCAGGAAAGATAGAAGGTTGATCAAGCCTTCGTCTTTTCTTAGAGCGCTTAATAACGGCTCTATGCTTTGGGCTGTAGAAAATATCCAGGGGAGGAATTTCTTCGACCTGGAGAACAATTTGATCGGAAGGGTCCTTATTGATTATCTCGACATCCTGTGAAATGGGTGGGCCGCTGGTTCCTCCTAGAACCTGAGAAGAAGTGGTATCGGGCGCATCGCTTGTTTTAGAGGTGTCTGTGTCTTTGGAGCCTTCCTTACCACTGATAATGGAATCGAATTGGTTCCATTGTTTAATCAATTCAGGATCGATGGAGGTTTGCTTATGTTGCTCTGTAGGGGCTTTGCTCCGTTCTTTTTCTTGTTCTAACTTCTGCTGTTCTTCAAGTGCTTTTCGCTGTTGCTCCTCTTGTGCTTTTTGCTGCTGCTCCTCCAATTCCTTTTTCTGCCTATCTGCTAGTTCTTTCTTTAGTTTCTCTTCTTCCTTCTTCTTTCTCTGCTCTTGATCCTTCTGTGCCTTTTGCTGTCTTTCTATCTGCTCCTTTTTCTGCCTCTCTGCTTGCTCTTTTCTTTGCTTCTCAGCCTGCAGCTTCTTCTGCCTTTCCTCCTGTTGTTTATCCTGTTCTTCAGTTGTAACAGGAGGTGGATGTATCTGTTGCCGACCAGGCTCGCTTGAGGAAGACGCTGGGGTTGTGGATAATAAATCTAGAGGCAGAGTTTGCAACCTCTGCTCCCTAAGTTTGTTAAACTCAGTCAACGCCTCATCATTGTATTTCATTCTGGCAAGCTCTTTGGTTTGACCTATTGTATTGGCACCTGCGAACAGGTCATCAAACATATCCTCTTGATGATCAACTTTTGTCAATTTTGCTTGTTCTAGGGTAGTGTAGGCAGTTTGCTTTGGATCATAGAGTCTGTTTGGGATAGTGGCCAGCGATAAAGCTTGGAGTTTTGTCGCTTCTTTTTCTGCATGCTTGTAATTAAGCAGAGTAAAAACCCCAATTCTTAAAGGAAAAGAGGGCCAACCTCTCTTCTTCTCCTCTTTGAGAGTTTGTGTGACACTCTCGGCCATAATCTGGTAGCAGATTTCACGGGCTAACAGTTTGTCTGGGATATATAAAGGGAGGACATGCGGCCTAGCCTTACTCCCAAAAACTCTGATATAGGTGAATTGCTCTTCCCCGAACCAACTTGCTACGGCTGGTAAGTCAAAAGAAGCTTCATAGGAAATTCTGGGAATGGGCTTGTCATAAATAGAATAGTAAATGGGCACCATGAAACCATTACAAATTTGGTACAAATGGTCCTTGTAAGAGGACTTCCACAATTTCTGATGGTATAAATGAATGGGTGTTGGATCTTGGGTGGTCCATCTCCAACCGAGGACAGGAAACTCAGAATTATAACACAGGGTATCCATAATGTAAGCAGTATAATAAAATGGCGGGATTTTCCTTTCGGTGACTATAGTTTTGGCTCTAAATTCATGAACAGCTACGACCAACTTATCAGAAAGAATAGTGGCCCAATCCATAATTATACTATTGATAGCCGCTTCCATCAAGGGAACCATGTCAATATTGATATTAACGGAGTCATGTAATCCCCACAATCTACACATCATAATCCCTGCATAGCAATAGGGAGAAGCCAAAGAAACGTTGGAGTACTTACCCGAACTTTCATGCTTGTGTTTGGCTGGGTTTTGCCTCCAATCTCGGAGGGGTTCGGATGGTGATTCATTTTCTTTTGCGAATTTCTCCACGAAGGCTCTGTTATAGACTAGCTCCGGTTCAGGCAAATGATACATCCGCCTCAGGTCATCAGGCTTGAACGACCCGAAAATCCTTCCATCCCTTGTGTGAAAAGTTCTATCAGTGATGGGAATTTCTTCAATCGCCCAGCGCACTACGTCAGTGTAAGGTAGGACCTGCTCTCTGGCTGCTATTCTGTGTAAAAAGGAGTCGGCCAAGTCTTTGAGCATTGCATTAGACTTCCTTAGTACATCTACACTAGCCGTTCTCACTGTCACTTGTGGTTGCTCGGCCTCCAACAGATTATATGTGCCCTGCCATGTGGTCCTAGCAAGACCAGTGCACGTAGTGTCTGAGATTAGGCCTTTCTTCGAAATTGTAGCAGCTTGACCTGCAACAGGTGTTGCAGTGGAACCAGAAGTCCTCTTATTTTTCTTCCCCATCATGTTCAGGCTTTTCTCAACAAACGAACTCTACACAAATGCAAGAGAAATCGTAACACGAGAAATAATGAAGACAAAGCATAATGGGAAAGATATATATCACTTGAAGCGTGGCGATATTAATTTTCAAAAGGTGGCTGCGGATCCAATCACTGGTAAGAGATCGCATATGCATTAATGGTGTTTTTAAGGCCTGCTACCCATTAAATGACCTTTACACTGTTATTCAGCTGAATGACCCCCTAACGCGTGCAACAGATATGAAAATGCTTTAGACGCAAGTATTCGTTAATTGAAGGGGCAAAGTTATTAAATACGCATGCATTACCTTATCCCTGCATTTAACGACATTTTGAAATCTGCGCTTTATCAACCGGATTTAAATATAATTTTAAGGCTCAAAGCAATCACTTTTTGAGAATGCCGATTACCGATCAACGATATCGCATCGCATCGGGGAAAGACCTGAGCGCCTTGCGAGAGTGCATGGGATTCCGCCGACGGCCGATAGCGATATCGCATCGGGTCGGGGTTTATAACTTAAAGCGCTTTCCCACAAGAGGCAGTGCCGATAGCCGATCGCCGATATAGCGTCGCATCGGGGTGTAAGATATGTGCTCTTTTTGTGTATGCATTGAATACCGCCGATCGCCGATAGCGATATTGCATCGGCAAATACCAAAGTGCCATTTAAATGCGTTTCTTTTGTTATTGCGATATGCGATCTTGCGATCGCTTTATCGCAATAACGAAAGATTGGTTTTATTTTGGGAACATTGTTATTCGAAAAAGGCTTCAATTCACAAACACATTTGATTATCATATCCTTTTCGAACAAAATCATTAATGCCAATTAATTTTTTAAAAGGGACCCATTTCATATGTTGATTGTTTATGAATACAGATGATATAAAATGGGGGGTTGTTGTAGGGCACAACAGAAACCAAAAAATCAGGCCGAGAAAGAGCAAGGAAGTCAGGTTTGGGAGATGTTCTTTGATGGAGCATGTTCCAAGCAGACTGCAGGAGTAGGGGTGGTGCTAGTATCTCCAGAGAAAGAAAGCACATAGCTATCTTTTAAGCTGGATTTTCAAGTCACAAACAATATAGTTAAATATGAAGCTCTACTATTGGGCCTTAATGCAGCCAAAGACAGAGAAATCAGAAACATAAAGGTGTTTGGAGATGCTGATTTGATTATTCAGCAAGTAAATAAAACATTTTAAGCAAAGCACCCAAGGCTAAAAGCATACAGAGATGAGGTATGGAGACTCAAATATTCTTTTGATTATTTTCTATATTTCATATATTCCTAGAGCCAAAAATTAGCTTGCTGATTCCTTTGCTGTGTCTGCTAGTCTGTTTATTCCTCCCATGCCTCCCAGACTAGTTTATGAAGTCCAAATGAAATACAGACCATCCTTACCTGATAATGTCCAACATTGGAAAGTTTTTGATGATGATTATGAGATAAATAGGTTTCTTCAAGTCATTGATGAGTTTTTTGACATGCAAATTGATAAAGAAAATGAAGCCTTGGAAGAAAACCCCCAGTCCCAGCTTAGAAATAATGTCCAGCATTGGAAAGTTTTTGATGATGATGATGAGATAAATAGGTTTCTTCAAGTCATTGATGAGTTTTCTAAAATGCAAATTGATCAAGAAAATGAAGCCTTGGAAGAAAACCCCCAAACCCAGCTTAGAAATAAAATTGGCAAAAATAGCATTGTCCAGCTTCCCACTAATCATATTCCTAAGGGTCTAATTCCTCTTGAAAAACCTTTTGACCAAAATGATGTGCCTTACAAGGCTGCACAAAAAAGAAGACCAATCTGCAGTCTGTAAGCATGATATAGGGAGTCCAGGTCAGCCTAGATACATAAATTTTTCCACTCATCTGTCTGCTGACCAAAGTTCTGAATACTGCAAATTAATGAAGCAATTTGCTAATGTGTTTGTCTGGGAGTATAGTGACCTGAAAGCGTATGGTAAAAACATAATCCAGCATAAAATCCCTCTGGAGAAAGACACTATTCATTTCAAACAGAAGTTGAGACCAATAAATCCTATGCGTCTCCCTCTAATTGAAAAAGAAATTAAAAAATTGATGGCTGCCAAGATTATAGTTCCTCTTAGATATTCCAAATGGGTAGCCAATCTAGTAGTGGTGAGGAAGAAAAGTGGAGAAATCAGACTGTGTGTTGATTTCAGAAACTTGAACAAGTTCTCAAAGAAATACAATTATCCCCTATCGAAGATGGAGCATTTGTTGCAGAAGGTCTCAGGAGCTAAAGTAATGTCTTTCTTGGATGGTTTTTCAGGCTTTAATCAGATTGCTGTGCACCCAGATGACCAAGAGAAGACTGTATTTACCACTCCTTGGGGCACTTTTATGTATGACAAGATGTCTTTTGGATTGATGAATGCTGGAGCAAACTTTCAAAGAGATATGGATATAAAATTTGTAGGAGAGAAGGATAAATGTGTCCTTATCTACCTTGATGATATAACAGTTTACTCCAGCAACCATCAAAATCATTTGCAGCATTTGAAAAAAGTGTTTCTGAAGTGCAAAAGGTTTGGGATTTCAGTCAATCCTAAAAAATCACAATTTGCTTTGGAGGAAGGCAAGCTATTAGGACATGTTGTTTCTGCTGCAGGTGTCCAAATTGATCCAGAAAGGGTAAAAGCAATTCAGTCCCTGGTTGATCCAAGATCAAAGAAGGATATCCAGTCCTTTCTGGGAAAAATTAATTTTGTAAGGAGGTTTATACCAAAGTTTGCAGGATTGGTGAAGCATGTAACCTCCATGTTGAATAAAGGGTCAGAGGTCAGATGGACTGATGCAGCAAGAAAATCATTTGATTCCATCAAGAAAGCTATTATGGAGGCTCCCACTTTAATAAGTCCAGATTACAACAAGGAGTTCCATATATTTTCAGTTGCCTCTGAAGACACCATTGCAGCAGTTTTATTACAGACAAATGAAGAAGGTTCAGAAGATCCAGTAGCATTTTTCAGCAAGAACTTGAGGGATGCTGAACTGAGGTATGATATTATTGAAAAACAAGCATATGCTCTTATCAAATCCTTGAAACTTTCAGAGTTTACATTCTGCATTCCAAGATAATTGCATATGTGCCCTCTGCTGCAATAAAAGATGTCTTAACACAACCTGATGCTGATGGAAGAAGGGCTAAATGGACTGCAAAGCTAATTGAATTTAATATAGAACTGAAGCCCACCAAACGTTTCAGAGGTCAGGGCCTTGCCAAGTTGTTAGCTGAAGAAAATTGAAAATTGATAGATATTGATTTCCTAAGCACAATTGCAGAAAGTGGTTAGACAGATGAAGAAGAGGAAGAAGCTGAACCAGATAGAGAATAGTCAGTGGCAGAAAATATAGCTTCTTGTGAGTGGTATTCTGCAATAATTAATTTCTTGCCAAAGCTAGAAAGCCCTTCAGGATTTATTCAAAGTCAAGCCAGGACTATAAAGCTTAGGGCAGCTAAAAATTGCATTAATAAAAATCTGCTCTACTGGAGGGATCCATCTGGAGTGCTTTTAAGGTGTCTAGACAGAGAACAGTCAATAGAAGTCATGCAGCAGTTTCACTCCAGCATGTGTGGAGGACATCATTATTGGAAGACTACAACCCATAAAATTCTCAGAGCTGGGTACTATTGGCCCACTTTATTTTTTGATGTATTTTCTTTTGTTAAATCTTGTGACAGGTGCCAAAGATTTGAAGGAAAGCAGTAGTTGAAGTCCCTGCCTTTAAAACCAATACTTGGAAAAGAACCTTTTCAGCAGTGGGGCTTGGATTTCATTGGAGAAATCAATCCACATTCCAGTGGTCAGCATAAATGGATATTAGTAGCCACTGATTATTTCACTAAGTGGATTGAAGAAATCCCTACAAGGAAGGCTGATCATAATGTGGTCATGAAGTTTTTGACAGAGAATATCTTCAGCAGATTTGGTTGTCCACATAAACTAGTCACAGATAATGCAGCAGCCTTCAGGGCAAAAGAATTGGTGGAAATGTGTGATTCAATGGGTATTAAACTGATTCATTCCACCTCATATTATCCTCAAGGAAATGGTTTGGAAAAATCCTCTAATAAAAGCTTGATAAGGATAATTAAGAAGCTATTAGAGGACAATAAAAAGAATTGGGATTCAAAGCTCAAGTATGCACTGTGGGCTGACAGAGTGACCATTAAGAAATCCATAGGAAATTCTTCTTTCAAGCTGGTATATGGCACTGAAGTTGTATTCCCAATTCAGTTAACTCTCCATGTGGCAAAATTCCTCCAAGAAGAGCAGAATGAGGAAGAAGAAATGGCAAAGAGGATCACTGCTTTAGCAAGGGTACATCAGATTAGAGAACAGCTGGTTGAAAAGGCTGCAGCACATCAGAAAAAGATCAAGGAAGCCTTTGACAAGAAGGCCAAAACAGATAATTTTCAGGTTGGTGACTTGGTTTTGAAGTGGGATGCACTAAAAGAAAAGAAAGGCAATCATGGGAAATTTGATGCTTTCTGGACAGGGCTTTTCATCATTTCACAGATTCAAGGGAACAACACCTTCACACTAAAAAGTATGGGAGAAGAAGCAGTTTTTGATGGCCTAGTTAATGGGCGTTTTTTGAATAATTATGTTGTTTAAGGTCTTTGGCCTTAAAAGTTGTAAATATTTTGTTTTTATCAGTTTTGTGTAGGCAAAGTAGACTCCATGCCTAATGGAACACTAGGAATTTTGCCTAATTTGTTTTCAACTAGAAAGGCATTGATCTGTGGGTTCTTGAGACCTCACAGGGAGGATCTCATCCCCAGAAGGAGCCAATGTTAGCTTTGCTGCATAATTCGGTATTTGCTGGGTCAAAGACACACTGGCAGTGTTGTTTCGCACCTGAGGGAGCTTGCAACAGTTTATTTGATCCTTCCCCCCTTCATTTGCTTTATATCCTTATATGCCCACTACCCCTGTTTTTCCCCTTTTTTGCCTCCAAAACCCTGAAAACCCCCTTTTTGCGGCTAAGCCCCTAAGTGCTAAAGTTTAACCCATGTAAATGCACGCATATTCAAAAAGTGCTACCGTCGAGGCCCTCACCTGTCACATCAACCAATAAACATATATGTTAGATCCCCGCCGTCTGATCATCCCCGCCACCATCCGACGGCCCACATCTGTCTCCACCCGCTTTCCCAGATGGCTCCCTTCGATTCAATCTCCTCTGTCCATCTGCAGGATCTGACGGCTGTGGTTTATTCCCGTCCTGCCCATGCATCCTCCATGTTGTTTTCATGCCTCTGACCTGTATCATTGTACACCCGAAGGAGGAAGGAGGCCATGATCCAGCACTTTGTGCATTAAATCCTCAGCTACCACATTCAAAGAGTAGCATGGCCGAGAAAGAAAGGACGATCCTCGAGCAGTTCAATGCCTACAGCAGTTATTGAAATTTATTCAAACAATACTCCACCTATTCAAGAAGGACAACAAAGTACCATTGAATGTTAAATTGATTTATTAAAACACACAATTTGTAGCAGAGACCCATATTAGATTGTAAATGTGGTTGGTGGTCCATTATGACCTCTCCACGCATAGGATAGCAGAGCAATTTTGTAAACATACTCCAAGTATTTGAAAAAATCAAGATGTAATGGGTGGATGGATATTGTTTTGATGTAAAGTTCAACCTTTGGAGACTGTAACTACTATGATACCTGCAGCGGCTGGTCTTCATTTTCAGCTAATGCAAGCTTCTTTTGATGTTAATTGCTCACTGTCCACTTCTTCTTTGTTCCAGGCTGTGCCTGTTATGCATTTTTCATGTGCTCTTGATGTTTAGCATTGGAGGGGTTGTCATCCCACCTCTGTGTTAGAATCTAGCATGTATCATTGAATTGGTATGCAGGTTTCTGTTAGTTTAATTCCAGAGAGCTGTCATCCTGTCTATGCATTAGGAAATAGATTTACAGACCTTTTAACTAGTTGCAGCCAGCCATAACAGGGTCCTGTTCATCTGTTGGTGTGGTCAGTATTCTCCATGTTCACCTATTCCTTAAACTATGAGCAATTGGTGGTCTAAAGCCTTGTAGTCTGGGTTTGTTCACCGATGTTTGGGGTTAAGCATACTAGAAGTGGTTATCTGGCTTGAATATGCATCATTCCTTCCATTCATCCACCATTTTCCAACATTTTTGTTGAGTTTGTAATGTTCCCGAGCATCTCTGAGATACAACCTAGGAGAGTTTCTGGGGGTGATAACAAGGCCTATGAGCCGCCGATGTTATTTTAGACACACATATTATTTTTTGGGGTTCTGATGTATCAAACATTCTCACCATATATATATATATATATATATCTGTGTGTGTGTGTGTGTGTGTGTGTGTGTTGTATTTTCTTTTCTATTATGGTACAAAGGGTTTGTTTTATCTTTTACATGTTTTGTAAATGTCTATCCAACACATAATTAGCTAATGCATCTGCCAATGTATTCATGCATCTAGGAATATGATGATATGTAACATAATCAAAATGCCTTTCCAATAGATGGATACAGAGATATATTATCAATATTTTAGGGTTCCTGACGAAATATTGCCTGTTGAGTTGAAGGATGACAAGCCATGAATCTAGGTTGACAATCAATTCTTTGATGCCCAGAGCGATGGCTTCTGACAAAAATTCGATGACCGCACTATATTTAGCAATGTTGTTGGTTGTGCGACCTAGACAGATACCCTAAATGTCAATCAACTCACTATTAGGGTCATAGATAGCCCATGCCACAGATGATAGGTTCTGGGTACTATGGCAAGCACCATCAGCGAAACCAACTTGAGGAGTCGCAAACATCTGCAAACCAAGAAAAGCATAGTAAACAGGAAAGTTGTTTGAAAACTATCACACAAAACCATGCTATGCAAAAATGAATAACACACTAATGTACACAAGTAACTATGCAAGATGACCTAAGCGTAGTACTTCTTGAGGTAAAGTTCGTTTCGAGGCTTATTGAGAGGATTTCCTTCATAATCAATAAGCTCATAGGTTCCTTTCTGGAAAACGCATTTCACGATGTAGGGCCCATGCCACATAGGTTCGAACTTGCCTACCCCCAACTTATCATTAGCTTGGGCATATAATAATACCAAATCACCCTCAGAGAATGCGCAAGGGGAGACCGACTGATCGAAATGGGATTTGACCTGTTTCTTTTGTGCTTAGATGACCAAGGCAGCGAGATGGCGAGTCTCTTCTAGTTGTTCTAAATATAAGAGGCGTTCCTCTTGGGGTGATGTTTCGTGGAGGAGTTCAACAGCTAACTTGAGTGAAGGAATCTTGCATTCGATTGGCAACATTGGTTCTAGATCATAGACCAGCTAGAATGGTGTGAAACCAGTTGCATCTTTGGTTGAGGTTTGGTAGGCCCACAGATATGAAAAGAGCATTAGATGCCAATTTGACTTTTGCATCCCAATAGTACATTGAAGCATTGTGACCAAGACCTTGTTCACGGCTTCAACTTGGCTGTTGGCCTGAGGGTAATATGGGGTCGAGCCATCATGGCACAAGCCCAATGCAGATGTCAGCTCAGCCATCATGTAATCTCTGAAATGGGAGCCATGGTCTGTGACAATGGCTTGGGGTACATTGAACCTGGAAATAACATGGTTAAAAAGGAATTGAGTCGCCGTATTACCATCTGTAGAATATGTAGGCATCGCTTCAGCCCATTTGGTGAAATAATCCATAGCAACGATAATATATACATGCCCCCCGACCGAACGAGGGTTACATGTCATATAATCGATGCCCTCGAAAGATATATAAAACAAAAACTGATGACCCCTCGAAATTTTTCGGAAGGAGACCTAGTCTTAGTTTATGATCAAGCTAATGATAAATTAGGCGCTGCAAAATTTGTTCCTATGTGGCATGGTCCCTATGTTGTCAAGCGAAAGCTAGCCAAAGGGGCCTATCAATTGGTAGACTTTGACAGGGACTCTTTGGGTAAACCCAGAAATGGCCTTTACTTGAAGAGGTATTATGCTTAAAAGAATGGGTATGGAGATTTGTAGTTAGGATAGTTTTTCTTTCCAGCTGGTGTGTTTTAGTTTAAACAATATGCTTAGCTTAGAGAGTGTTTTTTGTCATTATTCCTGCTTATCTTGGTTTTACTCTTGATATTGCAGATGTCAATGCCTCTCCAAACATACATTGGTTTCGCTGATGGCGCTTGTCGTAATACACGAAACATCTCTTCCGCAGTTTGGGTTATCTATTCGCCCTCTGACAAGTTAGTATCTATGCATGGGGTAAGCCTCGGTTAAACAATGAACAACATTGCTGAGTATAGTGCAGTGATTGAGTTATTATCTGAATCTATTTCATTTGGGATTCAGAGTTTGATAGTGAGGTTAGATCCTGAACTCATTGTATTACAACTTAATAGAGTGTATGCCATTATAAATCCAGTGTTATTGAGATTATTTTTGAGAGGTGCATCTCTTGGAACGAGAATTTGATTATATTGAATATCAACATATTCCAAGATCTTTAAATACATTAGCAGATGCAATTTCTTCTTGAATGTTAAATAGACATTTGCAATAATCATACATGTAAATTTAAAACCATTCGATAACATGATTTATAGGATAAGACGGTAATACTGATATATATATATATATATATATATATATATATATATATATATATATATATATATATATATATATATAGGAGTGTGTCAAAAAATACATCGTCCTCGATCATAGGTTGAAAAACACCTTATGATCGACAAAAATGATAAGTACAAAAAACAAAAATGTCACATGTGCCCACAATAGGTGATCATCCTATAACTGGTGATGATCTCTATAAGAAACCACTGCATGGGCCACCTTGCAAAGGAACCTCCTAACAGGTCCCGGGACCCCAATCACATAGCGCTGAAGTCGATGAGGAATGTCATCTATAGTGGTCTCAGGAATGTCTCCTGTCAAGCGCTCGAGGTGACCCTCCAACTCAGCCAAAACCTTTGCTGATTCGTCCTATGGGTTGGTGCGGGTGCAATTGGTTGCTTCCTCTCGTAAGGTCGGAGAGCGGCTGGTCGCTGTGGACCCACATCTGCATTTGAAATTTTTTACTATCAGTTTTGAGACGATGAAAAAAATAACAAAAAAATTAAAATAGGAAAAATGTTGAAAAGGATTTTACCTGACTCATCCCACTGCTCTCCTAGTGGAAGAACCATGTCTGGGTCACCATGAAAATCTATCCCAGCGTAAGGGAAGTCCTGAATAGAAAAGACCTGGTTTTCCAGCCATTGGAAATACTCAGGTTTGAATCGAGCAACCTCTGTCCTCTCGTCCGGGTGACGGGCCATAACTGTGACCCATCGCATCAGTTTGGGCTCTCGAGGAAGCCCAACTCCAACAGTAAGGTGCTGTGGGATCAGCATAGGAACCCTCTCCAGGCCAAAACTCACAACCAAAGCCCCATAACCAAAGGTCTTTAGTTGTCCGTTTTTGGCCCTGGTCAGTTGGCCTTTCAGATTGGCCAACTGTTATAGACATTTTTGTGCCTTACAGCTATAAGCATGAAATGTACATAATCCAAGGGATCCAAAGTCCCTAAAGATGTTGTTACAGCTCCTAAAGGAACAAGGTCAACCAATGACAGCTCCTCCCAGAAGTTCTCCACCAGAAACTGCTCAAAACTAGTCAAATCAGGATCAATTCAGAAGCTCCACTAGCTGCCTGCGTTGCAAAGCACCCAAATACACTGGCTAGGTGCGTTGCAATGCACTTGAATGCACTACCCAGGTGTGTTGAGCGGGAAATGACAAGTGGCAGAGTCATTCAACGAGGTGGAAAGACCATGGAAGCTTCCAGAATCTTCTCCAATGACACTTGCCTCACTGAATTCGACCAAGTGATGAGTAAGAGGCTCTCAGTCTCCAAGTGGAAGCAAGAACTGACAGAGAGAAGCCACAAGTCAAAACATAAGCTGACTCATCCTCTCTGCTTACATCTATATATGGATCCCTCATCCCAGAGATCCAAAGGCTGGAATTTTGTACTTTGCAGAGAATTGTTGTTGGTTTGAGATTAAGATTAGTACATTGGGTGATTTATGCTTTGTTGGAGGAGAGGAAGGGATTCCTTTGCTGGGAGGTAGATGCTGGATCGGGACTCACTTGGTTGTATCTCCTCTTGGACTTTCTTATCATATCAATAAAATTATTTGAGTTTCTCCTACATGCTATGTATCAATGATGTTTTGTTATATTTGCATGTTTAGCTTAATCTGATCCTGAGCTTTTTATGAATGTATACCTATATCTTCGTGTAGTTTCTCTCTCTTGTGATCTTGCAGGAATTCGGTGAAGCTGGGCCAGTAAGGGAGCAGGGAGCTGGGAGCTATTGAAGAGAGGAGCGATTGGATCAACAAACTAGCGAAAGACACAGGTTAGTTACATCCTTTCTCCTCATTTACATTTCATAAAGAAGAATACTCAAGTAGTTTTCCTTGTTTATTGCTAAGGCACTATCACACCTTAGAGTGGGATAGGGGAGTTCTGAATAGATACTTTTCCCAACAACAAATTGGCGACTCCACTGGGGATCGTATCTAGTTAGTTTATTTGTGTTTCTATTGTTGTTCTTCTCATAAACTTAGGAGTGGCGAATCGAACTGCATTTGCCATTTACAAATGCAAAGTAGAGATCTGCCACTCTAGTCCACTCACTGGACCTGTTTATGATATGAACAAGCTGATCCAAAAATGCTCTAACTGCCCTTTGTGATAGCTCTTAGTCCTCCTTTAAATCATCCTTCTAATTGTACCTTATTGATAGCTTTTATCCGGCCAAAAACCTCAGATCAAACTGCAAACCGTGACCCAGAACCCAGAGACAATTCTCGTTTTTGCTTCAGCGCAGGCTCTGTGAAGAGACTCTGCATTTCAACGCAGGTCCCGAGAGGGCTACCTACGCTGCAATTCAGTTTCTCTGTGCAACAGGTACGCTGATCAGCCTTTGCCCTGTGCAGCTGTGGTTCTTTGCATCCTTGTGTTCAGTTTTATCTCTGTTTTTGCATCCTGTTATCAGTGTGTGTACCTATCTGAAAACCCCTTTTCTTTGCCTTAATTCCGCCTCAGTTGTATAAAAGAAACTGTATTTGTTTTTGTGTATTTGTTACATCATTTGCAGTTTCCCATTACAAACGTAAACTAGTCATATTGTCGCCCTTAGATCTAGACTCGTCATAAACGTCGTTTTGATCTTAGGAGTAAAGTTTGTTGTTGTTGACAGTTGATTGCGCTTTTACTTTTGTCTTTTGGTTTGAATTTATGAATTTCTAAGTGTCGAAACAAGTGTTTACTTCAAAATCACAAAGTGTCGTAATCGTCTTTTTGATTTCAAAAAGAAACTTGTTTGTGTTTTCACTTGAAATCGAATTCAAATTTGTACAATAGCTTTCTTTTTAGGCATCAATATTAAGAAAGTGAAAACAAATACATGCATTTGTGCATTTGCATATTGATAGTTTGCATGGTTTGATTTAGGAAAAGTGCATTTACAGTGTGCTCTATGCTCTTTGAGAAAAGATTGTGTCTTTCTTTTCCCCTTGTAGCTAGGATTTTCATTGTTGAAAAGAGATAAAAGTTTGCTTATCATCTTTAGACTGCATTTAGGAATTGTATCTACATCTCGTGGTGATCCAAAAAGGAAAACTTCTAAAAAGATCAACCTAAAATAAATTGAATGAACTTAACAACGCTTTGTAACTTAACGCACAACATAGAGGCCTAGGCTAGAGACGTGTTCCGGCGTCGTAAAACCTGGTTACTGTCGGCCTCACTGATGGTTGGGTGATTCCTCTTGAGAGACGATAAGTGCCAGTACGGATTGTGCTCCCACGTACCATCGAGTATATATTGGGAGACCCCTATAGGCATAAAACCTTTATCCATAGGAAGCCGTGTCGGCCACCCTATTGATCGCAATGCACTGAACACAGCATTCGGGAAGATTGACTGCCCGTACCTTAAAAATTATTCTATGGTTTTGCGATTGGTTTGGCACACCCTCTACCTATAACTCCAGAGCAGTCCCTTTCGTTCCTTTTCAGACTCTTTAACGGAAAAGGTCCATCTGAGCACTTGTCACTTCAGGCTCATTAAAAATCGAAGGAGACTAGAGTCATCTTTTGCTTTTTCTCGACTCTTTAAAATTGAAAAAGCAAGTTGTGTCCAAGCGTCGCTAAAATTTATTTTAAATGGAATATTCATACCCTTTTTCCTACGTTGATCTTTAGGTTGAGAAAATGGAGCCTACAAACCAAGGAATTCCCCTTGGTGGAAATCCTAGTCCCTTCTCCTCTTGGGGAGATGTTGGTGCGCCCCATATGGCCACATTGTCGCTTCCAGGACTGACAATTGGCTTGTCGGTCTGGCTCTTCTCAACCAATGTCTTTCAGAACACCAATATTCCTGAACAGTCGAATCAGCAGTTAGACCAGTCCAGAGTTATCCACCAGCCTTCTACTTCCTCTAATTCTTCCTCTCCTCCTTCCTCTTCGCTTGATGAGACTGGCAAAGCCAAAATTCAAGTTCCTAAGGAGAAGAAAGAAAAGAAGAAGAAAGAGAAGAAGAAGAAGGAGCCAAAAGCGACTGGGGGCAAATGAGTGTCGTCTAATGAAAATCCACACACTGCACTGACCAGGCCTAAATCGCCATGTGTCATTTGCAAGGGAGACCACTTTCACAGAGATTGTCCTTGCATCCCTCGGATACTAAGGGACTGGTCTCCCCGTTTGCACAATCCGGTGGCGTCAACCTCTGATAGCCATGTTGAAAGCACACCGTCAACTAGCGAAAGTGAAGTCCCAGGATGAAAAGGGAGAGCTAGATCTCCCTGTAAACTGTGCGAAGGCGATCACACCATCCACCGTTGTCCCTTCTTAGACGAAGCTAAAAGAGTTTTGGATGATCGTTTGGTTTCACCGTTACAACTTCCTCCTGGATATAAAAAACCCTTGCCAAGTCCTTCGTTAGTTGAAAATCTAGCTGGCCCGCTCAAGTGGTCAGCTGAAGCGTCGGTCATTGAAGATGAACCAGCTGAATCCATACCTGACGAAAGTCAAAAGGTCGAGGCGGCAGTTGACCTGGTCTTGCCTTCAGAGGTTTTATCTTCGAATGATACAGTCACTGAAGAGGATAAAGATGACACCATACAAATTCTCTTCATCAACACAGACTCCGAAGAGCACGGGGGCAATCCCCCCATTCCTTTATCGCAGGAAGGAAGTTCGTCAGAGCGATACCCGGCCGTCTACTCGGTCCCACCACCAAGCAACCTAGTTGTCTCCTTCGACAGGAACCAACTAGGCAGACCCCGTTTTCCAGCAAGCATACCATTCAGAATTATCGTCCAAATATACAGAATGGTCATGGCTAGCACCATCATTGATGAGGGGGCATCTGTGAGTATACTTTCCTCTATTGCTTGGAAAGCGCTTGGTTCACCATCGCTTTTTCCTGAAATGAGAAATCTGACAGGCTTTGATAAAGGAACCAGTCGACCTTTAGGGATCCTCCCCAATGTGCCCATAACATTGAAACAGAAGACCGTTCAAATGAACGTGATGGTCGTTCAAGGACCCTTGGATTATAACCTACTCCTTGGACGAGACTATATATATTGCATGGGAGCCATCGTCTCCTCACGCTTTAGAGTAATGTGTTTTCCACACAAAGGAAGAGTGGTCAAGCTCGTGGACCAGCTTTCATTTCCCGGATCATGCATCGCAAATAGTCATATACCATCCCTAAATGGTCTCTTCGCGCAAGAAATGTCTCAACCCACGGTCCGTCCTCCCGATGAGCGCGAGTAATTCGGAGGGATATGACTGGAACCCAGGGGGCATGCGTCCTGGTCTGCTTCGGCAGGAAAACTTTGGGTATAAGGTAGGTTTCCGCGGGAGAATATGACTAGTCTGTACCCCGTCCGTGATTGAGATAGGGGTTATTCTAGAATAAGATTCTTTTGTCAAAGTTATGTGAGTTGGCGGGCCTCGTCGCTCACCCTTGTTTATCTCGGTAGACATCGCCGAAGAAGTGTTTTGTTTGAAAGATTAACAGAACAATCTTTGGGTAACCTGAAAGAGGTAGGCCTCTCTCGGTAAAACAATTGTTTTGGCGGAAATGAAGTAGAGGTAACCTTGAAACTCTGTTTTATACCTGGGGGCATGCAAACCTTTTGGAGTGCAAGCAAGGGGCGGCTATTTATTTTTTAAATTTTTAGGTCCTCCCTTTAAACCCATAGGTCTAACCCTTTAAACTCGTAGGATTAGTTGTTTCCGAACTTGCATAACGAAAGGATGCAGGGCATAGCTTTGTAAGGCGCAAGCTCCTTAAAAAATGGCAACTTACATGAGACATTCTTATCATATGACTGGATTATCGAGCAGTTTTAGCACATAGTTCATGCTCGTTAAAAAATAAACATAAGACCGAGCAAGTGTTTCAACCCACGTTTAAGCTTGTTAAAAAATGAACTATACTCCAGTAAATAACCACCGTGAATGTAACATTATCAGCCATTAAAGCCTTGGTCGTGTTTGCACCGTCACCTCCACTTTTCCATTGGCCGATCATTCACCTCCATATGATTGTTTACCCATTTTGAGGAACAGCTGCGAAGAGTGATTTCACTAGCCATCCTTGTGACACTGCCGTGCTTGGAAAATTCCAACCCTTACCTGGAATCAACTGCTACCCATTTTATCACTCGTTCCTCAAAAGACGAGTCTTCTTTAAGCTCTTTTCATTTGACTCGTAAAATATGAAAAGATTGCCGAGTTTTGGCCTTCCAGCTCGTTAAAGCGACAGGAAGAGCTATCCCTCCTCTAGATTTTAATATTTTTGGACCTGAGGGATTATTGCACAAAAAAATCGAGCACTTGTTTTGTTCGGCTCGTTAAAACTATCGAAAATTCATCCCTTCTGTATTGTTTTATACTTTTTCGGACTTAAGGGATTAGATGACGAAAAAGGACTTTCGGAGTTAACTTTACGTACCTTTTCAGACTCTCTAAAAATGAAAAGGACCGAGTTATCTTTGTCGTTAAACTCGTTAAAAAGATTAATAGCGACAAACTTGTCTTTAGACGAGAACGAGTTTCACTATCGCTAGGCTCATTAAAACATAGCGATGGGTTTGCCCGAAGGGCAAATTATAGAACAAGCATATGTTATCCTCCTCAAGCTTGACAAAAATAAAGAGGTACTGGTCAGCAATGACTGGGGAAAAATTGGGAAGAAACTCAAAGAACCTTTATTGGTAGCAAGTCGCTCTTGAACATGACACTTCCACTCCGTGCCTGAGTCGGGTTGGGTTGTTTCATTCACCAGTCACATCACCATGGTCTCGCCATACCATCCACCTTTGGGGTAAATGCTACCAATCCATCACATAAGTGTCGCCGATATGTTCAAGAGAAGTCATCCAGAGAAGTCAACCGTGTCCCATCCACTGCCATACATTATACTTCATTCTTTCATGACCGCCACCCTGAACCATATATCATCAGATCATTTTCACCTCCATCAAAATCATTTGCTCTGTTCTGTGTCATTGATGTGGGATTCATTAAGGCCCTCCTTTGACGGATCGCTTCTTGTCGACATCAGCTCATTATCCAAGAAGTTGATCTAGGAACACCCCCTTCAGTACTTTGAAGCTTGCATGCCTCAATGGCAACTTTCTCACTTTCGGCGACAGGTATACATCAATGACCTTCGACCGAAAGATTTTGCGTGGTGTTCGATGCCAAGTCCTTTATTCACACCACGTGAATTGTACTGCAATACCTTGAGGGTCATTATCATTATCGGTGATTCCTCTCGCGCTTGTTAACAATTTACATCATCGACTGGTAATCAAGCGGTGTCTTTCCATGTTCGACTTCAAAACATTTCTCACATGGATCGACTTGTACTTAGAGTGAAGATTGGATGAGATTGAAGACCCCGGATCTAGTTTCATCCATCCGGGCTGCGATATATATTCAGGAAAAATAAAGACATTGACATGTACAGCACTGCAGAACAGATAATCATCCTACCAAAAGGATGATGATTTCATCAGAATCATCAGTCTAACATCAGACGATTGTCTGTCCTATGTACATAAAATTAATTTATGAAGCTGAGCATGGGAATACCCGCCTCAGCTAGATCATGAAAACAGTATGAAAAATAATGTATTGTATTGTATCTTATTACAGGTCTCCTCCCAGCATTGAAAGAACTTCGGATCCTCCCAATAAATAATTTCACCCGATAAACGGCCTCATACTTTAGGGGGCAACTGTTATAGACATTTTTGTGCCTTACAACTATAAGCATGAAATGTCCATAATCCAAGGGATCCAAAGTCCCTAAAGATGTTGTTACTGCTCCTAAAGGAACAAGGTCAACCAATGACAGCTCCTCCCAGAAGTTCTCCACCAGAAACTGCTCAAAACTAGTCAAATCAGGATCAATTCAGAAGCTCCACTAGCTGCCTGTGTTGCAAAGCACCCAAATACACTGGCTAGGTGCATTGCAACGCACTTGAATGCACTACCCAGGTGCGTTGAGCGGGAAATGACAAGTGGCAGAGTCATTCAACGAGCTGGAAAGACCATGGAAGCTTCCAGAATCTTCTCCAATGACACTTGCCTCACTGAATTCGACCAAGTGATGAGTAAGAGGCTCTCAGTCTCCAAGTGGAAGCAAGAACTAACAGAGAGAAGCCACAAGTCAAAACATAAGCTAACTCATCCTCTCTGCTTACATCTATATATGGATCCCTCATCCTAGAGATCCAGAGGCTGGAATTTTGTACTTTGCAGAGAATTGCTGTTGGTTTGAGATTGAGATTAGTACATTGGGTGATTTATGCTTTGTTGGAGGAGAGGAAGGGATTCCTTTGCTGGGAGATAGATGCTGGATCGGGACTCACTTGGTTGTATCTCCTCTTGGACTTTCTTATCATATCAATAAAATTATTTGAGTTTCTCCTACATGCTATGTATCAATGATGTTTGTTATATTTGCATGTTTAGCTTAATCTGATCCTGAGCTTTTTATGAATGTATACCTATATCTTCGTGTAGTTTCTCTCTCTTGTGATCTTGTAGGAATTCGATGAAGCTGGGCCAGTAAGGGAGCAGGGATCTGGGAGCTATTGAAGAGAGGAGCGATTGGATCAACAAACTAGCGAAAGACACAGGTTAGTTACATCCTTTCTCCTCATTTACATTTCATAAAGAAGAATACTCATGTAGTTTTCCTTGTTTGTTGCTAAGGCACTATCACACCTTAGAGTGGGATAGGGGCGTTCTAAATAGATACTTTTCCCAACAACACCAACACGGCATCGCACCAGTTGAAGATTTTGCCTTGAAAGCAATCAACTACCATACGCATCTGGGATCCGGTGGCAGTATGTAATGCGGCAGCTCCGCAAAGTCTGGTGACAGTGAATGCAATCACCATGAGCTTAGGAAGGGATATGGTCTTTATGTCTATCCCTTTGTCTCTAGCCTGCCTGTTGCAGTACTCTAGCTTGAGGCTATCGACGGAATGGCCACCTGGCCTAGCCCCAAACAGAGTCAAGTCTTCGCCTCTCTTAGGTAAACCAGTCAAGAAATATATGTCCGCCGGCTCGATTTCGAGCTGGTGGCCACCAATGAAGAAGCACTGGTCCTGTATGCTCCATTTGTCAACCAACCACTGTAAGAAATCCACCTGAGCCCTCATGCCAGGAATGGCCTAGAATTTGTACAAGCCGCACGCCCTCAAAGCATCAAGTGAAAGCTGATGATTCCATGCGGCAGCATCCACGTCCTCATGCTCTTGTTCATGCCAATCTAGCATGATGTACTCTCTGCATCAAGTATAAAGACAAATTAAATTGCTAGAAATTATTTTGTGTGGTCCATTTTTGAGAATTTTTGGGTTAAAAACCCTTGCGACGGGGACCGCACCCTCCGGGTTAGACACAGTGCGTGGGACCGCACTTTGTCTACATGGAAGGTGCGGACCCCGAGTTTTTTCCCAATGGAGAAAAAGTCGAGGTCCGCAGGCCCGCAATGGTAAACCTGCGGGCCCCCGCGCGCGGGTTTTGTGCCTAAAAACCCTCCCAAAAATGAAATAAATGACTAAAACAAAAAATTAAACAGTTAAAAATGAAGAGTGGGATGATGTGGATTACCTAGAAAAGACGGCGTTCGATTCCGACGGTTGGATTTCCCACAATCTTCACAGGAAGTTTTCTGAGCAAAAGCACTATTTTCTCACCCAAACTCAAATGGTAAAAATGAATTGACAAAGGCCCTTTTTATAAGTTTTTTGAGTAAATAAATTTCAAATTTGTTTATGTTTCACTTTGAAAAGGTATTTTTGCGACATTTTTGTCCATTTCAAATAGGTATGAGTAATGTTTGTGTTTTTGTGCAGAATAAAGGATTGTTCAAGCAAAATCTATCATTTTCAATGAAAAAACATGTAGAGTCACCTTTAAGCTCTTTTCTGACTCCCGAAACATGAAAAGATTGCCGAGTGTTTCTTTTAAACTCGTTAAAACAGAATTAAAAGACGGTCCACTTACAGCTCTTTTCCGACCATAAAAACATGAAAAGATTGCCGAATTTTTGTCGTTTCAAATTCGATATTGGTTATAAAACGATGTGTCATTGATCGCTTTTTTACTTTTTTGGGTAAAAGGCACTAATGACGAAAAGTACTCCTTGGTCGTAAAAGATCAAGCGGTTCTCTCAAGTATTATTTTATACTTTTTCGGGCTTGGGAGACACAAATTTACGAAAAAGGTCAACCCTGGAGTCTTCTTAAGTTTTTTCAGACTCTCTAAAATTGAAAAATGCCGAGTTTCTCCTATACTGGACTCGTTAAAATTTCACAGTAAAAGACCTGTTCAATTACAAACAGGAACGAACCACTCCTTCTTAGGGTTTGAATTTAAACTAAGTTGGACTCATCCAAAGGATGAGCTTATAATCAAGCAAATGTTATCCTCCTCAAGCTTGTCAAAAATAAAGAGGTACTTGCCAGAAATGGTGGGGGAAAAGAGGGAAAAATGAGCCTGTTTGTCATACTTTGTAACCACTCTTGAACACGACACTTTTATTCACCTGGGTTGGGAAATCCTTTGCCTAACAGTTGATCAAACCACATTGAAAGTCTTCAGCTGGTTTCTGGGTATTAACTTTGGGTCAATTGTCACCAAGCCATCTGTCGTGTCGCTATGTGTTCAAGAGGTCACTGCCAATAAGCCATTCATCTACAAAATATCTGTCATCCATCTTGACCATCCCTGAGTCAGTCCTTGCAACTAAATTTCTTCAACTTGATCTATGATTTCGCGTTGTGGGCTTGCCTATGACGGATCGCTTTCTATCTACATCAGCTCATTATCTATAAAGATGATCTAGGAATCGTCAGTACCTTGAGATCTGCATGCCTCAATGGCAGGTTTCTCGCCTTTGACGACAGTTTACATCATTGACTTTCGATCAAAGGATTCCGTGACATGTTCGACATCAACATATTTATTCACATCTCATGGATTGTACTAGGTACTTTGAGAGCCATTGACATCACTGGTGGTTTCTCTCACACTTGTTAACAGCTTACATCATTGACTGGTAATCAAGTGGTTTCTACCATGTTTGACATCAACACGTTTATTCGCATGGATAGAATCATACTGTTTCGGGAAGTAGAAATGAAGACCCTGGATCTAGTTTCCACAATCCAGGCTGCGAGGAATTTTGTATTCATTATATAATGGACTATTCATAAATAGATGGCTGCGTCCATGCTGTGTCCACATGAGTCTTTACTTGTGATGTTTTACAATATCATTCCTATATCAGAGCAGTAGTTAGTTTTTCTAGTCAGTTTTGATTTGAGTATGGGAATTCCTACCTCAGCGATGATATGATCTCATATATATATCTTGCATTGAATTTTTTTACAGGTTCCAACCAGGGCTCTCCACAAGATGATCCTCGAAATGATAAAGTACTTCACTCTTCCTAAATGATAAGAAATCCTCATCTACTACAGACTTCGCACTTTAGGGGGCAATCTGTTACACAAAAATATCGTCACCATGATTGTTTGCAGTCAGTATGGGTTTATCATCACTTGTAATGTCCTCCTAAGAAAGTCCCAGACCTCAGCTCTTCAAGTTAAGCTTTGAAAATGAGAGGAAGACATTAAAAATCAATGTAACTCTGGTTCCGCACTTTCTCTCATGGTCACCTGTGGTCCCGCACCTTTTGTGTACAAAAACTGCATACCTGCCCGCTCTGTCCTTAAAGGTGTAGGTGCGGACCCTTGTGAAAGTCAAAAGGCGCAAGTTTTATCTTAAAAAACTCACTTTCGGTTAATTCTAAAGGTTTCTAGAAGGAATTTTGACGTGGATTGTTCGCTCTAAGGTGGTTCATGCATCCCAAAAGAGAAGGAGCTAATCCCTTGATGAGAGGAGCTATCCCTTTGAAGGAGGGCTTTATCCCTTTGAAGGAGGACCTAGTAACCTCCCTCCATTGCACTATAAATACAGGCATTGGGCTGGTTGCTAGAGATGTTAGAAGCTGAACATTTTTTAGGGTAAATTCTGGTGAAATCAAGACTTCCTAGTTGAGCTTAAGAGGAGAGATCACATACCTTTTTGGCTTCATTGGGGAGTGAGTGAAACTTGTCAAAGTAGAGGAGACTTCTTGCTGGACCCTGGGAGGAGCTTGTACAGCGTCAAGGCAAAGGTTGTAAAGTTCTTCTTCTTTTGAATTAATACAATCAAACTCATTTTTCTCAACAAGTATCTCATGTTATTTGTTTCATGGACTCCTTGACTTTCATGTTAAATATGTTTTATGCAATTGGCTTTTCAGGTGCTATTTAATTTGTTTTCCTTGTTTGTGTTTGCAGATTCGCGACAAAGGAGCTCATTTGGATCGAAGGAGTGAGGGCATCCACAAGCTTGCGTTGGACCTAAGGTAGGCCCTAAAAACACTTGTTTGCCATTTTTAATCAAAGCATATTTAGAGAAAGATAGTGTCTGGCTGGTTTGCTTGTCATTAGGTCTTCTTTAGATTCTAGGAAGGTCTATCTTGCCTGCAAGATCGACTTATTCCGTGTGACACCATCGCACATGGCATATGCTGACTTGTTATTAGGCTAGACTCACAACTCGTCATCCTATAGCTTACTGGAATCTATTCCGTTTGGAATCCAGCTATTTATTGTATGTTCCTAAGGGTCAGGATTTTGGAAAGGTAGTTTGATTCTATTCAATATCAACACATTTCCATAAACTTAAACACATTAACTGATTCATTAGAAACTTATGTGTTAGATAGACATTTGCAACATTTATAAAAGGAAAAGTAGGTCAATCAACATTTGCATCAGGATCATATAACTTAACCAAAATAAAGCTCCGAAAATCAAAAATATATATAACTGTTTATAGTCTTTTACAAAATGTTCTGTGTCCAGGACAAGATCGGCCATACGACCCAAAAAATCAAAAATGCAACAAAGCACCCTAGACTAATGGTGCTGGTGATAACAAGTCACTTCCTGTGCGATCATATGTAAAAGCCTAGTTCATCGACTCGGCACGCCAGTGGTATGGCGATGTAATCTCAGAGGTAACTCGTCGGTCCTCACAACCTGAATACCAAGGGTGAGACCCTCGATCTGATCCTGAAATACTGCAAGGGTATTGGCTATGTCCAGATCATGAAGGATAGCCCTCCCTATAGCCTCTCCTACTAGAACAACAGCTGCTACCCTCGGGCGCGCTGTTGGTCGTACTGGTCCAATATCGGCATGAACATATGAGTTTGATTAGTATTGATAACATTTAAAAAACACAAGAACATTATAAAAGCAGTAAACAGAGATATGGTAAGATCTTTATACCTATAACACCCCACTGCTCGCCAGACAGCAGCACCAAATCTAGGTCACCCCGGAAATCCATCCCAACATATGGGTACTCAGAAAATACCATCTCCTGATGGTTGAACCACTTAAAGAAGGCACCAGAGACTAAAATTTGTGACTGACCAACATGTCTGGCCATGAGATCGACCCATCTCTGCATCAATGGTTCTGTCAGTGCTGGCAGTTCGAGTGAAATATACTGTGGTTGCATTAGTGGGATCCTCTCCAAGGCGAAAGCAGTCAGAATAGAACCATAACCAAAGTTCTTGGATCTTCCGTTCTTCACCTTTGTGAGCTGTTCTTTTATAACCGGAAGTACTGCATCACACCAGTTGAATACCTTTGGTTCAAGGCATTCCAGATCATACTGCATATAGGACATGTTGGCCAAATGAAGAGCCACACCACTAGCCAATCTAGCGAAGGTGAATAAGAAAGTCCTTAAGGACCGGTTAGTGACATCTCGAATACTGATCTTGCCATCTTTGCTTGGCTGAGATCCATCTCTATAGAACTGGAAAATATAATCCCTCACGGATTCACCCCAACAGTCGGATTCTGATAGTGAGAGGGGGGCACCATGCCTCGATAAACCGGTCAAGAAGTAGATATCCTCAACTGTGAAATGGATGGATTTACCTTGAATCTAGAACACTTGGTTGGTAGGGTCCTACGCATCGAGAAAATATTACAACAAATTGATTTGTTGCCTCATGCTGGATATGCAGAAGAATTTGAGCAAGCCACAGTTCTGCAATGCAGTCACCGTACCCGGATCATGTAAGGCAATCATATCCTCTTCTTCATGCTCTTGTTCACGCCATGTAATGACCATCTTGATCCGATGAATCTCTGAAAAACAAACAAGAGAAGAATTAAGATCCTGATTTGGGCAAAACAGGAAAAATTTCCATTAAAAAACAATGCATAAACTTTCCTCCTTGATTCCATCACACCCTAGCTGTGTACTAGGTGGGATGCATAATGACTGGCCAATGGCCAGCTCAGTATGCATCGCACCTTTCGATGTATACTAGGTGTGATGGGGAGAGAATGAATTGTTCAAAACCCTGAGGCCCAAACAAATAGGAAAAGATGCTCAGAATCAGAAAAGGAAAGAATGCAATTGAAGAGCTCAGGGTTAGCTCCTACCTAGTCCAGACGGCATCAAAAATAGTCCACCAAATCTCCCGGAAACAACTGAAGAAAATCGAGGGGGAAAAACACCTCCAGAGCTCCAAAAATCCCAAATTTGAATGAAGTGGTAAAAATGAGAGGTAAAAACTACTTTAATGTTACTATTCACATAATTCAAGTAATATGTTGGTGTTTTAACTCATTTTTCAAGCATGTATTTACATTTCTAATCAATTTGACGGAGCAATTGAACATGCAGTACGACCGTCAAGAGAACATAGTGTTAATGGTGAATTGAACATCTCTGACTATTATCACGATCAGGTTTACGCAAATTTGAAGCTCGTTAAAAAATAAGCCTAGCAATGAGCATATGTTCCCCCAGAGTTCAAGCTCATTAAAAAATGAACCCACCTTCGGTAAATAACCTTTGTGATTGCATAGCTATCAGCTTTTGAGCCTTGGTTGTGTTCTTACCATCACCTCCACTCTTTTTAGCCGATCATACGCCTTCACTTGATTGTTTACCCTTTTGAGGAACAACTACGTCGAGTGATTCTATTAGCCACCTTCTTTACACTGTCGTGATTGAAAAGTTCCAAACATACCTGGAAACAATTGCTATCCGAAAACATCACTCGGTCCTCAAAAAACAAGTCTCCTTTAAGCTCTTTTTAGACTCATAAAATATGACAAGATTGCCGAGAAATTGGCCTCTCTGGCTCATTAAAGTGATTGGAAGTGCCATCCCTCCTCTATATTTTAATATTTTTGGACCTGAGGGATCATTACACAAAAAGATCGAGCGCTTGTCTTTTTCGGCTCGCTAAAGTGATCTGAAAAGTCATCCCTTTCGTATTATTTTATACTTTTTCGGACTTAAGGGATTATACTACAAAAAAGGACTATTGGAGTTTTGTTTTTGTCTCTTTTTAGATTCTCTAAAACTAAAAAGGAACAAGTTATATTTGTCGTTAAAATCGTTAAAACAATAGCGACAAACTTGTCTGTACGGACGAGAGCAAGTTTCACTGTCACTAGGCTCGCTAAAACATAGCGACAGGTTTGCCCGAAGGGAAAATTATAGAACAAGCATATGTTATCCTCCTCAAGCTTGACAAAAATAAAGTGGTACTGGTCAGTAATGACTGGGGAAAAAGGGAAGAAAACTTGAAGGACTTCATTGGTAGCAGGTCGCTCTTGAACATGAAACTTTCACTCCATCGCCATGATTGAGTCGGGTTGGGTTATTTTGTTCACCGGTCATATCACCATTGGTCCTCCGTACCATCCATTTAGGGGTTAACACTACCAATCCATTCCAGTGCCATTGATATGTTCAAGAGAAGTCACTCAGAGAATTCACTAACCCAGCTAACACCTCATACGCTGCAATACCTTTGCGCTCCATTTTTCATGATCGCCACCCTGAACCTTGTATCATCAGATAGTTTTCACCTCCACAAAATCATTTGCTCTGTTCCGTGTCATAGATGTGGGATTAATTAAGGCCCTCCTATGACGGGACACTTCTTGTTGACATGGGCTCATTATCCAAGAAGTTGACTTAGGAACAACCCTTTCAGTACTTTGAAGCTTGCATGCCTCAATGGCAAGTTTCTCACTTCCCGTGACAAGTTTACATCAATGGCCTTCGACCGAAAGATTTTACATGGTGTTCGACATCGACTCATGTATTCACACCACATGAATTTTATTGTAGTACCTTGAGGGTCATTATCATTATCGGTGATTCCTCTCGCACTTGTTAACAACTTACATCATTGGCTGGTAATCAGGCGATGTCTTTCCATGTTCGACACCAGAACATCTTTCCACATGGATTGACTTGTACATCAGGCGAAGATTGAACGAGTTTGAAGATCACGGATCTAGTTTCATCCATCTGGGCTGCAATATATTCAGGAAAATAAAAACATCAAATGTACTCCATAGCTGCACAAATAATAATCCAAGCTAAGGGATGATGGCTCTACCAAAAACATCAGTCTGCCACACAAACAGTTGTCTGTCTTATGTACATGAAAATAAATTTATAAAGCTAAGCATGGGAATGTCAGCCTCAGCTAGATCATGAAAATATTATGAAGATAATGTATTGTATTGTATCTTATTACAGGTCACCTTCCAGTTCTAAATATCTCGGATCATCATGATAAAGCATTTCACCCGACATCAGAAGATTTACGACCTCATGCTTTAGGGGGAAACTGTTATAGGCATATTTGGGCACTGCAACCCCAATCATATATGTCAATAAACCAAGGGCTCTCAAACACCTTAAAGTGTTGTTTCATACCCTAAAGGATCAAGGTCAGTTGATTACATCATTTTCCAGAAGTTGTCCTTGAAAAACTGCTCAGAACTGGTCAAAATTGGACCATACAGACTGCTCCATGCTAAGGGTGTGATGCATCTCACCTACAACACACAAAGGGTTTTATGCATAATGAAAATCCCTTCTATAGGGTGGGATGAGTGAGAGCAAACAAATGGGAGAGGCAATTTGCTAGGTGGAAACTCAGAGAATCTTCTAGAAACTGCTCATGTGACACTCGCCTCTCTCAATTTGCCTAGGGATGAGTAAGAGATCATGAAATCTCCAAGTGGAACAAAGAACTATCAGCGAAATGACACTAATCAAAATCTCAAAAACTAACTCACTCCCCTGCAAACATCTATATATGGATCCCTCATCCCAGAGATCCAAAGGCTGGAATTTTGTAATTTGTAAGGAAGCGTTGTTGGTTTCTCTTTGAGACATTGTATTGTTGGGTGATCTAGCTTTCCATGAGGTGAAGAGGGATTTCATGCTGGGAGGATGATGATGGATCAGACGACTGGGTTGTAATCCTCTCTTCTACTACTTCTATCAATAAAGTTATTTGAGTTTTCCTCCATATACTTGTATATTTATGAATCTTGTATTTGTGTATGCATTTGTATGGTTGATGTACATCTAATTCTACATTGCTTATGGTTATAGATCTATATGCTTTGATGGTATTTTGCTGCTTTGACTCTACAGGTGTTCTTTGAAGTGGGACAAGTGAGAAAGGAGTGGTGAAGCTCTATCAAAGGAGAGAGGAAACAAGTAAGGAGTCAAGCAAAATACTGAGGTTGGTACTCTCTACTTCTCTCTCATCTATCTCTCATAAAGGAAAACACAAGTTACTTTGAATTGTTTGTTTCTAAGATAGCTACCCGTCTTAGTGGGACTAGCAGCTCTGAATAGACAATAGTTTTCCCAGAAACAAGTTGAAGTGGAGGGATGATTTTCTTGAGGAATCCCTTGAGTGATAAGCTGAATAGCACTTCACGGTGTAGTCTGCCCTGCCCCTTCATCTTCACTTGGAGGAGGTCCAATCAATGGATTATATTCTAGTCCTGATCCTTCTCGATTTCTAAAGAATCATCTGCTTCGTGTAGCTCTGAACATCAAGGTAATGGCATCACCCATTTTCACATAAAAACATTTTAATCCAAGTATTCAATGATCTTAAATACCTAACTCATGGTCCTTTGAAAAATTGTCGCTTCGCTTCGTTATAGCTGACTAACGTATCAATTGTAAATTCTATAACAAATCCTCCCAAAATTCGATCAAGCCAATGATTGACAACCCATGTGATCTTGTTTTCAAAATTTTATAATCATTGCACTAATTATGAAGTCCACACTATAGGACTATCAAGCTTCCACCTTCCTTGATTGTCTGTCAATTTAGATAACCACTCATACAATTCAATGGGGAAAGTGCAGAAGAAGATCTCGTGTCTCCCCTCATAAAAATACTTTTTCAACCATTCTTCCTTTGACAGGTGTGGATTCGTGTTTTCTTGCACTGTGAACTCATGAATCTTTCGATCCAACCACTTTTCAATTTATTTCTTGGTTGTATTCCAATGATGCGACATCACACATCTCTTTCAAGCAGATCTTGGTCCCAGCAACGGAACCATTCATTGGCTGAGGGGGTCCTGACCTAGGTTTATAGTTAGCGGCATAAACCAACAAAACCCTACACCACTGGCCCTTTCGGAAACAATCTGTGTAACGCAGACTGTAGTCTCACCCAAAGCAATATGGGGGGATGCAAGAACCAAATTTATGCATCCAGAGACTAGTGTGATGTGTTTCAGCGCCTAGATTTGCCTTCATGTAGATCGATAAAATCTTAGGGCACATTGCTACAACTCTGTTAAAACAACCTTTATACCTTTGCAAAGGTCTATGATCAGTCCTTGCGGACCTCTAAAAATATATTCGCCTACTTACGTGCATCAGAGAGAAATTCTAAATTATTTTTCACGCAAATTTGCTTAAAACATAAGAGAAATCACCAGAGTCTTCACGATAGTATTTAAACATGCATTGCATACATTATTAAGAATTATTCAAGAGAATCACATAACATTCAATCAATATCTCATAAATAAATCATTCATCAACAACATGTAACATTAATAGAGATAAACAATAATACTCATGAATTCTTTGGAAAAATTGTCTTTATTGATCTTCAATTCAGGGTTACAGACTCAAACTGCCCTGCACACATAGCTTCAAGGGTCTGCGCACTTAGCTGCAGGCTCTACCTAGACCTCCACGCACTTATATGCGGAGCCTTTCTTTCCTTATATAAGCGCAAGAAGCAGAGCCTTCCTGTCGTAGACTCTTCAATCGTCCCAATTCTCTATCTCTTTTCCATCTTCTTCTTCTATGTCTACTTGTCCCTTCGCTAAGACTCACTATTTGTAGACTTCTCATACAATGCCATGGTCTGTGGACCATGGGTGAATCTCAAAACTGACTCAAGATTTACAAGAAACAAGGGGCTAAGCCCCTTTGACTCCTATTCATCTACACACTTTGTATCCACAAATTGTGGAGACTTTACATTATTTACAAAAATGTACCTAAAATTGGGTTATCTTAACCCCAAACTAACCTAGGGGACCCCATCCCAAGAGTTGAAATCCTAGCCCTACCTGAAAGGTGTTGTGTCCTGTTGAGTTGTGGAGAGATCTCTTGTAGTTATGTTGGACATAGGGGAGATTTTCATCCCACATGCGTGGATGATTCAAGTTGTACATGCATAGAATGTGTACGATCATCATGTTGACAACCTCTATTTGGTCACCAGTTTGGGGATGGAAATTCGTCGACTTAGTAAGTTTTGTATCCAACATCGACCATAGACTTGACCAAAATGCACTCAGGAATTTGTTGCCCTGATCTAAGACAATCAACTGTGGGATCCCAAAGTGCACCCACACTTTCTCAAAGAAGAGCTTAACAGTGGCCTCTATTGTAATACTCTTCTTGCAAGCCACTATGGTGGACATCTTAGAGAATTTTTCGATGACCATGAAAACAAAATTGTTGTCGTGCTTAGTAGAAGGAAGGCCTAACGTGTAATCCCTAGAGATATTCCCAAGGCTGACTAGGAGTAGGTAGAGCAGTATACAAGCCTTGGATCTTGATGGTTGGTTTGGCAATGGCACAGGTGAAGCATTATCTAATGTACTTCCCAACATCCTGACAAATTTTCGGCCAATTAAAATACTTTCGCAATACCATCATTGTTTTCTCTAGTTCGAAATGTCCAACGACCCGACTATAGTGTGCCTCCCAAATCATCTTGTCACACTCATTGGAAGGAACACATATGTGTCCCAAGTGGCATAACAGTGCATCCTCAAGGTGAAAATTTGGAACTTGCTTCCCTTATAGGAGTGTTTGGTATATGCTGCCGAATTTTGGATCACTCTTGTAAAGATGCAGCCACCCCGATGTCTCGTGCCCACAAGAGTCGATCATAGTGATCAGCGCCATGACCGGTGGTCAGCTGAGGAAATCAGAGACATTATTGGTGTTTCCCTTCTTATATTTAATGTTCAAATGGAATTGTTGCAGATAGGTGGTTCATTTCTGATGGCGATAGTTCTACAACTTCCTTCCCCATAATGTAATGCTTCCATTGATGATAGACCTACACAATGGAATACATTTATTTTTCATAAGTGGGGTACTTTTGGACTATGTCTGAAAGTTTATCATTGTGGTAAGCCACAAGACGCCCATGCTAAGTAAGAACCGCACCAATAGCATAGTCGGAGGCATCTATCTCAATCTCAACTAGTTGTTGCAAGTCCGATATTTTGAGCACTGGTGATGAAAAGAGGAAATTCTTCAACTTGGAGAACACTCGTGGTTGGTTTTCTGAGAAAAAGAAATTTTCTTTTGCTTTTCCCTTGGTGACTTGACTTAAAGTTCAAGTGATATGAGAGAACCCCAACACGAACCTACAATAGAAACTGGCAAGACCCAAAAAGTTGTAGAGCTCTGTTAGAGTGGTTGGGGCTGTCCAATCCCGAATGACTTGTATCTTGGCTAGGCCCACATGTACACCCTGCTCATCAATGATGTACCCAAGATATTGAACCTGGGTTAGGCTAAAGGTTCATTTCTCCAAGTTAGCACACATATTATGTTGTCGCAGGGTTTGAAGCACATGTCGAATATGGTGGAGGTGATCCTCCCAAATCTGGATGAAGATCAAGATGTCATCTAAATACACCACCACGAATGCATTGCTGAAGCGTCACAAGATGTCATCCATCAGTCTCATGAAGGTTGTAGGGGTGTTCTTCAATCTGAAAGGCATGAACAACCATTCAAAAATTCCCTCCTTGGATTTGAAGGTAGCCTTCCACACATCAAAGGGTTCGATGGGCACATAGTGATAACCTGACTTCAAGTCAATCTTACTGAAATATTTGGTCCCCTTGAGTTGGTCTAGAAGGTCATCAATCTACGGGATTGGGTTTCTATTCCAGATAGTGATCTTGTTCAGTGCCCGATAGTCAATATAGAGCCTCCAGGTCTCATCCTTCTTCTGTACCAATACAATCAGGCTCCCATAGGGTGATTAGCTTGGCTTGATGTGTCATTTTTGTAGTAGTTCCTGAATCTACCTCTAAATCTCATCATTCTCCAGAACAAAACATTAATAGTTCAATCCATAGGGTAGTGGCACGCCTGGGGTCAAATCGATGGAGTGCGTGACCTGACAATGCAGAGGTACCCCTGTGGGTGAGGTGAAAATAGCCCTATCCTTCTCCACGACATTGTCCATCTGTTGTTGCTATGCAGAGGAGCCCTGCCTAGAAGCCATGGCCACAACCTTCTTGTTTACTTGGGGGCGAATCGTAAGGAAAACAAATTTCCTGTTCTGGGAAATGAGCTTATGACATTTCTTTCCAGTGATCAAAGAGATGGTGGTAGGTGGGGCTACCTCCAGTATCCTGTACAACTTATTAGACAAAGTAATAAGCAAATAGAGAGAGGTCTAGACTCATATACAACATGTCACTTCCACAAGTATGGTTGTGCTAACAATACATCAAAAAATTCAAGAGGAGCAATGTCACACAATACCTCATCCGTGAAGGGCTTGATGTTATAAGGAAGACAACACTGCTGGCTGACATGAAGATCTCGTCCTTGGTGAAGACACACGATGGTGTATGACCATGGATGTGATGTAGTCTTTCGGCCTAACCACTTCACAACCTCTACTGAAATGAGATTCTTTTGGCCCCCACTGCTGGCAATGAACTACAACGGAGAATCCTTCACCCACATCTATGAGTGGATGAGGCATTGACCCTCCTCTATATCTCCAGGCTCAATTTTATGGATATTTGTGGTGGCCGCGGTGGCACTCGGCTCCACATCAATGATCTGCTACAATTTTTCAGTTCCATTATTTGGTTCTGATTCAGAGTCAGAACCTGCGTCTAATTTGGAATCCTTTAGCTCAACCACCAATGATAGCTTGGCCTGACACTCACTTGTATTGTGAGTGGAGCTCTTATGGAACTCACACCATTTTCCTATGTCCTTATTTGTCTTCATGGTGTTATTCTTTTCTTGTGACTTCAGTGGGCTATCCTGGGTAGCCCCGCCTTGGCTTGGTCCTTTGTTTTTTGGTTTGGGGGCACCTTTTCCTTACTTTGGATTCGTAGACCCAAGGTCCCGCTTCTTCTACTTAAACTTCTACTCAATCTTGAAAATGTGTTGAGCGAGGAAATGTCCAAGAAGTCCATCTCGTCCTAGATGTACTTGTGTAGACAATCATGGTACTTTAGCACCAAATGAAGATCATTATCCTTGATACCCAGCTTCATGTAAAAGGTATGGAAATTATTTGTGAACTCAGGCATATCTTGGTCCCTTCCCTACCATAGCGTGGTCCACTTTATGTATTTATCTTCATAGCTCCCGACAGGGTAATACTGTTCCTCAATGGTGTCTCGGAAAGAATTCCAAGTGGGTGCGGCTAAAAACAACGAGAGTTCAGTCTTGTCCTTTTGTTCACAGTAGGTTTCCCACTAGTCCTTGATGTGTTGGGCAGCTTTAAGATGTGCAAAACGAATCTTTTCTCGATTGGAAAAGTCATGAACTGAAAAGTTTCCTTCCAATAGATTTAACCATTTATCTACATCGTCTGCATCTATCAGGCCTTCGAATATGGGAAATAGAAGTTAAATTGTACCTTAAAATGAGTGGCACCTCCAGAGTGACTGCGGGATGAAGATGCATCACTTGTGGGTAGTCGTTGAAGGATTTGGGCAAAGTTATCCATCATCACGTCCCTTTGTCACTCAGGGACTTCCTCGAGAAACATTTTGAAAGGATCTCCTGCCCCCTAATCTTTCTTTTCCCCTACCATGGGAGGTCGTTGGGTTTTGCAAGGATGATCCTATAATGGTTCAACCAGATCGAGCCCTAACTCCTTATACCATGACCTGATTGGGGACATGCAAAGAAAAACAGGAAAAGAGCAAACCTCTCTAATACCACTAATCCAAAGTTAAACATGAATGCAAAAACTTACAGATATAATCATAAACATAGAGATGCAGTAGAAAAACACTTCATTTCATTAATAGAAAAATGTTGAACTATGCTTACAAAAAAATGGAAATAAGATAGCTTGGGTGATGGTAGCTTATCTCTGAGAAGAGATGTGGTGGAAACATTCCTCTGAACTGTGTTACAATGAGGCTCAAGGGCCTATTTATTATTGGAAAACATGATAAAATCATAAACAACCAAAGCCCTAACCCCAAAAGATGTAACACCAAGAGTTTGTGGACCCCGTTGGGGTTAGTTGGGTAGCCAACTTACTCGGTCATATTATTCTCATTTGGTGCGTATGATACCTTGTTGGAAAGGTCTCGCTGTGTACTATAGGTTTTTCCTTAGGCCCCTACCTATGGTAATGGGCCTACCACAAACCCCAAAACAACGTCCTTTATGGGGTCAAAACTGCTCTGGAAATTCAGGACCCAAAAAACTACTAAAAATAGTAAATGATGAAATGAATAAGGAAAAATATGAAACTTAATGGTTGGTCTTGGTGGAATTGGTAGGTGGACACCAATATCTAGCTAGATCATTGTGATGAAGTAAAATCATAAGTGCAGACACAAACAAATTCCTCTAGCCTGATAATTGGTTTAGCCACAACAGATACATTCTATGGAAGATTTCATTAGGTTAGAATCAATCAAGAGGGCCTACCTCTTGGTCCACTTACTGTTTGGTCAATTTAGTGTTTCCTAAATTGCTGCATTAATTATGAATCCAGGAGTCGTAAACTGATGAAGTGTGGTGCACTATATGTGTAAGATAGCTTCTTTCTTATGTTTTTGTCATTTTTTGGTTTTTATTTTGTTTTTGGGGTTTTTATAATGTGAATGGAATTCCCATTCCTAAGTCTCTAGAAGGCAAGTATGGTTATAGATTTTAAGGTGCTTGTGTCCTCTATAATGGTTCCCAAAACTTAACACTTTAGAAGGTCCTAGAACATACTAGTGATGAAAGTAGTACTTGAACAAGAATGAAAATGTGCTACTATTTAAAACAAGTAAATAATGTGTTGTTATATGAACTACTGATCATGAAACTATCATCTCTGTTGCTGTCTAAATATAGAAAAATGATTTAAGCTACTGCACTCAAAGAAATTAAAAATTGCAAGGAAATTAAAACTAAAATCAAATTACACATTCATGATTTGATCCCTCGCCAGTAGTCCAGCTATGGCTTTCGGAGGTAATCATCAATGTCATGAGCAATCGGATGTCTAATTGCAGAAAAGTAAAACTAAAATCAAATTACACATTCATAGTTTGATCCCTCGCCAGTATTCCAGCTATGGCTTTTAGAGGTAACCATCAATGATATGAGCAATTTAATATCTAATTGCAGAAAAGTAAAACTAAAATCAAATTACACATTCATAATTCAATCCCTCGCCAGTAGTCCAGCTATGGCTTTCGGAGGTAATTGTCAATGATATGAGCAATTTAATATCTAGTTGCAGAAAGATAAAACTAAAATCAAATTACACATTCATAATTCAATCCCTCGCCAGTAGTCCAGCTATGGCTTTTGGAGGTAACCGTCAATGATATGAGCAATTTAATATCTAAGTTAACTAATAAAGCAAGGAAACAAAACTAAAATAAACAAAGCAGGACTGGAATTAAAAACTAGTAAAAGCAAAGTCAGCAGAGAATTAATCCCATGTCATTAATCATTGTGAAAATTATATGCAGATGCCCGGGCTGCCTACTCTATCCTGAAACATACATGCAATGATCAGTGTTATACAAAGCTATAAAATCATGAACAAAAGTGGAATGTTAATACCATGAGAATTGAAATATACACAGGTGGAATATATGCAAATGGAAATAAGAAAACAATGCAGGAAACTTTACAGCAACAAGAGAAACAAAACCTTAGCATACAGGGGCCCTCTGCACAGCCTCGGTCAATAGGCTATTAATCCAAGATTATGTTCACGCAATCATGTAAAAACAAAGTCTTCTCATATATTTCATAGCACGGTTACAACAATAAAACTAGTGTCATGGCACAGTGGGTTTGAACAACAAAAATTACATTCACAAAAACTAATACTATGCGTTATAGAAACACGTTATTTATAACCAAGTTTACATAATTGTTTACATAACTGTTTTCTTGTAGAACTGCGTGAACAGGGGGCACGTAAAAGACAATGTCCATGGATTTAGCATACTTGTTGTCAAAAATATTAAATCTATCAAATTGTGGCTGTTATATTCTCGTCATGGGTCAGTCTACAGGTGGCAACAGACCCCAGAGAGTTAGGAATGGCCACACATCCTTCAGAATCCTTCACGTGCTAGAAAGCAGAGTCTGGCTACTGTAGGACGCTTACGTAGGACCACCGTTTGACCACTGTTGACCACAGCTTCCATTGATGAATTCGGCTGAACCAATAGGACCTAATCCATGTCCAGGTAATTTCTAACTTGCCCATGTGGCTTGCTTTGCCTGGTGACACCTGCAACATAGAGTTTAACAAAAACAGCTGCGGAAAGTTGAATCAGCTGTGGAAAGTGACTAGATTCCACAGCTAATGAGAAAAATCTAGTTCAAACAACAAACACAAAAAATAGTTAGAAAACCACGTTAAATTCTCTTTTAGAATCAATATGCAATGGTTTTGATAGCTTAGGAGGTCCAGGTGAGTGGAAAAAGTTCTAGGAAAGTGTGTAGGAGAGGTGTAATTTCAAAGCTCTACATACCCCCACTGTGAAGGTGTTACATGTCCCCATGCAACCAAAACTTTGATCATCCTCCTTCAGTTCATGTGTTCTGAGACCTCTGCCAATACATCTAGCCTTCTTTTCTTCTTCCTTGGGACCACTACCATCCTTGGCTTCCTCATTAGACACCTAAACTTGAGGTTGATGAGATCCCTGTTCAACCTTCTATTCTTTCTCTTTAATTTTCTATTTTTCTTCTGCCATAGCCCAAGATGCAACATGGTGTTATCATAAATGATCTTATCTAACTTGGTTTGTTCCTTCAATGTTTCATTTTCATTTTTAATGTGTCTATTTAAGACCTCTAGCTCAAAAACTTCCTGTTTCAGTGATTGGATTTGAGTTTTTTGAGCTGTATTAGGCTGGGCAGATGAAGTGCCTGGGTCTCCGGCTGTTTTCTCCAAGGACTCTATATAATCATACATCTCTTGCTGGTTTGGGTCTATCTCAGGTGTGGTCTTTTTTGTGCTGACCCCAAAATCCTGTTGAGAAGGGCTAATTTTAGAATCTGGCCGAGAAGGACTCATGTCAAAATCTGGCTGAGAGATAGGAGTATGGTGGGGACCATGGTCAGGAGGAATTGCTGAAGGCTGCTCCGGTGTTTCTCCTCCTAAATCGATAAAGTGGGGTCCTTTAGTTTGTATTTTTCTCAACTTCCCCTTAAGTCTAGAACTTCTCCTTAAGTTTTGTGGGCCGGTGTCCTCTTTCTTCTCACTCTGCTTTTCTTTTCCTTTTTTTTTGCTGCAGCTGACTATTCTTGAAGGTAAACTAGCCTTTCAAAAAATACTTGATGGTCTTCTTCTGAGGAAGGTTTTGGGGTTTGATGCACAACCTCAATACTTCTTTTCCCTTTTGATTTTCTTGGCTTCTTACCCTCAGTCTTTCCCTTCCTACTTTCATATAGTCTTTCTTCTCTACTAGTTTCTTCAACTATGTTAGTAGGAGTACCTTGAATTTTATCACTTGTTCTCTTTCTTCTGCTTCTCCTTGATGTGCTGCTTTCAGGGGTTTCTTGTGGATCTTTAAAGAAATTTCTGACCAAAAACTGCTCCCATGTGTCCCTCTTTTCTTTTAATTGTTTTTCTATCAAGATTTTCACAAGGCCGTGGTGATACAAGTGGGGTTCTATGTCTCCCAGATTCTTTTGGACTGTGGTGGACATTTTCTTCAGGCTATTTAGCAATAAATAGGGAAAATTAAGAGTTTGGTTCTCTAGAAAATTCATCAGCAACCGGGTGTGATACATGTACATTGACCTGAATCTTCCCTCATAGGTAATGAATTTTTTGATTATTAATAGTAAATTAGCCCATTTTTCTTGTAAAGTAGAGACAGGGATTCCTTTATTAAAGATGCTTACATCCTTACCTGGATTTCGTAGGATAACCCTCCATGCTCTTTCGTCAAAGCTCTTATTTTTGAACCACCATTCTCCCTCCTGCAGAAGTTCAGTTGCAGCTACTATGGATGCCTCCGTGACTATGAATTTAAGGTCTCCAATCTCTACTTCTACACCGTTAAAGGACCTTGCAAAAGTCTTCGTAACTTCCTTGTTGTAGCCTTTGAATTTCTGAATAAATCTTAACCACAGGGCCTTTCTTAGCTTCCCTTTCACTTGCGGATACCCTTCCATAAATTTGGGTCCTTCTGGTTCTGCTCTCAACAAAGGACCCATTCTTTTCTCTTGTCTTAACACGTCTACGTGAGTATTAGATGAACGGAGGTGAGACGGCTGGGTTAGCGGAAGATGGATAGGATTTATGGAAAAACTAGTGATTGCAAACGGAAAACAGAGAACAAGTAGCGGAAGTGAGTTTATGCAATGGAGCAGAGGTTTATGTGAATAGGGTAGGAATACAAATGCGACTTGAATAGGATAGTAGGGAAGTAAAATGAGCTCGACAGAGTTTTAAACTGAAGTAGACGTAAACAAGCTCAAGGACTGGCTGCGGAATTTGTGCGACGAGAAAAGCTGTGATCAAATCAACCACGTCCCATAACTACAGGTGGAGTGTCAAAGTATAGCTAAACACGAGTTAAAACCGAAGGCTTGATCATGAGGCCGTTTGAAAATAAATGCAAGGCTTGTGGAGGAATCATATAGAGGTCGTGGAACGGTTATGGGGATATCAACGCCAATCATTGCATATAATGGAGTCATGGTTTCCAAAATATATAAAATGTGCTTTTAAATGCTATTTGAAATAAATTTTACCCATACCTTGGAATTTTTGCCACTTTTCGTCCATTAACCTTTGATCAGCTGCTCCTTGTTGATGCTCTTAGGTGCCTCATATCTTCAAAATAGGTCCTTGATCATACCTGCATTTTATTTTCATGATCATTTAACTAACATCTGACTGTCAGTTTTGAAAAATAGAGTGATGGCTGTGGAAACTTCTTCTCTCTGCGGAAATTGGGTTCAGCTGCGGAAGCTGACACAACAATCATATGATTGAATGGATATGGATAAATGATGACTGACTGAATGAAAATGGTCATGAAAAAAAACTTCTATTGGCGGAATGAAATGAAATGGATGAAATGGAGTGGAATGAAATGAAGTGGAGTGGAATGAAGTGGAATGAAATGAAGTGGAGTGTCACAAAACTGTGAAATGAGAGAGAGAATTTTTTTTTTTTGGAAAAAATATAGGGCGTCAGGAGTTCCTGATTTTCGCCCTGTATTTTCTGCATAAGACTGCCAATCAGTGATTGGTTTTCAAGCTTATATATATATATATATATATATATATATATATATATATATATATATATATATATATATATATATATATATATATAATATTTTAAACAAAAAGGAACAAAGGCTAGGCTGGTGGAGAAGAAGGATTCTTCTTCACCAGCCTTATTGCAGAATTATCCTAAAATATTTTGACAAATTCCTCTTTTGAGAGTGGCTTATGATAGTTCTTTAATCTATGGCCATTCACAATAAGAGGAGTTTGATGTTCATCAATAGTTTTGATTCTTACCGCTCCATTGCTAAAGATTTTGTCAATCTCATATGGCCCAAGCTAGTGAATCTGAAATTTTCCTTTAAAATCTTTAAACTTGGAATCAAACAGAAATGCCCAATCTCCCTCTTGAAACTTTTTCTCCTTGATGTATTTGTCATGCCACTTAGCTCTTTGATATTGATAGGATTGCATCTTTTTTTATCTCATCTAGCTCATTCAAGTGCTCCATTATATGCTTTTGGGCTTCTGATAGATCCATTCCCAACTGAACTGCCATCTTAAAAGTTTTGACTTGGAACTCAATGGGGAGCAGGACTTCTTTCCCATAAACAAGTTCATAGGGAGAATGTCTTGTTATATTCCTCCATGTAGTTCTGTAGGCCCACAAGGCTTCAGGAAGCCTTTCTGCCCAATCTCTTCTATGTAGATGAACATTTTTGGTGATGATGCCTTCAATAACTTTGTTTGTAGACTCCACTTGGCCAGTTGCTTGCGGATGGTAAGGAGTAGATTTTCTGTGCTTGATTTTGTATTCTTCCATCAGCTTCTATACCAGGTTGGATGTGAATTGACTTCCCTAATCTGTCACAATTTCTCTTGGAACACCAAAGCGAGTAAAAATATCCTCATAAAGAAAACTAACAACTGAATTTTCAGTAGCAGAAACTAATGCTTTGGCTTCTACCCATTTAGTGACATAATCAATACATACCAAAATATACTTTCTTTGTTTAGATGGTGGATTAATAGGTCCAATGAAATCTAAAGCCAATTTTTTAAAGGGTTCAATGGGTACTTGCAATGGCATTTCATTTGAAAGGGTAGATTTACCTACTCTTTGGCAGCTGTTGCACCTTTTGACATATTGTTTTGCATCTTTGAAGAGGGATGGCCAAAAATATCCTAAAGAGAGGATTTTATAGGCTTTCCTTTTGTCAGCAAAGTGTCTGCCGCATGGTTCATCATGACATGCTTTGAGAATATCAGGCATTTCATCTTCCCTAACACATCTTCTGATCACAAGATCTGGCCCTGTTTTAAACAATTTGTTAAGAATCCATGAATATTTTGAACTCTCCTGAATAATATTTCTTCTTTCACTAGGAAATAAATGTGGAGGTAGTTTCCCTGTAACCAAATAGTTAGCTATATCTGCATACCAAGGAGTCTTAGTAGTTACTGCAAATAAATATTCATCAGGAAATTTATCCTCTACAAGAGAATCCTCTTTAGTATTCTGAATCCTAGACAAGAAATCAGCTACTATATTTTGTTTCCCTAGTCTATCCAACACAGTAATATTGAATTCCTGTAAAATTAGGAGCCATCTTGTAACTCTGCCATTAGTAATAGGTTTGTTCATTAGATATCTAATTGCAGAATGATCAATGAATAAAATTTTCATAGCCTATTATATAATGTCTAAACTTATTGATTGCATGAACAACAACTAAGAACTCTTTTTCAATTACAGTATAGTTCAACTCAGTGGGAGTCAAAATTTACTGGTATAGTAAATGGCATAAGGAACTAAATCCTTTTGACCCAACACAACTCCTAGAGCTGTATCTGAAGCATCCGTAGAAATATGGAAAGGGAGTTTCCAATTTGCTCCTCTCAAAATAGGCGCTTCCGATATTCTTGTTTTCAAAGTTTCAAATGCTGATTGACAATCAGGATCCCATTTGAATTCACAGTCTTTTGTAAGCAATTTGAAGAGTGGAGATGCTATTTTAGTGAAGTTTTCTATAAATCTTCTATAGTATCTAGTAAATACTAGAAAACTTCTAACATATTTTTGACAATTTGGAGATGACTTCAACGTTTGACCTATCAACTTTAATCCCATCCCCAGAAATATGATGTCCTAAAACAATACCTTCAGTAAACATCATAAAGCATTTTTCATGGCTTAATGAAACGTTTGTCTCTTTACATCTTATAAGGACTTTCTCTAAATTTTCTAATGCTTCTTCAAACGAATTACCATAAACTGTAAAATCATCCATATAAACCTCTACACAATCATGGATTAGATCAGAAAAGATTCCTAGTACTGCTCTTTGGAATGTTGCTGGTGCATTACATAATCCAAAAGGAAGCACTCGATAAGAAAAAGTTCCCCATGTAAAAGTAAATGTGGTCTTGTCCTAATCTTCAGGTGCTACCTGAATTTGATTATAACCACTAAAACCATCTAGAAATGAAAAGTACTTTTTGCCTACTAATGTATCTAATACTTGATCGATAAAGGGAAAAGGAAAGTGATCCTTCAAGGTTGCTTTGTTCAATTCCCTGTAATCAATGCATACCCTCCATTTACCATTCTTTTTGGGTACTTTAACCAAAGGATAAACCCATCGGCTATTTGAAATTGGATAAATGAAGTTTACATTGAGTAATTTTTGGAGCTCTTCTTTCACTATCTCCCTAAGATTTGGATTCGTCCTTCTTTGAGGTTGTCTGATTGGTCTACTCTTTTCCTAAATATAGATATGATGGATGCAAGTCTTAGGGTCAATACATTTCATATCAGTATACTCCCATGCAAATGTAGTAGAATGTTTTTGTAAGATTTTGGTTAGCTCTCCCAGTTGTGATTTTTCCAAGTTTTTGTTGATATTCAATGTTTTACCTGGAAAAATCTCAATGGTAGAACTACCAAACTCTTCCATAGATTAAAGAGACATTTGTCTGGAGGATAAATACTTAATGTCAGAATCTAAATGAAATTGTGTGTGGTCATATTTTGAAGATGTTTCAAAATTTTCTAATGTGTTCAGAATCTGACTATCTTCATTGATTTCAGAAATGGTAAAGACGGGTTGTATAGTATCCTCATCATCGACCCATTCATTGTCTCCTTCTGTAATTTATTTTGCTGGAGGATACAAATTGAATTTCTTTGTCGAACTACCATTAGAAATGTACATATCCCTAGATCTACAACTAATGAAAGCATCAGTTGTGGCTATCCAAGGTCTTCCTAAGATGAGTGGGTGCCCTCCTAGATTACTCTTGGGAGTCAAAATCATGAAATCTACTGCATATTCCCAAGAATCTAAGGAGACTGAAATATCTTCTAATACACCATCTGGTTTGATTATTGATCTATCTGCAAGTTGCAGTAAGGTAGGTGTAAAGAGAATATTAGGAAGTTTTAGCTGTTATATAGTCTATCTACTCATAATGTTGATAGCAGCCCCTAAGTCAATCAAAGTATTTGGAATTTATATCCCATTTATATGTGTCTTGATAATTGGACTTCCTGGATCTACATATTTTTGCATGGTAATTTTTCCCATCATGATATCTGCAATTTTTCCTACTAGGTGGATTGTTATAGACATTTTTGTGCCTTACAGCTTTGAGCATGAAATTTCCATAATCCAAGGGATCCAAATTCCCTAAAAGTGTTGTTCCTGCCCCTAAAGGAACAAGGTCAACCAATGACAGCTTCTCCCAGAAGTTCTCCACCAAAAACTACTCAGAATCAGTCAAATCAGGATCAATTCAAGTGCTCCACTAGCTGCCTGCGTTGCAAAGCACCCCAGTACACTAGCTAGGTGCGTTGCAATGCACCTAAATGCACTACCAGGGTGTGCTGAGCAAGAAATGCCAAATGGAAGTGTCATTCCGCGAGGTGTACAGAAAATGGAAGCTTCCAGAATCTTCCTCAATGACACTTGCCTCACTGAGTTCGACCAAAGATGAGTAAGAGGCTCTCAGCCTCCAAGTGGAAGCAAGAACTGACAGAGAGAAGCCACAAGTCAAAACATAAGCTGACTCATCCTCTCTGCTTACATCTATATATGGATCCCTCATCCCAGAGATCCGGAGGCTGGAATTTTGTACTTTGCAGAGAATTGTTGTTGGTTTGAGATTGAGATTAGTGCATTGGGTGATTTATGCTTTGTTGGAGGTGAGGAAGGGATTCCTTTGCTGGGAGGTAGATGCTGGATCAGGACTCACTTGGTTGTATCTCCTCTTGGACTTTCTTATCATATCAATAAAATTATTTGAGTTTCTCCTACATGTTGTGTATCAATGATGTTTTGTTATATTTGCATGTTTAGCTTAATCTGATCCTAAGCTTTTTATGAATGTAAATCTATATCTTCATGTAGTTTCTCTCTTCTGTGATCTTGCAGGAATTTGGTGAAGCTGGGCTGGTAAGGGAGCAGGGAGCTGGGAGCTATTGAAGAGAGGAGCGATTGGATCAACAAACTAGCGCAAGATACAGGTTAGTTTATCCTTCCTCTTCGTTTACATTTCACAAAGAAGAATACTCAAGTAGTTTTCCTTGTTTGTTGCTAAGGCACTGTCACACCTTAGAGTGGGATAGGGGTGTTCTGAATAGATACTTTTCCCAACAACAAATTGGCGACTCCATTGGGGATCGTATCTAGTTAGTTTATTTTTGTTTCTATTGTTGTTCTTCTCATAAACTTAGGAGTGGCGAATCGAACTGCATTTGCCATTTACAAATGCAAAGTAGAGATCTGCTACTCTAGTCCATTCACTGGGCCTGTTTATGATCTGAACAGCTGATGGAAAAATGCTCTAATTACCCTTTGTGATAGCTCTTAGTCCTCCTTTAAATCAACCCTCTAATTGTACCTTACTGATAGCTTTTATCCGGCCAAAAACCATAGATTAAACTGCAAACCGTGACCCAGAACCCAGAGAAAATTCTCATCTCTGCTTCAGCGCAGGCTCTGTGAAGAGGTTATGCATTTCAACGCAGGTCCCGAGAGGGCTACCTGCACTGTAATTCAGTTTCTCTGTGCAACAGGTGCGCTGATCAGCCTTTGCCCTGTGCAGCTGTGGTTCTTTGCTTCATTTTGTTCAGTTTTATCTCTGATTTTTGCAGCCTGTTATCAGTGTGTGTACCTATTTGAAAACCCCTTTTCTTTGCCTTAATTCCGCCTCAGTTGTATAAAAGAAACTGTATTTGTTTTTGTGTATTTGTTACATCATTTGCAGTTTCCCATTACAAAAGTAAACTAGTCATACTGTCACCCTTAGATCTAGACCTGTCGTAAGTGTCATTTTGATCTTAGGAGTAAATTTGTTTGCTGTTGACAGTTGATTGCGCTTTTACTTTTTTCTTTTGGTTTGAATTTGTGAATTTCTAGTGTCGAAACAAGTGTTTACTTCAAAATCATAAAGTGTCGTAATTGTCTTTTTGATTTCGAAAAGAAGCTTGTTTGTGTTTTTCACTTGAAATCGAATTCAAGTTTGTACAACAACTTTCTTTTTAGGCATCAATATTAAGAAAGTGAAAAACAAATACATGCGCAAGTGCATTTGCATTTTGACAGTTTGTATGGTTTGATTTAGGAAAAGTGCATTTACAGTGTGCTCTATGCTCTTTGAGAAAAGATTGTGTCATTCTTTTCCCCTTGTAGCTAGGATTTTCATTGTTGAAAAGAGATAAAAGCTTGCTTATCATCTTTAGACTGCATTTAGGAATTGTATCTACATCTCGTAGTGATCCAAAAAGGCAAACTACTAAGAAAGATCAACCTAAAATAAATTGAATGAACTTAACAACGCATTGGAACTTAACGCACAACATAGAGGTCTAGGCTAGAGACGTGTTCCGGCATCGTAAAGCCTGGTAATTGTTGTCCTCACTGTTGGTTGGGTGATTCCTCCACTGTGAGACGATAAGTGCCAGTACGGATTGTGCTCCCACGTATCGTTGAGTATATATTGGGAGACCCCTATAGGCATAAAACCTTTATCCATAGGAAGCCGTGTCGGCCGCCCTACTGATCGCAATGCACTGAACACAGCATTCGGGAAGATTGATCTCCCGTACCCTAAAAAGTATTCTGCGGTTTTGCGATTGGTTTGGCACACCCTCTACCTAGAACTCCAGAGCAGTCCCTTTCATTCCTTTTCAGACTCCTTAACGGAAAAGGTCCATCTGAGCACTTGTCACTTCAGGCTCATTAAAAATCGAAGGAGACTAGAGTCATCTTTTGCTTTTTCTCGACTCTTTAAAATTGAAAAAGCAAGTTGTGTCCAAGCATCGTTAAAATTTATTTTAAACGGAATATTCATACCCTTTTCCCTGCATTGATCTTTAGGTTGAGAAAATGAAGCCTACCAACCAAGGAATTCCCCTTGGTGGAAATCCTAGTCCCTTCTCCTCTTGGGGAGATGTTGGTGCGCCCCATATGGCCACATTGTCGCTTCCAGGACTGACAATTGGTTTGCCAGTCTGGCTCTTCTCAACCAATGTCGTTCAGAACACCACTATTCTTGAACAGTCAAATCAGCAATTAAACGAGTCCAGAGTTTCCCACCAACCTTCTACTTCCTCTAATTCTTCCTCTCTTCCTTCCTCTTCGCTTGATGGGATTGGTAAAGTTAAAAACCAAGTTCCTAAGGAGAAGAAGGAAAAGAAGAAGAAAGAGAAAAAGAAGAAGGAGCCAAAGGCAAATAAGGGAAAACAAGTGTCGTCTAACGAAAATCCACACACTGCACTGACCAGGCCTAAATCGCCATGTGTCATTTGCAAGGGAGACCACTTTCACAGAGATTGTCCCTGCATCCCTCGGATACTAAGGGATTGGTCTCCCTGTTTGCACAATCCGGTGGCGTCAACCTCTGATAGCCATGTTGAAAGCACACCGTCAACTAGCGAAAGTGAAGTCCCAGGACAAAAAGGGAGAGCTAGATCTCCTTGTAAACTGTGCGAAGGCAATCACGCCATCCACCGTTGTACCTTCTTAGACGCAGCTAAAAGAGTTTTGGATGATCGTCCGGTTTCACCGTTACGAATTCCTCCTGGGTATAAAAAACTCTTGCCGAGTCCTTTGTTAATTGAAAATCCAGCTGGCCTGCTCAAGTGGTCAGCTGAAGCGCCGGTCATTGAAGATGAACCAACTGAATCCATACCCGACGAAAGTCAAAAGGTCGAGGCGGCAGTTGACCCGGTCTTGCCTTCAGAGGTTTTATCTTCGAATGATACATTCACTGAGGAGAATAAGGATGACACCGTCCAAATTCTCTTCATCAACATAGACTCCGACGAACATGGGGCAACCTACCCATTCCTTTATCACAGGAAGGAAGTTCGTCAGAGCTGTACCCAGCCGTCTACTCGGTCCCACCTCCAAGCAACCTAGTCCTTCGACTGGAATCAACTAGGCAGACCCCGTTTACCAGCAAGCATACCATTCAGAATTATCGTCCAAATATATAGAATGGTCATGGCTGGTACCATCATAGATGAGGGGGCTTCTGTGAGTATCCTTTCCTCTACTGCTTGGAAAGCGCTTGGTTCGCCATCGCTTTTGCCTGAGAGGAGAAATCTGACAGGCTTTGATAAAGGAACCAGTCGACCTTTAGGGATCCTCCCCAATGTGCCCATAACATTGAAAGGGAAGACCGTTCAAATGAACGTGATGGTCGTTCAAGGACCCTTGGATTATAACCTACTCCTTGGACGAGACTATATTTATTGCATGGGAGCCATCATCTCCTCACTCTTTAGAGTAATGTGTTTTCCGCACGAAGGAAGAATGGTCAAGCTCGTGGACCAGCTTTCCTTTCCCGGATCATGCATCGCAAATAGTCATATACCATCCCTAAATGGTCTCTTCACGCAAGAAATGCCTCAACCCACGGTCCATCCTCCCGATGAGCGCGAGTAATTCGGAGGGATATGACTGGAACCCAGGGGGCATGCGTCCTGGTCTGCTTCGGCAGGAAAAATTCGAGTATAGGGTAGGTTTCCACGGGAGAATATGACTAGTCTGTACCCCATCCGTGATTGAGATAGGGGTTATTCTAGAATAAGATTCTTTTGTCAAAGTTATGTGAGTTGGCGGGCATCGTCGCTCACCTTTGTTTATCTCGGTAGACATCGCCGAAGAAGTGTTTTCTTTGAAAGATTAATGGAACAATCTTTGGGTGACCTGTAAGAGGTAGGCCTCTCTCGGTAAAACAATTGTTTTGGCGGAAGTGAAGTAGAGGTAACCTTGAAAATCTGTTTTATACCTGGGGGCATGCAAACCTTGTTGGAGTGCAAGCAAAGAGCGATTATTTATCTGTTTTTTGGATTAGTCGTTTCCTAACTTGCATAAAGAAAGGAAGTGGGGAAAAAATCTAAATGTTGCCGTTTTATATGAGACATTCTTATCATATGATTGGACTATTGAGCAGTTTTAGCACATAGTTCATGCTCGTTAAAAAATAAACATAAGATCGAGCAAGTGTTTCAACCCGCGTTTAAGCTCGTTAAAAATGAACTATCCTCCGGTAAATAACCACCGTGAATGTAACATTATCAGCCATTAAAGCCTTGGTCGTGTTTGCACCGTCACCTCCACTTTTCCATTGGCCGATCATTCACCTCCATTTGATTGTTTACCCATTTTGAGGAACAGCTGCGAAGAGTGATTTCACTAGCCATCGTTGTGACACTTCCGTGCTTGGAAAATTCCAACCCTTACCCGGAATCAGCTGCTACCTGTTTTATCACTCGTTCCTCAAAAGACGAGTCTTCTTTAAGCTCTTTTCATCTGACTCGTAAAATATGAAAAGATTGCCGAGTTTTGGCCTTCCAGCTCGTTAAAGCGACAGGAAGTGCTATCCCTCCTCTAGATTTTAATCTTTTTGGACCTGAGGGATTATTGCACAAAGAGATCGAGTTCTTGTTTTGTTCGGCTCGTTAAAACTATTGAAAATTGATCCCTTCTATATTGTTTTATAATTTTTCGGACTTAAGGGATTAGATGACGAAAAAGGAATTCCGGAGTTATCTTTACATACCTTTTCAGACTCTCTAAAAATGAAAAGGATCGAGTTATCTTTGTCGTTAGACTCGTTAAAAAGATTAATAGCGACAAACTTGTCTTTAGACGAGAACGAGTTTCACTATCGCTAGGCTCGTTAAAACATAGCGATGGGTTTGCCCGAAGGGCAAATTATAGAACAAGCATATGTTGTCCGCCTCAAGCTTGACAAAAATAAAGAGGTACTGGTCAGCAATGACTGGGGAAAAATTGGGAGGAAACTCAAAGAACCTTTATTGGTAGCAGGTCGCTCTTGAACATGACACTTCCACTCCGTGCCTGAGTCGGGTTGGGTTGTTTCATTCACCGGTCACATCACCATGGTCTCGCCATACCATCCACCTTTGGGGTAAATGCTACCAATCCATCATATAAGTGTCGCCGATATGTTCAAGAGAAGTCATCCAGAGAAGTCACCCGTGTCCCATCCACTGCCATACATTATACTTCATTCTTTCATGACCGCCACCCTGAACCATATATCATTAGATCATTTTCACCTCCATTAAAATCATTTGCTCCATTCTGTGTCATTGATGTGGGATACATCAAGGCCCTCCTTTGATGGATCGCTTCTTGTCGACATCAGCTCATTATCCAAGAAGTTGATCTAGGAACACCCCCTTCAGTACTTTGAAGCTTGCATGCCTCAATGGCAAGTTTCTCACTTCCGGCGACAGGTATACATCAATGACCTTCGACCGAAAGATTTTGCGTGGTGTTCGATGCCAAGTCCTTTATTCACACCACGTGAATTGTACTACAGTACCTTGAGGTCATTATCATTATCGGTGATTCCTCTCGCGCTTGTTAATAGTTTACATCATTGACTGGTAATCAAGCGATGTCTTTCCATGTTTGACTTCAAAACATTTCTCACATGGATCGACTTGTACTTCAAGTGAAGATCGGGCGAGATTGAAGACCTCGGATCTAATTTCATCAATCCGGGCTGCGATATATATTCAGGAAAAATAAAGACATTGACATGTACAACACTGCAGCACAGATGATCATCCTACCAAAAGGATGATGATTTCATCAGAATCATCGGTCTACCATCAGACGATTGTCTGTCCTATGTACATAAAAATGAATTTATAAAGCTGAGCATGGGAATGCTCGCCTCAGCTAGATCATGAAAACAATATGAAAATAATGTATTTTATTGTATCTTATTACAGGTCTCCTCCCAGCATTGAAAGAACTTCGGATCCTCCTAATAAAGCATTTCACCCGATAAACGGCCTCATGCTTTAGGGGGAAACTGTTATAGACATTTTTGTGCCTTACAACTTTGAGCATGAAATGTCCATAATCCAAGGGATCCAAAGTCCCTAAAAGTGTTGTTCCTGCCCCTAAAGGAATAAGGTCAACCAATGACAGCTTCTCCCAGAAGTTCTCCACCAAAAACTACTCAGAATCAGTCAAATCATGATCAATTCAAGTGCTCCACTAGCTGCCTGCGTTGCAAAGCACCCCAGTACACTAGCTAGGTGCGTTGCAACGCACCTAAATGCACTACCAGGGTGCGCTGAGTGAGAAATGCCAAATGGCAGTGTCATTCCGTGAGGTGTACAAACAATGGAATCTTCGAGAATCTTCCTCAATGACACTTGCCTCACTGAGTTCGACCAAAGATGAGTAAGAGGCTCTCAGCCTCCAAGTGGAAGCAAGAACTGACAGAGAGAAGCCACAAGTCAAAACATAAGCTGACTCATCCTCTCTGCTTACATCTATATATGGATCCCTCATCCCAGAGATCCGGAGGCTGGAATTTTGTACTTTGCAGAGAATTGCTATTGGTTTGAGATTGAGATTAGTGTATTGGGTGATTTATGCTTTGATGGAGGTGAGGAAGGGATTCCTTTGCTGGGAGGTAGATGCTAGATCGGGACTCACTTGGTTGTATCTCCTCTTGGACTTTCTTATCATATCAATAAAATTATTTGAGTTTCTCCTACATGCTGTGTATCAATGATGTTTTGTTATATTTGCATGTTTAGCTTAATCTGATCCTAAGCTTTTTATGAATGTAAATCTATATCTTCGTGTAGTTTCTCTCTTCTGTGATCTTGCAGGAATTTGGTGAAGCTGGGCCGTAAGGGAGCAGGGAGCTGGGAGCTATTGAAGAAGGGAGCGATTGGATCAACAAACTAGCGCAAGATACAGGTTAGTTTATCCTTCCTCTTCGTTTACATTTCATAAAGAAGAATACTCAAGTAGTTTTCCTTGTTTGTTGCTAAGGCACTGTCACACCTTAGACTGGGATAGGGCGTTCTGAATAGATACTTTTCCCAACAACATGGATTCTTCTTGTATCTCTTGGTTTCCTTCCTGGTCTTTTAAGACTCAACTACTTTATTGTTTTTGCTAGAATAGGAATCTATCTAATGGATTGTAACAAAGGAATCTTGATACATACATTCTTTAATTCATCTATGAAATCATAGTTAGGCAACAAGATTTGTTTTTCCACCCCTTTGTCAATTTGTAATCTTTCAGGAAAAGGATGTGTGGACGAAGATGCAGGTTGCTCAACTATAGGAGTTGTGGGGGTTGACTCTTTTTCTTTTTCTTTTTGAATGGTTGGGTTTTTAAGAGATGCTTCTTCAGAACCATTATTGGCTTTAAGAGAATCCTCCTCAGAGGTATCTTGCTCTTGAACATCTATAGAAGGTTTTTCTAAAACTCTACCAGACCTGAGTTGCACATCATTGAGAGGAACAACCATATAGGTAGGAAATTGTTGTCCTTCTACCATGTAAGCATTCTGAGGATTTTTGTTATTGGGGTTTGGCAATGGTTGGGCTGGAAGTTGGTTTGTCTTTTGTTGAAATGGAAGCAAGAGTTGAGAATTTGGATTTTGTTGAGAAGTTTGTTGTTGTGGAAATGGTAATGAAAGTTGTGGGTTTTGATTTGGAATTTGTAGATTTTGTTGATTTTGGAAAGATGGAGGATATTGATAAAATTGAGAAATCTCCCATAAGGATTTTGTATCCCTTGTGCCCATGATTGGTATGGATTTTGAGATTGGGGCCAAGGTTGTTGCCAAGAATTCCAATTTGGTGGGAGCTAAAAATTCATAAGATTGTTAAATCCTTGATTTTGTGGCCCCTGCCATGGTCTTATTGAAACAAAACAAAGGGATTCTACTGAATTTGGATCTTCCTGAAAGACAGCTTTGAGCCCCTAAATTGAAGGACAATCCTTGGTCTCATGGCTTTCTGAGCAAATCACACATGTCTCTACAACTTTTGCATCCAAGGGACATTCCCTTAAAGCATGTTTCTTTCTACATTTTGGACAAAAGATGGTTAAGGCTTCGGATTCTGCTTTCTGCTTGTTTTTTATTTTAAGGGTGTCTAGTTTTTCACTAAGGATCCCTAGAATATCAATTTTGAACTCATCAAGCATATTTCCAATCTCTGCCCTACTTACTGATCTAGTTGCAAATTGGTTTACTATAATAAGAGAAGGATCTCTAGACCCTTTTCCAGTTTTAGATTTTCCCCTTAAGAGATGGACACATAGTTCTGCTATGTCATGGAGTGGAAGTTGAAAAATATCTCCCTTCCCCGTCATGTTTAAAATATCTATCCATTCATCCCTAATGGCTTTCAATAGAAGGGCTTTCAAGGTTTCCTCATCTAAATTACTCATTTTCTCTCTCTTTAAGTTGTATTGAAATCTTTGAAGTAGATCCTCCAAGTTTTCATCTTATTTTTGCATCATCTTGAATACCTCATCCTTATGATTGGTGGGCGTACAATTATCCAAGTATCTATCCAAAAATGTTTGTTTTATATCATTCCAAGTTCTAATAGATTGAGTGACTAATCCCATGAACCATTTCAAAGCTGCTCCTTTCAATGTTGAAGGAAACAATTTGAGTTTTGAGATTCTTCCATATAGTCATAGGTTCGGCACAAGACTTCAAACTCAAATAGAAATGCTTTAGGATCCTCACTTCGCAACCCATAAAAGTTTGGGAGGACAGATGGTGAAATATTTTTCATTGTTGTATGGGTTTCCTCATCGGCTATAGGGATTCCAAATGAGTTATCTCCATCCCTATTTCCCCCATTGTTACCTCTACCTCCTCCATTGTTTCCTCCTCCTCTACTTCTACCTCTACCTCCTCCTCCAAATCTGTTTACTACTTCCTCTGTCATGATAGTTTCCTCAGAGTTTTCAGAGTCCTCTGGTTCTTCTATTAATGGCGAACGAGGAGGAATTTCTCCTTCTTCTTCTTCGGGTGATTCTACTTCTTTTATTACAATATGTTCCCTTGTAGAAGTGAAGAAAGGTTATTTCCCTAGGTCAGATTTGATGGATAGTGTGGGAGAGTCTCCTAATTCAACTGCTGCCCCTTGAATTCCAGGAATCCTAAGGCTGGGAGTGTGAGTTGGAGATGATGGAGGTGTATCTTGTCTATGCCTTGAAGTAGCTAGAGTTGTAAAAATCGAACTTTTGGCCCTAGATATAAACCTTCCCCTAGAATCTCTTGCTCTATGCATGTCATTTTATTTTTATTTTTATTTTTATTTTTATTTTTTTTTAATTTTTAGAAGTCAGACTAATAATTCTCTTTCTGATCTTCCAGGTAACACTAGGTGCAAGAAGAGAGCATAATCAAGAAATTATTAAACTAACAACTCTCTTTTCTGATCCTCCAGATCACACTAGGTGCAAGAGGAGAGCATACCTCAAGAAGTTATCAATTTTTCCCCCTTTTTTTTAAGAGATTGGCTACCTAGTTACACTTCCCTGGAAATGGCGCCAAAATGTTTGGTCAATTTAGTGTGTCCTAAATTGCTACATTAATTATCAATCCGGGAGTCATAAACTGATGAAGTGTGGTGCACTATATGTGCAAGATAGCCTCTTTCTTATGTTTTTGTCATTTTTCAGTTTTTATTTTGTTTTGGGGGTTTTTATAATGTGAATGGAATTCCCATTCCTCAGTCTCTAGAAGGCAAGTGTGGTTATAGATTTTAAGGTGCTTGTGTCCTCTATAATGGTTCCCAAAACTTAACACTTTAGAAGGTCCTAGAACATACTAGTGATGAAAGTAGTACTTGAACAAGAATGAAAATGTGCTGCTATTTAAAACAAGTAAATAATGTGTTGTTATCTAAAACAAGTAAATGATGAACTACTAATAATGAAACTATCATCTCTGCTGCTGTCTAAATATGGAAAAATGATTTAAGCTACTGCACTCAAAGAAATTAAAAATTGCAAGGAAAGTAAAACTAAAATCAAATTACATATTCATGATTCGATCCCTCGCCAGTAGTCCAGCTATGGCTTTCCGATGTAATCATCAATGTCATGAGAAATCTAATATCTAATTGTAGAAAAGTAAAACTAAAATCAAATTACACATTCATAATTTGATCCCTCGCCAGTAGTCTAGCTATGGCTTTCGGAGGTAACCATCAATGATATGAGCAATTTAATATCTAATTGCATAAAAGTAAAACTAAAATCAAATTACACATTCATAATTCAATCCCTCGCTAGTAGTCCAGCTATGGCTTTCGGAGGTAACTGTCAATGATATGAGCAATTTAATATCTAATTGCAGAAAAGTAAAACTAAAATCAAATTACACATTCATAATTCAATCCCTCGCCAGTAGTCTAGCTATGGCTTTTGGAGGTAACCGTCAATGATATGAGCAATTTAATATCTAAGTTAACTAATAAAGCAAGGAAACAAAACTGAAATCAACAAAACAGGACTGGAATTAAAAACTAGGTAAAGCAAATTCAGCAGAGAATTGATCCCATGTCATTAGTCATTGTGAAAACTATATGCAGATGCCCGGGTTGCCTACTCTATCCTGAAATATACATGCACTAATCAGTGTTATAAAAAGCTGTAAAATCATGAACAAAAGTGGAATGTTAATACCATGAGAATTGAAATATACACAGGTGGAATATATGCAAATGGAAATAAGAAAACAATGCAGGAAACTTTACAGCAACAAGAGAAACAAAACCTCAGTGTACAAGGGCCCTCTGCACAACCTCGGTCAACAAGCTATTAATCCAAGATTATGTTCACGCAATCATGTAAAAACAGAGTCTTCTCATATATTTCATAACACGGTTACAACAATAAAACTAGTGTCATGGCATAGTGGGTTTGAATAGCAAAAATTACATTCACAAAAACTAAGACTATGCGTTATAGAAACACGTTATTTATAACCACGTTTACATAACTGTTTTCTTGTAGAACTGCGTGAACAGGGGACACATAAAAGACAATGTCCATGTATTTAGTGTACTGGTTTTCAAAAATATTAAATCTATCAAATTGTGGCTATTAGATTCTCGTCATGGGTCAGTCTACAGGTAGCAACAGATCCCAGAGAGTTAGGAATGGCCACATATCCTTTAGAATCCTTCACATGTTGGAAAATAGAGTCTGGTTGCCGTAGGACTCTTATGTAGGACCACTGTTTGACCACCATTGACCACAGCTTCCCTTGATGAATTCGGTTGAACCAATAGGACCTGATCCATGTCCAGGTCATTTCTAACTTGCCCATGTGGCTTGTTTTGCCTGGTGACACCTGCAACATAGAGTTTAACAGAAACATCTATGGAAAGTTGAATCAGTTGCGGAAAGTGACTGGATTCGGTAGCTAATGAGCAAAATCTAGTTCAAACAAAAAACACAAAACATAGTTAGAAAACCACGTTAAATTCTCTTTTAGAATCAATATGCAATGATTTTGATAGCTTAGGAGGTCCAGGTGAGTGGAAAAAGTTCTAGGAAAGTGTGTAGGAAAGGTGTCATTTCAAGTCTCTACACTTATCCTCCTCCTTGATGATGTCCTCACTTGATTGCTCTAGCTATCTCTCGCTTCCTTCTTCAAGCTCCTAAAACAAGTAAACAACAACAGACAACAAACATAATAATATACAAATTACAATTCAACCTACTTAACAAGTCAAGAAACATTAAGCCATGAATATGTAATATTACAAAACATGTGGGAAATAAATTGATAGTTGCATATATTAATATCAAAGAGAGATTACGACCATTTGTCTTGACATCGCAGTATTCCTCTGAAAAGACTAGGTTCCCACACACTTCTGCTAGCATTCCACGATGGCTTCAAACAACTATAGCTTTAAAGCTCTTCCCTTTAGGCTTCCCTCCAAACCAAATCACACTTCTCCCTCACACAACTAGATAGCTACAACTAGTAATAGCTTGCTTATCTACTCCAAACCAAAATATCATCAACACTCAACCAAAAACTATGACTCCAAGTAGTTTGTGCTTCGGAAGAAGGCAGGTTTATATAGGAAATATGGATGGGAGATGGATCCTCTTCTCATGGGAGAAGGACTTATCCCTTGAGGTAGTTCCATCATTATAGGGGAAAGGAGCCCAAACTGTCATCATCGACCCCATCTGACCAAACCATTTGCCAGACTTCCGTTATGAAGCTTCTAGAGTTGGAAACTCTGGCTCTAATTTAAAAAAATTTCCATAACAAGACCGACGTAACTGGAACATAGCTCAGTCTCTCCATTCGGTGCAAGGAGTAGTACTGATTTCTACACATCGGCACATGGGAGACAAAGGCCATTAGCGTCGGTCTTGTAAATTGGGAAAAACAGATGTTTCAGGCAAAATGGTGCAAAAGGGAATTTATCTGGTCATGGAGAGGGACACAATGGGAGTTTCTTCATGAATACAAAGCATGCGGGGTTCACTGTAGAGGTCCTCCAGGATCGAGGAATGGGGAGTATATGGAAAGTAAAAAAATTCCCCCTAAAGCGTGAAGGTCGAGCAAGAGTGAGGGATGAAATGATTTATAAATCAGTGTGGGGAACCGATCTGCCATCGAAAAACCTGCAAGCAAGTACAGATACATATACATAGACTAGGATCTCTATCAAATGATACATGAATCATGGCATGGATGTAGCCATCCAGAGAATGATCATGTAAATAGATCCAGGTATGGGTGTAGCCATTTGTCAAGGAGGATCATAACGAAACCAAGGTATGGTCACAACCATACAATAATGAGGAGGATCACATATGATGACTCTTGCTCTAGTCACAGCCAGGCATCTAAAAGAGACATGCATATCATCATAACCATGTCACACCACTTCGCAACCTGGACTTTTGTGATCTGAGTCCAAGGTCTTGCGCTCCAACATGATCCGACCAAAGTATAGATTCTAACATGTGAATAGATGTGTTGACATAAAACATGCTAGAAAGTCACTTGATTACCAGTCAATGATGTAAACTGTTAACAAGCGCGAGAGAAACCACCAATAATGACAATGGTCCTCAAGGTACTATCAGCACAATCCACAGAATGTGAATAGAGGAACTGAATTCGAACACCTGTGAAATCACTCGATCGAAAGCCAATGATGTGAACTTGTCATCGAGTGCAAAGAACTTGCCATTAGGGCATGCAAGCTCTAAGGTACTAGAAGGGAGTCTCTTGGTCAACTTTCTGGATAATGAGTTGAAGTTGACGGAAAGCGACTGTGTTGAAGGAGGGCCATAATGAATCCCACATCATCAACGCGAGACGAGAGGATGCAAAATGATTTTGGATGATATAGAGAATCAGAGGTATGTGTAAATGCAGAAGGACAACTCTTGAACATTCGGCAACACAAGTGGAAGTTTGGCAGTTTTGGGATCCATGGGATCGGTGGTCATGATGATGTGGCAGAGATCAAAATGGAAGGAAAAAATGAATGGCCCAAACCCAGGAAGGTCAACGATAAAAAGGATGATGTCCCAAACGACACGAAGAAAAATGTGTCATGTTCAAGAGTGAGTTGCCGACACAACTGATAGATTTCCAAATTTTCCCCCACCATTTTTGGCAAGTACCCCAATTATATTTTAATCGCAATCTTGAAGGGGATAGCATATGCTTGCACTGTAAGTTCATCCTTCAGACAAATCCGGCCTAGTAAGTTTAACGAACCCTAGGAAGGAGAAGCTCATGTTCATCATAGTGACGATTCTGAAGTTGTTTAATAGTTTAACGAGTCCGAAAAAGGTATAACTCGGTATATTTTTCATGTTTAGAGAGTTTCAAAAGACATGTCAAAGAAAACTCCACATGGTCCCTTTTCATACATTTGTGTCTCTCGAGCTAGAAAAGGTAGAAAATAATACTTGAGAGAACCACTTGACCATTTTAGTCAAGGAGTACCTTTTTAGTAAATAGTGCCTCCCAGGCCGAAAAGGGGTAAACTTATACTAGGTACATGTCGTTTCATATCCATTAACGAGTTTGAAATGACAAGGGCTCAACCATATTTTTTCCTTTAAAGAGTGAGAAAAGAGCTGAAAGCGGACCCCCCATTTTTATTCTCTTTAATGAGTCAAAAAGGGAAAAAATACTTAGCAATATTTTCATATAAGTTTCAACGAGTCGAGAAAAGAGCAGAAACATGACTCATCATCATCGTCAAACATCCATCACCTATCGCTGCACAAGTAAGGTAAAGTGTATTATCGAGTCCCTGAGGAAAAATAGGTAAAAATATTACAAAACCTGATATTTTCATGAAAAAATGAAAAAAAAGGGGAAAAGTAAATATATTTTTACTATTTACCATTTTACCTTTGTTGTGAGGACTATTTACCCACCTTTGCCCTAATTGTTCCAGAGTAGATTGCAGAAGATCTGGGAGTTCAATCGACGAGCCGCCAGTTCCATGTATCAGTCGAAGCCCTGAGCTCCATTTCCATGCTATTTATTTATGCTTTTAGCCATTTTTTAGATTTTTAAGGAGGTTTCTGAAGATCTATTCTGCCCTCGGTCAGCATGATTTCTAGGCACATAATTGCGCTAGACGAGGGTGATTAATAAAGCCATCTGTGTTGATCGGCGCAACTGTTTTTAAAACAAGTGCGCCAACGCCGTGGATAGGAAAAACCCTATTTTATCAAAAACTGACCTTTTAAATTTGAATTTTATGTGCCACGAATGATTATTGACTCAAATTAATGGCTTTTGCAGGAGAGAATCACCGAAAATGGTGGATTGGAAAGAACTAGAACATGAGGATGTTGACACCTAAGCAATGAATGACCCAAATTTCCTGGAGGCTTTGAGAGCTTGCAGGCTCCTCAAATTCTTTCTTATGCCAAGGATGTGAGCCCAGCCTGAGTTGCTTTGATACCTTATAAGCCTTTGGGACATTAATTGGGATATTTTTTTCATTGGCGACCAGGAACTGGAGTTGGAAACTTTAGATATATACTTCATCACTAGACTACCCTACAAAGGGGAGCTAGTGAACTTGTATGGGTCATGTCCGATTGGGGCAAGCATATCTTCCTTGCTTGCCGAACACTGCCTTGAGACCCTGAAATCCAAGAGTGGGAAGATAGAGATTTCCAGTGTGCGAGACTTGACACTGAGGGTGCTTCTATTGACTATCAACAGAGTGGCGAGATCCCAGGCAAGATATGAGACTAACAAGTTGAAGTTTCTTTATGCTATTGACTGCAAAACTCCTATGATCTTCAACTGGGCAGAGGCCATGAAGATGAACATCAAGCACTAGTTGTCTAAAGCCAAGGCGGGGAATCTAAAGAAATTTGCTTCAGATCTGTACTTGTGACATTCTTCCTGGAACGAGTACCACTGTTCTAGTATCAGCAAATTGATGTGGATCCTCCTATGCCACGCGATCCATGGATGGCCCACTAGAGTTGTTTGATGCCCAGGATCACTAGGGGTCAGCATATGTCATACCAACCTACATTGTTTTCATGGATACGATGATAAAAGATCATTGTGGAGGACTGGATATACAGCGACACTGATTTCTGTGGAGATCTAGACATGCCCTTACCAGATGGAGAGGACTTCGATGATGAAGGTAAAAAATCAAATTTTAATTTTTTATATTTTTTAATTGTTTTTGGTAAATATGTGCTTATAACATTTCTCTTGTTAATGCAGATGTTGGACCAGAGCAGCCATCTGGGATGTCCCTGATAGCCAGGCACGTCCCCCATCATATTTATGTTGTTTCCCATTATTGGGAAGGGAGTGAAAACGAGGAGGAGATCACGAGGAACCTTGAGGGGTTAACTCATGGTATCCCGGAGTATGCTTGGATAGGAGACATTCCCCGTCAGTACTAGAGACACACGGTGGGAGTCTCAGATCAGATCTGCCAATTGCTGAGTCATGTTGCATGAACTATCTCATGCTACCATGATCACCATCCTGATTAGTTCCTCAGTCTAGCACTTACATATCTTTTGAGGCTTGCATGCCATGGATGTATGAGTCCTGTTAGCTTTGCTGCATAATTCAGTATTTGTTGGGTCAAAGACACGCTGGCAGTGTTGTTTCACACCTGAGGGAGCTCGCAATAGTTTATTTGATCCTTCCCCCCTTCATTTTCATTATATCCTTATACTCCCGCTACCCCTGTTTTTCTCCGTTTTTTGCCTCCAAAACCCTGAAAACCCCATTTTTTCGGCTAAGCCCCTCAGTGCTGAAGTTTAACCCATGTAAATGTGTGCATATTCAAAAAGTGCTACCGTCGAGGCCCTCACCTATCACATCAACCAATAAACATATATGTTAGACCCCCGCCATTTGATCATCCTCGCCACCATTCGACGGCCCACATCTGTCTCCTCCCACTTTCCCTAATGGCTCCCTTTGATTTAATCTCCTTCGTCCATCTGTAGGATCTGATAGTTGTGGTTTATTCCCGTCCTGCCCATCCATCCTCCATGTTGTTTTCATGCCTCTGACCTGTATCATTATACACCCGAAGGAGGAAGGAGGCCATGATCCAGCACTCTGTGCATTAAATCCTCAACTACCACATTCAAAGAGTAGCATAGCCAAGAAAGAAAGGACGATCCTCGAGCAGTTCAATGCCTACAATAGTTATTGAAATTTATTCAAACAATACTCCACCTATTCAAGAAAGACAACAAAGTACCAGTGAATGTTAAATTGATTTATTAAAACACACAGTTTACAGCAGAGACCCATATTAGATCGTAAATGTGGTTGGTGGTCCATTATGACTTCTCCACGCATAGGATAGTAGAGAAATTTTGTAAACATAGTCCATTTATTCCCAAAAAAGAAGATGTAATGGGTGGATGGATATTGTTTTGATGTAAAGTTAAACCTTTGGAGACTGTGACTACTATGATACCTGCAACGTCTGGTCTTCATTTTCAGCTAATGCAAGCTTCTTTTGTCGTTAATTGCTCACTGTCCACTTCTTCTTTGTTCCAGGTTGTGCCTGTTATGCATTTTTCATGTGCTCTTGATGTTTAGCATTAGAGGGGCAATCATCCCACCTCTGTGTTAGAATCTAGTATGTATCATTGAATTGGTATGCAGGTTTCTATTATTTTAATGTCAGAGAGCTATCATCCAGTCTGTGCATTAGGAAATAGATTTACAGACCTTTTAACTGGTTGCAGCCGGCCATAACAAGGTCCTGTGCATCTGCTGGTGTGGTCAGTATTCTCCATGTTCACCTATTCCTTAAACTGTGAGTAACTGGTGGTCTAAAGCCTTGTAGTCTAGGGGTGTTCACCCATGACTGGGGTTAAGCATAGTAGAAGTGGTTATCTAGCTTGAATATGCACCATTCCTTCCATTCATCCACCATTTTCCAACATTTTTGTTGATTTTGTAATGTTCTTGAGCATCTTTGAGATACAACCTAGGAGAGTTTCTTGGGGTGATAACATTTATTGGCATCGTTGCCAGGAAGAGGAGATTGAAGCTCAGCTTCCCTTGGAGAACGACACAGTTCCAAATTTTGATGATAGACAAGGTTTGGGAACATTTTCGGGTTGTAATCATCTATCTGGCGACTCCATTGGAGGAATACGAACCTTTGGTGACTCCACATTGAAGTTCTGGCTCAGTTTGTGAGACATACTCGAAGAAATCCTCAGAAATCATCAGTTGAACTAGTGCTTGACCCTGAGAGGACTGTCAAATCAAAGAAGGCATCACAGAAAGGGGCATCAGGATCAGGTAAGACTAAGAAATCTCATTCATCTTGTTAGGTAAAGTTGACCAGGTTAAACAATGATGGTTTTGGGGCACATGGTATTGTGCACCCATAGTATTTTGCCCATGGTATTATATGTAATGGAGCTTAGAAAAGATGGGAATGACTTCATTGTAATCCAAGACCTGGAGATGAGCGGTGAAGGCTCACTTGGTTGGATTGGCCAGGGTTTTGGCCAAGGATAATGGAATTTCATTATGGTTGGGTTTTTCCCCGATTTGGGGTTTTCCTGGATAAACATGTGTGTTTATGTGTTTATGGTTGTTTCTGGTTATTTTTATATTTATTCCTCTCAGTAATTATTTATGTTATGCAGTAAATTTCTTAACAACTGGTATGAGAGCTAGATATTGGCTTCAAAGGGATTCTTTGATGCCAGGGGTTTATATTGCCTGATCAGATCAATGCAGCCTTTTTACAGATCCGGGTCTGGAAAATAATGGTGGAACAATCGTACACAGAAGAACCTAAAGGAGAATGTGCGGAAGATAGTGCCGTAACTATCAGGGATCGCAGTGCATTTGCGATATTTACCGGTTTGGAACATGTTGACAAATTGTTGAGGATTCATGCAACTTCGAAAATTGTTCGTTTTCTACTACGTGAGGCCATCCATGCTGGAATCTACAAGGTTCTCATGGGGCTTTCAGTTGGAGCAGTTTGATAGAATTTTTTTGAGCAAATCAAATTGAGATAGGATGGATCAGAATGGCAGCAGCAATAAAAAAAAAAATTAATGAAGTCAAAATTATTGCATGTAAATGGGCATACTACAGTAAGACCTGGTAAGGCATGTGTAGCCCTCGGTGATCACTGGTAAAGTCTGGGTTAGACCTAGGTGATAGGGGGGATGTCATGTTAACAATACCTCAAGTAAAAACTCTGAGAGGGGTAAGAGCTAGAGTGAGCGCGATTTTCTCACTTAGGTTTGGTTGGAGTTAGTCAAGGAACCCCAAGTCAAGTTTAAGGGGGGAATTGCTAGGTAAACTTGACTCAGGATAGAGTCAAAGTTGACCAGGTTAAACAATGATGGTTTTGGGGCACGTGGTATTGTGCACCCATAGTATTTTTCCCATGGTATTATATGTAATGGAGCTTATAAAAGACGGGAATGACTTCATTGTAATCCAAGACCTGGAGATGAGCGGTGAAGGCTCACTTGGTTGGATTAGCTAGGGTTTTGGCCAAGGATAATGGAATTTCATTATGGTTGGGTTTTTCCCCTATTTGGGGTTTTCTGGATAAACATGTGTGTTTATGTGTTTATGGTTGTTGCTGGTTATTTTTATATTTATTCCTCTCAATAATTATTTATGTTATGCAGTAAATTTCTTAACACATCTCTGAAAGATAAGGTTATAGTTGAAGATATACAATTTGAAGATTTAGAACTCAACATTGGTAATAAGGAAATTCTTTCAGAGATTAGTACAGCCCCTTGTCCATCTAGTTCCCCTTTGAATCTCAGTCCAAAGAAAGTTTCCCATACAGTCCAGAACATCCCATTGTCTCTGTCATCCATTTTTTTTCATACTACTCAATCTGCCAGCGTTCTTCCACATACCCCAGTCATGGCAGGCCAGCAAGCACCTACAAAGATAGAAAGAATTGTTGCTGCTAGATATGGACCACTGGTCTCTCCTTTTCCTTTAAATCCCATGCCTATGGGATAATATCATAAATATATGCCTAATTTCACTGTCACAGAGGGAGTAATAGCTGAAGAACACCTTGAAGCTTTTTATAGTTATGCTAATAACTTAGATATAAGTGAAAACGATGTGTGGATGAGAGTTTTTGTCTAGAGCCTTGATGGAGAGGCCAGGAAATGGTTTAGAGAATTACCTCAGAGATCTATTACCGATATTGAAGCCTTAGATGAAGCATTTTTGAAGCACTGGGGAGATAAAAAGGACTTGTTGTATTATCATACTGAGTTTGGTAACCTGAAGAGGGAAAATGGGGAATCATTGCTTGATTTTAATAAAAGATTTAATCGTATGTATAGTAAGATTCCAGCTGAGGTAAAGCCCACCCCCACCTTTTCCAAACTCACTTATGCCAATGCTTTTGACTCTGATTTCTACCTATTGTTGAGAGAAAGGAGATGTGCTACTCTAGCAGACATGTAGGATGCAGCTCTAGAAGTAGAGTCTAATATTACGTTGCAGAAAATCTCAAAAGTCAAGCTGACAGAAGGAGACGGAGTGGTCAGGCTTCTACTTCCTTTGCATAATCTTTAAAGCCTAAATTAGACAAAATGACTAAGATGATAGAGTCATTGGTTGCTGAAATTTCTAAGCTAAAGGTTGAGCAAAATTCAGGAAAAACAAGGCAGTAGAACACATTTGCTCCAAGAAATCCTAATTCATTCGGAAGAGAAAATGAGCAGTTAAAAATAATTCAGAGGGGGTAAAGAACCAAATCAAGAATATAAAGTTAAAGTTCCTTTCCAAAATGTAGTCATGGAGGAGGAACAATTTGAAGATGAGGATGAAATTCATTGCATGGAAGATAAAGGCAGTGCTGCATTTTTTACCTTGGCTGCGTATGAAGAATCATTGCTGCAGGAACTAGACAGTCAGGAGTGGGACAGAGAGGTTGTTCTACAAACTGATCAATAGCAAAGATACAATCTGAGGTCAAATGCAAAAAATGTCCAAGAGAATGCTGCCCAAAGAGCTGATGTCCAAACAGAATCACAGAATATCAGACAGAGAAGGCTAGCAGCTGACCCTGCCATCCTCAAAGCACCAGTTCAAGAGGTAAAAGGTTCTGATAAGTTATCTTCTTCTTTCAGCGTTGAGTCAGAAGTTTAGAAATTGAAAATATATGTGCCTCTGGTAGAGTTGGTAAAGAGTGAAGCATTTAGAAAGCCTATCCTTGAAGCCCTTGAGCTAGAAACCACACAAACCTCTACTGACTCTGTCAATTTGCAAGATGACAAGCTTGCCATTGTGCTTAGCCCCATGATTGAACCTGCTGATAATAATTCTCCATCTTTTTATGTCTCCTTGACCATTCATGACAAAATCCTCCATAATTGCCCGCTAGACACAGGGGCCAGCCACAATTTAATGCCTAAAGCTGTCATGGAAGAGTTAGGCCTTGATATCACCAGACCCTATCATGACTTATTGTCTTTTGATTAAAGGAAAGTGAAATGCCTAGGATTAATCAAAGACCCGGCCATTACCTTAACTCAGCTGCACATGAAGAGTATGATGATGGATATTGTGGTAGCAGATGTCCCTCCTAAGTTTGGCATGCTGTTGTCCAGAGGATGGATTAAGAGACTAGGTGGGACATTACATAATGATCTATCTTATGCAACAGTCCCAGTTTTTGGAGGAGAAAGTAGGAGATTGTACAGAGAAGCACAGTTCGCATACATCATCAATGATGAGAAAAATCCTACTAATTATCCTATATATGTTGTGGACACTGATTTTGGAGCATGTATCCTCCAAATGGAAGAATCCCAGAAGGCCTCAATGCAGCTCGGGAAACCAACAAATCAGGCCGAGAAAGAGCAAGGAAGTCAGGTTTGGGAGATGTTCTTTGATGGAGCATGTTTTAAGGAGACTGCAGGAGCAGGGGTGGTGCTAGTATCTCCAGAGAAAGAAAGCACATAGCTATCTTTTAAGCTGGATTTTCAAGTCACAAACAATATAGTTAAATATGAAGCTCTACTATTGGGCCTTAATGCAACCAAAGACAGAGAAATCAGAAACATAAAGGTGTTTGGGGATGCTGATTTGATTATTCAGCAAGTAAATAAAACATTTTAAGCAAAGCACCCAAGGCTAAAAGCATACAGAGATGAGGTATGGAGACTCAAAGATTCTTTTGATTATTTTCTATATTTCATATATTCCTAGAGCCAAAAATTAGCTTGTTGATTCCTTTGCTGTGTCTGCTAGTTTGTTTATTCCTCCCATGCCTCCGAGACTAGTTTATGAAGTCCAAATGAAATACAGACCATCCTTACCTGATAATGTCCAGCATTGGAAAGTTTTTGATGATGATTATGAGATAAATAGGTTTCTTCAAGTCATTGATGAGTTTTCTGAAATGCAAATTGATCAAGAAAATGAAGCCTTGGAAGAAAACCCCAGTCCCAGCTTAGAAATAATGTCCAGCATTGGAAAGTTTTTGATGATGATGATGAGATAAATAGGTTTCTTCAAGTCATTGATGAGTTTTCTGAAATGCAAATTGATCAAGAAAATGAAGCCTTGGAAGAAAACCCCAATCCTAGCTTAGAAATAAAATTGGCAAAAATAGCATTGTCCAGCTTCCCACTAATCATATTCCTAAGGGTCTAATTCCTCTTGAAAAACCTTTTGACCAAAATGATGTGCCTTACAAGGCTGCCCAAAAAGAAGACCAATCTGCAGTCTGTAAGCATGATATAGGGAGTCCAGGTCAGCCTAGATACATAAATTTTTCCACTCATCTATCTGCTGACCAAAGTTCTGAATACTGCAAATTAATGAAGCAATTTGCTAATGTGTTTGTCTGGGAGTATAGTGACCTGAAAATGTATGGTAAAAACATAATCCAGCATAAAATCCCTCTGGAGAAAGACACTATTCATTTCAAACAGAAGCTGAGACCAATAAATCCTATGCTTCTCCCTCTAATTGAAAAAGAAATTAAAAAATTGATGGCTGCCAAGATTATAGTTCCTCTTAGATATTCCAAATGGGTAGCCAATCTAGTAGTGGTGAGGAAGAAAAGTGGAGAAATCAGACTGTGTGTTGATTTCAGAAACTTGAACAAGTTCTCAAAGAAATACAATTATCCCCTATCGAAGATGGAGCATTTGTTGCAGAAGGTCTCAGGAGCTAAAGTAATGTCTTTCTTGGATGGTTTTTCAGGCTTTAATCAGATTGATGTGCACCCAGATGACCAAGAGAACACTGCATTTACCACTCCTTGGGGCACTTTTATGTATGACAAGATGTCTTTTGGATTGATGAATGCTGGAGCAACCTTTCAAAGAGCTATGGATATAACATTTGTAGGAGACAAGGATAAAGTTGTCCTTATCTACCTTGATGATATAACAGTTTACTCTAGCAACCATCAAAATCATTTGCAGCATTTGAAAAAAGTGTTTCTGAAGTGCAAAAGGTTTGGGATTTCAGTCAATCCTAAAAAATCACAATTTGCTTTGGAAGAAGGCAAGCTGTTAGGACATGTTGTTTCTGCTACAGGTGTCCAAATTGATCCAGAAAGGGTAAAAGCAATTCAGTCCCTGGTTGTTCCAAGATCAAAGAAGGATATCCAGTCCTTTCTGGGAAAAATTAATTTTGTAAGGAGGTTTATACCAAATTTTGCAGAATTGGTGAAGCATGTAACCTCCATGTTGAAGAAAGGGTCAGAGGTCAGATGGACTGATGCAGCAAGAAAATCATTTGATTCCATCAAGAAAGCTATTATGGAGGCTCCCACTTTAATAAGTCCATATTACAGCAAGGAGTTCCATATATTTTCATTTTCCTCTGAAGACACCATTGCAGTAGTTTTATTGCAGGCAGATGAAGAAGGTTCAGAACATCCAGTAGCATTTTTCAGCAAGAACTTGAGGGATGCTGAACTGAGGTATGATATTATTGAAAAACAAGCATATGCTCTTATCAAATCCTTGAAATCTTTCAGAGTTTACATTCTGCATTACAAGATAATTGCATATGTGCCCTCTGCTGCAATAAAAAATGTCTTAACAAAACCTGATGCTGATGGAAGAAGGGCTAAATGGACTGCAAAGCTAATTGAATTTAATATAGAACTGAAGCCCACCAAACTTTTTAGAGGTCAGGGCCTTGCCAAGTTGTTAGCTAAAGAAAATTGAAAATCGATAGATATTGATTTCCTGAGCACAATTGCAGAAAGTGGTTAGACAGATGAAGAAGAGGAAGCAGCTGAACCAGATAGAGAATAGTCAGTGGCAGAAAATATAGCTTCTTGTGAGTGGTATTCTGCAATAATTAATTTCTTGCTGAAGCTAGAAATCCCTTCAGGATTTATTCAAAGTCAAGCTAGGACTATAAAGCTTAGGGCAGCTAAAAATTGCATTAATCAAAATCTGCTCTACTGGAGGGATCCATATGGAGTGCTTTTAAGGTGTCTGGACAGAGAACAGTCAATAGAAGTCATGCAGCAGTTTCACTCCAGCATGTGTGGAGGACATCATTATTGGAAGACTACAACCCATAAAATTCTTAGAGCTGGGTACTATTGGCCCACTTTATTTTCTGATGTATTTTCTTTTGTTAAATCTTGTGACAGGTGCCAAAGATTTGAAGGAAAGCAGTAGTTGAAGTCCCTGCCCTTAAAACCAATACTTGCAAAAGAACCTTTTCAGTAGTGGGGCTTGGATTTCATTGGAGAAATCAATCCACATTCCAGTGGCAGCACAGATGGATATTAGTAGCCATTGATTATTTCACTAAATGGATTGAAGAAATCCCTACAAGGAAGGCTGATCATAATGTGGTCATGAAGTTTTTGACAGAGAATATTTTCAGCAGATTTGGTTGTCCACATAAACTAGTCACAGATAATGCAGCAACCTTCAGGGCAAAAGAATTGGTGGAAATGTGTGATTCAATGGGTATTAAACTGATTCATTCCACCTCATATTATCCTCAAGGAAATGGTCTGGAAAAATCCTCTAATAAAAGCTTGATAAGGATAATTAAGAAGCTGTTAGAGGACAATAAAAAGAATTGGGATTCAAAGCTCAAGTATGCACTGTGGGCTGACAGAGTGACCATTAAGAAATCCATAGGAAATTCTTCTTTCAAGCTGGTATATGACACTGAAGTTGTATTCCCAATTCAGTTAACTCTCCATGTGGCAAAATTCCTCCAATAAGAGCAGAATGAGGAAGAAGAAATGGCAAAGAGGATCACTGATTTAGCAAAGGTACATCAGATTAGAGAACAGCTGGTTGAAAAGGCTGCAGCACATCAGAAAAAGATCAAGGAAGCCTTTGACAAGAAGGCAAAAACAGATAATTTTCAGGTTGGTGACTTGGTTTTGAAGTGGGATGCACTAAAAGAAAAGAAAGGCAATCATGGGAAATTTGATGCTTTCTGGACAGGGCCTTTCATCATTTCACAGATTCAAGGGAACAACACCTTCATACTGAAAAGTATGGGAGGAGAAGCAGTTTTTGATGGCCCAGTTAATGGGCGTTTTTTGAAAAATTATGTTGTTTAAGGTCTTTGGCCTTAAAAGTTGTAAATATTTTGTTTTTATCAGTTTTGTGTAGGCAAAGTAGACTCCATGCCTAATGGAACACTAGGAATTTTGGCTAATTTGTTTTCAACTAGAAAGGCATTGATCTGTAGGTTCTTGAGACCTCACAGGGAGGATCTCATCCCCAGAAGGAGCCAATGTTAGCTTTGTTGCATAATTCGGTATTTTCTGGGTCAAAGACATGCTGGCAGTGTTGTTTCGCGCTTGAGGGAGCTCGCAACAGTTTATTTGATCCTTCCCCCTTCATTTGCTTTATATCCTTATATGCCCACTACCCCTGTTTTCCCCCTTTTTTGCCTCCAAAACCCTGAAAACCCCCTTTTTGCAGCTAAGCCCCTAAGTGCTAAAGTTTAACCCATGTAAATGCACGCATATTCAAAAAGTGTTACCGTTGAGGCCCTCACCTGTCACATCAACCAATAAACATATATGATAGATCCCCGCCGTCCGATCATCCTCCGCCACCATTCGACAACCCACATCTGTCTCCGCCCGCTTTCCCAGATGACTCCCTTCGATTCAATCTCCTCCGTCCATCTGTAGGATCTGACGGCTGTGGTTTATTCCCGTCCCGCCCATGCATCCTCCATTCGTGCCTCTCACCTGTATCATTGTACACCCGAAGGAGGAAGGAGGACATGATCCAACACTCTGTGCATTAAATCCTCAGCTACCACATTCAAAGAGTAGCATGGCTGAGAAAGAAAGGACAATCCTCGAGCAGTTCAATGCCTACAACAGTTATTGAAATTTATTCAAACAATACTCCACCTATTCAGGAAGGACAACAAAGTACCATTGAATGTTAAATTGATTTATTAAAACACACAGTTTGTAGCAGAGACCCATATTAGATTGTAAATGTGGTTGGTGGTCCATTATGACCTCTCCACGCATAGGATAGCAGAGCAATTTTGTAAACATACTCAATGTATTCGCAAAAATCAAGATGTAATGGGTGGATGGATATTGTTTTGATGTAAAGTTCAACCTTTGGAGACTGTAACTACAGTGATACCTGCAGTGGCTGGTCTTCATTTTCAGCTAATGCAAGCTTACTTTGATGTTAATTGCTCACTGCCCACTTCTTCTTTGTTCTAGGCTGTGCCGGTTATGCATTTTTCATGTGCTCTTGATGTTTAGCATTGGAGGGGCTGTCATCCCACCTCTGTGTTAGAATCTAGTATGTATCATTGAATTGGTATGCAGGTTTTTGTTAGTTTAATGCCAGAGAGCTATCATCCTGTCTGTGCATTAGGAAATAGATTTACAGACCTTTAAACTAGTTGCAACCAGCCATAACAGGGTCCTGTTCATCTGCTGGTGTGGTCAGTATTCTCCATGTTCACCTATTCCTTAAACTGTGAGTAATTGGTGGTCTGAAGCCTTGTAGTCTGGGGTTGTTCATCGATGTTTGGGGTTAATCATAGTAGAAGTGGTTATCTGGCTTGAATATGCATCATTCCTTCCATTCATCCACCATTTTCCAACATTTTTGTTGAGTTTGTAATGTTCCCGAGCATCTCTGAGATACAACCTAGGAGAGTTTCTTGGGGTGATAACAAGGCCTATGAGCCGCCGATGTTATTTTAGACACACATTATTTTTTTGGGTTCTGATGTATCAAACATTCTCACCATATCTATCTATATATCTATATATATATATATATATATATATATATATATATATATATATATATATATCTGTGTGTGTGTGTGTGTGTGTTGTATTTTCTTTTCTATTATGGTACAAAGGGTTTGTTTTATCTTTTACATGTTTTGTAAATGTCTATCCAACACATAATTAGCTAATGCATCTGTCAATGTATTCATGCATCTAGGAATATGATGATATGTAACATAATCAAAATGCCTTTCCAATAGATGGATACGGAGATACATTATCAATATTTGAGGGTTCCTGACGGAATATTGCCTGTTGAGTTGAAGGATGACAAGCTATGAATCTAGGTTGACAACCAATTCTTTGATGCCCAGAGCGATGGCTTCTGAAAACAATTCGATGACCGCACTATATTTAGCAATGTTGTTGGTTGTGCGACCTAGACAGATACCCTAAAGGTTAATCAACTCACTGTTAGGGTCATACATAGCCCATGCCACAGATGATAGGTTCTGGGTACTATGGCAAGCACCATCAACGAAACCAACTTGAGGAGTCACAGACATCTGCAAACCAAGAAAAGCATAGTAAACAGGAAAGTTGTTTGAAAACTATCACACAAAACCATGCTATACAAAAATGAATAACACACTAATGTACACAAGTAACCATGCAATATGACCTAAGCATAGTACTTTTTGAGATAAAGTTCGTTTCGAGGCTTATTGAGAGGATTTCCTTCATAATCAATAAGCTCATAGGTTCCTTTCTGGAAAACGCATTTCACGATGTAGGGCCCATGCCACATAGGTTCGAACTTGCCTACCCCCAACTTATCATTAGCTTGGGCATATAATAATACCAAATCACCCTCAGAGAATGCGCAAGGGGAGACCGACTGATCGAAATGGGATTTGACCTGTTTCTTTTGTGCTTCGATGACCAAGGCAGCGAGATGGCGAGTCTCGTCTAGTTGTTCTAAATATAAGAGGCGTTCCTCTTGGGGTGATGTTTCGTGGAGGAGTTCAACAACTAACTTGAGTGAAGGAATCTTGCATTCGATTGGCAACGCTTCTTCTAGATCATAGACCAGCTAGAATGGTGTGAAACCAGTTGTATCTTTGGTTGTGGTTTGGTAGGCCCACAGATATGAAAATAGCATTAGACGCCAATTTGACTTTTGCATCCCAATAGTACGTTGAAGCATTGTGACCAAGACCTTGTTCACGGCTTCAACTTGGTTGTTGGCCTGAGGGTAATATGGGGTCGAGCCATCATGGCAGAAGCCCAATGCAAATGTCAGCTCAGCCATCATGTAATCTCTGAAATGGGAGCCATGGTCTGTGACAATGGCTTGGGGTACATTGAACCTGGAAATAACATGGTTAAAAAGGAATTGAGTCGCCGTATTACGATCTGTAGAATATGTAGGCATCGCTTCGGCCCATTTGGTGAAATAATCCATAGCGACGATAATATATACATGCCCCCCGATCGAACGAGGGTTACATGTCATATAATCGATGCCCCATTTTGCAAAGGGACCAACGGTAATGATGGGGTGTAGGTGAGTGGGTGGGGCCCACATCTTATGTTGGTAAACTTGGCATTTGTGGAATTTACGAATAGCAAGAATGAATTCCTTGAAGATAGACACCAGAAATAACCAGCACGAAGGATTTTTGAGGTGTAGCATAACCAGACATATGACCACCACAGGCCCAGGAGTGGCAATCATTGAGAACTCTTTCAGATTCCTTGATCGTAAGGCATCAACGAAGAACTGAATCGACACCGACACGGCATAAGTATCACCAATAATATGGTAGGGTTGGGAGTGATGTTGAATCCTTCGGTGATCATCCTTGGTCAATGCAGACCAAAACGTGGACATTTCGAGATAGACGATGATATCACCGTACCATGGATCAAGCGTGCTAATAAGGAAAAGGGTCTCATCTGGAAGCTGTTCATCTGCACCAGTAGGGAGAGCCTTGGAGGGGAGGGAACAAATCAATTCAGTGAAAACAAGTGACTTCTTAGATTTGGCAGTAGTGAAGACCAAATCAAATTCTTGCAGGGTGACGGTCCATTTAGAATACATTCCCCCCAGCAACTGACGAGTCAGGATATAGGTCATAGGGTTGCATTCAGAAATCACTGTCATTTATGTAAAAGGATATAGTGCCGACAACGTTGAACAGCCTGAATGGAAGCCAAAGCCAATTTCTCAACATGTGCAGGACTTGACCTTGACCCTGTCCTAGGTCACCATTAGTTAGCCAAACAAATCCCTACACTACTGGCCCTTTTGGCATTAGCCCGCAGAGTGCGGACTGAAGTCTCACTCGAAGCAGTATGGGGGAATGCTGGAATCAAGTTTCCGCACCCTTCAAATGGTTGTGATGTCGGTTTATTCCAACTATGTAGGTTTTAACCCCATACATAAATTACCTGCACACAAATTCTAAAACACAGAAAATAAACAATGCAAGAGCATAACACATAAAACACATATACACAGAGACTTTCCCCTAGATCCAAAAACCAGGACTACCAGCTTGATTTTTCATTATGTTCCTTTCAATGTTACAATACATACTTATACATGTCGAAGCTTCCAATACGATGGACCAAAAAACATCGCGTCCAAAACCATGTACCGAAAACCATTGTGTCCAAAACCATGTATGAAAAACATGCACAAAACCATAGGTAGGTCCTCCCAATCTAATATAGGGTCCAAAAAACAAAATTTTCCAGGGCGCTGCCCCAAACCCCATAGAAGGGGGTTACCTGCACCCCTCAAACCCCTTGTGACCCCCCTTGCTATGCAATTAGCACAACAAAGGGGGGGCTCCTCCCCCCCTCTAACCTCCCGGTTAACTACATCGGTTGGTCGTGGAAAGCTTATAACACAACCCAACATTCTCCCACTTGATTTTCCTTCCATATGGGGCCACAAGAGAGCTTAGTCATTTATCCAACCCTACAATGCCCATTGTTTCTCTACACCAAGAGAACTTCTCAAAGCTCACAAATTTTGTCCATGTATCTGCAGTATTCTTCAAAGTGTCCACCTTTACCAGCAACACCTTTTTGTCTTCTATCATATCCCTCACAAATTGATACTGAACATCAATGTGCTTTGTATTTGAATGATATGCAGGGTTCGTTGCCAATAAAATTGCACTTTGGCTGTCACAGTCTATCCTTATAGCTCCCTGTACTAACCCCATACTTGAACACAATCTCTACAACCAAACTGCTTCCTTGCTTGCATGAGTGGCGGCCATGTATTCAACCTCTATAGTTGATAGTGCCACTACAGATTGTTTCTTACTCATCCAACTAATTGCACCTCCAAATAGGTTAAACATATACCCACTTGTAGATCTTCTTTGATCCAGATCTCCAGCCAAGTTTGCATCAACAAAGCCACGAATATCCAACACTCTATCCAATCCTAGTCTTCCTTGGTAGCACAAACCATAATCACTAGTGCCATGAAAATACCTCAAATCCCGCTTCACTATTGTCCAGTGCTCCTTCCCTGGTTTTGACATAAACCTGCTCAGTACTCCCACTCCATGTGCAATTTCTGGTATAGTACAGACTATTGCATACATCAGGCTACCGACTGCACTTGCATATGGAACACGGGACATGTTGTCTTCCTCTTCTTGTGTCTTGGGACACTGTTCAGCAGATAACCTAACACCTATAGGAATATGAACCTTCACCAGTTTGCTATCCTACATATTAAACCTATACAGTATTGTCTCGATATACTTCCTCTAGTTTAGCCTGAGTTTCCTTTTTTCCTGGTCTCTTTTAATTTCCATGCCCAGAATATAGTTTGCAGCACCAAGATATTTCATGTCAAATTTGGAGGACAATTAGGTCGTCAAATCCTGGATAATTTCTTTGTCATTTCCAACCAACAACATATTGTCCACATGCAAGACCAGATAAACAACATGGTCACCAATTAATTTAAAATACACATAGTGATCTACTTTGCTTTTGGTGAAGCCAAGTCCCCATATAAATGTATCAAATTTCTGATACCACATCCTTGGTGACTATTTTAACCCATACAGAAACTTCTTTAACTTGCATACTATTTATTTCTTACCCTTCACCGCAAAACCTTCAGGCTGCTTCATATAGATCTCCTCTTCCAAATCCCCATGAAGAAACATTGTCTTCACATCCATCTGTTCTACCTCAAAATCAAAAGTATCAACAACAAATACAAGTAATATAATAGAAGCTACCTTAGCAACAGGAGAAAAAATATCACCAAAATCAATTCCTGGCACGTGGAAATAAACTTTTGCTACCAAATGAGCTTTGTATTTCTCCACCTTTCCTTCTGCATTTGTCTTCTTCTTGAACACCCATTCCCTGCCAATGGGTTTCCTTCCAGCCGACAACTCCACCAGATCCCAAGCCTCATTTTTGTGCAAAGATGCCATTTCATCAACCATAGCCTCTTTTCAGAGTTTTCCATCCTCTAAATCTACTGCGTCCTTTACAGTTTTGGGATCATCATCAGTAATAAATAAAGAAAAATTTGAATAGAAAGCAGATGGACTATACCTTTCTGGCTGCCTTCTTTCTCGAACTAATCTTCTCACACCTGGAGTTTGTGGCTCTTCATCTTCTAATTCCTCTTCTGCTGTACAGTTTGATTCTTCTTCCTTTAGCTCAAACTCTATCTTCTAAGGTTCCTTTGATGGGACTTCATGTTTAATAACATCTTTCATCTCTCTAAACACCACATCTCGGCTGTACATAACCTTCCTTGTTACTGGGTTCCAAAGCTTATAACCCTTTAAACCATCTTTATACCCAATAAAGATACACTTTTCAGATTTACGATCCAACTTAGTTCTTTTCTCCTTTGGAACATGTACATATGAATCACATCCAAATACTTTCAGATGTGAAAGAGAGGGTTTCATACCTATCCATACCTCTTGTGGAGTCTTATCCTCTAACATTGATGAAGGCCATCTGTTGACCAGGTAACATGCTATCTCCACCGCCTCTAGCCAGAATTCCTGTCCTAACTTGACACCACTGAGCATGCTTCTTTCCCTTTCCATCAACATCTTGTTCATTCTTTTTGCAACTCCATTTTGCTGAGGTGTGTATGGAGTAGTCTTCTACCGTGCTATACCACACTTCTTACAGAGTTCTTCAAATTCCTTACTGCAAAACTCTCCACTGTTATCTATCCTCAATGCCTTTATCTTCTTCTTTGTCTGGTTTTCCTCCAGAGCCTTAAATTATTTAAACCTTTCAAAGACTTCAGATTTCTTCTTGAGGAAATATATCCATGTATTCCTTGAGAAGTCATCTATAAATGATACATAGTACACAGACTTACCCAGTGATGGAACCTTCACAGGTCCAAACACATCACTATGCACAAGCTCTAATATATGTTTCACCCTCTTACCATCAGAGGGGAAACTCACCCAATTCTGCTTCCCAAATACACAATTTTCATAGAAATCAAAATCCAGAGAGCTATTACTCATACCTTCTATCATACCTTTACCATGAAGTATTTGAAGGCTCTTCTCTCCAATATGTTCAAGCCTTTGATGCCACAACATGGTCTTCTCTCCAGAGACCACTAGATTTTCTTCTCCACTTTCAGGAACCACAAAACTGTTGCACCCATCAATAACAGTGCTACCTTGTAGCTTGTGCAGAGTTCCAATCTGACCTCCTCGCATCAATACCAGTGCTCTCCGAACCATTTTGCAGGTATCCTTCTCGAACATTGTTTTTACACCTGCATCATTCAGCTTGCTCATAGAAATAAGATTTCTGGTCAATACAGGAATATGCAGAACACCAGAAAGTGTTCTAACCCTTCCACCTTGCAACTTCAACTTTACTTTTTCGCGACCAATAATTCTAGCCTTCCTATCATCCCCTAAGAAGACATCACCACCATCGTATTTCTCATACTCACAGAACCACTCTCTATGGGGAGTGAAGTGAAACGATGCACCTGAGTCAATCAACCATGCCTCATGATCTACATGTGTACTTGAAGAAGCCAAGTACACATCCCCACCTTCATCTGAGGTGATTTTCGCCTCTACAGAAGGAGCATCATCAGATCCCTTTCCTTTGTCAGGAGCTTTAAATTTACAGTCCCTTTTGTAGTGCCCTTCCTTTCCCCATTTCCAGCAAACCACCTTTATAGGTTTTCCTAGAGATTTATATCTCCCTCTAGATTTAGATCTCCCACTCGATGACTTATTTCTGTTTCTATTTTGGGACTGTCCTCGTATAGACAAGGAATCACCATTCTGTCTCTCCATATTTTTCTGTCTCATCTCCTCCATCAACAAGGATGAGACTATTTCATCAAACTACAAGGAAGTTGTATTGCTACCTATTGCAATAACTAGACTATCCCACGAATTTGGTATAGAACACAACAAACTGATGCACTTATCTTCATCTAAAATTTTAATATCAACATATAATAACTAACTTACCACAGTATTAAATGCATTCAAATGCTCTGTTACCAAGTCTCCATCTTTCATCCTCAGGTTATACAACTTTTTCTGCAAGAACAATTTATTCACTAGAAACTTAGATTGGTACAAAGTCCCTAACTTGTCCCACAAAGCCTTCATTGTAGCTTCCCCTGATACTTTCAACAATACTGAATCTGAGACACACAATCATATTGTGCTCTTTGCCTTCCGATCCAACTTCTTCCTTTCTTCATCAAACACTCTCATTGGTTTAGTACCCGGATCTACCACGATCCACTGATCTTTATCCACCAACAGATCTTCCATCTTGAGTTTCCATAACTTAAAACTCTGACCATTAAATTTCTTAGTCTCTATCTTTCCACTGCTCGCCATCTTCTTTCACCACTAGAATTGATCCTGTAGATCTCCCACTGAACAGGGTCTACCACAGGCGCAAGAGAAACCCCTCAGCAACAAAGGCGTCCCCTTGAAGCCAAAACAGCTCTGTACCAAATGTAGGTTTTAACCCCGTATAGAAATTACCTACATATGAATTCTAAAACACATAAAATAAACAATGTGAAAGCATAACATATAAAACACATATACACAAAGATTTTCCCTTGGATCCCAAAACCAGGACTAGCAACTTGATTTTTCATTATGTTCCTTTCAATATTACAATACATATTTATACATGTCGAAGCATCCAATACCATGGACCAACAACCATCGCGTCCAAAACCATGTGTGAAATACATGAACAAAACCATAGGCAGATCCTCCCAACCTAATATAGGGTCCAAAAAACAAAATTTCCCAGGGCGCTGCCTTGGACCCCATAGAAGGGGGTTACCTGCACCCCTCAAACCCCCTGTGACCCCCTGCTATGCAATCGGCGCAACGAATGGGGGGCTCTGCCCCTACTCTAACTCCCCGGTTAACTATGTAGGCTAGCCATGGAAAGATTATAACACAACCCAAAAAACTATTCCTGCCTTTGTGCAGGTTATTTATCCCTCTGCTCTACCCTTTAATACCTTTGCAAAGTGTCACAATAGGCTTTTGTGTAGCCCTAGCCAAGCGCTAAAGTCCTTTCTCGCTGCTAGGGCAACGAACTGCGCTATTTCCCAAACTAGGCTACATATATTACTTATCTTGAGGACTTGAACTTGAACCTAGGCCAAGTATCTTACCTAGGCGAACTGCGCTACTTCCCATACTAGGCTTGTTGCTGTAGGACTTGACCTTGACCCTGCCCCTACAATGGTTGACCTTGATATGTATACAAGGGTTGTTGCTGTCCTAGTTGGTTTTGTTGTTGCAAGGGTTGACCTTACGATTACAAAATTTGTCCATGGGTCTGCAAAGGTTGGCCCTACAAGGACATGGGTGGAGAGGTGTGTGGAGCATATTGCATCTGTTGCTGCACGGCTTGCTGCAACTATTGTAAGGATTGACCTTGCAGTTGTTGCAGGTGACCTTGCTGTGGGATAATTTTCCCTTGTTGTTGCATGGAGAGCCCTTGCTACAACAAAGGTTTCCCTTGCGGTAACAAAGGCTACCCTTGTTGTTGTAGAGGTTGTCCTTGTTGTTGCAAGGGTACTTGAATAGTGCTCGGGAAATTACCGAACTAAATCTGGCTATAGCCAGGCTGGATGTACTACCCAGATTGGAGGGTGTAAGGTTGATTAACCAATCCTTGAGAACCATATGGAACGTAAGGATTTTGGTATTGGACCTGAGCCCCATAGGGCTACTGATACTGAACATTGCTCGATCTAGATGGACCAACAAGATTCTGAACCTATTGGTACTAGACATTGCTTGATCCAGTAGGATCAACTGGGTTATAAATAATACCAGAAGAAGTCTGGTTTATACCAAGCATGTGACCTTGTGAACTGCTCACATTCGTGGCACCTGACACCATAGAAACATGCAGGTTCTGCCCCCCATGTGGTGGCACAATCTGGCCACTAACTAGTAGGATGGAGGAACTGACAAAGATAATCTTTGAAATTGTCGGTTGTGCTTGGCGGCTAACTGGGATTGATGATACAAGAGTATTCGAAATAGTGGGTTTCACCAGGACTGAGGTAACAGCCTGTTAGGAAGTCATGTTCATAACAAATAGACCCAACTTAGGCCTAATGCTTGACGCCCATATAGGATTATGGTAAGGTGATGAGGCACTAGGTGTACTTGAAACCAAGTGTGCCAAAGACACAAAGTTGGGTGGAAAACTGGCGGGAATACCTTCCGAAGAAGGGAAACCCTCGGAGGAATTTGAAATTGCAATTCTTCCCCCTCAACAATGTGTGGAGTAGAAACTTCGGACTCATCTAGAGATGTGACTGGAGCATCGCCTTCGGGTTCCATGTTTGAAAACAAGTGATGATAAATGGCTGAATGAGTACAAGGGGATAGTTCTAAACAAAAACCCGGCTGGTCATACAGACTGTAAGGACACTGTGGTGATGTCATGCGGAAAGAGTCAATTTTGCAGACAAAACCAACCTCCCTAGAAAACAAGGCTTTTCTAGTGACAAACAAAACAATCAAGCACTATCTTTCCCTAAATATGCATTTAAAATAAAAGCAACCAGGTGTTTAAGGCTTACCTTTAGTCCAACACTGTTTGTAGTAGCCAAGCCTCTTCGATCCAGATGAGCTCCTTCTCCTTGAAGCCTGCATACACAAACAAGAAAACGATTACATAGCACCTGAATAACTCATATAATAAAACATATTCATCATAAAGACCAAGGCGTTTATGAAACAAATTATATATAACAACTTGTTGAGAAAAATGAACTTAATTGTATTAATTGGAAACAAAAGAAACCTTACAACCAGTGCCTTGGTGTTGTGCAGGTCCCTCCTAGGGTCCAGCAAGAGTTCTCCTCTACTTTGATCAGCTCACCCACTTCAAAATGAAGCTAAGAAAGGAATGTGATCTCTCCTCTCAAGCTCTATAAGGGAGTCCTAATTTCGGCAACATCTACCCTTAGGAATGTTCAGCTTTCAACCTCCTTTGCCTTTGGCCCAATGCTTGTATTTATAATGCTTTGGAGGAAGTTAAACAAGTCCACCATCAATGGGATAAGCCCCTCTTTCAAAGGGATAGTTCCCCTCTTCATGGGATAAGTTCCTCTTTCATTGGGATGCATGAACCATCTGGAGGCACTCAATCCACGTCAAACCATCTTCTAGAATGCTCTAGAATCGACCGCAAGTAAGTTTTTTGAAGTAAAACTTGCGCCTTTTGACTTTTACAGGGGTATGCACCCACCCCTTTACAGATAGAGCGTACAAGTACGCAGGTATTATGTACTTGAGGTGCGTGCATGCAGGTAAGAGTAAGAGAAAGTGCGGAACCAGAGTTATATTGAGTTTTTAAAGGCTTTCTCTCTTTTTGGAGTTTGACATGAGGAGCAGAGGTATAAGACTTGCCAAGGAGGACAGTATGGTTATTGATGGAGCCATACTGACTGCAAATAGTCATGGTGACAAATTTTAGTGTAATAGGTGATATCACAACAGGGTCAAACAAATGGTTCAGAGGATAGATAACTAGTCAAAGTTGACCATCAGTGGTCAGCGAGTTCTCTGGAGTCCGAATGAGATTGTCCGGAGATTCTGAGCCAAGATCAACAGATGACCGAGTATCAAAAGTAGGTGGAGGACGAGATGACAATGGTTTAACACTCAAAACAATTGCGAGTTCAACATTTTGGTCGTCGAGTGACTCTAGTAACTCAGGAAATAGCTCCTCGGACAATCTTTCAGATAGAGGAGAGGAAGAGGAATTGGGCGAACCAGATGGTTCAGCCACAATGACCTTGTCTTAGTCTAAAGAACTAATAACTTCAAGGCTTTAAAATGTTCTTTTAAGGAAACTCATCATTTGGTCTCAAAATAACATGGTGTTTTGGATTGTGGGCAATCAATTATTAAGACGCATAAAAGACGAACGCTCTTTCATTTTTTAAGATTCAAGAAAGAAACAAAGATGACTTTATCGCTTTTGATTGGAAACGAGCTTGGAAGGACAAGTGCTCAAATGATCTTTTAAGTTTAATGAGTCAAAAAGATCAAATGACTGCTATGGATGATCTAAGTAAATAGAATTACCAGGCAACTGTGAACTACAGAATACCTCCTGGTGAACAAAGAAGTATGGGTAGACAATCTCTTTGAATGCTATGTTCTATGTATCACGTTTGCAAGGCGGTTGACTCAGCTTCCTAAGGATAAAAGGATTGCAACGTAGTGGGGTCTTCCCTTATATACTCGACAGTACATGGAGCACAAATCCGTACTAGCATTATCTAATGTCGAAGCTAATGACAACTACTAGGTTTAAATATGTCGGAACACATCTCTAGCCCAGACGTTCTAGATATGATCATTAATGTCAAATGCACCTTAGGTTAATTGAATTCATTTTAAAGTTGATCTTGAGTTAAGTTTCAGTTTTTAGGTCTTAGCGATACTACTCAAAAAAACTTAAATGCAACTAAATAAGACAAGACCCTTTCAATTCGATGAAATGCCTACACTAGATAGGGTAGAAATTACTCAATCAAATGTAAACAATCAAGCAACTGAAAACGAAATGATCTTTCACTGCCTTTAAAAAAAAAAAAAAAAACTAATGAAAAATGCATTACAATTCCTACTTTCCTGACAAGCACTTATCTATTAGTCCTTTGCAAAACAAAAAATTCTCTTCCTTTTTCTAATGTTGATGCAATTCTAGTCTTTTAAAGATGCAAGTTATTGTAACATAATGGTTCAACAAGCTATAATTTCATACTTTTCATGAAACAACGAAACAACTTTTTGCATACAATCTTTCAATGAAAAAAATTTCGAGACAATAAGCTCTTCAAACAAATGAAAACATGAGAAGAGAAGTTTATTCAAATCAATGAAACACCAACTTTACGAAACACAAGACCAACAATGTAATCTATTCCGGAAAAGAAACATTAGGCAAGTAAATGAAACTTTTTTAAATTTGTGCAAAAAGAGGTCAAATTCATAAAAGGGACCGAAAACAAAATGCAAAGAATAAACAAACCTACAACCCAACTTAGTGAGTTCACAAACTGTTGAATGGGTGACCAACTAGATGCCCTAGTGTCACTGGCCACTCAATAAATCAATCAATCAAGTAGAAAGATGACAAGTCCATAGGCAAACAAAACAAAATGAAAAGTATCTTTCTAATCAAGGAAAAAGTGGTCCAAAAGGCTTACGGGGTCAAAACCACAAGAGCAGAACACACTGACCAAGACTGGAGTCAATCCCTAACCTTCACTTACAGGCATCGGCGTGACTGCCTAACTGAAAACAAGCGCCAGAGGTTGGTCGGCATGACTGTTTCTCAGCAAATCCTGCTAGTCGACATGACTGTCAGCAGATTAAGTGCATTGATCGAGGGAGCTAATGAAAAAAAAATTGAAACAGGGACTAGATCTGTTACTATGAATTTTAGACTTAGAGTAGTAAACGGGAGAAAAGAAACAGAACCAAAGGGAAAACGTGAAACTAGAAAAGTTCTCACAAAATCATGAAATCCAAGACAAACAAAAGGATTTGGATCCCCAGGGGAGTCACCAATTTGTGGTGAAGTAGAATTATAAGTGCGGACACGAACAAATTCCTCTAGCCCAATAATGGGTCTAGCCACAATAGATACATTCTATGGAAGATTTCCTTAGGTTGGAATCAATCAAGAGGGCATACCTCTTGGTCTGCTTACCTTGCTTGGTGATGTCCTTGCTTGCTTGCTTCAGCTATATCTCGCTTCCTTCTTTAAGCCCCTGAAACAAGTAAACAACAACAGAAAACAAACATAATAATAGACAAATTGCAATTCAACCTACTTAGCAAGTCAAGAAACATTAAGCCATGAATATGTAATATTACAAAACATGTAGGAAATCAATCGATAGTTGGATATATCAATATCAAAGAGATATTACAACCATTTGTGTTGACATTGTAGTCTTCCTTTGACAAGACTAGGTTCCCACACACTTCTGCTAGCATTCAATGATGGCTTCAAACAACAATAGTTTTAAAGCTCTTCCCTTTAGGCTTCACTCCAAACTAAATCACACTTCTTCCTCACACAACTAGATAGCTACAACTAGTAATAGCTTGCTTGTCTACTCCAAACCAAAATAGCGTCAACACTCAACCAAAACTATCACTGCAACTAGTTTGTGCTTGGGAAGAAGGGAGGTTTATATAGGAAATATGGATGGGAGATGGATCCTCTTCTCATGGGAGAAGGACTTATCCTTTGAGGTAGCTCCATCATTATAAGGGAAAAGATCCCAAATTGTCATCCTCGACCCCGTCCGGCCAAACCATTTACCAGACTTTTGCTACGAAGTTTTTAGAGCTAGAAGCTTCGGCTCTAATTTAAAAAACTTTCCATAACAGGACTGGCGCAACTGGAACACAACTCAGTCACTCCGGCTGACGCGAGTAGTAGTGCTAACCTTTTCACATCAGCGTGGGGGAGATAAAGGCCATTAGCACCGATCTTGTAAATTGGGCAAAATAGAAGTTTAAGGGGAAATGGTGCAAAAGGGAATTTATCTGCTTATGAAGAGGGACACAATGGGAGTTTTTTCATGAAGGCAAAGCATGTGGGCTTCACTGTAGAGGTCCTCTAGGATCAAGGAATGGGGAGTACAGGGACAGTGACAAAATGTTACGTAACAATCACCAATACACCCAATATTATGCCTTTCAACACAATACATGCACCATTTTACCTATTTCATGGGCACACCATAGAATACCCAAAATCATACCTTTGGCTTGCACTTTGGAGAACATTGTACCTTTCTTTCTATAAGCCTATACAATTGATATCTCACATCTCAATGGAAATGCTTTTCTTTTTTGTTCATTTTTGTGGCCCTTTGGCACATTATAAATGTATCCTTCCCTTTGTAATCGTATGGTGCCACCCTTTATAATTTTCGATGCCTTTTTCAAGTCATGAATGTGTTGAACACCTATTGCATATTTTAGAAGTGTGTGTGGGTTCATTTGGAAATGCTTTATCCTCCATCTTCCCCTCATTGGGTATTGTTATGTGAAGGAATTGTTTAATGTAAGTGTTGCATCATTGCTATGCATCCATGTTGTCTACAATTAATTTCCTGCAAGAAAATGAAGTAAAACATTTCATTAAGTCATTCCACATTAATGAGAACATGGAAAATACATAATGATAAGATAATCCACTTAAAGAGAACATATGTAATCATCAAAATTAAGGTGTTATGAATTGCATGAGTTGAACCAGACATACCTAAATTTGGAAACCAACTCAACATTCAAGCACCCTGATGGTTCTATTAATTGCAAGTGACATTGATATATCATGTGATGCCTAGCATGCATTCAAGGTTGACCCTGCAGGCTAAGGAATTTGTAGTGGAAAAGTATGGTCGGTGACGAGGAGTATACCCACAATTTACATAATGTGAGGAGTGTGGAGAATAAGAAACCATGTTATGATAATTACATTATGAACCCTAATACATTCCAAGAACCAAGATGAGCAATGGAAGACACACACAAGAGGTTGCCATAGGATTTTGAAAGAGGCATCAGTTACCAAAACTTTAATGTACAGCCCGAGACATGGAACCAATCATTAGCTTGGAGATATATGAAAAACACATGATTCTTACCCTAATTCCATGTAACCCCGATGAGAATGCACTCTCGAGGTATCTGACCTAGGTTAAACTATGAGGGAAACTTTCTTTTGACAACATTAGGGCTTTTCCCCAACCCTAATATGGTCAATATGATGAAGGCTAAAATGAAAACCCGTATGTCTCCACACAATGCCTCCACTCATTGCGATGCATGTTATAAAAGAATGGACTTCAAAGTCTCAGGGAACCTTTAATGTAACATTGAAGAAATGAACCTCCAAACCCCAAATGCAAACACGAGATAGAAAAAGACGAACGAGTGCAATATACATCGCATGGGTGGGCGCATTGACAGGGCTTGATAAGAACAAGCCATGGGGAGGTTGGCCAATTCAAAACTCGATCATGAGGGGGGACTAGACATTTTGAATATGCTCGAAGTTTTGGAGATAACTTATACAATGAACAAAAAAAGCCTAAATCATAGTCTTTTGGGGTGGTTTTCAAGGGTTTTGTTGGTGGTTTTCTAGGTTGTTTTTGGTCTTCAAGGGTTTCCTTGGTGGTTTTATAGGATGATTTTATGGTTTTCATGGATTTTCTTGGTGTTTTTTTATGGTTTTCATTGTGGTTTTCGTGGTTGTTTTCGTGGTTTTCGTATGGTAGGTTTTTTTTCCAAATTAATTTATCTTATTTTGCAACAAATAATAGATAAAAGATATAAAAGATATAGGAAACCTACCTTGGATTGAGCCTCTCAGTTGTTGGTGGGGTTGATGGGAAGTTGGATTAAATTCCTCCATCTCAGTCAAGCTTAGAAATCTTCCATCAAACTCTTTTTTCCTCATGGTTTTCACAAAATCGCTTGTGTAGACCACGACCTAGGTTTTTAAAAAATAAAAGGGCTCAATCAACTCATAGTGCTCAATCAATCCATCAAGCTCGTTCAAGCCCTAACTATTGATCGAGCATCTAAATCAAGTTGGAAAGGAGCTTGATTAAGGGTTTGTTTAAACGCTTGATCGAGCTATGTTTAAGCACCTATGCAGCTCGATCGAGTGCTTAAAAATTGCTTGATCAAGCGCTTAGGATTGCTGGATCGAGCATCCTTTTTTTTCACCAAAAAGAATCCTCTTTGCTAAAAGGTGTAATCCAGCGACATGCACTCACCCCAATAATAACAAGATTTCCTCTTAATTTGTCTACAAGTAACAAAAAGAACATTACAAACAATGGACTTAATTAATTAATTTATTTTTCGGGCCACATGCTACACGAAGAGGTAGTATTATTCATATTCTTTGATATTGAGAGGTATCAGGTATCTAGTGAGTCCAATCAATAGTGCAATTACGATACTCACACATTCCATGAGACAGATGATTCATAGACTTGTTGTGATTGCTAAACAACTTGTAATACACCTTATGGACCTTCGGATGATGCTTCAACGTCTTATGGGTTGACATGAAATACAAATATGGAATCTCCAACTTCCAATGACAATGATATTAAGGAGGTTTCAAATGGTAACTAAATTTGTGAAGAATTGCCTCACAAATTGAAAAAGTCGGAGAAAAGTAAATGGAGGGAAATAAAAGCAGCAGTACATTTTTAAATTGAAAGTTGAACAAAATGAACGGGCAGTGTGTGGAGCTTTGCTTGTGTGGAATTTTCTGTGTGTAGAAATCTCCACACAACCAAAGCTCTGCATAGGAGGTATCATAATGAACCATTGTGTGCGAGAGTGAAACACGTAGCAGCTTGAAAAAATATTTAAATGTTTTTAAATATATTTTAATTGGTAAAACATTGTGATTTAATAATCAAGAAAACATACCACAATGACGAAACAAAATAATATTAGTTTGTCCCTCTTCAATAGTGTGCAGAGCTTTCTGCACACAAAAATATCTACACAAGCAAAGCTCCCCACAAGAGTATCATAATAAACCCTTTTGCAGGACAACAAAACCCATAGCAGTTTGAAAAAATATTTAAATATTTTTAAATACATTTTAATTGCTAAAACATTGTGATTTAATAATTAAGAGAACAACAACAAGTGATCACAATGATGAAATGTAATAATATTAATTGCATATTTTTTCATCCCCCTCACCACTTTCATATGTAAAGGACTTGCGCTATGTCAATTCAAACATCATTGGGCAGAGTAGAAGCATAACAATGTCAATGTTAGTGTCAGTGTTGGAGCATAAACCGACATAATAACCACTCACAAAATTAGTTTTTTCTTAAATGAATTCTTAGGTTTTCACAAATACCAAAAATGAAATGTCCTCCACCAGAGGAATTAAGTCCCATCAGAGCTCGCAAAAATTAGAAATAAAATTACTAAAAAATTATAAATTTATTTTTCAATTTAAGGGAAAATAAGAATACTAAGCACTTTCTTCGAACTTTGGTTAAAATTACAATAAATATGGAAAAATATTGAAAATTGAGGTAATAATAACTATAGTCCCTCACGAAACACAGACTAATAATGATATATACCAATGGCTTACCATGTAATAGAGTTATAGAAATCCAAATACATAAATGTAGTGGTGAGAGAAGAGGATAGTGAGATATTTTCATGGATAGAGAATATAGAAAACAAACTATAGTTTTAGTTACTGTGTCTCATGTGATGTGTCAATCACAATGGTGTCACTGGGGTAAAGACCTTTTGATTGGAGACTAATGGTTGTTGCATGACCTTGCGCATGATCAATGTGGTTAATCAAATTTAGATTTAAAACTATATTACTGTTATAAATACTTTCTGTTGGTGTTTTTTTTTTTTTTTTTTAATTAAGAATTTGGGCAAAATTTTAATTTTACCACTAACGGTGATTTCCCTTATCTGACCCCTCTTGTCCAACCAGAGTGGACAACTAATGCATTCCACTCCTTAAATCTACCATGAGGCAAAGAATTTAGAGAGTTTGTAAAACAAAAATTATAGAAAAAATCATTTAATGAATCTTCTTTTCTCTCGAGGGTTGTAATGTTGAACGTAACCACAATGTAAACTCATCATAACTATTTCGAATCACTATTATAACCCTAATTTTATAATTGGCATTATGACACTTGGGTGGCTTTAATTTGTTTCGTAAGCAAATAAAAAGTTTTGCAAAATCGGGTTTTGACAAAAGGTTAAGACTTCAATTTGTTTCATAAGCAAATAAAAAATTGCATTGCAAAATGGCGTTGTGACAAAAGGTTAAGTTTTCGAGATAATTAACTCACCTAATAATGCGCATAATTGTTATTATGACCCTAACTTGAAAATCAAACCAAAATTATGTATCTAACGAAATTGGTTTCATTGTAGTGATTGATATTGGAGTGACAAATTTCCTTTGGTTGACATATTAATATGAATATCATCAATAATAGAAAATAACTCACGGAAAACTAATTAAGCAAAGAAAAGTATGTCAATGGGACCTCCCCACTTGAGCTGTTTTGAAATGCCCATTGTCAAGGGAGGAGTATGTTAAAACACCGTGGATTCTTCCCTTGTTAAAAACCACAGAGATTGGAGGTGACTTTACATAAGGTTGATGGTCCGGTTAAATGCATATGTCAATGTAAATAGACAATTTAACTTATAAAAAATAAAATTTGAAGGCCATGATGTTCCTCATCTAGATTCAATTCAGATAGTGATATGTTTGGGATTATAATAAAGATATTTCTTTTATGACATCAAAATTTATAAGTATATTTTGACTTTTAATATTTTATGAGTGTTCCAATTTTAAATTTAATAAAATTGTAAAAATATATTATAAATATTTGTAATTGTAAAGTGAGGTATAATGTATAAGCAAATTTATAAGTATTAAGGATTATAAAAAGAGTTTTTAGTATAAAAAAATTAGGGATATTTAATAAAAATAGGGAAATTTTTATTATTGTAATGAAGATATCTTTGTAATGGCATCAAAAATTTATTAGTATATTTTTTACTTTTAACATCTCATGGATGCTTCACTTTGTAAACCAATAAAATTGTGAAAATATATTATAAATATTTGTGGAGTGGAGTGTAGGTTATAAGGGAGTTTATAAGTATTAAATGTCATCTCTAGTAAAAAAAAATAAGGATTTTTAATAAAAATAGGGAACCTTTTATTGGAAGGATGTATTGAGGGGATGCAATAAAAGAATTTCAACAAGTATTTATCATTATTTAGGGAAATTAGAAGTATTCTTTAATATCGTATGAATGCATGTGTTGTGTTGTAGGTTTTTGTTTAAAGGCCCTAGGCAAGCATCCAATGAGAAATTGATACAGAATGGGAGAAGGTTTTCTAACATGCCCAAATTTTATGCTCTCATATAATAATTTATTTTCCCATAATGCTTACCAATTTCTCTTTCACAAAGTTGATTTGGCCTATGACATTTAAAAATGTGAATTTGGGTAACACTACCATTATTTGTTTTTTTCTTTTTTAGGTATCTGTCAACATTTTCATAGTTAACAATAATTTTTCTTTAAAAACTTTTAGATGGAAAAGTATAATAGTACACGTAGTTAGTACTATTTTTTCATAAACTATTCCATTAGTATTAGTTCTCCAAACACTTATTAACCATGAAACCCTAATTACAAAAAGTGCTTCCCATTTTCCCGTTTGTAATGATCACAACATCAAGAGAACAAGGAGCATGGACATGACAATGACAATATGAGTGGGAGATTTGAATACTTTTTTGCATATCCTACTCATATCCTTGGTATTGATAGTGCTTAGCGTATGCTTATGATAACTCTCATGAATTTATCTTTTAATAGAAGAATTGACGACTCTTACATATCCCCATGATAATTGTACTTGTATGTTTGCCTACTATGAGAATAGAGTCCCCCACCAAATTCTACAACAATTCAATGACCGGGCTCTTTAAGTCAATGGAAGTGGATCAGTTCATTCAAAGCACATAGGTTCATATAAACCTTATTTCCTTTTACCATGTGGAGGATTTAATTTATCTTTATTCATGGTAGAAATCTTGGACCATATTATATATATAATCCCAAGCCTACCACATATTCTATACAAATATATTCACAAAATCTCCATATTTATTAGTAAGGTCTTGTTTTTAAGCTTCATACTAAAAATCCTTATACACATATTTTTATTATTTGCACCATAAAGACATAGATTAAATGGTTTGATTTAATATTTAACTAAACACATATTTCTGGTTTTTTATTAATATGTTAATACATTTACAAATTACACATAATTTATATAAATCAATTTTATAATTTTAAATAATACATTTCAAAAAAATAAAAAATATTTTAAAACTTTAATCAAATTAAAAATAATAATAACCATTCTTCCTAACTACTCAAATTATATAAAAAAATAATAATATATTATAATAATTTATTTATTAAAAAATATTATTTTTATTTGTGAAATTAAAAAATGATAAAAGTAATATGTCTTCTCACACTAAAGAGATTCTATTAGTGTCCTTGAAATTAATTTAAAGTAAAATAATAAGACCTTCTCACCTTTATGAAGATTAATGAAAATTTATTAGTATCCTTGAAATTGATTTAAAGAGATTTGAATAATCATTACACTTAGTGCCAACATTATCCTCTTTTTTCATATTCATTATATGCACTCCACTTGTATATCCTCTTTTCAAGATTCTATCATATCCACTCCACTCGTATAAAATTGGAAATTCACTTAAAAGGATTCAAGTTTATTCAAATCATCATTACATTTATAGACTTGACTCTATTATCTCAAATCATCAAGTTTATTCAAATCATCATATCATCAAGTTTATTCAAATCATCATTACATTTATGAACTTGACTCCATTATCTCAAATCATCATTACATTTATGGAGTTGACTCCATTATCCTCATTTAACGTTATTAGGCAAAAAGATATTTACAAAATTTGCCTATAGACTTTTGAGACTCCATTACCCTCATTTCAAAAGTATCCATACACTCGTGAATATTATATGTCTTTATACCATCCAAATCTCATACAACAGGATTATTTGTGCCCCTTTCATCTCACATGTCTGCAATAACATATCTGAAGTCCTTCGAACCCTAATGAATTCCTTCTACATCCCACTTCTGTAATAAAATATATGAAGTCCTCGAAGCCCTAATGAAAATGAAAACACTGCTTTCATGCAAAGTAACTCAAGAATATAGATACAATTAGCATGAATACTTTTGCTGCTGGCAAACAAACATTTACAACACCAATTAGCATTGGTACCTTACAACAAACATATATAACACCATTCTCTACAGACATTTTTTCGACCTTATGGTAACCAAGTGCATTAGTTAGTGCCTCTGTCTGCAGCCGCGTGCAGAAACATGATGCTCAGTGCATTAGTTAGTAGCTCTGTCTGCAGCCGGGTGCAGAAACATGATACTGCGCAGCATACTTACGCGCTGAACCTTCGGTTGTGATAACTGGTGGCTCATTCAAAAATGCCCAATTGCTCCTTGTCCACCTACATTGTATTCCAAACCAAAATAAGCGAAGACATTCATAAATCACTGCGGAAAAAATAAATGAATATACAGAGACACTTACCAGGCCTTGGCATTCTTCAAATTATCTAAATCATCTTTGGTAATTTGGCTGTCTGCAGCAACAGTAGTGGTGTGATAACCTGGGAAACTCTTGCTAGTGTCCAGGCTAGTTGGGCGCTTGGCAGCCAACTTTAGGTCCGTAGCTCCTCTTGTCAAAGTTGCCTCAGATACCTGTAGTACTCACCAGGACAAGAAATCAGACCACCCTTCTAAATTTGCTTCTACAATATCCGCTATCAGTGGTGCTTCTGGACAGACTAGATCTTCTACTGTAACTAAACCTTTAAAATAAATAAATAAAATGCAGGGAGGGAGCAGTAGCAGTAGCAGCAGCAGCTAGCCTCCTCTTAGGGAGATTCTTTCATATTCCATAATTTTGAAGTTATTATAACAGTTTATATATTATTTTTAGAATGGAATTTGGGCGAAGAAGATAACAATCATTTCTTTTATTTTTAGAATAGAATTTGGGCGAAGAAAATAACAATCATTCTTCCAACACAAAAATAAATTTCCCAACACCACAAATAAACCAAATTGATAGCTTCTATTCTGGCCAAGGAAGATAACAATCCTTTCTTCCCATCACAAGAAATAAACTTCCTAAACACCAGAAATAAACCAAATTAATAGCTTCCATTCTGGGCGAAGAAGATAATAATCATTCCTTCCCATCACAAGAAATAAACTAAATAAACCAAATTGCTAGGTAACGTACGTTGATATTGTTATGGGCTGAAAATTCTTGAGCCTGACCCTCAGCAACCGCCTGGAGATGTTCTTCTTCACTCTGGCGTTTTATCTTCCAGAACGTCTCGATCTCTTCATTAGTTAGAGATTTGTTTCTCTCAAATCTACCTGTGGAAAAACCAAAAACCAAACCCACAAAATATAATAAGGCAAACTGCATACAACAATATTAGATCTCTTCATAAGAAGATTGAATAATTCTCTGCAATGATACCTTTCCCAGCATTGGAAGTGGGAGAATCCCAGCCTCCCATTAACGAACCCATTTCTCTAATAAGTTTCCACAAACCAGAATTTCAATCAAATCAAGCAAATTTACAGACTTTTTCTTTGAACTCTCAAGTGATCTCACTGTATTGTTCCCTCTGCTGTTATGGAAATAAAAAGCCAAGAAAACCAAGATGTGGCCGCCGCCAATTGTGTAAATCGCCCACTGGGCACCGACTCTAAATCCCGATAGTGGCTAACATCTTTGGATGATCTTATCCAGAACAGTGTCCCCTTATGGTCGGGTGACACGTAGATTTTCAGTACTGAGTTATGGTCCCATGCATATCTTACTTTGAAGTAACGATAAGAACGCTTTTATCGCGGCATTCCCCGATACTGTGGGCTACTTAAAAACTTGATTATCTTCATTTCCTTGGCAGCTAATCTAATTCCGGCTGTCTTAACCTCTGAATATTGAAAATCGCTCGATACGGATAACTCTCACAACTTATATGTCTATGTTTTAGATTTCCCTAAGCTTTGTAAACCAACTTACCTCTATTTCTATAATTTAATAATGCAATAACCTCTTCTCACTAAGATAATGTCTTGTATTTGCAAAACCTCAACAACATTTGGAGTGAAGTTATACGAATAAAGTTCAACCTTACATGTGTTTCTTTCAATACTCTACATGTGGTCACTTTAGTGGCTTATGCATCCCGCTTTAATCGCATGAACATTGTACACTTAATAGCCCTCATTCACACCAAGATTGCAAATTGTTGCTAGGATTATTACATATAAGAGGCAATAATATTTTGTGGTGCATTATGTATGAATACTGACTAATCATATGAAATTGTAACTATATTTATTTACGTTATTATACATTATTGTGGTTGAAATTTATTTATATGGATAAATATATTGGGTTTAGGTTCATAGGTAAGGCAATTTACTCTTTTCTAGTGCTCTAGAGGGTTATTGGTTTAAATTGAATGTAATGTTTATGGAGATTACAAAAGTAGAGTTTCTCAATTTCATAAAAGTGTATAACTTTTCCAATGAAAATGCCACCATGTTATTTCCAAGTAAGCTAGTGATAAATTGAAACTCCTAGTAGCTTGGTGGATACCTCCCCCAACCATTAGTATGTATATATATATATATATATATATATATATATATATATATATATATATATATATACTTTTTTCTTTTATGTTTTCATGTGCATCATACAATGCATTCGCAATAATACATACATTGTTTTGTTCTTACCTACAGATTGCATATTGTATATTCATTCCTTTTTTTAATCTTTATTCATTATTTCTTACTCTTAACTTAATCAATTCAATTAGTTTATGTTGTCCTCTAATTTCTATCATTAAAAAATGGTGTCAAATGTTTATATATATATATATATAGTTAGATTGATATTAAAGTTACTTGATATACACATAATGTGTGTGCAAAATGGATGTGTATCCAATCTCATTCAATTTAATAAATGTCCACTCTATCTCCTAGTAACCACCTTAAACATACCCTCAACATTTTCCATTAGATTTATGATACCTAAAATTTTAACAAACTATACATTAACTATTAATTATTAACCTAACTTAACTCTATATCATTACTTTTCTTTTAACAATGAGCTCATCGTTTCATATCAAACCCACTTATCTAAAACATCTAAATGTTATCAAACCCAATTATCTAAAACATCTAGAAGTTCTCATGTTAGTTGCTACTTAAATATTCTCAAATTAGTTGCTCCCCATTTTTCTAAAACTTCTAGAGCTATTGCACTCAAGTTAAAATAACCTATTATTAGATTGAGTTGGCATTAAAGGTGTTCAGTTTGCATCAACGAAACCCGTGAATCGTTAGGTTTATCCCAGCCATCCATAAATAGTTGCGCGTGACCGCGTAGATTATGAAATCTGCATTTGGGAGTGAAAATGTTGTGGTTGCATTGGGTATCTTAGCTTCTACCACTGGAAGAAAATACATAAAATGAACTGCCATAGTATAAAGTTTTTCACTATTATAAATATTCTTAAATTTTAAATTTTATGTTTCTGTCATTCATAATATAATGTTCATATTTTTTTTTTTGGAAAAAACACATAAAAACAAAAGTCAATACAAACCTAAATTTTCAATATTATAAATACTTTTATATTATGTTTATATTTTTTCTATTATTTAAAAAATTTATTTAAAAACAATAATTAACTTAAAAACAATAATTAACTAAACATTGTTGGTTCCTAATATTTAATATAAAAATGAAAACAGATGCGACAAATGGAGTATTCATTCATTAAAAATTAAAAAAATTATCAACTATAACATCAAAATGCGATTTTATATATGGAGAAAACATTAATGATATTACATTATATAATATATATTAAATAATCAATTTATTTAGTTTCTCCATTGATTTACACCTTATAATACTTTGGATGAGTTTTGAGATTTTTTTCTCAGTTTCTAGAAATGATTTATTAGTCCGTGCCACAATAGGGATTTTATAAAATTGATTTTTAGTCCATCCTTGCTTTAGTTGATTTTAGAAAATTTATCGAATTTGTTATAGTTTGCTATAATGTTATGGAAAATGTAATATTTATGAAATTATTGTAAATAAATAAATTGTTTTGTTTTTTTTTTTTTTTTTTTAACTTTTTTATGGATTGAAATATTTAAAAAGGCTAATTATTTGTAGTCAATGGGACAGGTAAAATAAATAAATAATATTTTTATTTCAAAACTATAAAAAAAGGCCAAAGTGACTTGTCACAAGTGGGTGAGTTTTTATGTGGCAGAATGCATTCAAAAGTAATAATAAAGAAAATAACACATGTCTTGTGTTTTGTAAAGTTAGAAATGAAATCGTGTGGCATAATGACATGTTTATTCCAAATAATGTTTTGTTAATAAAAATTATTGTTTCAAGAAGAGAATTGATGATAAAATCCTTTTGTCATAGTTAATTATGACCAAAATTTAATTAAAGGAAAACTAAGCAGCATTTTGCTTGAGGTCTCGGAGTGAACTTATAAATATAATTAAAAAAATTGTATTCTACACATTTAAGAACATTGATGATCAAATCCCACTGCAGATTAATTTTGTAGTAGTATTAACACACCTTGAACATTCAATATATCACCTTGATTGCAGAGGGGACATTTTGGGATTCATCCTATAAAACTTGGCGTTGAGAAGTGGAGGTGCATTTGTAGAGTCCATTGGTGATGTAGCATTTTGCAAAGAGCTATGAAACTTGTTATGAGGTAGAGTTATAGAAAATCACGAAGAAGAAAGAATACATAGATTAAAATGTGTGAAGTCATGAGAAAAAAGAGAAAAATATAGAGCAGTGAAATTGGTAAATACATATTTTTTTGTATGGGTGGCAGGAGCAAGAGGGGTATTACTTTTTCTTGACAAACAAATTGAAATAAAATATTCATGTGGTCTAGGTGTTGCAAAAAACAACAAGATAATTGATAGCAATGTGGAAAGGGTTAGATCTAGCTCTATCTTTGTCGATAAAGAAAATAAAAGAAATAGGTCACTCCTTAATAGAAATAAGGATGTTTTCTCTGTGATTGCAAAACAAAAGAATAAAAAAATTTCCCTTGTGTTGAGAATTGAACATCAATTAGAAAATTTCAAATAATATGAATCGTTTCATATCTTTCATCACCTTAATTTCTTCATCGACGACCTGACAAATAGCGGGGTTCTCCTGGGTGAGGGAAAGTGCAAGATAGATGGGAGGCAATTTGGCCACATTCCAATCCCATAGAATATGATGGACAGAGCAGTGAATGCCTCCCTCGTTCAGGTTGAGAGTTGGAAAATTTGTGAAATCGTGGCAGAATGATAGGATAGATGGTTTAAGGCAGGAATGTTATTAATGCATGGTGTCTCTGAGGATTTCAATGAAATTCTCTCTATTCTTTCACATCAAACTTCATTTAATTTCATAAGGAGAGCAGTAATCCTGTCACTTCAACAAGGAATTCAGCTTGTAGATTGCAAAGTCGCTTTGATGGTGAAATGATGGCCAACATCTCAATCACCATAGAATTGGTTGCAGGGGTGGTTCAGAAGATTCATCAAATTGTAGGAATGTTTAATGGGTCTTGAAATCAAGGATTTACATGAGATAATGGCACGAGCAAAGGCGAGGGAGGATGAGGAAAGCGTGATTTATAAATTGATGCAATCCCATTTGGATTCAATTGTTGTAGTAAAAGGAGAGTGTTAGTGTAAAAACAATGTTAGTGTGAAAAGAGTGTTAGTTCAGAAATTGCATGATGAGAAACCCTCGATGGAGGACCTTGCTTGGTGGAAAAGGGATGCTAAGTTTTTGTTCAATCTGCTTATGGGCAGGATGGATCTCCTCACCCATTGTGTCGAGCTCTTAGAGAAAGACAGGGCAACAAATTTTGAACCCATAAAGGCTAAGTTTGAATTTGTCGAAGCCGTGTTGGAAAGACGGGTTGTGAAGTTGGAGACAGACCTTCTGACCGCCAACTCAGATTTGATAAGTGACAATGTCTTTAGAGAGGTGTAGGAGATTATTGTAGTGTTTACAGATGAATTCATTGCCCAATTGTAGACACCGACACGAGAAGAATATGCATGTGCTGGGTTGAGCGGGAAAAAAAAGGAAGAATGAAAGTAAGATGGGAAGTCTGATTACCTTACTGCTTGTTACATGTTATGACGTTTTGTGTTTATTTTAGGTATTTTATTTAGAAACTATGGGAATTTTTTAGTGTTTTATTGTAACGCCCCTGCCCCTCAATTACACGTTGTTACAAGCCCTTTAGGTAAATGTGAAATAGAGTGCTACTATGATATGACTCAACCTCCTAGATGACCTTAAGGAAATGGAATTGACACAACCAGACCTTACTGACTTTCCTCAGGTGCTATAGGACCCCCAAGGGCTAACGCACCCTTCCTAGACCTTTGTCCCTGAGACGACTTACCTTTCTCTGAGCTACCCAGTCAGTCCCTTGCCAAGCCCTCTAAGTGGCTAAGAGCCTCTAGTCACTTCCATGAGCTTGCCAAAGTGTGACTGTAGCCTTTTTCTGCTAGTGTTATGCTAGCGACTATGAGATTTTAGGCTATTTTCCAAAGCTAGGACCTAGACACTACCCAAAACTCCATGAAACTTCTAGAACTCATAAAATATATGAAGAAAATGATTTTGATAACGAAATTGATTAAGGACTTGACTTAATCCAGTATAACCATAATTGTCATTATGTCAAACACATTGTAAACATGTAACCTACAGGTCATGAATTAACATTAGATAATCCATGCATTTATTAACCAATCATTAGTGACTCAAAACATATGGAAGCCATAACAAGCACCTGTTATAAAACCATGCTTATAACCAACATATAGCCAGATTATTAACCATAATAGAACAATCATTAAAGCCACATCATAACAAGTACATTTACTCATCAGAACAAGAGGAACTTAGCTTTTATTAACCATATGCAAAAGCCAACCAAGTCAGGCACTTCCACATAGCACCCGACTATAGATTGGAATGAATCAAATATTTCTTTTAGCCAATCACCCCTGTGCCATATTCCAAGCATGAATAAGGGATCTTATGGGATAAAACAATCCAAAAAAAACAAAGGGGATTAAGAGGTTAAATCACCTCCACCCTCACCATACCGTGATCTCACCTAAACTGGTCTTGAGATCAAAAAACCAAACCAAGCTTAGATGCGTAAGAATTCCTTCACCATCCCTTGAGGAATTTTCTTGTCTCCACCTAGATGTTGAGGGCTTCCTAGAGAAAACCATCTCCACCCCCAACCCTTGGGATTTTCCTGAGACCACCTCACCTGGATCCAAAGCCTTCTGACAATCCAAATCTCAACCGAGAAATAATCCCCTCACACCATGGCTATCCAGAAATGGTAAGGCAAGGATAAAACCACTGTCAAAACCTGGCAAAATATATTCCACTAACAAAAAAGAAAACAAAATACACACATGCATAGGGCATGCATGCCAAAACAAGCGAGGAAACCATACATGCAATTTGTTACATGTAAGTATTCCTATTGAAGATGCTTGATCCAACCTTTCCTTGTTTGTTCCTTTCTTTCCTTGTCCTTCCTTTGCTTTATTTATCTCCTTCTCTTCTTGGTTCTCTTCTCCTCTCTATGACTAACTCTAAAAATGAACTGAAAAAATGCTATGAACTGATCCTCAAAATCCTTTTTATCATTGGTGCCTCTATTTTATTCAATTTCCTCTATTTCTTCAATTTCCTCCTCACATGAAACCTATGACCTTTCACCTTCCTTTTCTCCTAATTTCCTTTATTTTCATAAATAATGTGCCAAAAACACCTTTTTACCTTTTCAAATCCTTTTCCATTACCTTTGCCAATTTTCCATTAGCCATAAACACAACAAGTGATGCCCACTAGGATATTTTGCCTAACATTCATCTTGGAATATGTGTCCCATGACCCTGGTCTTATTTTTCCTTTATTAACTTTTATATGAAATTTTAACACGGGGCTATTACAGACCCCTCCCCCTTAGGCGAACACTGTCCTCTCTGTTCAATGACACCTATAACCAGTAATGCTGCTAAAAACAAAAACATACTTCCCATGGAGCTTTATAACACAACTTGTTGCAGTATTTACAATGACCACTGCTAAAAACATGACAAGATACTATGTACTAGAGCTTTATAAAACAACTCATTGCGGTATTTACAATAACAAACACATATGCTTATGCACATTTTCTTCAACCAAAAAATAACCATGTTATTCATGGAGCTTTATAAATCCATCTTGATACAATATTTACAGTGAGATACACATATATACATATGTACATTTGCTCAATCGACAAGTAAAAGGATATGATGTCGGCATTCGCAACAAGGGAATCCAGAGGCTCACACCTCCTCCCTCAATGTAGTACCAAGATTCACCTCCTTCCCAGGAAGTATAGAATCAACTGCCAAATTCAACCTATATCCAATGTCCAGTGCTACCATCCTTGTGCTACCTATTCACTCAGTGAACATTTGTCGACTCATTATTCTAGGGTAGAATCCCAATGTTCGTCTGATTCCATATGATAATGAAAATCACTAAAACAAATCCATCCTCTTCCTTTCCTTCTTTTCTAAACAACCCCTTGGGAAATCCAGTCACCCCCTTCCATTTAATCACTCACCTTCCAAGTTCCCTGACATCCCTTATCCCAGACAATCCATCCCTTTGCAAGGTTCCCTCACATCGGAAGGTCCAAAAGCCAAGGCATATCCCTGCCTCAAAACCAAGGCATATCCTTGCCTCAAAACCATCATACTAGTCATAGCATGCCTAGGGCAATCAATGGACATTATTTGGTACTAGTGTCCCACAATAGCCTTACTCCTTAATGCTTTACCAAAACACTGCTCCAATTCCTTTTGCCACTTCTGCTAATCCTTGCAGTCAGTTTCAACCACCCAACCTGGGAATTTCCATGTTTTCTTGTACCAAGCACATAATTTCTATTAGAGTGAAAGGAAATGAAATAAATTGAAATCATACTTCATTAGGGGCCTGTTAATAAGGTACACTTGCAATTTTGTTTACTTCCTGTGACAACAAGTCAAACTAGCTCTTTGACCAAATCATCATGTACAAACATAACACATCTAGTCAGCTCAAAATGAAACTATCATAATCAAAATCACTTTTAACCATCATAATGAAAGTCATAGATCACATGCATCATTAAAAAACTGAAATAGAATATTGATACTTATCTTTCAATGATTCTTTGCTTCTGTCTTTGTTATTTATCCTTTCCATACACACACTGAATTGGTTGCGAAACATGGCAAGAACCTAGTGCCTTCTCTTTAAGCAACAAGGGAATCTAGAGACTAAACTGCATCCTCCCTCAATATCGACAAAAAGGGTATCCCAAGAATAAACCGACGAAATAACCACTCACAAAATTATTTTTTTCTTAAATGAATTCTCAGGTTTTGAAAAATACCAAAAATGAAATGTCCTCCACCAGAGGAATTAAGTCCCATCAGAGCTCACAAAAATTAGAAATAAAATTACTAAAAAATTATAAATTTATTTTTCAATTTAAGGGAAAATAAGAATACTAAGCATTTTCTTCAAACTTTGGTTAAAATTACAATAAATATGGAAAAAGATTGAAAATCGAGGTAATAATAACTATAGTCCCTCGCGAAACACGGACTAATAATGATATATACCAATGGCTTACCATGTAATAGAGTTATAGAAATCCAAATACATAAATGTAGTGGTGAGAGAAGAGGGTAGTGAGATATTTTCATGGATAGAGAATATAGAAAACAAACTATAGTTTTAGTTACTGCACCTCATGTGATGTGTCAATCACAATGGTGTCACTGGGGTAAAGACCTTTTGACTGGAGACTAATGGTTGTTGCATGACCTTGCGCATGATCAATGTGGTTAATCAAATTTAGATTTAAAATTATTATTACTGTTATAAATACTTTCTGTTGGCGAAATTTTGATTTTTGTCCCACCAGAGTGGATAGCTAATGCATTCCACTCCTTAAATCTACCATGAAGCAAAGAATTTAGAGAGTTTGTAAACAAAAAAAAATTATAGAAAAAATCATTTAATGAATCTTCTTTTCTCTCGAGGGTTGTGATGTTGAACGTAACCACAATGTAAAATCATCATAACTATTTTGAATCACTATTATAACCTTGATTTTATAATTGGCATTATGACACTCGGGCGGCTTTAATTTGTTTCATAAGCAAATAAAAAGTTTTGCAAAATCGGGTTTTGACAAAAGGTTAAGACTTCAGTTTGTTTCATAAGCAAATAAAAAATTGCATTGCAAAATGGGGTTTTGACAAAAGGTTAAATTGTCGAGATAATTAACTCACCTAATAATGCGCATAATTGTTATTATGACCCTAACTTGAAAATCAAACCAAAATTATGTATCTAATGTCATTGGTTTCATTGTAATGATTGATATTGGAGTGACAAATTTCTTTTGGTTGACCTATTAATATGAATATCATCAATGATAGAAAATAACTCACGGAAAACTAATTAAGCAAAGAAAATTATGTAAGCATGTTTAGCGCAGACACATAATGGGACCTCCACACTTGAGCTGCTTTCAAAATGCCCCTTGTCAAGGGAGGAGTATGTTAAAACACCGTGGATTCTTCCCTTGTTAAACACCACAGAGATTGGAGGTGACTTTACATAAGGTTGATGGTTTGGGTTAAATGCATATGTCAATGTAAATAGACAATTTAACTTATAAAAAATAAAATTTGAAGATCATGATGTTCCTCATCTAGATTCAATTCAGATAGTGATATGCTGGGATTATAATAAAGATATTTCTTTTATGACATCAAAATTTATAAGTATATTTTTTACTTTTAATATTTTATGAGTGTTTCAATTTCAAATTTAATAAAATTGTAAAAATATATTATAAATATTTGTAATTGTAAAGTGAGGTATAATGTATAAGCGAATTTATAAGTATTAAGGATTATAAAAAGAGTTTTTAGTATAAAAAATTAGGGATATTTAATAAAAATAGGGAAATTTTTATTATTGTAATAAAGATATCTTTGTAATGGCATCAAAAATTTATTAGTATATTTTTTACTTTTAACATCTCATGAATGCTTCACCTTGTAAACCAATAAAATTGTGAAAATATATTATAAATATTTGTGGAGTGGAGTGTAGGTTATAAGGGAGTTTATAAGTATTAAATGTCATCTCTAGTAAAAAAAAATAAGGATTTTTAATAAAAATAGGGAACCTTTTATTGGAAGGATGTATTGAGGGGATGCAATAAAAGAATTTCAACAAGTATTTATCATTATTTAAGAAAATTAGAAGTATTCTTTAATATCCTATGAATGCATGTGTTGTGTTGTAGGTTTTTGTTTAAAGGCCCTAGGCAAGCATCCAATTAGAAATTGATGTAGAATGGGAGAAGGTTTTCTAACATGCCCAAATTTTATGCTCTCGTATAATAATTTATTTTCCCATAATGTTTACCAATTTCTCTTTCACAAAGTTGATTTGGCCTATGACATTTAAAAATGTGAATTTGGGTAACACTTACCATTATTTGTTTTTTTCCTTTTTAGGTATCTGTGAACATTTTCATAGTTAGCAATAATTTTTCTCTAAAAAATTTTAGATAGAAAAGTATAATAATACACGTAGTTAGTACTATTTTTTCATAAACTATTCCATTACTATTAGTTCTCCAAACACTTATTAACCATGAAACCCTAATTACAAGAAGTGCTTCCCATTTTCCCGTTTTTGATGATCACAACATCAAGAGAACAAGGAGCATGAACATGACAATGACAATATGAGTGGGAGATTTGAATACTTTTTTGCATATCCCACTCATGTCCTTAGTATTGATAGTGCTTAGTGTATGCTTATGATAACTCTCATGAATTTATCTTTTAATAGGAGAATTGACGACTCTTATATATCCCCATGATAATTGTATTTGTATGTTTGCCTACTATAAGAATAGAGTACCCCACCAAACTCTACAACAATTCAATGACCGGGCTCTTTAAGTCAATGGAAGTGGATCAGTTCATTCAAAGCACATCGGTTCATATAAACCTTATTTCATTTTACCATGTGGAGGATTTAATTTATCTTTATTCATGGTAGACATCTTGGACCATATTATATATATAATCCCAAGCCTACCACATATTCTATACAAATATATTCACAAAATCTCTAGATATTTATTAGTAAGGTCTTGTTTTTAAGCTTCATACTAAAAATCCTTATACACAAATTTTTATTATTTGCACCATAAAAACATATAGATTAAATGATTTGATTTAGCTAAACACATATTTCTGGTTTTTTATTAATATATTAATACATTTACAAATTACACATAATTGATACAAATCAATTTTATAATTTTAAATAATTTCAAAAAATTAAAAAATATATTAAACTTTAATCAAAATAAAAAAATAATAACCATTCTTTCTGACTACTCAAATTATATATATAAAATTAATATATTATAATAATTTATTTATTAAAAAATATTATTTTTATTTTTGAAACTAAAAAATATAAATATATAAAAGTAATATGCCTTCTCACACTAAAGAGATTCTATTAGTGTCCTTGAAATTGATTTAAAGTAAAATAATAGGACCTTCTCACCTTTAAGAGGACTAATGAAAATTTATTAGTATCCTTGAAATTGATTTAAAAAGATTTGAATAATCATTACACTTAGTGGCAACATTATCCTCTTTTTCATATTCATTATATGCACTCCACTTGTATATCCTCCTTTCAAGATTCTGTCATATCCACTCCACTTGTATAAAATAGGAAAGTCACTTAAAAGGATTCAAGTTTATTCAAATCATCATTACATTTATGGACTTGACTCCATTATCCTCATTTAACGTTATTAGGCAAAAGATATTTACACAATTTAGGTGTTTTGTGTTATCCTTACAGCATATAGACTTTTGAGACTCCATTACCCTCATTTCAAAAGTATCCACACACTTGTGAATATTATATGTCTTCATACCATCCAAATCTCATACAACAGGATTATTTGTGCCCCTTTCATCTCACATGTATGGAATAACATATCTGAAGTCCTTCGAACCCTAATGAATTCCTTTTACATCCCTAATGAAAATGAAAACACTGCTTTCATGCAAAGTAACTCAAAAATATAGATACAATTAGCATGAATACTTTTGCTGCTGGCAAACAAACATTTACAACACCAATTAACATTGGTACCTTACAAACAAACATATATAACACCATTCTTTACAGACATTTTTTCGACCTTATGGTAACCAAGGGCATTAGTTAGTGCCTCTGTCTGCAGCCGCGTGCAGAAACATGATGCTCAGTGCATTAGTTAGTAGCTCTGTCTGCAGCCGGGTGCAGAAACATGATACTGCGCAGCATACTTACGCGCTGAACCTTCGGTTGCGATAACTGGTGGCTCATTCAAAAATGCCCAATTGCTCCTTGTCCACCTACATTGTATTCCAAACCAAAATAAGCCAAGACATTCATAAATCATGGCGGAAAAAATAAATGAATATACAGAGACACTTACCAGGCCTTGGCATTCTTCAAATTATCTAAATCATCTTTGGTAATTTGGCTGTCTGCAGCAACAGTAGTGGTGTGATAACCTGGGAAACTCCTGCTAGTGTCCAGGCCAGCTGGGCGCTTGGCAGCCAACTTTAGGTCCGTAGCTCCTCTTGTCAAAGTTGCCTCAGATACCTGTAGTACTCACCAGGACAAGAAATCAGGCCACCCTTCTAAATTTGCTTCTACAATATCCACTATCAGTGGTGCTTCTGGACAGACTAGATCTTCTACTGTAACTACACCTTTAAAACAAATAAATAAAATGCAGGGATGGAGCAGTAGCAGCTAGCCTCCTCTTAGGGAGATTCTTACATATTCAATCATAACAATCATTTCTTTCAACGCAAGAAATAAATAGTTATAACATAGTTTATATATTATTTTTGAATGAAATTTGGGCGAAAAAGTAATAATCATTTTTTCCAACACAAAAAATAAATTTCCAAACACCACAATAAATTGATAGCTTCCATTGTGGGCAAGGAAGATAACAATCCTTTCTTCCCATCACAATAAATAAACTTCCTCAACACCGGAAATAAACCAAATGAATAGCTTCCATTCTGGGCGAAGAAGATAATAATCATTCCTTCCCATCACAAGAAATAAACTAAATAAACCAAATTGCCAAAAGATAATAATCATTTCTTCCCAAACACCACAAATAAACCAAATTGATAGCTTCCATTGTGGGCAAGGAAGATAACAATCCTTTCTTCCCATCACAAGAAATAAACTTCCTAAACACCGGAAATAAACCAAATGAATAGCTTCCATTCTGGGCGAAGAAGATAATAATCATTCCTTCCCATCACAAGAAATAAACCAAATTTCTAGGTAACGTACGTTGATATTGTTATGGGTTGAAAATTCTTGAGCCTGACCCTCAGCAACCGGCTGGAGATGTTCTTCTTCACTATGGCGTTTTATCTTCCAGAACGTCTCGATCTCTTCATTAGTTAGAGATTTGTTTCTCTCAAATCTACCTGTGGAAAAACCAAAAACCAAACCCACAAAATATAATAAGGCAAACATGTATACAACAATATTAGATCTCTTCATAAGAAGATTGAATAATTCTCTGCAATTATACCTTTCCCAGAATTGGAAGTAGGAGAATCCCAGCCTCCCATTAACGAACCCATTTCTCTAATAAGTTTCCACAAACCAGAATTTCAATCAAATCAAGCAAATTTACAGACTTTTTCTTTGAAATCTCAAGTGATCTCACTGTATTGTTCCCTCTGCTGTTATGGAAATAAAAAGCCAAGAAAACCAAGATGTCGTCGCCGCCAATTGTGTAAATCGCCCACTGGGCACCGACTCTAAATCCCGGATAGTGGCTGACGTCTTTGGATGGTCTTATCAACGTCATTCCATTGGATGTTTATCCAGAACAGTGTCAGTACATTTTCAGTGTTGAATTATGGTCCCATGCATATCTTACTTTGAAGTAACGATAAGGACGGTTTTAGCGCGGCATTACCCGATACTGTGGGCTACTTAAAAACTTGATTATCTTCATTTCCTTGGCAGCTAATTTAATTCCGGCTGTCTTAACCTCTGAATATTGAAAATCGCTCGATACGGATAACTCTCACAACTTATATGTATTTTCCTGTTGATAATACAAAAAAATTGAAATTATACACGATTGTGCTGATTCATTATCCAATCAACATTATGAATTTCAAGTTTGATTTTCAGGAAAACTTTAAATAGTTTGCTGAAATTGGGAAACTAATTTTATTTAAATTTAACCCCCTCTCCAAAGATTTAACATCATAATATTTCATTGCTAAGTCTTCAGTGTTAACTACGTATTTATGTTTTTTAAAATATGATTTAACTCAGGGATCCCATCAAAGTTATCATTATTATTGTTAAAAAATGTCTATGTTTTAGATTGCCCTAAGCTTTGTAAACCAACTTACCTCTATTTTTATAATATCATAATGCTTTTAGATTGCCATAAGCTTTAAAACCACCTTACCTCTATTTTTATAATATAATAATGCAATAACCATGGCAAGGTTAAGGGTAATTTTTTGGTGCCTCTTATCACTAAGATAATGTCTTGTATTTGCAAAACCTCAACAACATTTGGAGTGAAATTATACACATAAAGTTCAACCTTATATGTGTTTTTTTCAATACTCTACATGTAGTCACTTTAGTGGGCTATGCATCCCACTTTAATAGCATGCACATTGTACACTTAATAGCCTTTATTCACATCAAGATTGCAAATTGTGGCTAGGATTCTTACAGATAAGAGGCAACACTATCTTCTGGTGCATTATGTATGAACAATGACTAATCATATGGAATTGGAACTATGTTTACTTACTTATTATACATTATTGTGGTTGAAATTTATTTATATTGATAAATATATCTGGTTTAGGCTTGATAATTTAGCTTTTTTTAGTGCTCTAGAGGATTACCGGTTCAAATTGAATGTAATGTTTATGGAGATCACAAAAGTAGAGTTTTTCAATTTCATAAAAGTGTATAACTTTTCCAATGAGGATGCCACCATGTTATTCCAAGTACGCTAGTGATAAATTCAAACTCCTAGTGGCTTGGTGGATACCTCTCCCAACCATTAGAATATATGTATATATATATAGACACACACACACACTTTTTTTCTCTTACGTTTTCTAGTGCATTATACAATGCATTCACAATAATACATACATTGTTTTGTTCTTACCTACATATGGCCTATTGTATATTCATTCTTTTCTTTATCTTTATTCATTATTTCTCACTCATAACTTAATCAATTTAATTTGTTTATATTGTCCTCTAATTTCTCTCATTAAAAAATGGTATCAAATGTCTATATATATAGTTAGATTTATATTAAAGTTACTTGATATACACATAATGTACGTGAAAAATAGATGTGTATCCAACCTCATTCAATTTAATAAATATCCATTCTATCTCCTAATGACCACCTTAAACATACCCTCAACACCTTTGGTTAAATTTATGATACCTAAAATTTTAACAAACTATACCTTAACTATTAATTATTCACTTGACTTAACTCTAACTCGTCCACCAAATATACATATTAATTATATATTATTAATTAATTAATTTAAAATAATAAACCAAAAAAACCTTTACCAACTAAACTTTTCTTTTAACAATGAACTCATCATTTCATATCAAACCCACTTATCAAAACATCTAGATGTTATCAAACCCAATTATCTAAAACATCTAGATGTTCTTAGATTTGTTGCTACCTAAATATTCTCAAATTAGTTGCTCCCCATTTTTCTAAAACTTCTAGAGCTATTGCACTCAAGTTAAAATAACCTATTATTAGATTGAGTTGGCGTTAAAGGTGTTCAGTTTGCATCAACGAAACCCGTGAATCGTTAGGTTTATCCCAGCCATCCATAAATAGTTGCGAGTGGCCGCATAGATTATGAAATCGGCATTTGAGAGTAAAACTGTTGTGGTTGCATTAGGTCTCTTAGCTTCTACCACCAGAAGAAAATACATCAAATGAAGTGCCATAGTATAAAGTTTTTCACTATTATAAATACGCTCAAATTTTAAATTTTATGTTTCTGTCATTCATAATATAATGTTCATATTTTCTGGAAAACACACAAAAAAAACAAAAGTCAATACAAACTTAAATTTTCAATATTATAAATACTTTTATATTATGTTTATATTTTTCCTATTATTTAAAAAATTTATTTAAAAATAATAATTAACTAAACATGGTTGGTTCATAACATTTAATATAAAATTGAAAACAGATGCGGCAAATGGAATATTCATTCATTAAAAATTATCAACTATAACATCAAAATGCAATTTTATATATGGAGAAAACATTAATGATATTAATGTTATATAATATATATTAAATAATCAGTTTCTCCATTGATTTACACCTTATAATACTTTGGATGAGTTTTGAGATTTTTTCCTCAGTTTCTAAAAATGATTTATTAGTCCGTGCCACAATAGGGATTTTATGAAAATTGATTTTTAGTCCATCCTTGCTTTAGTTGATTTTAGAAAATTTATCGAATTTGTTATAGTTTGCTATAATGTTAGGGAAAATGTAATATTTACGACATTATTGTAAATAATAAATAAATTTTTTATTTTTTCGAAATGAAGTTATAATTTTTTGATTGATTGAAATATTTAAAAAGGTGAAAGGTAAAATAAATAAATAATATTTTTATTTCTAAAAAAAAAAAAAAAACCAAGTGACTTGCCATAAGTGGGTGAGTTTTTATGTGATAAAATGCATTCAAAAATAATAATAATAAACATAACATATGTCTTGTGTTTTGTAAAATTAGAAATGAAATTGTGGCACAATGACATGTTTATTCCAGACTATATGTGTTTTTGTTAATAAAAGTTATTGTTTCAAGAAGAGAATTGATGATAAAATCTTTTTGTCATAGTTAATTATGACCAAAATTTAATTAAAGGGAAACTAAACAGCATTTTGCTTGAGGTCTCGAAGTGAACATATAAATTTAATTAAAAAAATTGTATTCTACACATTTAAGAACATTGATGATCAAATCCCACTGCAGATTTGCAGTAGTATTAACACACCTTGAACATTCAATATATCACCTTGATTGCAGAGGGGAAATTTTGGGATTCAACCTATAAAACTTGGTGTTAAGAAGTGGAGGTGCATTTGGAGAGTCCATTGGTGATGTAGCATTTCACAAAGAGTTATGAAAGTTGTTATGAGGTAGAGTTATAGAAAAGAACGAAGAAGAAAGAATACATAAATTAAAATGCGTGAAGTCATGAGAAAAGAGAGAAAAATATAAAGCAGTGAAATTGGTAAGTACATCTTTTTTTTGTATGGGGTGGCAGGAGCAGGAGGGGTATTACTTTTCCATGACAAACAAGTTGAAATAAAATATTCATGGGGCCCAAGGGTTGCAACAAACAACAAAGCATAATTGATAGCAATGTGGAAAGGGTTAGATCTAGCTCTATCTTTGTCGATAAGGAAAATAAAAGTAATAGGCGGCTCCTTAATAGAAATAAGGATGTTTTCTTCCATGATTGAAAAACAAAAGAATAAAAAATTTGCCCTTGTGTCGAGAATTGAACATCAATTAGAAAATTTTAAATAATATGAATTGTTTCATATCTTTCATCACCTTAATTTTGTCATCGATGGCCTGACCAATCGTAGGGTTCTCCTAGGTGAGGGAAAGTGCGAGATAGATGGGCGGCCATTTGGAAACATTCCAATCCCATAGAATATGATGGAAAAAGCAGTTAATGCCTCCCTCATTTAGGCCGAGGGTTGGAAAATTTGTGAAATTGTGGTAGAACGACAGGGCAAATGGTTTAAGGCAGGAATGTTATTAATGCATAGTGTCTCTGAGGATTTCAAGGACATTCTCTCTATTCATTCACATCAAACTTCATTTAATTTCATAAGGAGAGCAACAATCCCATCACTTCAACAAGGAATTCAGCTTGTAGATTGCAAAGTTGCTTTGATAGTGAAATGATGGCCAACATCTCGATCACCGGAGAATTGGTTGCAAGGGTGATTCGGAAGATCCATTGGATTGCAGGAATGTTTAATGGGTCTTCAAATTGAGGATTTACATGAGATAATGGCATGAGAAAAGGCGAGGGAGGATGAGGAAAGTGTGATTTATAAATTGATGCAATCCCATTTGGATTCAATTGTCATAGTAAAACAAGAGTATTAGTGTAAAAATAGTGTTAGTGTGAAAAGAGTGTTAGTTCAGAAATTTCATGATGAGAAACCCTCGATGGAGGACCTTGCTCAGTGGAAAAGGGACGTTGAGTTTTTATTCAAGTTGCTTATGGGCAGGATGGATCTCCTCACCCATTTTGTCAAGCTCTTGGAGAAAGATAGGGAAATAAATTTTGAATTCGTTGAAGCCATGTTGGAAAGATGGGTTGTGAAGTTGGAGACAGACCTTATGATCGAAAATTCAAATTTGATAAGTGACAATATTTTTAGAGAGGTGTAGGAGATTATTGTAGGGTTTCCAGACGAAGTCATCGCCCAATTCTAGACACTGACAGGAGAAGAATATGTATGTGCTGGGTCAAGCGGGAAAAAAAAGGAAGAATGAAAGTAGGATGGGAAGTGTGATTAGCTTACTCCTTGTTACATGTTATGTCGTTTTGTGATTATTTTAGGTATTTTATTTTATTAGAAACTATGGGAATTTTTTAGTGTTTTTTTGTGACGCCCCTGCCCCTCAATTACGCACTTTTACAATCCCTCTAGGTAAATGTGAAATAGAGTGCTACTATGATATGAATCAACCTCCTAGATGACCTTAAGGAAATGGAGTCAACACAACCAGACCTTACTGACTTTCCTTGGGTGCTATAGGATCCCCAAGGGCTGACAACCCTTCCTGGACCTTTGTCCCTGAGATGACTTACCTTTCTCTCAACTAGAGCCCCAGTCGCTCCCTTGCCAAGCCCTCCAAGCGACTGAGAGCCTCAGTCACTTCCACGAGCTTGCTTTAGTGTGACTGTAGCCTTTTTCTTCTTGTGTTATGCTAGCGACTAAGAGATTTTAGGCTATTTTCCAGGGCTAGGACCCAGACACTACCCAAAAGTCCATGAAACTTATAGAACTCATAAAATATATGAAGAAAATGCTTTTGACAATGAAATTGATTAAGGACTTGACTTAATCCAATATAACCATAATTGTCATTATGTCAAACACGTTGTAAACATGTAACCTGCAGGTCATGAATGCATAACTGAACATAGATATCTGAAACTTACCTGAGGTTTAAAAAGAAGGACTAACACCCTCTCATAATAGCTACAATAACATTAGATAATCCATGCATTTATTAACCAATCATTAGTGACTCAAAACATATGGAAGCCATAAAAAGAACCTATTATAAAGTCATGCTTATAACCAACATATAGCTAGATTATTAACCATAATAGAACAACCATTAAATCCACATCATAACAAGTACATTTACTAATCAAAACAAGAGGAACTTAGCTCTTATTAACCATATGCAAAATCCAACCAAGTCAGGGACTTCCACGTAGCACCCAACTATAGATTGGGATGAACCAAATATTTCTTTCAGCCAGTCACCCCTGTTCCATATTACAAGCATGAATATGGGATCTCATGGGATAAAAAAACCCACAAAAGACAAAGGGGTTCAAGAGGTTAAACCACCTCCACCCTCACCGTACTGTGATCTCACCTAAACCGGTCTCGAGATCAAAAAACCAAACCAAGCTTAGATGCCTAAGAATTCCTTCACCATCCCTTGAGGAATTTTCTTGTCTCTACCCACCTATTGAGGGCTTCCTATAGAAAAACATCTCCACCGCCAACCCTTGGGATTTTCCTGAGACCACCGCACCCAGATCCAAAACCTTCCGACAATCCAAATCTCAACCGAGAAATAATCCCCTCACACCATGGCTATCCAGAAATGGAAAGGAAAGGATAAAACCACTATCAAAACCCGAAAAAATCCATTCCATTGACAACAAAGAAACCAAAATACACACATGCATAGGCCATGCATGACAAAACCAGCCAGGAAACCATACATGCAATTTGTTACATGTAACTATTCCTGTTGAAGATGCTTGATCCAACCTTTCCTTGTTTGGTCCTTTATTTCCTTGTCCTTCCTTTGCTTTATTTATCTCCTTCTCTTCTTGATTCTCTTCTCCTCTCTATGACTAACTCTAAAACTGAACTAAAAAAAGGCTATGAACTTATCCTCAAAATCCTTTTTATCATTGGTGTCTCTATTTTCTTAAATTTCCTCCTCACATGCAATCTATGACCTTTCACCTTCCTTTTCTACTAATTTCCTTTATTTTCATAATTAATGTGCCAAACATACCTTTTTACCTTTTCAAAGCCTTTTCCATTGACTTTGCCAATTTTCCCTTAGCCATAAACATAACAAGTGATGCCCACTAGCATTTTTTGCCCAACATTCATCTTGGACTATGTGTCCCACGACCTTGCTCTTATTTTTCCTTTATTAACTTTTATATGAAATTTTAACACGGGGCTATTATAGACCCCTCCCCCTTAGGGGAACACTGTCCTCGGTGTTCAATGAAACCTATAACCAGTAATGCTGCTGAAAACAAAAACATACTTCCCATGGAGCTTTATAACACAACTTGTTGCAGTATTTACAATGACCACTGCTAAAACACATGACAAGATACCGTGTATTGGAGCTTTATAACACAACTCATTGTGGTATTTACAATAACAACCACATATGGTTATGAACATTTGCTTCAACCAAGAAATAACCATGTCATTCATGGAGCTTTATAAATCCATCTTGATATAATATTTACAGTAAGATACACATATATACATATGTACATTTTCTCAACCAACAAGTAAAAGGATATGATGTTGGAATTCGCGACAAGGAAATCCAGAGGCTCACACCTCCTCCCTCAAAGTAGTACCAAGATTCACCTCCTTCCCAAGAAGTATAGAATCGACTGTGAAAGTCAACCTATATCCAAGTGTTATCATCCTTGTGCTACCTATTCACTCAGTGAACAGTTGTCGACTCATTGTTCCAGGGTACACTCCCAATGTGCGTCTGATTCCATATGATAATAAAAATGACTAAAACAAATCCACCCTCTTCCTTTCCTTCTCTGCTAAACAGTCCCTTGGGAAATCCAATCACCCCCTTCCATTCAGTCACTCACCTTCCAAGCTCCTTGACACCCCTTATCTCGGACTATCCATCACTTGGCAAGGTTCCCTCGCTTCGGAAGGTCCAAAAAACAAGGCATATCCCTGCCTCAAAACCATCATACTAGTCATAGCATGCCTATGGCAATCAATGGACATTATTGGGCGCTAGTGTCCCACAATAGCCCTGCCCCTGAATGCTTTACCAAAATACTGCTCCAATTCCTTTTACCACTTCTGTTAATCCTTGCAGTTAGTTTCAACCACCCAACCTAGGCATTTCCATGTTTTCTTGTACCAAGCACATAATTTCTATCAGAGAAAGGAAATGAAATAAATTGAAATCATACCTCATTGGCGGCCTGTCAATAAGGTATACTAGCAATTTTGTTTACTTCCTTTCACAACAAGTCAAACTAGATCTTTGACCAAATAATCATGTATAAACATATCGCCTTCGGTCTACTCAAAATGCAACTATCATAATCAAAATCACATGTAACCATCATAAATCAGAGTCATAGATCACATGCATAATTAAAAAACTGAAATAAAATAATGATACTAATCTTTCAATGATTCTTTGCTTCTGCTTTTGTTCTTTATCCTTTCCACACACACTGAATTGGTTGCCAAACATGGCAAGCACCTAGTCCCTTCTCTTTAAGCAACAAGGGAATCTAGAGACTAAACTGCATCCTCCCTCAATATTAGCAAAAAGGGTATCCCAAGACTAAACCTCCTCAACCCTTCATAGGAACAATGGCATGTAGAGACTAGACTTCTTCAACCCTCAATAAACACAAGGGTATTTTGAGACAAAACCACCTCAACCCTCAATAGCAACCACAAGGGCCAGAAAATACCATAATTGTCTATCCCATCACACTGTACAACACATACAAATACACATTGTACAATAAAACACATACACCAACACTTGGTGTACAACACAACACATATACGTACACACCGTACAATACCACGAATACACATGTTGCGGTACAATGGCTACACAATACCCATAACACCATACCAAATATACACAACACAAGATGTACAACATGTACACAATTCCACATGTACACAGTGCCACCTGCAAAGTGTGTTTGCAACACCTAATGTACACTCCACCACATGCACAATGTGTACACAACACCACATGTACACATCACCACATACATGATATGTACATAGCACCACTTGCACACAACATCCCATGTACAAAATGTACACCGCCATATGTACAATCATGCACACAACACTACATGTACATAGTACCACATATGCAACATGCACAAAGCACCATATGTACACAACATTGCATATCCAACATGCGCACAACACCATCTGTACACAACATTTCCAAAACAACATGTACAATATGTACAACATATACACAATAGTAGTATTGCACATCTGTAGATCACACAATCTATACAAATAAACCTTGCTTCCAGTGTCTCTCCACCATCCATGCTTGCCCCAACATGCTGCATATCACACTACTTTCATTCTGTGTTGTATCCCTCATCTTTACCTGCCATAACATAAACATAGTATAACCACATAATATCAATTCATATCCACATGATAATGACATCATAGATTTTTCAGGGCTACTCTTCCCACTTGATTCCTCATAAGACCAGGAACCTCTTCATGCCATTCACTTGCATAACCAATCATTCCTCCACAAGAATGATCCCTGACAACCCTATCATACAATGACATACATACATACATACATTAACATAAAACAATCATGATCCATGAAAGCCTTGTCATACAATTACATACATACATATATATACATGTAAACATATATAAACATCATCATAATCATGATCACAACATAATTACCAGATATCATAAGGTCTAGGTTAAGAGAACTCACTTTATCCATTCACAACATGCAAAACATCGAGAAAAACAGTTCCCAACATAGCCAAGGCATCTGACACCTCAAATCTATTTTCTTTACATTTTTTGTCCCCTTTTTCATGATTGTACTGCCACTATCCATTTACACTAATGAAGTAAAACAATCCAAATTACTTTCATATTCTTACCTTCAGCTTCCCTTTATACATGCATTGAGATTCATTCGAGTCTCATATTACCTATTGAGTATCATTCAGCTCTCTCCAAGCTCCAATAACCGTCCTTCTTCCCAACCAAATCCCAAGACCCTCAAAACATAAAAGACAAGAACAAGAAGAAAACCATGAAAACTCGATGCTAATACGACACCACAAACAAAGTGGCGTGGCCATGCACCAGACATAGACAAAATTACCAATCAAGTGCAAACAAATCACAAAGCCCAAAACTAGCAACATACACTGTGACTCAACCTCATGGTTCCCAATTCTTCCAATGGAAATCTCTACCCGAGCCTTCTTCAAGATTCCATAGCAACCTCTTTTGACATGCAATCCCCTGCATCATACTTCCATAAACACATAACTTCTAGTGTATAAATAAATATAACAATATACCGGATACCTTACCTTACTGTGCCAAGCACACTACCTTGTAATTAAACACACCCATACCATCCCTCAAGGGACTCCAATTCCATTGATGAATCCAACTATAACTAGAAGCTAGTAGTTGTACCTGTCAAAGACATATTCAAGAATATATCACATATCTAGATAATGTTAGAAAAAATCAACGTTAAGAATACTTCATGTATTCATGCAAAGCACCCATTCATTTGGAATCATAGTTTCCAAACATAGCCAAATGAATTCTCACCTAATTCCTTTCTTTAAAATTTTCGCTTGCTATAATTGAGTCCTACTATGCACTGTCACATCACCCATGTGTTAGTTATATAAACACATCAACTATTGCTTTTTCATGCTAATACCTAGCATGTTTCCTAGGAATTTATCAGACATGTCAATCACATGTTCTAATGATGAATTCATCATGTCTATTAATTTTAAATCAACCTTTACAAAGATTAACAAACATATCACAATCAACTCACTCTTACTAGTCATAATATTATAACTAGCACCCACTTACAATCAAGTGCATATCAACTATTATTAGCACATATGTGCTAGCATGTTTGTGTTAAAGCAATATCATTTATTCATGCCATCTTATAGATACAAACTCATATCATGCAACTAATAAAATATTCAAACAATAGATAGATGACATAATAGACACCAAACACTTAAACACCAAATAGATGACATAATCAAACATTCAAGCACCAAGTAGATGTCATCAACAAACTCATACCTTAATGCATCTCAAGTGAGGCTATCACATCTACACAAGTCAGTCCAGGTAAGCATGATACACGATAATATCAAGAATTAATTGTCATACAAGCAACATCATGACAATAATCCTCATGCATATGACCATAATAACAATAACATGATTGCCATGCCCATGACTGCAATGCATATAACAAAAATTGCTACCTTTCATGACTCTCTAACGCATGTGCATATGAGCACATTTATCAACTAACCTCTATTATGCATGTAATGAAAACAACAATAGAATGACAAGCATATATGTAACCCTAATGCTTATAACAACCATTAACTACATACTTGCATGCCAAATATAGAAACCTATATGATGATTTGTTCTTACCTCAATGTCTAGTGTTGCAGCCTTGCTTTGATTATCTGTATCTCTTGCTTCATCTCAACCAACACATCAAAATCATAACAACCAACAACATTATGATGACAAAAACTACATACAATGACCTCACAATGCATCCTTGACGTTGAGAATTAGTATTTGGAATATTAACCATAGTAGTCATTTTTAATATTGACGTTTCAAGTCTACAACAAGACTCATGATCAGGAAAAATGCTTGACCTATTATACATGCATAACTATAAGAATTACAATGCATGAATAAGAACATATAGACATTGACATACATAATAAATTCATATACAACTGATCCCAGATATGATATTTTATTGAAATGTGATTTATTAGCTTTTAAAAAGTGTTAATGCATGTGTTGGGTCAGGAAAAAGGTATGATTTATCTTCGTAAAATGCTTTATTTACCATTCATCCTTATACGATTATCTTTGTTTATAGATTAAAATGAGGAAAGTATCGGCTAAAGTTGGATGAAAGAATTTGGTGAAAAAATAGGAAAATCTAGCATGAGAAACTGATTTTTTGCTATCTTTGTGTGCAGAGATGCAGACTGGGAAAAAGTTGTCCAGTTGATAGAACAACTTGAGGCCATAAAAGGGAAAAACTACAACGTCTTTGGTAGACAAGGCAGTGGGAGATCATCTTGAACAATGTTGTTTTATCACGTGATCATATTATGTATTGTGAAATCCTCAGGATCCCCTGATCCCGAGGATTTGCTTTTATCTAGTTACTCTTTTATGTTATATATAGGGTCGAAAGGCAATTAGAGACAATTCAGACTTTGATAATCTATAATTAGTCTTTTTAAAAACATATACGTTGTTATCTTATTGACTCTGTAAGCTGTTACTTGGATTAATGAAAGAAGGTTGTGTTTGATACATATTCATATTTTGAATTCTTATTAAGCAGAGGCTTATGGTGACTCTGGGCCCAATCATGAGAAGTTCTACTGCTCCCTTGTGTTATAGTATTTATATTTAGTCTTTGCTATTGATTTAATGTTCAGTCATTGGTTATTTCATTTATTGTAAAGATTTGTGATATTGATTCATACTGTTGTTCAATTAGATTCAGAGTGAAGCCGTGTGACATACTTAAGTAGTGCTTTGATTGGAATGAGTGAATTAGTGTTAATAGCATATTGTTTTTCATTTCGATTGATGTTATCATAGATCTTAGAGATAATGCTAATTAATTTCCACAGATTGCAATATAGATCATTTGCTATTTAGAAACCCTTTATTGCTATTTTCCGTTCAATTGTTGTTTGATGTTCAATTATCAATTGATGTTCAATTACTGTTGTTGTTCAATTGATAATTGAAAGTTAAATTCGGTTGCTATAGATTAACAATGTTGTTCAATAGTTATAGTTTCTTTCCTTGATTGAGTAAGTTAGCCTTAAGTCTATTTGAACAATTCCAAGTGTGATTCTTATTTGAATTCAATTTCAATTGATTTTGAAACAAGTTGTATAGAATGGTAGAGTGTGTTAAAAGTATTTCTTCCATAGATAAGTTCTTTCCAAAATTGTGTGAGTTGAATTGAAGAATTAGTCATTAATGATTTCAATAATTCATCATTAGATAACCTCTAGATTCACTGCATATACTATGCTGACACTCTTGAGATAAAAATACTTACCTTGGGTTGAAAACTAATGTAGGGATTGATATTGCCTATAAAAAGACATCTCAGTGAGCCAACATTTTGGCATCGTTGCCGGGGAGAGTGTTTCAAGTGATTTTTTTTATTTTTGTTGTGAAAGAATTTGGTTTTAAAAATGGAAGGTAAGAACTTGCATATCTAGCAAGTAAATTGCTTGCTTACTTGCCCACTTTACAACAAAACCTTAGACGTTAAATAGAAATTTGTTTTTATGAATGACTAGGAATAGAGAAATAGAAAAAGAGAAAAATCCTCCACCAAAACCCAAAGGATCGGTGAACCTTGGGAGAACGACCTTTATAGATGAAATAGTAACAAGAGCAGAGTCTCAAGTGTCAGTAGGATTCCAGGCTTGTTATTGGGAAATCTAGTGTCTATGCAGAGCTGCTAGTCCCACTAAGGCTGGTAGCTACCTTAGAAACAAACAAACTAAAACCACTTTCATTTTCCTTTATGAGAAACAGATAACAGGGGAATAAAGGAGACCAACCTCTGTCTTGCGCTTGGTTCCTTGCTTGATTCCTCTCCCTTCTGATAGAGCTTTGCCACTCGCTTCCTCGTCTACCCAGCTTCAAAGAGCACCTGTAGAATCAAAGCAGCATAACACTATCCAAGAACATAGATCTATTATCATAAACAATATAGGACCAGATATATATTGACCACACAAATGCATATATCATCAATCATACAAGAATGTGGAGGAAAACTTGAATATCTTTATTAATAATCAAGAATAGCAAAGAGGATACAACCAATTGTTCTGACCCAGCATCATCCTCTCGACAAGAAATACCTTCTTCACCTCATGAAAAGCTTAGATCACCCAACACTATGATGTTGCACCAAGAAACCAGCAGCACTTCCTTACAAGATACAAAATTCCAACCCCTTGGATCTATGGGATGAGGGATCCATATATAGATGTTTGCAAGGGGGGTGAGTCAGCTTTTGAGATTTGATTAGTGTCCTCTCTTTGATAGTTCTTGATTCCACTTGGAGATTGATGACCTCTTACTCATCCCTGGGCGAATGCAGAGAGGCAAGTGTCACAGGAGAAGTTTCTTGAAGATTCCATAATCCTCCACCTTGCAGATTGACCCTTCCATTTGTCCACTCTCGCCCATCGCACCCCATAGAAGGGCTTTTCAGTATGCATTGCACCTCCCGTGTGTATTTAGGTTGGATGCAGCGCACTTTGACCATGGAGCAGGTGAGATGGTCCAATTTTGACTAGTTCTGAGCAGTTTTTCATGGAGAACTTCTGGGAGAAGATGTAATCAGTTGACCTTGTTCTTTTAGAGGTTGGAACAACACTTTTAGGGACTTAAGAGCCCTTGTTTTATGCACATTTATGATTGGGGTTGCAGTGCCAAAAAATGTCTATAACAGTTGCCCCCTAAAGCATGAGGTCGTTAATCTGTTGATGTCGGGTGAAATGCTTTATCATGAGGATCTGAAGTTTTTTCGAGCTGGAAGGTGACCTATAATAAGAAACAATACAATACCTTATCTTCATAATATTTTCATGATCTAGCTGAGGTGGGCATTCCCATGCTCAACTTTCTAAATTCATTTTCATGTACATAAGACAGACAATCGTCTTAGTGTAGACTGATGATTCTGGTAGAGCCATCATCCCTTGGATTGGATGATTATCTGTGCAGTAATGATGTACATTTGATGTCTTTATTTTCTTGAATATATATCGCAGCCCGGATGGATGAAACTAGATCCGGGGTCTTCAATCTCGTTCGATCTTCACTCAAAGTGCAAGTCGATCCATGTGAGAGATTTTCTCGAGTCGAACATGGAAATACATCGCCTGATTACCAGCCAATGATGTAAGCTGTTAACAGGCGCGAGAGGAATCACCGATAATGATGATGACCCTCAAGGTACTACAGTACAATTCACGTGGTGTGAATAAGGGACTTGGCATCGAACACCACGCAAAATCTTTCGGTCGAAGGCCATTGATGTAAACCTGTCGCCGGAAGTGAGAAACTTGCCATTGAGGCATGCAAGCTTCAAAGTACTGAAAGGGTTGTTCCTAGATCGACTTCTTGGATAATGAGCTGATGTTGACAAGAAGCGATCCGTCATAGGAGGGCCTTAGTGAATCCCACATCAATGACACGGAACAGAGAAAATGATTTTAATGGAGGTGAAAACGATCTGATGACATAAGGTTCAGGGTGGCAGTCATGAAAGAATGGAGCGTAAATGTATTGCAGTGGATGAGACATAGGTGAATTCTCTGAGCGACTTCTCTTGAACATATCGGCGAGACTGACATGATGGATTGGTAGTGTTAACCCCAAATATGGATGGTGTGATGGACCCATGGTGATATGACCAGTGAATGGAACAACCCAACCCGACTCGGATGCGGAGTGAAAGTGTCATGTTCAAGAGGACTTGCTACCAATAAAGTTTCTTCAAGTTTTCCTCTCAATTTTTCCCCAGTCATTGTTGACTAGTACCTCTTTATTTTTGTCAAGCTTGAGGAGGATAACATATGCTTGTTCTATAATTTGCCCTTTTGATCTAGGTGGATATTGGTGGCCACCTGCCAAGTCCACCTGGACCCCCACCATTGTCTTTCTCAGCATTTTCAGTTTCCTTAATTGTAGCACAACTTACTATTTTTAGCAGTTTTTCGGGTCCTGAACTTCCGGAGCCATTTTGAGGCCCTAAACGACGTTTTTTGGGGAATCGAGGGGCAACATGGGTCCATGGAATGGACCGATGTTTCCCATTCCAACAATGATAGTGCTCGGATAGATCTTTCTAATGAGCTATTGTACGCGTCAAATGGAGATCGTATGCCAAAGTTACGACCCCGGGAAGTTGATGTACCAATTTACCCCCAAACGGGGCCCACAGTTTGGCGTTTCATCTCCTAGGGTTAGGTTTTGGAATGTTAAGGGTTTTCCATTGTTTCTCAACAATAAATAGGCCTTCGAGCCTCATTGTAACACAGTTCAGAGGCATGTAGCCATCACATCTCTTCTCAGAGATAAGCTACCATCGCCCTAGCTGGTTTATTTCCATTTCTGGTTGTAAGCATATTTCAGTATTTTCCATTAATGAAATGAAGTATTATTTCTGCTGCATCTTTGTGTATATTGTTATCTCTGTAATTTGTTGCGTTCCTGTTTAAATCCGGATCACCTTTGGGCAAACCCATCGCTATGTTTTAACGAGCCTAGCGATAGTGAAACTCATTCTTGTTTGTATGGACAAGTTTGTCGCTATTCCGTTTTAACGAGTTTAACGACAAGGATAACTCGGTCCTTTTCAATTTTAGAGAGTCTGAAAAAGGGACGTAAAGAAAACTCCAATAATCCTTTTTCATCATATAATCCCTTGAGTCCGAAAAAGTATAAAACAATACAAAAGGGATGAATTTTTGGTACTTTTAACGAGCCGAACAAAACAAGCGCTCGATCTTTTTGTGTAATGATCCCTCAAGTCCAAAAAGATTAAAATATAAAGGAGGGATAGCACTTCCGGTCCCTTTAACAAGCTGGAGAGGCCAATTGCTCGGAAATATTTTCATATTTTATGAGTCATTTGAAAAGAGCTTAAAGGAGACTCATTTTTCGAGGAACGAGTGATAAATTCGGGTAGCAGCTGATTCCAGGTAAGGTTTGGAATTTTCCAATCACGGCAGTGTCACAAGGATGGCTAACAGGATCACTCTTTGTAGCTATTCATTGAAAGGGGTAAACAATCAAATGGAGGTGAATGATCAGCCAATATAGAGTGGAGGTGATGATGAGAACACGACCAAGGCTTCAAAGGCTGATGATAATACATTCACAATGGTTATTTACCGGAAAATGGTTCATTTTTTAATAAGCTTAAACTCTGGGGGAACATTTTCTCATTGCTTATGTTTATTTCTTAACGAGCTTGAATTCAGCATTAAAACTGCTCGATATAATGGTCATTGATTATCTTGATTTTACCATTGACAACTTTGTTCCTTCAAAGGTTGTACTACCTGCTCAATTGCTTCATCAAACTAGTTAGAAACGAACAATACATGTTTGAAAATGAGTTAAAACACTAATATTTTACTTGAATTACGTGAAAAGTAATTTAAAAATGATTTTTACCTCTCATTTTACCATTTCATTTGAACTTTGGTTTGTTGGAGCTTTGGAGGTGCTTTCCCCCTCGATTTTCACTAGCTGATTCCGGGAGATTCTATGGACGATTCTCGGTGCCGTCTGGACCAGGTAGGAGCTAAACCTGAGCTCTTTAATTTCATCCTTTCCTTCTTGAATTCTGAGCATGTTTTCTGGTTTTTCTGAGCCTCTGGGGTTTGAAAAACTCGCCCTGGCTCCATCGCACCTCTTCTATATCGAAAGGTGTGATGCATGCTAGCTTGGCCATTGGCCAGTCAGCATGCATCCCACCTAGAACACTGCTGGGGTGCGATGGGCGCAAAGAGGGCAATTTATGCACAGTTTTTCATGGAAATTTTTGCCTGTTTTTCACCAAATCAGAATCTTTACTCTTCTTTTGTTTGTTTCAGAGATTTATTGGATCAACATTCCTGTTACATGGCGAGAACATGAGCATGAAGAAGAGGACATGCTTGCTTTACATGATCCAGTTACGGTAAATGCACTGCAGAACTGTGGCCTGTTCAAGTTTTTCCGCATCTCTTGCATGAGGCAACAAATCAACCTGTTGCAATATTTTCTCGATGCATGGGATCCTACCACCCAGGTGTTCCAGATTAGGGGCAAGTCCATCCCCTTGACTATCGTGGACATCTATTTTTTGACCGGCTTATCGAGGCGGGGTGCCCCTATCTCATTATCAGGTTCAGCTCGTGGGGGTGAATCTATGAGAGATTACATTTGCAGGTATTGCAGAGAGGGATCTTAGCCAAGTAAGGACGGCAAGATAAATATCCGAGATGTCACTGATAGGTCCCTGAGGACCATTCTGTTCACTTTTGCTAGACTGGCTGGTAGTGCAGCACTTCACGTGGCCAACAGGTCTTATATGCAGTACGCCTTGGAATGCCTTGAACCAAAGGTGTTCAACTGGTGTGATGCAGTACTCTCTGTGATGAAAGAACAACTGACCAAGGTGAAAAATTGAAGATTGAAGAACTTTGGATATGGTTCTATCTTGACGGCTTTCGCCTTGGAAAAGATCTCACTGATGCAGCCGCAGTATGTTTCACTTGGTTTACCTCCACTGACTGAGCCACGGATGCAGAGATGGGTCAACCTTATGGCCAGACATGCTGGTCAGTCCCAAGTTTCCTTTTCTGATACCTTTTACTCGAGTGGTTCAACCATCAGGAGATGGTTTTTTCCGAGTATCCATATGCTGGCATGGATTTCCGGGGTGATCTGAATTTGGTACTGCTGGCTGGCGAGCAGTGGGGTATCATCAGTAAATTCTCTGACCATATCTCTATTTATCATTTCTCTTTATAATTTTCTTATGCTTTCTTCTATCAGGACTAATCAAAACTCATGTGCTCATGCAGATGTTGGACCAGTTCGGCCAGTAGTACGCCTGAGAGTGCCAGTTGCCACTCCAACAGGAGAGGGTGTGGGAAGGGCTATCCTTCGCGACCTTGATGTGGTCGAGACTCTTTCAGCATTGCAGGATCAGGTCGAAGGCCTCACTCTTGGTATTCCGGACGTGAGGACTGACGAGCTGCCTCTGAGGTTGCAGCGACATACTATCGGCGTGCCGAGTCGGTGGACTAGGCTTTTACGCATGATTGCACAGGCGGTGACTTGTTATCACCAGCATCATTAGACTAGGGTGCCCCCTAGCATTTTGAGTTTTGGGTCATTTGACCAAATTTTTCTTGGTTATAGAACATTATGTGTAAACCACAAGCAGTTATATATATATATATATATATATATATATATATATATGATTTTCGGAGTTTTATTTTGGTTAAGTTACATGATCCTGATGCAAATACTGATGAAATGCTTCCTTTTATAAATATTGCAAATGTCTATCTAACACATAATTTGCCAATGAGTCTGTTAATGTGTTTAAGATTCTGGAAATATGATGATATTGAATAAAATCAAATTTCCTTTCCAAAATCTTGACTCTTAGGAACATGCGATAGATAGTAGGATTTCGGACGGAGTAGATACCAATGAATTGTAGTATGACGAGCTGTGAGTCTATCCTGACGACAAGTCGGCTTATGCCATGTGTGATGGCATCAGAGAGAAGTTCTATCAATGCGCTATATTCAGCGATGTTATTTTTTGAGTGACCAATACATACCCCTCTGAAACTTACTAACTCGCCACTTGGATAAAAAATGGCCCAGGTCACGGAAGATAGGTTCCGCGAACTACGACTCACTCCGTCGGCATATCCAACAAAATATTCCAATAGGTTCGACATCTGCGACAAATGTAAAAAGTGGATTACTTGACCAAAACAATTACTCTTAGCGAAAACAAAAATGTAACAAAAACATATGGGTTACCACACTGAATCATGCGTAGTAACGCTTAAGGTACAACCCATTACGGGGTTGCGCCAGTGGAATCTCGTCGTAATCCATTAACTCTTAGTCTCCTTTTGCTAATACATGCTTAACCATATAGGGTCCCATCCACAAAGACTTGAACTTACCTGCTCCCAATTTATCAGATTCCTGGTTGTAAAGTAAGACCAAGTCACCTTCTGAGAAGACACGGGGTTTGAAATTTTTGTCGAATTTTGCCTTGACTCGTTTCTTATGGGCTTCGTTAGCCAAAGCGGCATCACAACGGGTTTCATCCAATTGGATTAGTTCCAAGGAATGAGACTCCTCTTCTGAAGTTCCGGGGAGAAGGTCGACTACGAGTTTGAGAGATGAAATTTCACACTGAACTGGTAAGACTGCTTCTAGGCCATACACCAGTTGAAAGGGTGTAAACCCGGTTACATTCCTTACCAATGTTCAGGATGCCCATAAGGCTAAGTACAAGATCAGGTGCCAACTCCTTTTGTGGACTCCAGTCATCCTTTGCAACATCCGCTTCAGGACTTTGTTGATTGCTTCAACTTGTCCATTGGCCTACGGGTAATACGGAGTAGAGCTGTCGTGAGACAACTCTAATTTGGCAGCCAATTCAATCATCATGTGATTGTGAAAATGTGATCCATGATCTATGACTGTAGCCTATGGAACGCCGAATCTGGCGACTACATGATTGAAAAAGAAAAGGGCAGTTGTTTCACCAGTGTTATCTAATGTAGGCATTGCCTCGGCCCATTTGGTAAAATAGTCTACTGCGACTATGATATACCCATACCCCCCGGTCGAGGTGGGGTTACATGTCATGAAATCAACGCCCCATTTGGCAAATGGCCCAACAACAACTATCGGTTGCAGGGGTGCAGGTGGTTTTCTGGTTTTGCTATTGAAAATTTGACATGCATGGCAACTTCTGACTGCGGTTATGCAATCATTGAACATTGTTGGCCAGAAGTATCCTGCTCGTAAAATTTTTTCGTCGTAGCGTAACCGGATTGATTCCCTCCACACGCGCCTGAATGGTAATCATTCAGGATTTTTTCGGCCTCCTCATGGGTGAGGCACCTCCTCAGAACTGTATCAACACCACGATGATAAAGTGTATCACCGACAATCATGTAGTCTTTTGATTGGTATCGAATACGTTTTTGTTCCGAGTGGGAGGTATTAGACCTATATTTTTGGGTTTGGAGATAGATGATTATATCTCTATATCACAGATTTCTTGAAGATATCAGAAACAAAGATTCATCCACGATGGTTTCTTCGGATGTTTCATCGTTGGACGACGATGGGAGATCGCATAGTAATTCCGCGAAAACCAAGGATTTCTTTAATTTGGATTTTACAAATTCCAGATCAAACTCTTAAAGAATTTCTATCCATTTTGAATATTTTCCCCCCAGCAACTGTTGCGACAATATATAAGTCATGGGGTTGCAATCTGACAAAATGGAAGTTTTTTGAAAGAGGACATAGTGTCGAAATCTCTGTATCACTTGAACAGCTACGAGAGCTAGCTTTTCAACATAGGAATACTTGCTTTCTGTATCATTTAAGTTCCTACTCAAATAATATATAGGATGTTCAATTCCGTTGTCTTTTTGAACTAAAACCATTGCGATGGTTATATCCGCTGCAACCAGTTACAGGTTAAAGTCTTTTTGATAATCAGAAGCGTACATTAATGATGCTTTCATTAGGGATTCTTTTAAAGCATCAAAGGAAGCTTGCGTGACCTGATCCCAGACGAAGGGTACTTCTTTTTTCAATAGACATGTATAACCTTTAGCAAGTTCGACGTAATTTGGAATGAACCTCCTCAGAAAGTTTGCTTTCCCTTGGAGTTTCTGAATTTGAAGCAAATTTGAAGGTGGAGGCAAATTTATGATTGCCTGAACCTTACATGGGTCAAGATGAATCCCGTCTTTTGAGACTACAAAGCCAAGCAAATGACCAGAACTGACACAGAACACACATTTGTGTGGATTGAGTCATACCTTGTAGTGTCGGCAACGTAGAAATATCGCTCTCAAATGCTGCGGATGATTGGTCCGCTTTCGCGAATGAGCCGGAAGGTCGTCGAGATATGGTTGAATGATGTTTTTGATGACATGGAAGGCATAATTCATTGTCCTCTGAAATTTTTGCCCTGCGTTCTTTAAACCAAAGGGTAATTTGTGATATGCAAATGTGCCCCACGGACAAATAAATGCAATCTTTGACTGGTCCTGTGGGCGGAAATTTATTTGATTATACCCAGAGAATCCATCCATAAATGAAAATATTTCACAACTGGCGCATTCATCAATTATCTAGTCAATAAAGGGTGTAGGGTAGTTGTCTTTCGGACAAGCTTGATTTACATCCCTATAATCGACGCACACTCTAATCGTTCCTTGTTTTTTCATCACAGGAACAATGTTTGATACCCAATCGGTTAGAGGAACCGGGTAAATAAAACCAGCATGGAGAAATTTCTCAACATCTGTCTTGATGGCAACGACTTTCTTGGGGTGAACCTGCCATAGCCGTTGTCGTACCGGTTTGACATCTGGATACATCTTGATTTCGTGTTCAACTATACTCGAGTCAATGCCTGGAATTTCATCATATAAGCAAAGACATCTCTGAATTCACGAAAGAGGGCATTATATATTTCTAGTTCTGAAGGAGAACAACATTTTCCAAAATAAATATTCTCTAAAACATCCGTTTTGGTTGAGATATTTATGGCGATAGTCTCTTCAATATTGGACAAGTTTTGCTCGGAATCCACCGTGTTTACAGTATTTGATAGGAAATCAAAAACTGAAGGATGATGAAGGTCATCAGGAGTATCTTCTTGAAAATCCGGAAGATGGAAACGATGGTGGTAATCTTCACATGGCACCCCTTCAATTATCATTGACTGAACAATTCCTTCGTCGGTGTAATGCGATTGCGACCAAGGATCTGAAGGGGTGCCATATTCCTTAGACCTATCTGTCCAAACACTTGATGAGCGTTGATTCCGGTCTGCCTCCCATGCCGAAAACATTGATTTCTACAATATTTCTATTGGGCTTGGAGGCAATACCTGTAGATGATCCATGTTAATATTGTTTTCTGAGATCTTTTGGATCGAAGATATCATATTGCAAGTTCCTACCGTCGCCACTTCTGCCAGATTGATTGGAGCCAGGAGGGCAAAAGTCCCCATTAATATAGGGTCTTTTAGTAGGCCTACTCTGATATTTTGAAGTGAATGGGGGCTTCCATGGATCATCGGAATGCTTCCTGTAACTTGGGAACTATTGGGGAGAAATGTTTGTTGGTCAAGGATTGTAATTCCTCCTTGGAAAGGAAATGCAATCTTCCTAAAGTATGTCGACACGACCGCAGCCATAGCATATATCCAGGGCCTTCCTAGTAGGATGTTGTAATCGAGGTTTCCGTCGATTACTTCAACATCTATTTCTACTGTTTTTCCCCCCAGTTCAACTTGCAAATTACTTAGAATCCCATATGGGTTATATGTTCGTCCATAAAATGCTTTTAATGTCGTCGAAGATCGCAACAAGGTTGGAGATCCTAAAGTTTTCCAGCAACTCATCGACATAATACATGTAGATGCCCCCTCATCAATAATTGTTCTATGAATAGTTTTGTTGAGGACTTTCACTTGAATGAGGAAAGCTAGTTGAGCTGGTAACTAAGGATCATATCCTTTGTGATTAAAGGACACAAGATTAGAATCCTTTGGGTCAATCCCACCTATTGTTGATAATAAAGCTTGCTTTTGGGAGGGGCAATTTTGTAGTACTTCAAGTGTCGACATAGCGGATGGCGATTGGGCCAGATATTCCACTATATTATAATGTTGTGCTGCTCTGGCATGAGGATTAAATGTCGACTTGTGTACTACTCCCTTTGGCGGTTTTATTGTTAGCTTTGGAATGATGGGCGGTGCAACTTTTGTCGAAGTTATTGTCGAACTACTAGGTTGATATTTATCCTTGTTGTTCGACAGTTGTGGATTCCCGTAATCTTTATTCCTTGTCGATATCAAAGCATCATTTTGCTATTTCGAAATCAACAACATCAGCACTTGGGACGGGGAAGCATTTTCATTAGCAACCAGATTTGTTCCTGGATTTGGAAACAGATCAGTCAATACCGTTGAGGTTTTTGAATTCTTGAAGAATTTTCTAAGCTCAGCTTTATATGGACAATCTCTTGTCCAATGATCCTAATCACATATAAGACATGGACGACTTGGTTTCTTATCTCCATAAGGGTTTGCAGAAGATTTTTCAGGTGATGATTCCTCCTGTTTCTTCTTCTTCCCTTTGTTTTTCTTCTTGCCTCCTGGTTGCTTGGTTTCTTTGCCTTTATCAGTCGAGACGGCATTTACTTCCGAGGCGAGAAGTTCTTCTTTTACATTTTGACTAGAAATCTTATAGGCCTTTTTAGATGTAACCTTTGTCAATTTCGTGTCTGTCGTACCAATCACGCCATCGCCAGCATGAGAGTCATTATTTGATTTAGGAGGAGGAGGGACGGAAAATTCCGGTCTGGGAGCGTAAGGGATTTTATCATAGAGCGTGCCATACTGAGTATAAATCAAGTCTAAATATTGCGCACGAGAAATAACTTGCTCTTCAGTGACAACTCCTCCTTTTGCCACATCTTCTGTAATGGATGGTAATAATAACTTAATAAACCATTCAGCTAAAAGTTGATCAGGAACATACATTTTTACGATTCTACAAGGACATCGCCACTCATGAATATGATCGGATATTTGAGTGGCCGTTGTTTGCTTGAAATTGGTAAGAAGTTCTGTTCCCATTTCGTACCTTATCGGTAACTGAAAATGGGTTAAAAAGGTTGTGGCTAGGGCACTGAAGTTGTCAAACGAAGCTCTGGGTAACTCGATATACCATTTTGTTGCCGGACCAGTTAACGTCCTCTGAAAAAGGTGAAGCCTAATCGAATCATCGTTTAGGGTGTTTGATGAACACCACAGATGAAATGCCATCACATGATTCGACAGGTCTTCACCTGGATTTCCATTAAATTTAGGAATATCTGACGGAAGTTTATGCGGAATCGCTGGCCACCAAGGGGCGTAAGCAATTGGATCGTTTGTTAGCTGATATAGATCTGGTAACTCTAAAGTTGCCACGAAGGGTAACTGTTGATTCAAGTTTGGCGAAGCATACCCAGGATAGCATGGGATGGCCTGAGCAGTTGGTCTTTGCATACCAGCATAATGCATTTGATGCTGGTAACTTTGGTAAGGTTGATGGGCATAACCATTGTAGAATGGTTGATTTTGACCATTTTGAATATATGACTGCCCATTATTTGCAAATATTTGTTGCTCAGATCCTTGGTATACTTGTTGGAATTGCGGTTGTTGGTATTGCACCAGCCATGGTTGTGAAGCCATGTGTTGTTGTCCAATACTGGCCGTTTGACCAAGATGAGGGGTAATTGTACCCGTTTGGGCCTATGTAATTCCACTAGTTGGTGATTGTGGTTGAGTCGCAGGGACAAGAGGCTGTTGCATTACAACCTGAGAAACCTGAGGTTGGCATACAACAGGCAACGCTTGTACTTGCGACACCATCACAATTGCCGGCGAAGTTGGTATATTTGACATAGGTAAACATTGTTGCATCGAATATACAACTCTTGTTTGTTGAGGCAGTATTGGCACCCAACCGCTAGATGTAATTCCAGCATAACCTGAATTTTGTTGTGAACTCTCGTATATTTGTCCTCTCGGAGGAGACAACGAAAGGGTATATTGTCCCCCATACGGCGGTAACCTGGTACTCAAAGGAATTGTTTGTCCTTGACGACCGGACTGCCCAAATTGACACCCTGAAGGATCAATTTGCTGAGACTCAACATAAGAGTTCCCGGATACTATTCCGGTTGAACACATAGGAACAGACGATACTGTCGAAATAGCCCCTGAGTGGGCTCCTTCTAGTGATTGAGAGCTAGTTGGGACAGATGGTATGCTGGCGAACATTGTTGGAGTGACAACAGAAAGTTCTGCCATTGCTGTGTCGGATGACACAGTCCTAGATGTTGACGGTTGTTTAGAAATTTCTAGTCTATCCAAAAGATTTCCTAGCGATTCTACAGGAGCTTCTGATGACGGTAGACTCATTTTTGATGAAGAAGGATATAGAGTGATCCCGACTCCAAATCGCAATGGAGTACTAGATGGAGGATCCTCCACAATCTCTTCTATAGTAATCAGACCAGGTGGAAGAGGTAGACCGTCAGGTCCATAAAATATTTCTGGTGCCGAAGAAGGTATAGGATCTGCAGCGACAGATGTTTGGGGAATAACACCTTCTGAGTCAGCTATAGATAGAGCTGGTTCAGTAATACAAGTGTTTACCTTCACACTAGGATCAGTTCTACTGTCCTTTGATGGCTACTGAACTTCTTCTGTAAAGGCAGGGACCAGAAATGTTTGGAGTAACCGGAGTCTCTGATGGTGTTGGAACACTTGTTCTAACTTTACCAGGGGATTTGGAACCGGTTAAACGAGTTTTCTTTGTCCGTAACAGTTTCGATTCTGGAGACAAAGAAGGTTGACTTGTAAGCCTCCACGAACGATGGGGTTTCAATTGACTTTCTTCCACGATTGTGGATTACTCGATCAACTAAAAATCAAGGGGAAATATGTTTCCAAATTAAATGAATTTTAGACGCTTTGACACAACTTGTTTTTTCAATTTTTAAGAGTCGAGAAAAAAAAGATGACTCTAGTCGCCTTCGATTTTTAATGAGCTTGAAGTGACAAGTGCTCAGATGGACCTTTTCTTTTAAGGAGTCTGAAAAGGAACGAAAGAGACTACTCTGGAAATCTAGATAGAGGGATTACCAAACTAATTTCAAAACTGCAGAATACTTTTTACGGTATGGTAGTCAATCTGCCCGAATGTTGTGTTCAGTGCATTGCGATCGATAGGGCGGCAAACACGGCTTCCTATGGATAAAGGATAAAGCCTATTGTGGTCTCCCAATATATACTCGATAGTATGTGGGAGCACAAGTCCGTACTGGCACTTATCGCCTCAAAGTGGAGGAATCACCCAACCATCAATGAGAGCAACAATTACCAGGCTTTACGATGCCGGAATACGTCTCTAGCCTAGAATTCTAAATGTTGTGCATTAGGTTCCAAAGTGTTTTTAGGTTCATTAAATTTATTTTACAGTTGATCTTGCTTAAGAAATTTTCCTTTCAGGTTCACTGTGTGATGTAGATGTACAATTCCTAAAATGCAATCTAAGATGATAAACAATCATTTAATCTTCTTTTTGCAATGAAACTCCTAGCTACTAAGGAAAGAGAGATGATATTCTTTCAACATAGAGCAGAGAGCACACGCTATATGCACTGTCCTAAATCAAACCAACAAAAATTCTAAATGCAAATGCACATGCATGTATTTGTTTTCAGCCTTCTTAATGTGTGAATGATAAAAAGAAAGCTAAGCGCAAATCTGAATTATTTTTCAAAGCGACATTACTAACAAGTTTCTTTTCAAGACAAAATGAAGACAATGACGACACTTTGTGATTTGGAATTGAAAACTTGCTTTCGACACTTGAAAAACTACTAATTCAAATCAAATACAAGAGTAACAGTGTAATCGACTATCAAGAACAATCAGATTCTCTTCTATGACTGAAAATGACACTTGCGACACTTTCAAATCAAGAAACGACAGTTCAATTACGCTACTTCTTTGTAAAAGAGAACTGAAAATGGCTCAAAATACATAAAAACATTTACAGTTCTTTGCATAATGGAGGTGGAATAATGGCAAGGAAGGGGGTTTCAACAGAGGTATACTGACTACAGACAGCAAAACTCCTGAATAGAGCTGAAAATAGTGAACACAGAAACCAAAATCTAGGAGCAGAAGAGGCCTTGTCTGATCAGCGCACCTGTAACACAGGGAAAGTGGGATGCAGCGCACCTACTACACTCGGGAAGTGCGATGCATCCAGAATCCAAAGAAGAGACAGTGCGATGGTCCAGGGACGAGACTTCAACTGGGTTCCAGGTCACAGTTTGCAGCTCAGTTCAGGGATTTAGGCCGAGCAAGTGGTAATCAGTAAATAAATCATAGGGGTAGATCTAAGGAGGTTACTAGAGCCACCACAAGGGAAATTAGAGAGCTTGTAAATCGATTGTTCAGTTCATAAACAAAACCCAGAGATAGACTGAAGCAACATTGATCTATTTTGCACTTGCATAGCAAATGCAGTTCGAAGGCTAGCTGGCTTGACTTCAGGCTCTGTCTGTAAGTTTATAAAGCAAACAAATATAGACAAACAAACAATCTATTCGCTCCCCAGTGGAGTCGCCATTTTTTTATCGGGAAATCTAGTGTCTATGCAGAGCTACTAGTCCCACTAAGGCTGGTAGCTACCTTAGAAACAAACAAACTAAAACCACTTTCATTTTCATTTATGAGAAATAGATAAGAGGGGAATAAAGGAGACCAACCTCTGTCTTGCGCTTGGTTCCTTGCTTGATTCCTCTCCCTTCTGATAGATCTTTGCCACTCGCTTCCTCGTCTACCCAGCTTCAAAGAGCACCTGTAGAATCAAAGCAGCATAACACTATCCAAGAACATAGATCTATTATCATAAACAATATAGGACCAAATATATATTGACCACACAAATGCATATATCATCAATCATACAAGAATATGGAGGAAAACTTGAATAGCTTTATTAATAAATTAGAATAGCAAAGAGGATTACAACCAATTATTCTGACCCAGCATCATCCTCTCAGCAAGAAAGCCCTTCTTCACCTCATGAAAATCTTAGATCACCCAACACTATGATGTTGCACCAAGAAACCAGCAGCACTTCCTTACAAGATACAAAATTCCAGCCCCCTCGATCTCTAGGATGAGGGATCCATATATAGATGTTTGCAAGGGGGATGAGTCAACTTTTGAGATTTGATTAGTGTCTCTCTCTGATAGTTCTTGATTCCACTTGGAGATTGATGATCTCTTACTCATCCCTGGGTGAATGCAGAGAGGCAAGTGTCACAGGAGAAGTTTCTAGAAGATTCCATGATCCTCCAGCTTGCAGATTGACCCTGCCATTTGTCCACTCTTGCCCATCGCACCCCATAGAAGGGATTTTCAGTATGAATCGCACCTCCCGTGTGTATTTAGGTTGGATGCAGCGCACTTTGACCATGGAGCAGGTGAGATGGTCCAGTTTTGACCAGTTCTGAGCAGTTTTTCATGGATAACTTCTGGGAGAAGATGTAATTAGTTGACCTTGTTCTTTTAGAGGTTGGAACAACACTTTTAGGGACTTAAGAGCCCTTGTTCTATGGACATTTATGATTGTGGTTGTAGTGCCCAAAAATGTCTATAACAAGGCTATACCTGGAAAACGTTCTACTGTTATCGCTCAAGCAGTAGGCTCACCATCTGTAGCTTACGCTGAGATTCAAAGCCAAGTAGGAGGATCGAAACAAAGTCTTCAAGCTACAATAAGTATACACTCTGATCCTTTACAAGAGGGAAAATATTGTAACTTAAGAGAAGGAAAAGGAGAAACTAGTGGGGCTACTAATGCATAACCACAACTATCTGAACAAGGATCTCCTGAGATCCCAGACCTAGGTAGTGTTGCAAAGCTAGCTCAGGTTGCTAACTCTTTGCTTACTCCAGAAATACCCCATGAAGTCCCCAAAGATTATTGGCACATATTTTACCAAATGGTAGATTAGCCACCCCAAGGTCAAACCTCGACATTAGAGTACCCCATAGTCGACCAGGTGGCCAATGCTCCTATGAAGGCTATTCCTCTGCAGAGCATCCCAACTTTCCATGGAATGATCACAGAGGATCCTGATGCTTTCCTGTTTGAGTTTTTCATCCTCTGTAGAGGGTATGACTATACCACCGACCCCCAAAAGGTAAAAATATTTCCTTCCACTCTAAAAGGGGAATCTCTAAGATGGTTTATGGGTCTAGGTGGGTGAACTATCAATTCTTGGGATGAAATGAAAATCTCCTTCTCAAAAAATACCAAGACTTTTGTAAAACTAGGGAATTGAAAGATGAGATTTTTAAAATGACTGGAAAAGATAATTAAACACTAGAAGAATATGTAGAATGATTTAATTATAAATTGCAGAGGTCTCCACACACTGCCCTACCAAAAGAAGTCCTAAGAGCTATCTTAATTAAAGGAATGAAAGAGTAATGAAACTCTAAACTTAATGGGAAAAGGAGATATTTCTCACGAAGATTGTGATGAAATTATTCGTTTGTGTATTAGGTGTTCACGGGGAAGCACACACACAGGAGTAGGAAGCCAAGATCCCATGAGCAGAGGAAGCAAACCACATAGTGGAGGTGCAACAGGGATGGAGATCGATGACCTCCTAGAAGATTTTAAGACAAAAATCGTGGGCACTCTTACAACACAATTGGACATCCTACAGGTTAAACAAAAACAAGATTTAGCAGAACAAAATTTGGTCATATTCTGCCCACGTTGTCGAAAGAAGCACAACCAACAGGAATACCCATTAGACATGGTTCAGACGTGCACTATCTGTACTAAATATCATGATACTGAACAATGTCCATCATTACCAGGGCTGAAAGCAGTATTTAAAGAAGCAGAGGAAGAAACAGAACCGGTATATCTGATGAACCATCATCGACAATAACAAGCTAAACCTATAGGTATGTCACAAGAGGCACCCTAATTATTTCCTTCCTTGCAGTTTAATCAATAATAGAAGCTTGGGGCAGCCTGGCAAGGCCAATCGTCCTACCTAAATTGGCAGAGCCCACCATTCCCTATGACTCATGGCCAGCACAATCGTTTCCAGGAAATGGCTGGTCAAATTCTCCTTTTACTCTTGTTTGGCAAGGCAATCCTAGTGCCCTGCCTCCACCTCTCAAAATACGAATTGGTCTACAAGTTGGCAGTGACCTCTGGGGATATCCAATTTACCTATGGGGACAAGCCCTCAGCCTCAAACCGCACTGTTAGCTCCATATAGATTACAATAGAATTCTCAACCTCTTTTGCAGCCGCAGTTATGAACTCAGCTGAACACGAATCCTAATAACAGACCAGTCTAATTGGTATAGATTATTGAAAACCCAAAGTATGAGATTGATCTGATAATCACCATATGAGTGACCTCAGTTGAAGATTTATTAAACAAAAGGTATTACAAACCCATGTGCTAGTGTGTGTGTTCTTTGTTATTGAAACAACGGATCGATCAGATTGCCAATACACAAAAAATAAATGGAAAGATAGCAGAGAAATACAGTAAGCAACACAAAGACACAAACAATTTTTAATAAGTAGTTCACCCTATTCTCTAGGGCTACGTCTCCGGTCCAGCTTCAGTGGTGGCCTTATTTTATTGTGTCTTTCAGCAGAGAAATTACAATGCAGGGATTCAATATGAGTTATCCTAAAGCAAATTTTGCTTGGCAGGGTGGTTCTTGGATTCCCCAAGCCACTTGGAGTACACAGACTCTTGTTCTTCCTACCAGCTCTATGACCCTCAGTCTACAATGGAAAGAGGCAACTGTGATGCTCAATCCAGACAGATTCCTCTATGGGAAGGCTTGATTCTTCAAGCTCTCTGGTGCTCGATGCTGCCTGTGGTTAGCTCGACCGTTTGTCTCCTCTACTTGGCTTTACTGCTCTCTGTGCTTAGTCCTCCTCTTAGGGTTCATTGTTCACTGTCTCTCTTGGTTGCTTGGACTCTTCGCTCTCTCTTTCTTAATTCCATTCAGCTGTCTCTGTTCATGGCTTTAGCCATTCAACCTCCATGCATGTTCAGTTCCTCTCCTTCCTCCGTCAATTCTCCTTCCGTCTGTGTGTTGGGAGTTCCCTGTTTGGCGTCAAGATGAATGCTTAAGAAGTAGCCACGTGTCTCCATCGGAATAGTGCCAACCTGTTCGTCGATTTGTTTCTTTCTCCACTGTGGCAGTCAACGGATTCCAAATCCCCTTAAATCGCGACTTAATTCCCTATCAATTTTGCTCTATCTATTGAACACAACCTCAGCCATCCGATCTGGGCTCCTCCAGATCCAACGTCATATGCACGTCAAGCGTGGTTGACTTGCTCGACCGATGATGCGCAATCACGGTAGTTTTTCTCTCACCTCCACTACCACGCGTCAATTGCTGAGTGTGATCGCTCCGTTTTCTCCAAAACCTCTTACCGTTCAAGGGCGCCCCGATCAAACAGCTGGTTTCCAGGTTGTGGGTCCCACCTTTGTACGATGGTGCTTTTCGTTTCTCCGCCCACAGTCCTCTGGCTCCCAACGTGACCAAGTGCTTAAGGCTCTACCATTTCAGCCCTATTCGCCCAGCGATGCGCGATTAGCACTAATCGCGCATTGAAATTAGCTCCTTTTCCCATTCCGGGGCTCCCAGGGGCTACATCAACCTCCTGCAAAATCTCCATGGGCCTCGGTCAACATACTTTGACCGAGGTCCTCGTCGTTCCACGCCGGCTGCCATGGCCACTGGTTCAGGGTGTTTTTGATTGCTATTTTGAATTCTTCAAGGATTTGTTTCGTCCTGATATAGTCATGGTTCTATGATAGTCGTTTATGGATCCTATTCAGATCACGACCTCCCTACGCAAAAGCTTTTGGACCACCAAAAGTTGGTTTTTTTTTTTCTTCACGCATCGACTAAGTGAGGAAACTGTTGTCTCACTTGTCCAATCTCAATCCACTTTGCACTGCTTGGATTCGAACCTTTAAGCCCAATTCTAAGGTATTCCACCTGTCCACTGCGCGTCATCCTTACCTTCTTGACCAACACTGTATCTTCCTTCAACTTATTAAGATATTCAGGTAGAAGGTCATCAACAGAAGGTAATTGACTCTACTCTTCAGGGTCCTCAATCATTGAAGGTTCAAACAACCTCAAGCAATCTGCGTTCACGGCTGAGTAGATGTGCATGTAAGCTGGCAGATCAAGGCGAAAAGCATTCTCACCAATCTTCTCAAGTATCCTGAAGGGTCCGTACCTGATAGGTTTTAGCTTCTTGCCTTCACCTTGCATCCTGTCCTTGTCGATATATAGCCAGACTTGGTTTCCAACTTGAAAACTATGCTCCATCCGATGCTTATCATGCCTAGCCTTGTACTTGGCCTGGCTCTCTTCCAGCTATTCCTGTACTGCCTAGTGGATCTCCTGGATCTATTCAATGAACCTAGTTGCTTTGTCCACATCACTGTGTCCATCAACCATGGTATCTTTACCAAAGACAAAATCCAAGGGAGACCTTGGTATGAAACCAAAGCAGGTCTCAAAAGGAGATCTCTGGGTAGAAGAGTGTTTGGCTCTATTGTAAGCATGTTGCACATAACAAAAGTGTTCATCCCAAAGCTTAGGGTGTTTGCTGCAATATCCTCTCAGTAACTGGATCACTGTCCTTTTAACTACTTCTGTCTGGCCATCTGTTTGTGGATGAAAAGTTGTGCTTTTCTTTAATTTGGTGTCCATTAGTTCCCCCAGACTGGACCAAAACTTTCCCACAAATCGAGTGCCTCGATCAGATATAATAGAAGTGGATAATCCAAAATGAACCCATACATGTTCAAAGAATAATTTTGTAGATTGTTCAGTTGTAATATGTTTACTACAGGGTATCAAACTACACATTTGCTAAACCTATCCACAACAACATATAGATAATCATGACCTTTCCTAGATTTAGGCAGTCTTCCAACAAAATCCATGGAAATGCTTTCCCAAGGGTGAGAAGGAAGTGGCAATGGAGTGTACAAGCCTAGCTTTTGTTGCTAGGCTTGCTTTTAGCACACATAGCACACCCCTTTACATATCTAGAAACTGTCTCACTCATTCTTGGCCAATGGCAGAACCTTTGTAGCTGTGCAACTGTTTTACTTACCCCAAAGTGACCTGATATTAGAGAAGTGTGTGCTTCCCTAATTATCTTTTCTCTCTCAGTTTGTGGAATGCAGAGTTTCCCACAATGATATAAGAGTTGGTCCTTCACATGATATTCCAATTATTATACTCTTTTGCCTTGACTCAAAGTTGCATATACATCTTTAAAGTCCATATCCTGAGCATACTGTTCTATGTAGCTTTCATGTAGCATACAATTATGCTTAAGTATGGTAGATGCATTTATAATGGGTCTAGTTAACATGTCTGCAACCTTGTTATGTATGCCATTTTTATATCTGATAAACTAAATGAAACTGTTGTAGAAAACCCATCCATCTGTAATGTCTTGACTGCTGCAACTTAGTTTGGGAGTGTAGATATTGAAGTGGCTGATGATCAGTATGTATTACTATTTCTTTGCCCATTAAGTAATGTTTCCACTTTTTCACACTCTGAACTAATGCATACAATTCTTTATCATAGGTAGGATAGTTGACTACTAAAGGATTAAAAGTCTCATAATGATAACATATGGGTTTACCATGTTGTGTCAACCCTGCTCCCATGGCATAGTCACTGGAATCAGTTGGGATCTCAAATGGTCTTTGTAGATCTGGCAGTGCTAGTATAGGTGTTGTACTAATTTTTTCTTTCAAGGTGTTGAAGGCTTTCTGTTGTTTGCCTCCCCACTGAAACACCTTTTTCAATCCTGTCAAAGCATGTAAGGGAGCTGCAATTGTGGAGAAATTTGAAATGAACTTCCTCCAATATTGTGTTGCTCCTAAGAAGCTTCTCACTTCTGTAGCAGACTTGGGTTTAGGCCAGTTTACAATGACTGCCACTTTAGAGGGATCTATTTTCAATTCACCTCCCCCTACTATATGACCCAAATAATTTAGAGAGGTTTTTCCAAATTCACATTTGGAGAGTTTAACATAACTTTTTTCTCTTTTCAAAACATCTAATGTCTACTTAACATGCTTTAAATGTTCTTCCCACATTTTACTAAAAATCAAAATGTCATCCAGATACACAATAAAAAAATCATCAAGAAAAGGTCTGAGTACATCATTCATTAATCTCATGAAAGTAGCAGGGGCATTGGTCAAGCCAAAAGGCATAACCAGCCATTCATACAATCCCTTCTTTGTTTTGAAAGTAGTCTTCCATGCATCTTGCTCTACAACTTTGACCCGATGGTATCTACTGTGCAAACCCAGCTTGGTGAAATAAACAACTTCCTTCAATTGATCTAAAAGATCATCTATGCGAGGAAGGGGATAACGATTTTTTATTGTTATCTTATTTAGCGCTCGGTAATCAATGCACATTCTCCATGAGCCATCTTTCTTTCTCACCAAAAAGATTGGTGACCCACATAGTGATGTGCTAGGCCCGATGAACCCTTTCTCAAGCAACTCCTTCACCTGCTTCTTGATTTCAGCATTCTCTAAAGCAGATAACCTGTACATCCCAATGTTAGGCAAAGGAACATCTTGCTGCAAAATAATATCATGTACTATTCCCTTTTTGGGTGGCAGACCTTGAGGTTCTTGAAACAAGACATCATACTCTGAAACAATATTTTCTATATCAGCTTGCTGATCAGAATTACAGCCCTCAAATACATTGGTTTTATCAATTTTCTTTTCCTTTACAACCATTAGTAAGAACTGTTTGCATGAATTTATCATTGTTTTCATCTGTCCTGAGTTTATGAGAGTATAATTATTCTTGAGCTTATGAGCTCTTACAAAGTATTCGATTCCATCTTTAACAAGTAGATACTTGTTCTCGGCTCTATAGAAAATAGCCTTTCTATCATACAAGTAAGGACTCCCTAAAACAATTCCACATATATCCAAAGGAGTTATATCTAACTCAACCTCATCTACAAATGCTGACCCAAAAGAAAACTTGAGTTTGCACTGTCTAGTCACTTGTAGTTGTGATTTATCATTCAACCATCCTAATGGGTATGGCTTCTTATGAGGTATAGTTGCTAATCCCAATTTATTTACAATTGCTTCAGAAATCAGATTTACTTGTGAGCCACTATCAAACAAAGTATCAATCTTTTGATTTTTGGAAACAACTTGAATATGGAAAAGCTCATGCCTTTTTCTCTCATGTTCTTCATCAATAATAGATTGAGCAGAATTACTAGTAGATGCTTCAGAATTCTTACCTTTTATACATGTGGCTGCAATGATTATTTCATCTCCCGAGTCTAACCCCAAATCTTTCTGAATAGTTGCAGCAGTCTTATTCTTCCTGCCCTCAAACTTCTTAGGTCTCAGCTCTAGATGCATAATCCAATAGTGCTCATCATCATGCCCCTCCTTTTTACAGTGAGTGCATGAAGCTTTGCCTTTCTATGCAGTGTTATCCTTCCTTGCTTTCCACTTCTGCTTTCTTTTCTCCTTGCTCTTGCTTATAGTGGGTTGGGATGGTCCCCCAACTTCTAGATTTCCATTCTTTCCTCTAGCTTCCAGATGAGTAGCTTGTACAGATACCTCATCTATACTAGTGGGATTAAACATGAGGATGGTATGCCTCATGTAGCTATGTAGACCAACAATGTACTTCAAAATAGTTTCTGGTGAGTCTAATGAAATACCCAACATCAATGCTCTCTTTCAGAACTCTTGAGTATACCCTTGTACACTTTGCCCTTTCAACTGCCGAAGAGTTTGCCAACTCATCATGGCTTGTTTTATGTAGGCCAATGGATGGAACTGCTTTTTGATTACAATAACAAATTCACTCCAGACAGAGATGGTGTTACCATGCTTCCTCATATCAGCTTGGGTTCTGCCTTCCCACCATACCAAGGCAGTGCCTCCTAGGCGAAGGCTTGCCAGCTGAATCTTGCTCTTGTCTGAGTCTATATTTTGTACTTTGCAATACACATCAATTTGTCTTATCCAGTTGTCCAACTTTTCAGCATTTAGCTCTCCATCTTATATAGGCAAATCAAATTTAACATCTAACTTAATCAAAGATGCTTTCTTATTATGCACAGGGCTATTAGGAGGTGTAGGGAAGCTTTCTTCTTTCCCCTTTCCTTTGGAGTGGTCATGGGAATGAGATTCATCTTCTTCTTTATCTTGCTTAGAGCCTGATGAATCTTCACCCTTATGCTTTCTAAAGTCCCTATACATTTCTTCTACCATAGACTTTATAGCTAGGAAACTTTCTATGAATTGAGAGTCTGGCCCTATAGAACCTTCTTCTGACATTGTCTTTCGAGAATAGACTCTCCCAATTTCAGGATTAGTTTCCACCAACTCTCCTTCTCCTAATTTGAGCTTTGATCTAGTGAGCATTCACAGCTAAACCAACACAAGCTTGTCCAACCTTACAGCCTAGAGCTTTGATACCACTTGATCTGATAATCACCCTATGAGTGACCTTAGTTGAACATTTATTAAACAAAAGGTATTACAGACCCATGTGTTGGTGTGTGTGTTCTGTGTTATTGAAACAACGGATCGATCATATTGCCAATGCACAAAAAATAAATGGAAAGACAACATAGAAATACAGTAAGCAACACATAAGACACAAATGGTTTTTAATAAGGAGTTCACCCTATTCTCCAGGGCTACGTCTCCGGTCCAGCTTCAGTGGTGGCCTTGTTTTATTGTGTCTTTCAGCAGAGAAATTACAATGCAGGGACTCAATATGAGTTCTCCTGAAGTAGATTTTGCTTGGCAGGGTGGTTCTTGGATTCCCCAAGCCACTTGGAGTACACAGACTCTTGTTCTTCCTACCAGCCTTGTGACCCTTAGTCTACAGTGGAAAGAGCCAACTGTGATGCTCAATTCGGATATATTCCTCTATGGGAAGGCTTGATTCTTCAATCTCTCTGGTGCTCGATGCTGCCTGTGGTCAGCTCAACCCTTTGTCTCCTCTGCTTGGCTTTACTACTCTCTGTGCTCAGTCTTCCTCTCAGGGTTCACTATTCACTGTCTCTCTTTGTCACTTGGACTCTTCACTCTCTCTTTCTTAATTCCATTTGGCTGTCTCTGTTCATGGCTTTAGCCATTCGACCTCCATGCCTGTTCAGTTCCTCTCGTTCTTGCGTCGATTCTCCTTCTACCTGTGTGCTGGGAGTTCCATGTTTGGCGTCAGCATGAATGCTCGGGAAGTAGCCACATGTCTCCATCGGAATAGCGCCAGCCTGTTCGTCGATTCGTTTCTTTCTCCACCATGGTAGTCAACGGATTCTAAATCCCCTTAAATCATGGCTTAATTCCTTGTCAATTTTGCTCTGTCTATCAAACGCAATCTCAGCCGTCTGATCTGGGCTCCTCCACAGCCAACATCATACGTACGCCGAGCGCGGTTGACTTGCTCGACTGATAACACGTGATCACGGTGGTTTTTCTCTCACCTTAGCTACCAAGCATTGATCATTGAGTGTGATTGCTCCATTTTCTCCAAAACCTCTTACCGTTCAAGGGCGCCCCGATCAAACCGATGGTTTCCAGGTTGTAGGTCCCACCTTTGTACGATGGCACTTTTCGTATCTCCACCCATGGTCCTCTGCTCCCAACATGACCAAGTGCCTAAAGCTCTACCATTTCAGCCCTGTTCACCCAGTGATGTGTGATTAGCGCTAATCGTGCATCGAAAATCAGCTCCTTTTCCCATTCCGGGACTCCCAGGGGCTACATCGACCTCCTGCGTAGTCTCTATGGGCCTCGGTTAGTGCGCTTTGAGCGAGGTCATCGTCGTTCCGTGCCGGCTGCCAAGGCCACTAGTTCAGGGTGTTTTCGTTTGCTGTTTTGGATTCTTCAAGGATTTGTTTCGTCCTGGTATAGTCATGGTTCTATGATAGTCATTTATGGATCTGATTCGGATCAGAGATTGAGCAAAAAGAATGTAATGAGATCAAATTGAGGTCAAGTGTAATATTTCTAATTAGCCATGGCTAATTGGAATATTCGATTTTGTCCAATTTTTGTCTTCTATAGTTATTTATAAATAAGAAAAGTGAGGACGAGGGACATAACTCACTTTAAGAATAAAAAGTCACTTCCTAGTAGCATAACGTTGTGACTTAAGGAGGAGCCAAGGGGGCCAAAGGGGGATGCAGAAATGGGGGCCCACGCAGACACATGGAGGGACTGCGCAGGAGGGAAGAACACATGGCAAGAGGGGAATCACACAGGAGGAGATGAGCCTAGGGATTGTGAGAGGAAGAGGCTATAAAATAGAGAGCAGCCCCCTCATTTTTGATCATTTGGTTATGTGCATTTTTGAGCTAGTTGTTTCGACTTCTGAGCACGCTGGACGTTTAGGTAGTCTGCAGCACTGTTTAGTGCATTGAGTGTCTCCGTTTGGAGATCTCACCCTTAGCCCTGGGGGACTTCAGGTGCCTGCTCGGGCAAGGTCTTTCCTTTGGCATTTCAGCAGTAGTTTTATCAGTATTCCAGCAGCAGTTTCAACAGCGTTTTGGAGGCCTGCATAGCACTGGGAGAGGGACGCAGTTCTTTCTGGCAGCAGTGTTGGATTGGGGTTTTTGCAGGAGGATTTATGATGGCTGATTGAGCAGGGGATCAGCCCTTGCATCTTGGAGGGTTTTGGCAGAGTTTAAGGAAGAGTTTTAGAGGGGTTCTTCAGTGGCAGTGCAGAACATTGAGGGATTGCGCAGATTCCAGGAAATCTTTCTGGGTTTTTATGGGTTTTTGGAGTAGATCCCGATTCCAGAGTTTCAACATTTTCTAAGGAGGGGAGCAGCCCCAAATCATCATTTGTTTTCTAGCACCAGCAGTAGCACAACAGGAGCATCGACGCAAAGAGGCTATTCCTTGCTATTCTAAGAGTATTTCTTCACTTGCCTTGCACAAGTCGAGGTGCTATCTATCTGATCACCTCTTGTACTCATTTTATTGCTCAGTATAATAAAATGGTTTAGCGTTTCTTGTTGCATTTCTTGTGTTTCTGCTTATATTTCTGGGTTACATTATTATATGTTGTTCCACCGTTATTTTCTCACTTCTGGGTTATTATATCATTTGCACATATTTGTTTGGAGTTTTTTCTAGGGTTTGAGGAATATTTTGGGTTAGGAATATTACAATGGTATCAGACCATAGATTTGGCTCAGCCTATGGTGCTAGCAATCTATGACACCAAGGGAAAAACCCTACATTTTTTATACAGGTAGAGGTATAGAGACACTGGATGTAGGTTGGAGAACACCTACGGGGAGGGAGACTATGTTTCTGGGGTGGACGCAGAACAGGTGGAGCTAGTAGTGGACACAGAACAGATGGCTGACGAGGACAGGAAGAGATTTGTGGATATGCTCCACGAATCAGTGCAGGATCTGTCGAGGCAGATTGAGGTGATGGGGCAGAGATTCACGACATAGAGGCCAGACAGCGTGAGAGCCCATGAGTTTTTCAGATTGGTGAGGGATCAGGTGCATACCATCACTTACCAAAGCAGTGTGATATTGCGGATCAGGTGGCCTCACATGCCCCTACACGCTCTACCATGCCCACTTTCTTAGGAGTAGACACGGGGGCCGTAGCCCAGCAGGAGGCAGAGCGCGGACATATGGGCGATTATTTTTCAGAGTACCAGGCCTATGGGCAGGAGTTCAGGGAAGCCCTCTCATTCAGAGATTTTGTTCAGCTCCAGCGGGATAGCGGACCCCGTGACCATCATAGAGGGTACCAGCATTACCATGATGGTGACACCCACCGTGCAGCTAGTAGATTCCACTTGCCTACGTTTGATGGCTCATCAAACAGTTCTACAAAGTCTTGGGTGGAGAAGTTGGACATATATTTCTAGCTTAACTAGATGTTGGAGGCAGAGGCCATCAAGGTGGCAACATCGCATTTGGATGGCAAGGCCCAAGATTGGTGGTTTCATGGGATGGTTACATTGGGGCACTCCATAGTGATGACGTATGCCAAGTTTACCAGGAGACTGATGGAGCAATTTGATTGGAGGGATCCAGAGCAACATTTCATTGAGCTGATGAGGCTCAAACAGACAGGGAGCCTAGAGACCTACATTGAAAATTTCTTGAGGGTCTCCATGATGGTGCCAGACCTATCCACGGCACGGAGGATTTATATGTATGTTGAGGGGTTAGCAGAGCAACTTCAGGGTCTAGTCAGATCTACTAGACCGACCACACTTCAGGATGCTATTAGCAGGACCCGGGACCTACAAGATGTCTTACCTAGGACCCAGACACCTTACCCCCAGAGACAGTATTTCCAGTCTAAGGGGAAGGATGTGAGGATTCCACCTCCAAAAGGGAATCCAGGACGAGTGCAGATTGATGATGATGTCAAGAGGGAGCTAAAGAAGAAGCAGTTATGCTTCACATGTCAGGAGCCATGGGCACCAGGACATAGATGTGTTGTTGGAAAGGCACATTTCATTGAGGTCTTCTTCGAGAGCAGTGGAGAAGAGGATGACGAGGAGGAGGTCGAGGCAAGAGATAGCCATGCCATACAGGGACCTTTGCCACCTCCACCACCAGCAGCAGGTGGTGCATCTTTTGCACCCACTGGAGGGGCCCTTGTAGCGTTGCGAGGAATTCCAATCATTGTCGATGGGCCCCTACATTGTTAAGCGAGTATTAGAAAAAGGAGCCTACGAGCTAGTAGATTACGATGGGATTCCACTATCGCAACCCCAAAACAGGTTGTACCTTCAATGTTACTATGCTTGACTAATTGTAGTAATCTCTTTATATGCTTTTGTTACATTTTTTGTTTTCATCAAGAGTGATCGTTTTGGTTAGGTAATCAACTTTTTCATTTGTTGCAGATGTCGAACCTATTGGAATCATTTGTTGGATATGTCGACAGAGCTATTCGTAGTACATGGGACCTATCTTCTGTAGCCTGGGCCATTTTTGATCCAAGCGGCGAGTTAGTGAGTTTTAGAGGGGTATGTATTGGTCGGTCAATGAATAACATTGTTGAATAAAATGCATTGATAGAGCTTCTCTCTGATTCCATTGCACATGGCATACGCCGACTTGTTATCAGGTTAGACTCACAACTCATCATCCTACAGCTTACTAGCATCTATTCCGTTTAGAATCTAGCTATCTATCGTATGTTCCTAAGGGTCAGGATTTTGGAAAGGCAGTTTGATTCTATTCAATATCAACACATTTCCAGAAACTTAAACACATTAACTGATTCATTAGCAAATTATGTGTTAGATAGACATTTGCAGCATTTATAAAAGAAAAAGTAGGTCAATCAACATTTGCATTAGGATCATATAACTTAACCAAAATAAAGCTCCGAAAATCAAAAATATATATAACTGTTTATAGTCTTTTACAAAATGTTCTATGTCCAGGACAAGATCAGTCATACGACCCAAAAACTCAAAAATGCAGGGAAGCACCCTAGACTAATGGTGCTAGTGATAACAAGTCACCGCCTGTGTGATCATACGTAAAAGCCTAGTCCATCGACTCGGCACACCAGTGGTATGGAAATGTAATCTCAAAGGTAAATCGTCGATCCTCACATCCTGAATACCAAGGGTGAGACCCTTGATCTGATCCTGCAATACTGCAAGGGTCTCGGCTACATCCAGATCATGAAGGACAGGACTCCCTACAGCCTCTCTTGCTAGAATAGCAGCTGCTACCCTGGGGCGCGCTGCTGGTTGTACTGGTCAAATATCTACACAAACATATGAGTTTTATTAGTTTTGATAACATTTAAATAACACAAGAACATTATAAAAGCAATAAACAGAGATATGGTCAGATATTTTTACCTATAACACCCCACTGCCTGCCAGCCGGCAGCACCAAATCTGGGTCACCCCGGAAATCCATCCCAACATATGGGTACTCAGAAAGGACCATCTCCTGATGGTTGAACCACTTAAAGAAGGCATTAGAGACTGAAATCTGTGACTGACCAGCGTGTCTAGCCATGAGATCGACCCATCTCTGCATCAGTGGTTCCATCGGTGCTGGCAGTCCGAGTGAAATGTATTGTGGCTGCATCAGTGGGATCCTCTCCAAGGTGAAAGCAGTCAAAATAGAACCATAACCAAAGTTCTTGGATTTCCGTTCTTCACCTTGGTGAGCTGTTCTTTTGTAATCGAAAGTACTGCATCACACTAGTTGAATACCTTTGGTTCAAGGCATTCCAGAGCATACTACATATAGGACCTGTTGGCCAAATGAAGAGCCACACCACCAGCCAATCTAGCGAAGGTGAATAAGACAGTCCTTAAGGACTAGTCAATGACATCTCGAATACTGATCTTGCCGTCCCTACTCGGCTGAGATCCATCTCTATAGAACCGGTGAATATAATCCCTCACAGATTCACCCCCACAGGCGGATCCTGATAGTGAGAGGGGGGAACCATGCCTCGATAAACCGGTCAAGAAGTAAATATCCTCAACTATCAAATGGATGGATTTACCTTGAATCTAGAACACTTGGTTGGTAGGGTCCCATGCATCAAGAAAATATTGCAACAAATTGATTTGTTGCCTCATGTTGGATATGCAGAAGAATTTGAGCAAGCCACAGTTCCGCAATGCAGTCACCATACCCGGATCATGTAAGGCAATCATATCCTCTTCTTCATGCTCACATTCACGACATGTAATGACCATCTTGATCTGATGAATCTCTAAAAAACAAACAAGAGAAGAATTAAGATCCTAATTTGGGCAAAAACATGCAAAATTTCCATGAAAAAACAGTGCATAAACTTTCCTCCTTACATCCATCGCACCCTATCTGTGTACTGGGTGGGATGCATACTAACTGGCCAATGGCTAGCTCAGTATGCATCGCATATTTTGATGTATACTAGGTATGATGGGGTGAGAACGAATTGTTCAAACCCCTGAGGCCTAGACAAATAGGAAAAGATGCTTAGAACCATAAAAGGAAAGAATGCAATTGAAGAGCTCAGGGTTAGCTCCTACCTGGTCCAGACAGTGCCAAAAATAGTCCACTAAATCTCCCAGAATTAGCTGATGAAAATCGAGGGGGAAAAACACCTCCAGAGCTCCAAAAATCACAAATTTGAATGAAGTGGTAAAAATGAGAGGTAAAAACTACTTTTATGTTACTATTCACGTAATTCAAGTAATATGTTGGTGTTTTAATTCATTTTTCAAGCATGTATTTACATTTCTAATCAATTTGATGGAGCAATTGAACAGGTAGTACGACTGTCAAGAGAACATAGTGTTAATGTTGAATTGAACATCTCTGACTATTATCACGAGCAGGTTTACACAAAGTTCAAGCTCATTAAAAAATAAACCTAGCAATGAGCATATGTTCCCCCAGAGTTCAATCTCATTAAAAAATGAACCCACCTTCGGTAAATAACCTTTGTGATTGCATAGCTATCTTCTTTTGAGCCTTGGTCGTGTTCTTACCATCACCTCCACTCTTTTTAGCCGATCACATGCCTCCACTTGATTGTTTACCCTTTTGAGGAACAGTTGCGATGAGTGATTCTATTAGCCACCTTCTTTACACTGTCATGATTGAAAAGTTCCAAACTTACCTGGAACCAGTTGCTATCCGAAAACATCACTCATTCCTCAAGAAACAAGTCTCCTTTAAGCTCTTTTTAGACTCGTAAAATATGAAAATATTGCCGAGCAATTGGCCTCTCCGACTCATTAAAGTGATTGGAAGTGCCATCCCTCCTCTATATTTTAATCATTTTGGACCTGAGGGATAATTACACAAAAAGATCGAGCACTTGTCTTTTTTGGCTCGCTAAAGTGATCGGAAAAGTCATCCCTTTCATATTATTTTATACTTTTTTGGACTTAAGGGATTATACTACGAAAAATGACTATTGGAGTTTCGTTTTCGTCTCTTTTCAGACTCTCTAAAACCAAAAAGGATCAAGTTATCTTTGTTGTTAAACTCGTTAAAACAATAGCGACAAACTTGTCTGTACGAACGAGAGTGAGTTTCACTGTCACTAGGCTTGCTAAACATAGTGACAGGTTTCCCGAAGGGCAAATTATAGAACAAGCATATGTTATCCTCCTCAAGCTTGACAAAAATAAAGTGGTACTGGTCAGCAATGACTAGGGAAAAAGGGAAGAAAACTTGTAGGAATTCATTGGTAGCAGGTCACTCTTGAACATGACACTTTCACTCCATCACCATGATTGAGTCGGGTTGGGTTATTCTGTTCACCAGCCACATTGGTCCTCCGTACCATCCATTTTGGGGTTAATGCTACCAATCCATTCCAGTGTTGCCGATATGTTCAAGAGAAGTCACTCAGATAATTCACTAACCCAGCTAACACCTCATACGTTGCAATACCTTCACACTCCATTTTTCATGACCGCCACCCTAAACCTTGTATCATCAGATATTTTTCACCTCCACAAAATAATTTGCTCCATTCTGTGTCATAGATGTGGGATTCATTAAGGTCCTCCTATGACGGGTCACTTCTTGTTGACATCAGCTCATTATCCAAGAAGTCGACTTAGGAACAACCCTTTTAGTACTTTGAAGTTTGCATGCCTCAATGGCAAGTTTCTCACTTCCGGTGACAGGTTTACATCAATGGCCTTTGACCGAAAGATTTTATGTGGTGTTTGACATCGACTCATGTATTCACACCACGTGAATTGTATTGTAGTACCTTGAGGGTCATTATCATTATCGGTGATTCCTCTCGCACGTATTAACAACTTACATCATTCGCTGGTAATCAGGCGATGTCTTTCCATGTTCGACACCAGAACATCTTTTCACATGGATCGACTTGTACATTGGGTGAAGATTGAATGATTTAGAATACCAAAGATCTAGTTTCATCCATTTGGGCTGCAATATATTCAAGAAAATAAAAACATCAAATGTACTCCATAGCTGCACAGATAATCATCCAAGCTAAGGGATGATGGCTCTACAAGAATCATCAGCCTGCCACACAGACGGTTGTTTGTCTTATGTACATTAAAATGAATTTATAAAGCTGAGCATGGGAATGTTGGCCTTATCTAGATCATGAAAATATTATGAAGATAATGTATTGTATTGTATCTTATTACAGGTCACCTTCCAATTCTAAAAACCTCGGATCCTCATGGTAAAGCATTTCACCTGACATCAGAAGATTTATGACCTCATGCTTTAGGGGGCAACTGTTATAGACATATTTGGGCACTGCAACCCCAATCATATATGTAAATAAATCAAGGGCTCTCAAACCCCTAAAAGTGTTGTTTCATACCCTAAAGGATCAAGGTCAGTTGATTACATCATTTCTCAGAAGTTCTCCCTGAAAAATTGCTCAGAACTGGTCAAAACTGGACCATACAGACTGCTCCATGCTAAGGGTGTGATGCATCTCACCTGTAGCACACAAAGGATGTGATGCATACTAAAAATCCCTTTTATAGGGTGCGATGAGTGAGAACAAACAAATGGTAGAGGCAATTTGCTAGGTGGAAACTCAGAGAATCTTCTAGAAACTGCTCATGTGACACTCGCCTCTCTGAATTTTCCCAGGGATGAGTAAGAGATCATGAAATCTCCAAGTGGAACCAAGAAATATCAGTGAAATGACACTAATCAAAATCCCAGAAGCTGACTCACTCCCCTGCAAACATCTATATATGGATCCCTCATCCTAGAGATCCAAAGGTTGGAATTTTGTAATTTGTAAGGAAGTGTTGTTGGTTTCTCTTTGAGACATTGTATTGTTGGGTGATCTAGCTTTTCATGAGGTGAAGAGGGATTTCATGCTGGGAGGATGATGTTGGATCAGACGGCTGGGTTGTAATCCTCTCTTCTACTACTTCTATCAATAAAGTTATTTGAGATTTCCTCCATATACTTGTATATTTCTGAATCTTGTATTTGTGTATGCATTTGTATGGTTGATGTACATCTGATTCTACATTGTTTATGGTTATAGATATCTATGCTTTGATGGTATTTTGCTGCTTAGACTCTATAGGTGTTCTTTGAATCGGGACAAGTGAGAAAGGAGTGGCGAAGCTCTATCAAAGGAGAGAGGAAACAAGTAAGGAGTCAAGCAAAAGACTGAGATTGGTACTCTCTACTTCTTTCTCATCTATCTCTCATAAAGGAAAACACAAGTTACTTTGAATTGTTTGTTTCTAAGATAGCTACCTGTCTTAGTGGGACTAGCAGCTCTACATAGACACTAGTTTTCCCAGAAACAAGTTGGAGTGGAAGGATGATTTTCTCGAGGAATCCCTTGAGTGATAAGCTGAATAGTGCTTCACGGCATAGTTTGCCTTGCCCCTTCATCTTCACTTGGAGGAGGTCCAATCAATGGAATATATTCTGGTCCTGATCCTTTGCGATTTCTAAAGAATCATCTGCTTCGCGTAGCTCTGAACATCAAGGTATGGCATCACCCATTTTTCACATAACAACATTTTAATCCAAGTATTCAATGATCTTAAATACCTAACTCATGGTCCTTTGAAAAATCGTCTCTCCGCTTCGTTATAGCTAACTAACACATCAACTGCAAATTCTATAACAAATCCTCCCAGAATTCGATCAAGCCAATGACCAACAACCCATGCGATCTTGTTTTCAGAAGTTTCTAATCATCGCATAAGTATGAAGTCAACACTATAGGACTATCAAGCTTCCACCTTCCTTGATTGTCTGTCAATTTAGCTAGCCACTCATACAATTCAATGGGGAAAGTGCAGAAGAACAAGAACTTTTCTTTTGCTTTGCCCTTGGTGATTTGACTTAAAGGTCAAGTGACATGAGAGAACCCCAACACGAACCTACAATAGAAATTGGCAAGACCCAAAAAGCTGCAGAGCTCTATTAGAGTGGTTGGGGCTGTCCAATCCTGAATGACTTGTATCTTGGCTGGGCCCACATGTACACCCTTCTCATCAATGATGTACCCCAGATATTGAACCTGGGTTAGGCTAAGGGTTCATTTCTCCAAGTTAGCACACATCTTGTGTTGTCGCAGGGTTTGAAGCACATGTCGAATATGGTGGAGGTGATCTTCCCAAATCTGGATGAAGATCAAGATGTCATCTAAATACACCACCCGAATGCATTGTTGAAGTGCCACAAGATGTCATCCATCAGTCTCATGAAGGTTGCAGGGGTGTTCTTCAATTTGAAAGGCATGACCAACCATTCAAAAATTCCCTCCTTGGATTTGAAGGCAACCTTCCACACATCAAAGGGTTCGATGGGTACATAGTGATAACCTGACTTCAAGTCAATCTTACTAAAATATTTGGTCCCCTTGAGTTGGTCTAGAAGGTCATCAATCTACGGGATTGGGTACCTATTCCAATCTTGTTCAGTGCTCGATAGTCAATATAGAGCCTCCAGGTCTCATCCTTCTTCTGTACCAATACAATCAGGCTCCCATAGGGTGATTAGCTTGGCTTGATGTGTCATTTTTGTAGTAGTTCCTGAATCTACCTCTAAATCTCATCATTCTCTAGAAAAAAACATTAATAGGTCGATCAATTGGGCAGTGGCACACCTGGGGTCAAATCGATGGAGTGCTTGACCTGGCAATGCAGAGGTGCCCCTGTGGGTGAGGCGAAAATAGCCCTATGCTCCTCCACGACATTGTCCATCTATTGCTGCTATGCAGAGGAGCCCTGCTTGGAAGCCATGGCCACAACCTTCTTGTTTACTTGGGGGAAAATCATAAGGAAAACAATTTTCCTATTCTGGGAAATGAGCATACGAAATTTCTTTCCAGTGATCAAAGAGATGGTGGTAGGTGGGGCTACCTCCGGTATCCTGTACAACTTATTAGACAAAGTAATAAGCAAAGAGAGAGAGGTCTAGACTCATATACAACATGTCACTTCCACAAGTATGGTTGTGCTAACAATACATCACAAAATTCAAGAGGAGCAATGTCACACGATACCTCATCCGTGAAGGGCTTGATGTTATAAGGAAGACAACACTGCTGGCTGATGTGAATATCTCGTCCTTGGTGAAGACACACGATGGTGTATGAACATGGATGTGATGTAGTCTTTAGGCCTAACCACTTCATGACCTCTACTGAAATGAGATTCTTTTGGCTCCTAGTGTTGACAATGAACTACAGCGGAGAATCCTTCACCCACATCTATGAGTGGAAGAGGCATTGACCCTCCTCTATATCTCCAGGCTCAATTTTATGGATATTTGTGGTGGCCATGGTGGCACTCGGCTCCACATCAATGATCTGCTACAATTTTTTAGTTCCATTATTTGGTTCTGATTTAGAGTCAGAACCTGCGTCTTATTTGGAATTCTTTAGCTCAACCACCAATGACAGCTTGGCCCGACACTCACTGTTATTGTGAGTGGAGCTCTTATGGAACTCACACCATTTTCCTATGTCCGTATTTGTCTTCATGGTGTTATTATTTGCTTGCGACTTCAGCGGGCTATCCTGGGTAGCCCCGCCTTGGCTTGGTCCTTTGTTTTGTGGTTTGGGGGCACATTTTCCTTACTTTGGATTTGCAGACCCAAGGTCCCACTTCTTCTGCTTAAACTTCTGCTCAATCTTGACAATGTGCTGAGCGAGGAAATGTCCAGGAAGTCCATCTCGTCATAGATGTACTTGTTTAGATAGATGCAGTACTTGAGCACCAAATGAAGCTCATTATCCTTGATACCCAACTTCATGTGAAAGGTATGGAAATTATTTGTGAACTCTAGCACATCTTGGTCCCCTCCCTACCATAGCGTGGTCCACTTTATGTATTTATCTTCATAGCTCCCGACAGGGTAATACTGTTCCTTGATGGTGTCTTGGAAAGAATTCCAAGTGGGTGTGGCTAAAAACAGTGAGGGTTGACTCTCGTCCTTTTGTTCACAGTAGGTTTCCCACCAGTCCTTGACATGTCGGGCAGCTTTGAGAAGTGCAAAAGGAATATTTTCTTGATTGGAAAAGTCATGAACTGAAAAGTTTCCTTCCAACAGATTTAACTATTTATCTACATCATTTGCATCTATCAGGCCTTCGAATATGGGAAATTGAAGTTAAATTGTACCTTAAAATGAGTGGCACCTCCAGAGTGGCTGCCTGATGAAGATGCATCGCCTGTGGGTAGCCGTTGAAGGATATGGGTAAATTTATCCATCATTGCGTCCCTTTGTCGCTCAAGGACTTCCTCAAGAAACATTTTGAAAGGATCTCCTGCCCCCTCATCTTTCTTTTCCTCTACCATCGGAATTCGTTGGGTTTTGCGAGGATGATCCTGTAATGGTTCAACCAGATCTAGCCCTAACTCCTTATACCATGACCTCATTGAGAACATGCAAAGAAAAATAGGGAAATAGAAAACCTCTCCGATACCACTGATGTGAAGTTAAACATGAATGCAAAAACTTACAGATATAATCATAAACATAGAGATGCAGTAGAAAAACACTTCACTTCATTAATAGAAAAATGTTGAACTATGCTTATAAAAAAATGGAAATAAGATAGCTTAGGTGATGGTAGCTTATCTCTGAGAAGAGATGTGGTGGAAACATTCCTCTGAACTGTGTTACAATGAGGCTTAAGGGCCTATTTATTATTGGAAAACATGATAAAATCATAAACAACCAAAGCCCTAACCCCAAAAGATGTGACACCAAGAGTTTGTGGGCCCCGTTGGGGTTAGTTGGGTAGCCAACTTACTTGGTCATATTATCTTTGTTTGGCGCGTATGATACCTTGTTGGAAAGGTCTCGCTGTGTACTACAAGTTTTTCCTTAGGCCCCTACCTATGGTAATGGGCCTACCACAGACTCCAAAACAACGTCATTTATGGGGTCAAAACTACTCTGGAAGTTCAAGACCTAAAAAACTGCTAAAAATAGTAAATGATGAAGTGAATAAGGAAAAATATGAAACTTAATGGGGGGTCTTGGTGGAATTGGCAGGTGGACACCAATATCTCGCTGGATCACTATGGTGAAGTAAAATTATAAGTGCGGACATGAACAAATTCCTCTAGCCCAATAATTGGTCTAGCCACAACAGATACATTCTATGGAAGATTTCCTTAGGTTAGAATCAATCAAGAGGGCCTACCTCTTGGTCCGCTTATCCTTCTTGATGATGTCCTCACTTTCTTGCTCCAGCTATCTCTTGCTTCCTTCTTCAAACTCCTGAAACAAGTAAACAACAATAGACAACAAACATAATAATAGACAAATTACAATTCAACCTACTTAACAAGTCAAGAAACATTAAACCATGAATATGTAATATTACAAAACATGTAGGAAATCAATCGATAGTTGCATATATTAATATCAAAGAGAGATTACAACCATTTGTCTTGACATCACAGTCTTCCTCTGAAAATACCAGGTTCCCACACACTTCTGCTAGCATTCCACGATGGCTTCAAACAACAATAGCTTTAAAGCTCTTCCCTTTAGGCTTCCCTCCAAACCAAATCACACTTCTCCCTCACACAACTAGATAGCTACAACTAGTAATAGCTTGCTTGTCTACTCCAAACCAAAATAGCATCAACACTCAGCCAAAAACTATGACTCCAACTAGTTTGTGCTTGGGAAGAAGGCATGTTTATATAGGAAATATGGATGGGAGATGGATCCTCCTCTCATGGGAGAAGGACTTATCCCTTGAGGTAGTTCCATCATTATAGGGGAAAGGAGCCTAAACTGTCATCATCAACCCCATCTGACGAAACCATTTGCCAGACTTTTGTTATGAAGCTTCTAGAGTTGGAAGCTCTGGATCTAATTTAAACAAATTTCCATAACAAGACCGACGCGACAGGAACACAACTCAGTCGCTCCATTCGGTGCGAGGAGTAGTACTTATCTCTGCACATCAGCACATGGGAGACAAAGGCCATTAGCATCAGTCTTGTAAATTGGGAAAAACAGATGTTTCAGGGGAAATGGTGCAAAAGGGAATTTATCTGCTCATGAAGAGGGACACCATGGGAGTTTCTTCATGAAGACAAGGCATGTGGCGTTCATTGTAGAGGTCCTCCGGGATCAAGGAATGGGGAGTACAGGGACAGTAACAAAATTTGCCCTAAAGAGTGAAGGTCGAGCAAGAGTGAGGGATGAAATGCTTTATAAATTAGTGTGGGGAACCGGTCTTCCATCGGAAAACCTGCAAGCAAGTACAGATACATATACATAGACTAAGATCTCTATCAAATGATACATGAATCATGGCATGGATGTAGCCATCTAGAGAATGATCATGTAAATAGATTGAGGTATGGGTGTAGCCATCTGTCAAGGAGGATCATAATGAAACCAAGTTATGGTCACAACCATACAATTAATGAGAAGAATCACATATGATAACTCTTGCTCTAGTCACAAGTAGGCATCTAAAAGAGACATGCATATCATCATAACCATGTCACACCACTTCACAACCTAGACTTTTGTGATCTGACTCTAGGGTCTTGCGCTCCAACATGGTCTAACCAAAGTATATATTCTAACATGTGAATAGATGTGTTGACATCGAACATGCTAGAAAGTCGCTTGATTTCCAGTCAATGATGTAAATTGTTAACAAGCGTGAGAGAAACCACCAATAATGACAATGGTCCTCAAGGTACTATCTACACAATCCATAGAATGTGAATAGAGGAACTAAATTCGAACACCTCTGAAATCACTTGATCGAAAGCCAATGATGTGAACTTGTCATCGAGTGCAAAGAACTTTCCATTAGGGCATGCAAGCTCTAAGGTACTAGAAGGGAGTCTCTTGGTAAATTTTTTGGATAATGAGTTGAAGTCGACGGAAAGAGATTGTGTTGAAGGAGGGCCATAATGAATCCCACATCATCAATGTGAGACGAGAGGATGCAAAATGATTTTGGATGATATAGAGAATTAGAGGTATGTGTAAATGCAGAAGGACAACTCTTGAACATATCAACAACATAAGTGGAAGTTTGGCAATTTTGGGATCCATGGGATCTGTGGTCATGATGATGTGGCAGAGATCAAAATGGAAGGCAAAAATGAATGGCCCAAACCCAGGAAGGTCAATGATAAAAATGAGGGTGTCCCAAACGACACGAAGAAAAATGTGTCATGTTAAAGAGTGAGTTGCCGACACAACTAATAGATTTCCAAATTTTCCCCCACCATTTCTGGCAAGTACCCCAATTATTTTTTAATCGCAAGCTTGAAGGGGATAGCATATGCTTGCACTGTAAGTTCATCCTTCGAACGAATCTGGCCTAGTAAGTTTAACGAGCCCTAGGAAGGAGAAGCTCATGTTCATCATAGTGACGATTCTGATGTTGTTTAATAGTTTAACGAGTCCGAAAAAGGTGTAACTCAGCATCTTTTTCATGTTTAGAGAATTTCAAAAGACACGTCAAAGAAAACTCCACATGGTCCCTTTTCATACATTTGTGTCTCTCGAGCCAGAAAAGGTAGAAAATAATACTTGAGAGAACCTCTTGACCATTTCAATCAAGGAGTACTTTTTTCATAAATAGTGCCTCCCAGGCCGAAAAATGGGTAAACTTATACTGGGCACATGACATTTCATATCCATTAATGAGTTCGAAATGACAAGGGCTCAACCATATTTTCGCCTTTAAAGAGTCGAAAAAGAGCTGAAAGCGGACCCCCCGTTTTTATTCTCTTTAACGAGTCAAAAAGGGAAAAAATACTTAGCAATATTTTCATATAAGTTTCAACGAGTCGAGAAAAGAGCAGAAACGTGACTCATCATCATCGTCAAACATCCATCACCTATCACTGCAAAAGTAAGGTAAAGTGTATTATTGAGTCCTTGAGGCAAAATAGGTCAAAATATTTACAAAACCTGATATTTTCATGAAAAAATGAATAAAAAGGGGAAAAGTAAATATATTTTTACTATTTACCATTTTACCTTTGTTTTGAGGACTTTTTACCCACTTTTTCCCTAATTGTTCCGAAGTAGATTGCGAGAGATCTGGGAGGTCAATCGACGAGCCGCCAGTTCCATGTATGAGTCGAAGCCTTGAGCTCCATTTCCATGCTATTTATTTATTCTTTTAGCCATTTTTTATATTTTTAAGGAGGTTTCTGAAAATCTTTTCTGACCTCGGTCAGCGTGATTTCTGGGCACAGAATTGCGCTGGACGAGGGTGATTAACAAAGCCATCTGCATTGATCATTGCAACTGTTTTTAAAACAGGCGTGCCAACGTCGTGGATAGGGCAAAACCCTATTTTATCAAAAACTAACCATTTAAATTTGAATTTTATGTGCCAAGGATGATTATTGACTCAAATTAATGGCTTTTGCAGGAGAGGATCACCGAAAATGGTGGATTGGAAAGAACCAGAACATGAGGATGTTGACACCCAGGCAATGAATGACCCAAATTTCCTGGAGGCTTTGAGGGCTTGAAAGCTCCTCAAATTCTTTCTTACACCAGGGATGTGAGCCTAGCCTGAGTTGCTTTGATACCTTATAAGCCTTTAGGACATTAATTGGGATATTTTTTTCATTGGTGACCAGGAATTGGAGTTGGAAACTTTAGATATATACTTCATCACTCGACTACCCTGCAGAGGGGAGCTAATGAACTTGTATGGGTCACGTCCGATTGGGGCAATCATATCTTCCTTGCTTTTCGAACACTGCCCTGAGACCCTAAAATCCAAGAGTGGGAAGATGGAGATTTCTAGTGTGCGAGACTTGACATTGAGGGTACTTCTGTTGACTATGAACAGAGTGGTGGGGTCCCATGTGGGATATGAGACTAACAAGTCGAAGTTCTTTTATGCTATTGATTGCAGAACTCCTACGATCTTCAACTAGGCAGAGGCCATGAAGATGAACATCAAGTGCCAGTTGTCTAAAGCCAAGGCGGGGAATCTGAAGAAATTTGCTTCAGATCCGTACTTGTGACATTCTTCCTGGAATGAGTACCACTATTCCAGTATCAGCAAACTAAGGTGGATCCTCCTACGCCACGCGATCCATGGATGGCCCACTAGAGTTGTTTGATGCCCAGGATCACTAGGGGTCAACATATGTCATACAAACCTGCATTCTTTTCATGGATACGATGATAGAAGATCGTCGTGGAGGACTGACTATACAACGACACTGATTTCCGTGGAGATCTAAACATGCCCTTACTAGATGGAGATGACTTCGATGATGAAGGTAAAAAATTAAATTTTAATGTTTTATATTTTTTAATTGTTTTTGGTAAATATGTGCTTATAACATTTCTCTTGTTAATGCAAATGTTAGACCAGAGCGGCTAGCTGGGATGTCCCTGATAGCCAGGCGCATCCCTCGTCCTATTTATGTTGTTGCTCATTATTGGGAAGGGAGTGACAATGAGGAGGAGATCATGAGGAACCTTGAGGGGTTAACTCATGGTATCCCAAAGTATGCTCGGATAGGAGACATTCCCCGTCAGTACGAGAGACACACAGTGGGAGTCTCAGATTGGATCCACTAATTGCTGAGTCATGTTGCATGAGCTATCTCGTGCTACCATGATCACCATAGAAAATTTTAGGGGCGAATGTTCACCCTTTGGCAAAATTAAGGGGTTTTAAATTTTTAGTGGGTGAATATTTTGTATCATAGTACATTTTTGCAAATCACCTCAAATAGCCCACCTTATTTTAAGGGAGAGGGTAAAAAAGGTAAATTTAGCCCTTGAAATTAGGAGTTACAACCTTCCATTTGCCCATTTTCAAGAATAGGTTTTATTTAAGTGAATCCATTCGCCCATTTTCAAGAATAGGTTTTATTTAAGTGAATCTTATGGGCCAAAGGCCCAAATACCATATTTATAAAAGAGGTATGGTAAATTAATAAAAATATAAATAAATGAGAGGTATGGTAAATAAATAAAACATTTTTTATATTTACTCCATTAGTCACCTTATATACATGCAAGGGTGTAAACAAATAAAATATAAGTAAAGTGGAGGTATGGTAAATAAATAAAACGTGGTAAATAAATAAAAACATAAATAAACTAGACGTATGGTAAATAAATAAAACCTCTTTTTATATTTAGTCCATAACCCTTGTTCTATTTATGAAGGCTCAAGAAAGTGGTTTTATTTAAGTGAATCCTATGGGCAAATACCATATTTGTAAAAGAGGTATGGTAAATTAATAAAAATATAAATAAATGAGAGGTATGGTAAATAAATAAAACATTTTTTTATATTTACTCCATAAGTCACCTTATATTTAAGGACACTCAAAAAATGCATTATATTTAGGTGAAACCTATGGGAAAAATACTATGGGACAAATACCATGGACTAGATTGTTATTAATACCATGCAAAAAAACATTATTAACCATAATATTAGTATTAATAAAAATAAAAATGGCACATGGTATTGACCCATGGTATTCACCTGGAATGTAGCCTATTTAAATGGGGGAATTAAACTAGCATAGATCCATCTTTACTCTAGATCTACTAACCCCCGAGAGGTATCAAATATCGTGATATGTAAACTAGCATAGAGTGAAAAAATATTTGATCTGATGAAGAGTAAAAATGGATGTTGTAATTTAATGTATGTTAAACATTTTAGCTTGGTTAAAATAAAAAGTAAAATAAAAATAAACTATTAATTTTATTAATTTTTATAAATTACTAATAGTAATTTTTAAGCTCCAGGTTTATGATAACCCATGGTATTGACCCATGGTAATACCATGGTATTCATGTGAGCATAGACTATTTAAAGGGGAAATTCTATCATCTTAGATCCATCTTAATTCTGGGTCTACCAATTGCTCAGAGGGATAAATAGATTTCATCCCCCTGAGAGTGGTGGATGTGGAGTTAAGCTGGATATAGGTTGGTTTTTATGATAATGAAGACAATAAATAGACTTAGGAAATTATATTGTAAAAACATCTTAAGGTGAATGGTTAAAGCATAGACGTTGGACAAGTATATTTGTATACTTCTGTTTTAAACTGAAACAAATCCAAGGCTAAAAGGAATGGATTGATTGTACTAGTCATCCTTCTATAACTTTCCAACATATGCTAGAGTAAACAGATTGTAATTTGGTTAATGTTTCTAATTGCAAATAGGAACATACTTGTGTATTGGCAGGGTGGTTACGAGGTCCCTAGAAGTGATGAATTTTAATTTTTCTTGGTTTTATATATAGTATTAAGTTTTTTCTCATGCCTTCTGTGAATGGCATGGGTGAATTTTATCCTACACCCACTAGGTTATCGATATGTAATTTCGGTAATTTTGATTTCAAAAGATATTTTAAAGAAATGCAATGATTTCATTTGTGTATTCAATAAACACAAGATTTTATAATTGAGTAAAATATTCACCATTCCTCGTGAGAGATTCGCCAAAAAATTATATATACATATCATATTATTGATAAAATCGCCTTTAGACACACATATTATTTTTTGGGGTTCTGATGTATCAAACATTCTCACCATATATGTGTGTGTGTGTTGTATTTTCTTGTCTATTATGGTACAAATGGTTTGTTTTACCTTTTACATGTTTTGTAAATGTCTATCCAACACATAATTAGCTAATGCATCTGTCAATGTATTCATATACGGAGATACATTATCAATATTTGAGGGTTCTTGATGGAATATTTCCTATTGAGTTGAAGAAAGACAAGTTATGAATCCAGGTTGACAACCAATTCTCTGATGCCCAGAGCAATGGCTTCTGACAATAATTCGATGACCGCACTATATTCAGTAATGTTGTTAGTTGTGCAACCTAGGTAGATACCTTGAAGGTCAGTCAACTCACTGTTAGGATCATAGATAGCCCATGACACGGATGATAGGTTCTGGGTACTATGGCAAGCACCATCGGCAAAACCAACTTGAGGAGTCGCAGACATCTGCAAAGCAAGAAAAGCATAGTAAACAGGAAAGTTGTTTGAAACTATCACACAAAACCACGCTATACAAAAACGAATGACACACTAATGTACACAAGTAACCATGCAAGATGACCTAGGCATAGTACTTCTTGAGGTAAAGCCTGTTTCGGGGCTTATTGAGAGGATTTCCTTCATAATCCCTAAGCTCATAGGCTCCTTTCTAGAAAATGCATTTCACGATGTAGGGCCCATGCCACATAGGTTTGAACTTGCCTGCCCCCAACTTATCATTAGCTTGGGCATATAATAAGACCAAATCACCCTCTGATAATGTGCGAGGGGAGACCGACTGATCGAAATGGGATTTGACCCGTTTCTTTTGTGCTTCGATGACCAAGGCATCAAGATGGCGAGTCTTGTCCAGTCGTTCTAAATATAAGAGGTGTTCCTCTTGGGGTGATGTTTTGTTGAGGAGTTCAACAACTAACTTGAGTGAAGGAATCTCGCATTCGATTGGCAACGTTGCTTCCAGACCATAGACCAGCTGGAAGGGTGTGAAACCAGTTGCATCTTTGGTTGAGGTTTGGTAGGCCCACAGAGATGAAAAGAGCATTAGATGCCAATTTGACTTTTGCATCCCTTTAGTACGTTGAAGCATTGTGACCAAGACCTTGTTCACGGCTTCAACTTGGTTGTTGGCCTGAGGGTAATATGGGGTTGAGGCATCGTGGCACGAGCCCAATGCAGATGTTAGCTCAGCCATCATGTAATCTCTAAAATGGTAGCCATGGTCTGTGACAATGGCTTGGGGTACACTGAACCTGGAAATAACATGGTTAAAAAGGAATTAAGCTGCCATCTTACCATCCGTAGAATATGTAGGCATTGCTTCGGCCTATTTGGTGAAATAATCCACAGCGACGATAATATATACGTGCCCCCCGACCGAACGAGGGTTACATGTCATATAATCGATGCCCCATTTTGCAAAGGGACCAATGGTAAGGACGGGGTATAGGTGAGTGGGTGGGGCCTGCATCTTGTGTTGGTAAATTTGGCATTCGTGTCATTTACGAACAACAAGAATGCATTCCTTGAAGATAGACACCAGAAATAACTAGCACGAAGGATTTTTTGGGCTGTAGCATAACCAGACATATGACCACCACATGCCCCAGAGTGGCAATCATTGAGAACTCTTTCAGATTTCTTGATCGTAAGGCATCAACAAACAACTGAATCGACACCAACACGGCATAAGTATCACCAATAATATGGTAGGGTTGGGAGTGGCTTTGAATCCTTCGGCGGTCATCCTTGGTCAATGTAGACCAAAACGTGGACATTTGGAGATACACGATGATATCATCGTACCATGGATCAAGGGTGCTAATAAGGAAAAGGGTCTCATCTAGAAGTTGTTCATCTGCACCAGCAAGGAGAGCCTTAAAGGGGAGGGAACAAATCAATTCAATGAAAATAAGTGACTTCTTAGATTTGGCAGTAGTGAAGACCAAATCAAATTCTTACAGGATGACGATCCATTTAGAATACTTCCCCCCAGCAACTGACGAGTCAAGATATAGGTCATAGGGTTGCATTCAGAAATCACTGTCATTGTATGTAAAAGGATATAGTGCCGAAAGTGTTGAACAGCCTAAACAGAAGCCAAAGCCAACTTCTTGACATGTGTAGGACGTGACCTTGACCTTGTCCTAGGTCAACATTAGTTATCTAAACAAATCCCTACACTACTGGCCCTTTTGGCATTAGCCCACGGAGCACGGACTGAAGTCTCACTCGAAGCAGTATGGGGGAATACTGGAATCAAGTTTCCACACCCTTGAGATGGTTGTGATGTCAGTTTATTCCAACTATGTAGGTTTTAACCTCGTATAGAAATTACCTGCATACAAATTTTAAAACAAAGAAAATAAACAATGCGAGAGCATAACACATAAAACACATATACACGGAGACTTTCCCCTAGATCCCAAAACCAGAACTACCAGCTTGATTTTTCATTATGTTCCTTTCGATGTTACAATACATACTTATACATGTCAAAGCTTCCAAGACCATGGACCAAAAAACATCGCGTCCGAAAACCATTGCATCCAAAACCATGTGTGAAAAACATGCACAAAACCATAGGTAGGTCTGCCCAATCTAATATAGGGTCCAAGAAACAAAATTTTCTGAGGCACTGCCCCAAACCCCATAGAAGGGGGTTACTTGCACCCCTCAAACCCCATGTGACCCCACTTGCTACACAATCAGCACAATGAAGGGGGGGCTCTGCCTCCCCTCTAACCCCCTGTTTAACTACATGGGTTAGTCGTGGAAAGATTATAACACAACCCAACATTCTCCCACTTGTTCTTTTCTTTCCACAGGGGGCCACAAGAGAGCTTAGTCATTTATCCAACCCTGCAATGCCCATTGTTTCTCTACACCAATAGAACTTCTCAAAGCTCACAAATTTTGTCAATGCATCTGCAATATTCTTCAAAGTGTCCACCTTTACCAAAAACACCTTTTTGTCTTCTATCATATCCCTCAAAAAGTGATATTGAACATCAATTTGCTTTGTCTTTGAATGATATGCAAGGTTCTCTGCCAAGAAAATTGCACTTTAGCTGTCACAGTCTATCCTTGCTCCCTGTACTAACCCCATACTTGAACACAATCTCTACAACCAAACTGCTTCCTTGATTGCATGAGTGGTGGCCATGTATTCTGCCTCTGTAGTTGATAGTGCCACTAGAGATTGTTTCTTACTCATCCAACTGATCGCACCTCCAAATAGGTTAAACATATACCCGCTTGTAGATCTTCTCTGATCTAGATCTCCAACCAAGTTTTCATCAACAAAGCCACGAATATCCAACACTCTATCCAACCCTAGTCTTCCTTGGTAGCACAAACCATAATCACTAGTGCCATGCAAATACCTCAAAACCCACTTTACTATTGTCCAGTGCTCCTTCCCTGGTTTTGACTTAAACCTGCTCAGTACTCCCACGGCATGTGCAGTATCTGGAATAGTACATACTATTGCATGTTCAAGCCTTTGATGCCACAACATGGTCTTGTCTCCAGAGACCACTAGATTTTCTTCTCCACTTTCAGGAACCACAAAACTGTTGCACCCATCAATAACAGTGCTACCTTGCAGCTTGTGCAGAGTTCCAATCCAAACTCCTCGCATCAATACCAGTGCTCCCTGAACCATTTTGTAGGTATGCTTCTCGAACATTGTTTTTACACCTGCATCATTTAGCTTGCTCACAGAAATAAGATTTCTAGTCAATACAGGAATATGCAGAACACCAGGAAGTGTTCTAACCCTTCCACCTTGCAACATCAACTTTAATTTTCCGCAACCAATGATTCTAGCCTTCCTATCATCCCCTAAGAAGACATCACCACCATCGTATTTCTCATACTCACAGAACCACTCTCTATGGGGAGTGAAGTGAAAGGATGCACCTGAGTCAATCAACCATGCCTCATGATCTACATGTGTACTTGAAGAAGCCAAGTACACATCCCCACCTTCATCTGAGGTGATTTTCGCCTCTATAGAAGGAGCATCATCAGATCCCTTTCCTTTGTCAGGAGCTTTAAATTTATAGTCCCTTTTGTAGTGCCCTTCCTTTCCCCATTTCCAGCAAACCACCTTTATAGGTTTTCCTGGAGATTTAGATCTCCCTCTAGATTTAGATCTCCCACTCGATGACTTATTTTTGTTTCTTTTCTGGGACCGTCCTCGTACAGACAAGGAATCACCATTCTGTCTCTCCATATTTTTCTGTCTCATCTCCTCCGTCAGCAAGGATGAGACTATTTCATCAAACTACAAGGTAGTTGTATTGCTACCTATTGCAATAACTAGACTATCCCACAAATTTGGTAGAGAACACAACAAACTGATGCACTTATCTTCATCTGAAATTTTAATATCAACATATAATAACTAACTTACCACAGTATTAAATGCATTCAGATGCTCTGTTACCGAGTCTCCATCTTTCATCCTCAGGTTATACAACTTTTTCCGCAGGAACAATTTATTCACTAGAGACTTAGATTGGTACAAAGTCCCTAACTTGTCCCACAAAGCCTTCACTGTAGCTTCCCCTGATACTTTCAACAATACTGAATCTGAGACACACAATCGTATTGTGCTCTTTTCCTTCCGATCCAACTTCTTCCATTCTTCATCAAACACTCTTGTTTATTTAGTACCCGGATCTACTGTGATCCACTGATCTTTATCCACCAACAGATCCTCCACCTTAAGTTTCCACAACTCAAAACTCTGACCGTTAAATTTCTCAATCTCTATCTTTCCACTACTCGCCATCTTCTTTCACCACCATAATCAATCCTGGAGATCTCCCACTGAACAGGGTCTACCACAGGCCCAAGAGAAACCCTTAGCAACAAAGGCGTCCCCTTGAAGCCAAAATAGCTCTGATAACAAATGTAGGTTTTAACCCCGTACATAAATTATCTACATACAAATTGTAAAACACAGAAAATAAACAATGCAAAAGCATAACACATAAAACACATATACACAAAGATTTTCCCCTAGATCCCAAAGCCGGGACTAGCAGCTTGATTTTTCATTATGTTCCTTTCAATATTACAATACATATTTATACATGTCGAAGCATCCAATACCATGGACCAAAAACCATCGCGTCCAAAACCATGTGCGAAATACATGAACAAAACCCTAGGTAGATCCACCCAACCTAATATAGGGTCCAAAAAACAAAATTTCCCAGGGAGCTACCCTGGACCCCATAGAAGGGGGTTACTTGCACCCCTCAAACCCCCTGTGACCCCCCTTCTATTCAATCAGCGGAACAAACGGGGGGCTCCGCCCTTGCTCTAACTCCCCGGTTAACTATGTGGGCTAGTCATGGAAAGATTATAACACAACCCAACAAACTATTCCTGCCTTCACGTAGGTTATTTATCCCTCTGCTCTACCCTTTAATACCTTTGCAAAGTGTCACAATCAGATTTCGGCAGCCCTAGCCAGGGGCTGAAGTCCTTTCTCGCTACTAGGGCAACGAATTGCGCTATTTCCAAAACTAGGCTACATATCTTACTTATCTTGAGGACTTGAACTTGAACCTAGGATAAGTATCTTACCTAGGTGAAATGTTCTATTTCCCAAACTAGGCTTGTTGCTGTAGGACTTGACCTTGACCCTGCCCCTGCAAGGGTTGACCTTGCGGTTACAAAATTTGTCCGTGGGTCTGCAAAGGTTGGCCCTGCAAGGACATGGGTTGAGAGGTGTGTGGAGCATATTACATTTGTTGTTACACGGCATGCTGCAACTGTTGTAAGGATTGACCTTGCGGTTTTTGCAAGTGACCTTGCTACGGGATAATTTTCCCTTGCTGTTGCATGGAGAGCCCTTGCTGCAACAAAGGTTGCCCTTACGGTAACAAAGGATACCCTTTTTGTTGTAGAAGCTTTCCTTGTTGTTGCGAGGGTACTTGAACAATGCCTGGGAGATTACTGAACTAAATCTGGCTATAGCCAGGCTGGATGTATTGCCCAGATTGGAGGGTGTAAGGTTGATTAACCAATCCTTGAGAACCATATGGAACGTAAGGATTTTGGTATTGGACCTGAACCCCATAGGGCTACTGATACTGAACATTGCTCAATCTAGATGGACCAACATGATTCTGAACCTATTGGTACTAGACATTGCTTGATCCAGTAGGATCAGTTGAGTTATAAATAATACGAGAAGAAGGTTGGTTTATACCAAGCATGCGAGCTTGTGAACTGCTCACATTCATGGCACCTGACACCATAGAAACATTCAGGTTCTGCCCTCCATGTGGTGGCACAATCTGGCCACTACCTAGCAGGATGGAGGAACTGACAAAAACAATCTTTGAAATTGTCAGTTGTGCCTAGCGGCTAACTAGGATTGATGATACAAGAGTATTCTAAATAGTGGGTTTCACTGGGACTGAGGTAATAGCCTGTTAGGAAGTGATGTTCGTAATGAACAGACCCAATGTAGGCCTAATGCCTGACGCCCATACAGGATTATGGTAAAGTGATGAGGCACTAGGTGTACTTGAAACCAAGTGTGCCAAAGACACATAGTTGGGTGGAAAACTGGCGGGAATACCTTCCAAAGAAGGTAAAACCTTGGAGGAAATTGAAATTGCAATTCCTCCCCCTCAACAATGTGTGGAGTATAAACTTCGGACTCATCCGAAGATGTGACTGGAGCATCGCCTTTGGGTTCCATGTTTGAAAACAAGCGATGATAAATAGCGGAATGAGTACGAGGGGATAGTTCTAAAGGAAAACCCAGCTGGTCATACGGACTGTAAGGACACTGCGGTGATATCACAACAGGGTCAAACAGATGGTTCAGAGGATAGATAACTAGTCCAAGTTGACCGTCAGTGGTCAGCGAGTTCTCTGGAGTCCGAACGAGATTGTTCGGAGATTCCAAGCCAATATCAGCAGATGACCCAATATCAAAAGTAGGTGGAGGACGAGATGACAATGGTTGAACACTCAAAACAATTGTGAGTTCAACATTTTGGTCCTCGAGTGACTCTGGTAATTCTGGAAACAACTCCTCGGACAATCTTTCAGACGGAGGAGAGGAAGAGGAATTGGGTGAATTAGATCGTTCAGCCATAATGACCTTGTCTTAGTCAAAAGAACAAATAACTTCAAGGCTTTAAAATGTTCTTTTAAGGGAACTCATGATTTGGTCTCAAAATAACATGGTGTTTTGGATCATGGGAAATCAATTATTAAGATGCATAAAAGACGGATGCTCTTTCATTTTTTAAGATTCGAGAAAGAAACAAAGATGATTCTATTGCTTTTGATTGGAAACGAGCTTGAAAGGACAAGTGCTCGAATGATCTTTTAAGTTTAATGAGTCAAAAAGATCAAATGATTGCTCTGGATGATCTAAGTAAATACGATTACCAGGCAACTGTGAACTACAAAATACCTCCTGGTGAACCAAGAAGTATGGGCAGACAATCTCCCCGAATGCTATGTTCGGTGTATCACATTTGCAAGTCGGTTGACTTGGCTTCCTAAGGATAAAAGGATTGCAGCGTAGTGGGGTCTTCCATTATATACTCGACAATACATGGAGCACAAATCCGTACTAGCGTTATCTAATGCCGAAGCTAATGACAACTGCTAGGTTTAAAGACACCGGAACACATCTCTAGCCCAAGCCTTCTAGATATGATCATTAATGTCAAATGCACCTTAGGTTAATTGAATTCATTTTAAAGTTGATCTTGAGTTAAGTTTCAGTTTTTAGGTCTTAGCGATACTACTCAAAAAAACTTAAATGCAACTAAATAAGACAAGACCCTTTCAATTCGATGAAATGCCTACACTAGATAGGATAGAAATTACTCAATCGAATGTAAACAATCAAGCAACTGAAAATGAAATGATTTTTCACTACCTTACTTAAAAAAAAAAAAAATAAGCTAATGAAAAACGTATTACAATTCCTACTTTCCTAGCAAGCACTTATCTATTAGTCCTTTGCAAAACAAAAAATTCTCTTCCTTTTTCTAATGTTGATGCAATTCTAGTCTTTTAAAGATGCAAGTTATTGTAACATAATGGTTCAACAAGCTATAATTTCATACTTTTCATGAAACAACGAAACAAATTTTTGCATACAATCTTTCAATGAAAAAAATTTCGAGACAATAAGCTCTTCCAACAAATGAAAACATGAGAAGAGAAGTTTATTCAAATCAATGAAACACCAACTTTACCAAACACAAGACCAACAATGTAATCTATTTCAGAAAAGAAACATTTAGGAAAGTAAATGAAACTTTTTTAAACTTGTGCAAAAAGAGGTCAAAGTCATAAAAAGGACCGAAAACAAAATGCAAAGAGTAAACAAACCTACAACCTGACTTAGTGAGTTCAAAAACTATTGAATGGGTGACCAACTAGATGCCCTAGTGTCGCTGTCCACTCAATAAATCAATCAATCAAGTAGAAAGATGACAAGTCCATAGGCAAACAAAACCAAATGAAAAGTAGCTTTCTAATCAGGGAAAAAATGGTCCAAAAGGCTTACGGGGTCAAAACCACAAGAGCAGAACACACTAGCCAAGATTGGGTTCAATCCCTAACCTTCACTTACAGGCATCGACACGACTGCCTAACTGACAACAAGTGCCAGAGGTTGGTCAACACGATTGTTTCTCAACAACTCGCACTAGTCGACATGACTGTCAGCAGATTAAGCACACTGATCGAGGGATCTAAGGCAAAAAAAAAAAATGAAACTGGAACTAGATCTACTACTATGAATTTTAGACTCAGAGCAGTAATCGGGAGAAAAGAAACAGAAGCAAAGGGAAAATGTGAAACTAGAAAAGTTCTCACAAAATCATAAAATCCAAGAAAAACAAAAGGATTGGGATCCCTAGGGGAGTTTCCAATTTGTGGTGAAGTAAAATTATAAGTGCGGACACGAACAAATTCCTCAAGCCTAATAATGGGTCTAGCCACAACAGATACATTCTATGGAAGATTTCCTTAAGTTAGAATCAATCAAGAGGGCCTACCTCTTGGTTTGCTTACCCTGCTTGATGATGTCCTCGCTTGCTCGCTCCAGCTATATCTTGCTTCCTTCTTTAAGCTCTTGAAACAAGTAAACAACAACAAACAACAAACATAATAATAGACAAATTGCAATTCAACCTACTTAGCAAGTCAAGAAACATTAAGCCATGAATATGTACTATTACAAAACATGTAGGAAATCAATCGATAGTTGCATATATCAATATCAAAGAGAGATTACAACCATTTGTCTTGACATCGCAGTCTTCCTTTGACAAAACTAGGTTCCCACACATTTCTGCTAGCATTAAACGATGGCTTCAAACAACAATAATTTTAAAGTTCTTCCCTTTAGGCTTCACTCCAAACTAAATCACACTTTTCCCTCACACAACTAGATAGCTACAACTAGTAATAGCTTGCTTGTCTACTCCAAACCAAAATAGTGTCAACACTCAACCAAAACTATCACTGCAACTAGTTTGTGCTTGGGAAGAAGGGAGGTTTATATAAGAAATATGGATGGGAGATGGATCCTCTTCTCATGGGAGAAGGACTTATCCCTTGAGGTAGTTCCACCATTATAAGGGAAAAGAGCCCAAACTATCATCCTCAACCCCATTTGGCCAAACCATTTACCAGACTTTTGTTACAAAGCTTTTAGAGCTAGAAGCTTTGGCTCTAATTTAAAAAACTTTCCATAACAGGACTAGCGCGACTGGAACACAACTCAGTCACTTTCGTCGATGCGAGGAGTAGTGCTAATAAATGCACATCGGCGGGGAGATAGAGGCCATTAGCGCCGGTCTTGTAAACTGTGCAAAATAGAAGTTTAAGGGGAAATGGTGCAAAAGGGAATTTATCTGCTCATGAAGAGGGACACAATGGGAGTTTTTTCATGAAGGCAAAGCATGCGAGGTTCACTGTAGAGGTCCTCCAGGATCAAGGAATGGGGAGTACAGGGACAGTGACAAAATGTTGTGTAACAATCACCAATACACCCAATAGTATTCCTTTCAACACAATACATGCACCATTTTACCTATTTCATGGGCACACCATAGAATACCCAAAATCATTCCTTTGGCTTGCACTTTGGAAAACATCGTATCTTTCTTTCTATAAGCCTATACAATTGATATCTCACATCTCAATGGAAATGATTTTCTTTTTTGTTCATTTTTGTGGCCCTTTGGCACATTATAAATGTATCCTTCCCTTTGTAAATGTATGGTGCCACCCTTTATAATTTTTGATGCCTCTTTCAAGTCATGAATGTGTTGAACACCTATTGCATATTTTAGAAGTGTGTGTGGGTTCATTTGGAAATGCTTTATCCTCCATCTTCCCCTCATTGGGGTATTTTTATGTGAAGGAACTATTTAATGTAAGTGTTGCATCATTGCTATGCATCCATGTTGTCTACAATTAATTCCCTGCAAGAAAATGAAGTAAAACATTTCATGAAGTCATTCCACATTAATGAGAACATGGAAAATACGTAATGATAAGATAATCCACTTAAAGAGCACATATGTAATCATCAAAATTAAGGTGTTATGAATTGCATGAGTTGAACTAGACATACCTAAATTTGGAAACCAACTCAACATTCAAGCACCCTGATGGTCCTATTAATTGCAAGTGACATTAATATATCATGTGATGCCTAGCATGCATTCAAGGTTGACCCTGCAGGCTAAGGAATGTGTAGTGGAAAAGTATGGTCGGTGATGAGGAGTATACCCACAATTTACATAATGTGAGGAGTGTGGAGATTAAGAAGCCATGTTATGATAATTACATTATGAACCCTAATACATTCCAAGAACCAAGATGAGCAATGGAAGACACACACAAGAGGTTGCCATAGGATTTTGAAAGAGGCATCAGTTACAAAAACTTTAATGTACAGGCCGAGACATGGAACTAATCATCAGCTTGGAGGCATATGAAAAACACATGATTCTTACCCTAATTCCATGTAACTCCGATGAGAATGCACTCCTCGAAGTATCTGACCTAGGTTAAACTATGAGGGAAACTTTCTTTTGACAACATTAGGGTTTTTCCCCGACCCTAATATGGTCAATATGATGAAGGCTAAAATGAAAACCCGTATGTCTCCGCACAGTGCCTCCACTCATTGCGACGCATGTTATAGAAGAATGGACTTCAAAGTCTCAGGGAACCTTTAATGTAACATTGAAGCAATGAACCTCCAAACCCCAAATGCAAACATGAGATAGAAAAAGACGAACGAGTTCAATATACATCGCATGGGTGGGTGCATTGACAGGGCTTGATAAGAATAAGCCATGGGGAGGTTGGCCAATTCAAAACTCGATCCTGAGGGGGGACTAGACATTTTGAATATGCCTGGAATTTTGGAGATAACTTATATAATGAACAAAAAAAGCCTAAATCATAGTTTTTTTGGGTGGTTTTCAAGGGTTTTGTTGGTGGTTTTCTAGGTTGTTTTTGGTCTTCAAGGGTTTCCTTGGTGGTTTTATAGGATGATTTTTATGGTTTTCAAGGCTTTTCTTGGTGGTTTTTTGTGGTTTTCATGGTGGTTTTCGTATGGTAGGTTTGTTTTCCAAATTAATTGATTTTATTTTGCAACAAATAATAAATAAAATAGATAAAAGATATAGGAAACCTACCTTGGATTGAGCCTCTAAGTTGTTGGTGGGGTTGATGGTCAGTTGGATTAAATTCCTCCATCTCAGTCAAGCTTAGAAATCTTCCATCAAACTCTTTTTTCCTCATGGTCTGCACAAAATCGCTTGTGTAGACCACGACCTAGGTTTTTAAAAAACAAAAGGGCTCAATCAACTCATAGTGCTCAATCAATCCATCAAGCTCGTTCAAGCCCTAACTATTGATCAAGCATCTAAATCAAGTTAGAAAGGAGCTTAATTAAGGGTTTGTTTAAACGCTTGATCGAGCTATGTTTAAGCACCTACGTAGCTCGAATGAGTGCTTAAAAATTGCTTGATAAAGCGCTTAGGATCGCTGGATCGAGCATCATTTTTTTCACCAAAAAGAACCCTCTTTGCTAAAAGGTGTAATCCAGCGACATGCACTCACCCCAATAATAACGAGATTTCCTCTTAATTTGTCTACAAGTAAGAAAAAGAACATTACAAATAATGGACTTAATTAATTTATTTATTTTTCGGGCCACATGTTACACGAAGAGGTAGTATTATTCATATTCTTTGATATTGAGAGGTATAGGTCTCTAGTGAGTCCAATCAATAGTGAAATTACGATACTCACACATTCCATGAGACAGATGATTCATAGACTTGTTGCGATTGCTAAACAACTTGTAATACACCTTATGAACCTTCGGATGATGCTTCAATGTCTGATGGGTTGACATCAAATACAAATATGGAATCTCCAACTTCTAATGACACTGATATTAAGGAGGTTTCAAATGGTATAAGAAAAAAACTAAATTTGTGAAGAATTGCCTCACAAATTGAAAAAGTCGAAGAAAAGTAAATGGAGGGAAATAAAAGCAGCAGTACATTTTTAAATTGAAAGTTGAACGAAATGAATGGGCAATTTGTGGAGCTTTGCTTGTGTGGAATTTTCGGTGCGTAGAAATCTCCACACAACCAAAGCTCTGCACAGGAGGTATCATAATGAACCATTGTGTGCGAGAGTGAAACACATAGCAGCTTGAAAAAATATTTAAATGTTTTTAAATACATTTTAATTGGTAAAACATTGTGATTTAATAATCAAGAAAACATACCACAATGATGAAACAAAATAATATTAGTTTGTCCCTCTTCAACAGTGTGCAGAGCTTTCTGCACACAAAAATATCTACACAAGCAAAGCTCCCCACAAGAGTATCATAATAAACCCTTTTGTAGGACAACAAAACACATAGCAGTTTGAAAAAATATTTAAATGTTTTTAAATACATTTTAATTGCTAAAACATTGTGATTTAATAATTAAGAGAACAGCAACAAGTGATCACAATGATGGAATGTAATAATATTAATTGCATATTTTTTCATCCCCCTCACCACTCGCCTATGTGAAGGACTTGTGACTATGTCAATTCAAACATCATTGGGCAGAGTAGAAGCATAACAATGTCAATGTCAGTGTCAGTGTTGGAGCATAAACCGACGTAATAACCGCTCACAAAATTAGTTTTTTCTTAAATGAATTCTTAGGTTTTGACAAATACCAAAAATGAAATGTCCTCCGCCAGAGGAATTAATTCCCATCAGAGCTCCCAAAAATTAGAAATAAAATTACTAAAAAATTATAAATTTATTTCTCAATTTAAGGGAAAATAAGAATACTAAGCATTTTCTTCAAACTTTGGTTAAAATTACAATAAATATGGAAAAATATTGAAAATCGAGGTAATAATAACTATAGTCCCTCGCGAAACACAGACTAATAAAGATATATACCAATGGCTTACCATGTAATAGAGTTATAGAAATCCAAATACATAAATGTAGTGGTGAGAGAAGAGGATAGTGAGATATTTTCATGGATAGAGAATATAGAAAACAAACTATAGTTTTAGTTATTGTGCCTCATGTGATGTGTCAATCACAATGGTGTCACTGGGGTAAAGACCTTTTGATTGGAGACTAATGGTTGTTGTATGACCTTGCGCATGATCAATGTGGTTAATCAAATTTAGATTTAAAACTATTATTACTGTTATAAATACTTTCTGTTGGTGTTTTTTTTTTTTTTTTTAAGTAAGAATTTGGGCAAAATTTTGATTTTATCACTAACGGTGATTTCCGTTATCCGACCCCTCTTGTCCAACCAGAGTGGACAACTAATGCATTCCACTCCTTAAATCTACCATGAGGCAAAGAATTTAGAGAGTTTGTAAAAAAAAATAAAAATTATAGAAAAAATCATTTAATGAATCTTCTTTTCTCTCGAGGGTTGTGATGTTGAATGTAACCACAATGTAAACTCATCATAATTATTTCGAATCACTATTATAACCCTGATTTTATAATTGGCATTATGAGACTCTAGTGGCTTTAATTTGTTTCGTAAGCAAATAAAAAGTTCTGCAAAATCGGGTTTTGACAAAAGGTTAAGACTTCAATTTGTTTCATAGGCAAATAAAAAATTGCATTGCAAAATGGCATTGTGACAAAAGGTTAAGTTTTCGAGATAATTAACTCACCTAATAATTCGCATAATTGTTATTATGACCCTAACTTGAAAATCAAACCAAAATTATGTATCTGACGACATTGGTTTCATTGTAATGATTGATATTGGAGTGACAAATTTCTTTTGGTTGACATATTAATATGAATACCATCAATAATAGAAAATAACTCACAGAAAACTAACTAAGCAAAGAAAAGTATGTAAGCATGTTTAGCACAAACACATAATGGGACCTCCCCACTTGAGCTGCTTTCAAAATGCCCCTTGTCAAGGGAGGAGTATGTTAAAACACCGTGGATTCTTCCCTTGTTAAACACCACAGAGATTGGAGGTGACTTTACATAAGGTTGATGGTTTGGGCTAAATGCATATGTCAATGTAAATAGACAATTTAACTTATAAAAAATAAAATTTGAAGGCCATGATGTTCCTCATCTAGATTCAATTAAGATAGTGATATGTTTGGGATTATAATAAAGATATTTCTTTTATGACATCAAAATTTATAAGTATATTTTTGACTTTTAATATTTTATGAGTGTTTCAATTTGAAATTTAATAAAATTGTAAAAATATATTATAAATATTTGTAATTGTAAAGTGAGGTATAATGTATAAGCAAATTTATAAGTATTAAGGATTATAAAAAGAGTTTTTAGTATAAAAAAATTAGGGATATTTAATAAAAATAGGGAAATTTTTATTATTGTAATGAAGATATCTTTGTAATGGCATCAAAAATTTATTAGTATATTTTTGACTTTCAACATCTCATGAATGCTTCACCTTGTAAACCAATAAAATTGTGAAAATATATTATAAATATTTGTGGAGTGGAGTGTAGGTTATAAGAGAGTTTATAAGTATTAAATGTCATTTCTAGTAAAAAAAATAAGGATTTTTAATAAAAATAGGGAACCTTTTATTGGAAGGATGTATTGAGGGGATGCAATAAAAGAATTTCAACAAGTAGTTATCATTATTTAGGAAAATTTAGAAGTTTTCTTTAATATCCTATGAATGCATGTGTTGTGTTGTAGGTTTTTGTTTAAAGGCCCTAGGCAAGCATCCAATGAGAAATTTATACAGAATGGGAGAAGGTTTTCTAACATGCCCAAATTTTATTCTTTCATATAATAATTTATTTTCCCATAATGTTTACCAATTTCTCTTTCACAAGGTTGATTTGGCCTATGACATTTAAAAATGTGAATTTGGGTAACACTTACCATTATTTGTTTTTTTCTTTCTTAGGTATCATAGTTAGCAATAATTTTTCTCTAAAAACTTTTAGATAGAAAAGTATAATAGTACACGTACTTAGTACTATTTTTTCATAAACTATTCCATTAGTATTAGTTCTCCAAACACTTATTAACCATGAAACCCTACTTAAAAAAAGTGCTTCCCATTTTCCCGTTTTTGATGATCACAACATCAAGAGAAGAAGGAGCATGAACATGACAATGAAAATATGAGTGGTTGATTTGAATACTTTTTGCATATCCCACTCATATCCTTGATATTGATAGTGCTTAGTGTATGCTTATGATAACTCTCATGAATTTATCTTTTAATAGGAGAATTGACGACTCTTACATATACCCATGATAATTGTACTTGTATGTTTGCCTACTATGAAAATAGAGTCCCCCACCAAACTCTACAACAATTCAATGACCGGGCTCTTTAAGTCAATGGAAGTGGATCAGTTCATTCAAAGCACATAAGTTCATATAAACCTTATTTCCTTTTACCATGTGCAGGATTTAATTTATCTTTATTCATGGTAGAAATCTTGGACCATATTATATATATAATCCCAAGCCTACCACATATTCTATACAAATATATTCACAAAATCTCTAAATTTTTATTAGTAAGGTCTTGTTTTTAAGCTTCATACTAAAAATCTTTATACACATATTTTTATTATTTGTACCATAAAGACATAGATTAAATGGTTTGATTTAATATTTAGCTAAACACATATTTCCGATTTTTTATTAATATGTTAATACATTTACAAATTACACATAATTTATACAGATCAATTTTATAATTTTAAATAATACTTCAAAAAAATAAAAAAATATGTTAAAACTTTAATCAAAATAAAAAATAATAACCATTCTTCCTATCTACTCAAATTATATATAAAAAAATAATATATTATAATAATTTATTTATTAAAAAATATTATTTTTATATGTAAAACTAAAAAATATAAATATATAAAAGTAATATGCCTTCTCACACTAAAGAGATTCCATTAGTGTCCTTGAGTGTCCTTGAAATTGATTTAAAGTAAAATAATAAGACCTGATTCCATTAGTGTCCTTGAGTGTCCTTGAAATTGATTTAAAGTAAAATAATAAGACCTTCTCACCTTTAGGAGGAGTAATGAAAATTTATTAGTCTCCTTGAATTTGATTTAAAGAAATTTGAATAATCATTACACTTAGTGGCAACATTATCCTCTTTTTCATATTCATTATATACACTCCACTTGTATATCCTCTTTTCAAGATTCTATCATATCCACTCCACTTGTATAAAATTGGAAAGTCACTTAAAAGGATTCAAGTTTATTCAAATCATCATTACATTTATGGACTTGACTCCATTATCTCAAATCATCATTACATTTATGGACTTGACTCCATTATCCTCATTTAACGGTATTAGGTAAAAAGATATTTACAAAATTTAGGTGTTTGGAGTTATCCTTACAGCCTATAGACTTTTGAGACTCCATTACCCTCATTTCAAAAGTATCCATACACTTGTGAATATTATCTCTCTTTATACCATCCAAATCTCATACAACAGGATCATTTGTGCCCCTTTCATCTCACATGTCTGCAATAACATATCTGAAGTCCTTCGAACCCTAATGAATTCCTTTTACATCCCACTTCTGTAATAAAATATATGAAGTCCTCGAAGCCCTAATGAAAATGAAAACACTGCTTTCATGCAAAGTAACTCAAAAATATAGATACAATTAGCATTAATACTTTTGCTGCTGGCAAACAAACATTTACAACACCAATTAGCATTGGTACCTTACAAACAAACATATATAACACCACTCTCTACAGACATTTTTTCGAGCTTATGGTAACCAAGTGCATTAGTTAGTGCCTCTGTCTGCAGCCGCGTGCAGAAACATGATGCTCAGTGCATTAGTTAGTGCTCTGTCTGCAGCCGGGTGCAGAAACATGATACTGCGCAGCATACTTACGCGCTGAACATTCGGTTGCGATAACTGGTGGCTCATTCAAAAATGCCCAATTGCTCCTTGTCCACCTACATTGTATTCCAAACCAAAATAAGCCAAGATATTCATAAATGACTGCGGAAAAAATAAATGAATATACAGAGACACTTACCAGGCCTTGGCATTCTTCAAATTATCTAAATCATCTTTCGTAATTTGGCTCTCTGCAGCAACAGTAGTGGTGTGATAACCTGGGAAACTCCTGCTAGTGTCCAGGCCAGTTGGGCGCTTGGCAGCCAACTTTAGGTCCGTAGCTCCTCTTGTCAAAGTTGCCTCAGATACCTGTAGTACTCACCAGGACAAGAAATCAGACCACCCTTCTAAATTTGCTTCTACAATATCCACTATCAGTGGTGCTTCTGGACAGACTAGATCTTCTACTGTAACTACACCTTTAAAACAAATAAATAAAATGCAGGGATGGAGCAGTAGCAGCTAGCCTCCTCTTAGGGAGATTCTTACAGATTCAATAATTTTGAAGTTATTATAACATAGTTTATATATTATTTTTGGAATGGAATTTGGGCCAAAAAAAATTAATAATCATTTCTTCCAACACAAAAAATAAATTTCCAAACACCACAAATAAACCAAATTGATAGCTTCCATTGTGGGCAAGGAAGATAACAATACTTTCTTCCCATCACAAGAAATAAACTTCCTAAACACCGGAAATAAACCAAATTTCTAGGTAACGTACGTTGATATTGTTATGGGTTGAAAATTCTTGAGCCTGACCCTCAGCAACCGGCTGGAGATGTTCTTCTTCACTATGGCGTTTTATCTTCCAGAACGTCTCGATCTCTTCATTAGTTAGAGATTTGTTTCTCTCAAATCTACCTGTGCAAAAACCAAAAACCAAACCCACAAAATATAATAAGGCAAACTGTATACAACAATATTAGATCTCTTCATAAGAAGATTGAATAATTCTCTGCAATTATACCTTTCCCAGAATTGGAAGTGGGAGAATCCCAGCCTCCCATTAACGAACCCATTTCTCTAATAAGTTTCCACAAACCAGAATTTCAATCAGATCAAGCAAATTTACAGACTTTTTCTTTGAAATCTCAAGTGATCTCACTGTATTGTTCCCTCTGCTGTTATGGAAATAAAAAGGCAAGAAAACCAAGATGTGGCCGCCGCCAACTGTGTAAATCGCCCACTGGGCACCGACTCTAAATCCCGGATAGTGGCTGACGTCTTCGGCTGATCTTATCAACATCATTCCATTGGACGTTTATCCATTGGTGACACGTAGATTTTCAGTACTGAATTATGGTCCCATGCATATCTTACTTTGAAGTAACGATAAGAACGCTTTTAGCGCGGTATTACCCGATACTGTGGGCTACTTAAAAACTTGATACTGTGGGCTCGATACGGATAACTCTGACAACTTATATATATTTTCCTGTTGATAATACAAAAAAATTGAAATTATACACGATTGTGCTGATTTATTATCCAATCAACAGTATGAATTTCAAGTTTGATTTTCAGGAAAACTTTAAATAGATTGTTGAAATTGGGAAACTAATTTTATTTAAATTTAACCCCCTCTCCAAAGATTTAACATCATAATATTTCATTGCTAAGTCTTCAGTGTTAACTACGTATTTATGTTTTTTAAGATATGATTTAACTCAGGGATCCCATCAAAATTATCATTATTATTGTTAAAAAATGTCTATATTTTAGATTGCCCTAAGCTTTGTAAACCAACTTGCCTCTATTTCTATAATATAATAATGCAATAACCATGGCAAGGTTAAGGGTAACTTTTTGGGGCCTCTTATGACTGAGATAATGTTTTGTATTTGCAAAACCTCAATAACATTTGGAGTGAAATTATACACATAAAGTTCAACCTTACATGTGTTTCTTTCAATACTCTACATGTAGTCACTTTAGTGGGCTATGCATCCCACTTTAATAGCATGCACATTGTACACTTAATAGCCTTTATTCACATCAAGATTGCAAATTGTGGCTAGGATTCTTACATATAAGAGGCAACACTATCTTCTGGTGCATTATGTATGAACAATGACTAATCATATGGAATTGGAACTATGTTTACTTACTTATTATACATTATTGTGGTTGAAATTTATTTATATTGATAAATATATTAGGTTTAAGCTTGATAATTTAGCTTTTTTTAGTGCTATAGAAGATTACCGGTTTAAATTGAATGTAATGTTTATGGAGATCACAAAAGGTAGAGTTTTTCAATTTCATAAAAGTGTATAACGTTTCCAATGAGGATGCCACCATGTTATTCCAAGTACGCTAGTGATAAATTCAAACTCTTAGTGGCTTGGTGGATACTTCTCCCAACTATTAGAATATATATATATATTGATATTGATACACACACGCACCTTTTTTTCTCTTATGTTTTCTAGTGCATTATACAATGTATTCACAATAATACATACATTGTTTTGTTCTTACCTACATATAGCCTATTGTATATTCATTCTTTTCTTTATCTTTATTCATTATTTCTCACTCATAACTTAATCAATTCAATTTGTTTATGTTGTCCTCTAATTTCTCCCATTAAAAAATGGTATCAAATGTCTATATATATAGTTAGATTCATATTAAAGTTACTTGATATACACATAATGTATGTGCAAAATAGATGTGTATCCAACCTCGTTCAATTTAATAAATATCCACTCTATCTCCTAATGACCACCTTAAACATACCCTCAACACTTTCGGTTAAATTTATGATACCTAAAATTTTAACAAACTATACATTAACTATTAATTATTCACCTGACTTACGCTCACTCGCCCACCAAATATACATATTAATTATATATCATTAATTAATTAATTTAAAATAATAAACCAAAAAACCTTTACTAACTAAACTTTTATTTTTCTTTTAACCATGAGCTCATGATTTCATAACAAACCCAATTATCTAAAACATCTAGATGTTCTCAGGTTAGTTGCTACCTGAATATTCTCAAATTAGTTGCTCCCCATTTTTCTAAAACTTCTAGAGCTATTGCACTCAAGTTAAAATAACCTATTATTAGATTGAGTTGGTGTTAAAGGTGTTCAGTTTGGATCAACGAAGCCCGTGAATCGCTAGGTTTATCCCAGCCATCCATAAATAGTTGCAAGTGGTCGTGTAGATTATGAAATCCGCATATGGAAGTGAAACTGTTGTGGTTGCTTTAGGTCTCTTAGCTTCTACCACCGGAAGAAAATACATCAAATGAAGTGTCATAGTATAAAGTTTTTCACTATTATAAATACTGTCAAATTTTAAATTTTATGTTTCTGTCATTCTTAATATAATGTTCATATTTTCTGGGAAAAAACACATAAAAAAAAACAAAAGTCAATATGAACCTAAATTTTCAATATTATACCCCAGATGCGGGTGCCTGCGGTGTGATTTAAGATGACGAGATAGGGGTTGGGCAAGGCAGAATGCCACTTGCCTTACCAATACAAGGATCGTGAAGAGGTTACGGCACTTGGCGCACGACACAATCGTTTGAAAGGTTCTTTGGGATTGCAAGGCCACCGGTTCAGTTGGAACACCAGGTTTGCAGTGAAGGAGATCAACTTCGCACGCACCAGCATGCAGCAGAGAGCACGAGCCATCAATGTAGCAGTTATGGGAGGAGCCTCCCGAGAAATGTCAAGGAATGTTAAAGCCAAAGGAGGGCCTGGGGGGATGGACACTTCATTGGCTTTGTCGCTCCTCCCGCTTACCTTCGATCTCGCAACGAATTCCAGGGAGCATGAGGGGAAACGGGTTCTGGTGTTGATGGGCTTGGCCATCCCTGTGAAGCTAGTTTTTCTCCTTCCCGGGTATCTTTTAGGTGTTACAAACTGGTCTTTTCATTCACATATCTCGGTAACTGATTCCTTTGTCTGGTCTTTGGTTTCGCATACGAGCAGGGATTCGGCACACCAGAAGGAAGGGTCCAAGCTCAGCAAAGGAGGCTCAACAAGAAGGCAAAGTTGTTGCCAACAATTGGTTATTACTCTGCAGCTGCAATCTCGGACCTGGGCCGTCGTCAACAGCAGGATGCCTCGTCTGAGACCAAGGATGGGCAGCCGCAGGGGGCAGCCGAGGAGGGCTCCAACTGAATCGTCTTCCAGCGACTTGTTAGGGAGGCGCAGGCTTTCATCACGCAGCAGAAGAGGAAGACCTCGAGCCACCAGATCTCGGCTCAGACCTATCCCTACCTCTGGCTCTGCCATCTTTACCTTTGACAGTGCTCTGAACAAGCCTAGGATCATTGCCTATTTCACAATGGTTTTTTAGGAAGAAAGTCAAGCAGAAGATTTAAGGACACAGTTAGGGAATTCAAGGGAAATCCCAGATCCCTCTTCATCATTTCAGTTGGCTGTGGGAAATGCCCCTCAGCAGGAAACAAATGAACAAGTGGGTAGAGCACAGGAAGCGATGATGGTTGATCTGGATCCCGTGGCTCAGAACGTGACTCAGACAGAGGAATTACGAGATATGGGCTGGTGCCGAATCATAGAAGAGCCCCTTGATGAATAGCAAGTCCACCCACGCTTCTTCTTTTGGTAGAATGCCCTTCACCACTGGGCACGGCTATAAGGCGACTTGGTTTTGGGATCTTTGGTATCCCTTAGTTTTCTTTTGAGTTTTTGAAATGTCTTATGCATCAGAGATCGTTCCACTACGAGGGACACAAAATTAGACATCTTTCAAATGTGTTTGTTCTGGATAGTTTTGCCTCCTACAAGAGCAGAGTGCTTGACTTCGGTCATGATGTAAATTCACTGTTACCTTGTTAATGTAATAGATATAGTCTTATGTAGAAAAAAAAAATTCAATATTATAAATACTTTTATATGATGTTTATATTTTTTCTATTATTTAAAAATAATAATTAACTAAACATTGCTGGTTCATAACATTCAATATAAAAATGAAAACGGATGCGACAAATTAAATATTCATTCATTAAAAATTAAAAAAACTATCAACTATAACATCAAAATGTGATTTATATATGGAGAAAAGATTAATGATATTACATTATATAATATATATTAAATAATCAATTTATTTAGTTTCTCCATTGAATGCGATTTATATATGGAGAAAAGATTAATGATATTACATTATATAATATATATTAAATAATCAATTTATTTAGTTTCTCCATTGATTTACACCTTGTAAAACATTGGATGAGTTTTGAGATTTTCTTCTTGGTTTTCAAAAATGATTTATTAGTCCTGCCATAATAGGGATTTTATAAAAATTGATTTTTAGTCAATCCTTGCTTTAGTTGATTTTAGAAAATTTATCGAATTTGTTATTGTTTGCTACAATGTTATGGAAAATGTAATATTTACGACATTATTGTAAATAAATAAATAATTTTTTTATTTTTCAGAAATGAAGTTGTAATTTTTTGATTGATTGAAATATTAAAAAAAACGAAAGGTAAAATAAATAAATAATATTTTTATTTCTAAACTAAAAAAAGCTAAGTGACTTGCCACAAGTGGGTGAGTTTTTATGTGATAAAATGCATTCCAAAATAATAATAGAAAACATAACATATGTCTTGTGTTTTGTAAAATTAGAAATGAAATCGTGGCACAATGACATGTTTATTCCAGACTATATGTGTTTTTGTTAATAAAAGTTATTGTTTCAAGAAGAGAATTGATGATAAAATCTTTTTGTCATAGTTAATTATGACCAAAATTTAATTAAAGGAAAACTAAACAACATTTTTCTTGAGGTCTGGGAGTGAACATATAAATATAATTAAAAGAAAATTGTATTCTACGCATTTAAGAACATTGATGATCAAATCCCACTGCAGATTGCAGTAGTATTAACACACCTTGAACATTCAATATATCACCTTGATTGCAGAGGCGAAATTTTGGGATTCATCCTATAAAACTTGGCGTTAAGAAGCGGAGGTGCATTTGGAGAGTCCATTGGTGATGTAGCATTTCACAAAGAGTTATGAAAGTTGTTATGAGGTAGAGTTATAGAAAAGAACGAAGAAGAAAGAATACATAGATTAAAATGTGTGAAGTCATGAGAAAAGAGAGAAAAATATAAAGCAGTGAAATTGGTAAGTACATCTTTTTTTTGTATGGGCTGGCAGGAGCAAGAGGGGTATTACTTTTCCTTGACAAACAAGTTGAAATAAAATATTCATGGGGCCCAAGGGTTGCAACAAACAACAAAGTATAATTGATAGCAATGTGGAAAGAGTCAGATCTAGCTCTATCTTTGTCAATAAGGAAAATAAAAGTAATAGGCGGCTCCTTAATAGAAATAAGGATGTTTTCTCCCATGATTGAAAAACAAAAGAATAGAATTTTTTCCCTTGTGTCGATAATTGAACATCAATTAGCAAATTTTAAATAATATGAATTGTTTCATATCTTTCATCACCTTAATTTTGTCATCAACAGCCTGACCAATCGCGGGGTTCTCTTGGGTGAGGGAAAGTGCGAGATAGATGGGAGGCCATTTGGCCACATTCCAATCCCATAGAATATGATGGACAAAGCAGTTAATGCCTCCCTCATTTAGGCTGCGGGTTGGAAAATTTGTGAAATTATGGTAGAACGATAGGACAAATGGTTTAAGGCAAGAATGTTATTAATGCATGGTGTCTCTGAGGATTTCAAGGACATTCTCTCTATTCATTCACATCAAACTTCATTTAATTTCATAAGGAGGGCATCAATCCCATCACTTTAGTAAGGAATTCAGCTTGTAGATTGCAAAGTTGCTTTGATAGTGAAATGATGGCCAACATCTCGATCACCGGAGAATTGGTTGCAAGTGTGGTTCGGAAGATCCATCGGATTGCAAGAATGTTTAATGGGTCTTCAAATCGAAGATTTACATGAGATAATGACATGAGAAAAGGCGAGGGAGGATGAGGAAAGCGTGATTTATAAACTGATGCAATCCCATTTGGATTCAATTGTCATAGTAAAACGAGAGTGTTAGTGTAAAAAAAATGTTAGTGTTAAAAGAGTGTTAGTTCTGAAATTTCATGATGAGAAACCCTCGATGGAGGACCTTGCTCAGTGGAAAAGGGACGTTGAGTTTTTGTTCAAGTTGCTTATGGGCAGGATGGATCTCCTCACCCATTGTGTCAAGCTCTTGGAGAAAGATAGGGAAATAAATTTTGAACCCCTAAAGGCTAAGTTTGAATTCATCAAAGCCATGTTGGAAAGACGGGTTGTGAAGTTTGAGACGGACCTTATGATCAACAATTCAAATTTGATAAGTGACAATATTTTTAGAGAGGTGTAGGAGATTATTGTAGGGTTTCTAGACGAAGTCATTGCCCAATTCTAGACACTGACAGGAGAAGAATATGCATGTGCTAGGTCGAGCGGGAAAAAAAAGGAAGAATGAAAGTAGGATGGGAAGTGTGAGTAGCTTACTCCTTGTTACATGTTATGTCATTTTGTGTTTATTTTAGGTATTTTATTTAGAAACTATGGGAATTTTTTAGTGTTTTGTTGTGACGCCCTTAACTCTCAATTATGCACTTTTACAATCCCTCTAGGTAAATGTGAATTAGAGTGCTACTATGATATGAATCAACCTCCTAGATGACCTTAAGGAAATGGAGTCAACACAACTAGACCTTACTGACTTTCCTTGGGTGCTATAGGACCCCCAAGGGCTAACAACCCTTTCTATACCTTTGTCCCTGAGATGACTTACCTTTCTCTGAACTAGAGCCCCAGTTGCTCCCTTGCCAAGCCCTCCAAGTGACCGAGAGCCTCAGACACTTCCATGAGCTTGCTTGAGTGTGACTGTAGCCTTTTTCTGCTAGTGTTATGCTAGCGACTACGAGATTTTAGGCTATTTTCCAGGGCTAGGACCCAGACACTTCCCAAAAGTCCATGAAACTTGTAAACTCATAAAATATATGAAGAAAATGCTTTTGAAAACTAAATTGATTAAGAACTTGACTTAATCCAATATAACCATAATTGTCATTATGTCAAACACGTTGTAAACATGTAACCTACAGGTCATGAATGCATAATTGAACATAGATATCTGAAACTTACCTGAGGTTTAAAAAGAAGGACTAACACCCTCCCATAATAGCTACAATAACATTAGATAATCCATGCATTTATTAACCAATCATTAGTGACTTAAAACATATGGAAGCCATAACAAGAACCTATAATAAAACCATGCTTATAACCAACATATAGCTAGATTATTAACCATAATAGAATAACCAGTAAATCCACATCATAACAAGTACATTTACTCATCAAAACAAGAGGAACTTAGCTCTTATTAACCATATGCAAAAGCCAACCAAGTCAGGGACTTCCACGTAGCACCCAACTATAGATTGGGATGAACCAAATTTTTCTTTAAGCCAATCACCCCTGTTCCATATTACAAGCATGAATATGGGATCTCATGGGATAAAAAATCCACAAAAAACAAAGGGGTTCAAGAGGTTAAACCACCTCCACCCTCACCATACTCTGATCTCACCTAAACCGGTCTCGAGATCAAAAAACCAAACCAAGCTTAGATGCCTAAGAATTCCTTCACCATCCCTTGAGGAATTTTCTTGTCTCCACCCACCTATTGAGGGCTTCCTAGAGAAAACCATCTCCACCGCCAACCCTTGGGATTTTCCTGAGACCACCTCACCCAGATCCAAAACCTTCCGACAATCCAAATATCAAACAAGAAATAATCCCCTCACACCATGGCTATCCAGAAATGGAAATGAAAGGATAAAACCACTGTCAAAACCCGGAAAAATCCATTCCACTGACAACAAAGAAACCAAAATACACACATGCATAGGCCATGCATGCCAAAACCAGCCAAGAAACCATACATGCAATTTGTTACATGTAACTATTCCTGTTGAAGATGCCTGATCCAACCTTTCCTTGTTTGGTCCTTTCTTTCCTTGTCCTTCCTTTGCTTTATTTATCTCCTTCTCTTCTTGGTTCTCTTTTCCTCTCTATGACTAACTCTAAAACTGAACTAAAAAAAGGCTATGAACTGATCCTCAGAATCCTTTTTATCATTGGTGTCTCTATTTTCTTCAATTTCCTCCTCACATGCAACCTATGACCTTTCACCTTCCCTTTCTACTAATTTCCTTTATTTTCATAAATAATGTGCCAAAAATACCTTTTTACCTTTTCAAAGCCTTTTCCATTGCCTTTGCCAATTTTCCCTTAGCCATAAACACAAGAAGTGATGCCCACTAGCATTTTTTGCCCAACTTTCATCTTGGACTATGTGTCCCATGACCTTGGTCTTATTTTTCCTTTATTAACTTTTATATGAAATTTTAACACGGGGCTCTTACAGACCCCTCCCCCTTAGGGGAACACCATCCTCGGCGTTCAATGACACCTATAACCAGTAATGCTGCTGAAAACAAAAACATACTTCCCATGGAGCTTTATAACACAACTTGTTGCAGTATTTACAATGACCACTACTAAAACACATGACAAGATACCATGTACTGGAGCTTTATAACACAACTCATAGCGGTATTTACAATAACAACCACATATGCTTATGAACATTTGCTTCAACCAAGAAATAACCATGTCAATCATGGAGCTTTATAAATCCATCTTGATACACTATTTATAGTAAGATACACATATATACATATGTACATTTTCTCAACCAACAAGTAAAAGGATATGATGTCGGCATTCGCAACAAGGGAATCCAGAGGCTCACACCTCCTCCCTTAAAGTAGTAACAAGATTCACCTCCTTCCCAGGAAGTATAGAATCGACTGCGAGAGTCAACCTATATCCAATGTCCAGTGCTATTATCCTTGTGCTACCTATTCACTCAGTGAACAGTTGTCGACTCATTGTTCCAGGGTACATTCCCAATGTGCGTCTTATTCCATATGATAATAAAAGTGACTAAAACAAATCCATCCTCTTCCTTTCCTTCTCTGCTAAACAATCCCTCGGGCAATCCAGTCACCCCCTTCCATTGAGTCACTCACCTTCCAAGTTCCTTGACACCCCTTATCTTGGACTATCCATCCCTTGGCAAGGTTCCCTCACATTGGAAGGTCCAAAAACCAAGGCATATCCCTACCTCAAAACCATCATACTAGTCATAGCATGCCTATGGCAATCAATGGACATTATTGGGTACCAGTGTCCCACAATAGCCCTTCCCCTGAATGCTTTACCAGAATACTGCTCCAATTCCTTTTACCACTTCTGCTAATCCTTGCAGTTAGTTTCAACCACCCAACTTGGGCATTTCCATGTTTTCTTGTACCAAGCACATAATTTTTATCTGAGAAAGGAAATGAAATAAATTGAAATCATACCTCATTGGCGACGTATTAATAAGGTACACTAGCAATTTTGTTTACTTCCTGTCACAACAAGTCAAACTAGCTCTTTGACCAAATCATCATGTATAAACATATCACATTCGGTCTGCTAAAAATGCAAATATCATAATCAAAATCACATGTAACCATCATAAATCAGAGTCATAGATCACATGCATCAATAAAAAACTGAAATAAAATAATGATACTAATCTTTCAATGATTCTTTGCTTCTGCTTTTGTTCTTTATCCTTTCCACACACACTAAATTGGTTGCCAAACATGGCAAGCACCTAGTCCCTTCTCTTTAAGCAACAAGGGAATCTAGAGACTAAACTGCATCCTCCCTCAATATTAGCAAAAAGGGTATCCCAAGACTAAACCTCCTCAACCCTTCATAGGAACAATGACATGTAGAGACTAGACTTCTTCAACCCTCAATAAACACAAGGGTATCCTGAGACAAAACCACCTCAACCCTAAATAGCAACCACAAGGGCCAGAAAATACCATAATTGTCTATCCCATCACACTGTACAACACATACAAATACACATTGTACAACAAAACACATACACCAACACTTGGTGTACAACACAACACATATACATACACACCGTACAATACCACAAATACACATGTTGCGGTACAACGGCTACACAATACCCATAACACCATACCAAATATACACAACACAACATGTATGACGTGTACACAATTCCACATGTACACAGTGCCACCTGCAAAGTGTGTACGCAACACCTAATGTACACTCCACCACATGGATAATGTGTACACAACACCACATGTACACATCACCACATATACGATATGTACATAGCACCACTTGCACACAACATCCCATGTACAAAATGTACACCACCATATGTACAATCATGCACACAACACTACATGTACATAGTACCACATATGCAACATGCACAAAGCACCATATGTACACAACATTGCATATCCAACATGTGCACAACGCCATCTATACACAACATTTCAAAAACAACATGTACAATATGTACAACATATACACAATAGTAGTATTGCACATATGTAGATCACACTATCTATACAAAGAAACCTTGCTCCTAGTGTCTCTCCACCATCCATGCTTGCCCCAACATGCCGCATATCACGCTGCTTTCATTTTGTGGTGTATCCCTCAGCATTACCTACCATAACATAAACATAGTATAACCACATAATATCAATTCATATCCACATGATAATGACATCATAGATTTGTTAGGGCTACTCTTCCCACTTGATTCCTCATAAGACCAGGAACCTCTTCATGCCATTCACTTGCATAACCAATCATAACAACATAATTACCAGATATCATAAGGTCTAGGTTAAGAGAACTCCCTTTATCCATTCACAACATGAAAAACATCGAGAAAAATAGTTCCCAACATAGCCAAGGCATTTGACACATCAAATCTAATTTCTTTACATTTTTTGTCCCCGTTTTCATGATTGTACTACCACTATCCATTTACACTAATGGAGTCAAACAATCCAAATTACTTTCATATTATTACCTTCAACTTCCCTTTATACATGCACTGAGATTCATCTGAGACTCATATTACCTATTGAGTATCATTCAGATGTCCCCGAGCTCCAATAACCGTCCTTCTTCCCAACCAAATCCCAAGACCCTCAAAACATAAAAGACAAGAACAAGAAGAAAACCATGAAAACTCGATGCTAATATGACACCACAAACAAAGTGGCGTGGCCATGCACCATACATAAACAAAATTACTAATCAAGTACAAAAAAATCACAAAGCACAAAACTAGCAACAGGCACCATGACTCAACCTCATGGTTCCCAATTCTTCCAATGGAAATCTCTACCCAAGCCCTCTTCAAGATTCCATGGCAACCTCTTTTGACATGCAATCCCCTGCATCATACTTCCAGTGTATAAATAACTTACAGTGTATAAATAAATATAACAATATATTGGAAACCTTACCTTACTAAACACATAACTTCCAGTGTATAAATAAATATAACAATATACCGGAAACCTTACCTTACTGTGCCAAGCACACTACCTTGTAATTAAACACACCCATACCATCCCTCAAGGGACTCCACTTCCATTGACGAATCCAACTATAACTAGAAGCTATTAGTTATATCTATCAAAGACATATTCAAGAATATATCACATATCTAGATAATGTCAGAAAAAATCAATGTTAAGAATACTTCATGTATTCATGCAAAGAACCCATTCATTTGGAATCATAGTTTCCAAACATATCCAAATGAATTCTCACCTAATTCCTTTCTTTAAACTTTTCCCTTGCTATAATTGAGTCCTACTATGTACTGTCACATCACCCATGTGTTAGTTATATAAACACATCAACTATTTCTTTTTCATGCTAATACCTAGCATGTTTCCTTGGAATTTGTCAGACATGTCAATCACATGTTCCAAAGATGAATTCATCATGTCTATTAATTTGAAATCAACCTTTACAAATACTAACAAACATATGACAATCAACTCAGTCTCACTAGTCATAATATTACAACTAGCACCCACTTATAGTCAAGTGCATATCAACTATTATTAGCACATAAGTGCTAGCACATTTGTGTTAAAACAATATCATTTCTTCATGCCATCTTATAGATACAAACTCATAGCATGCAACTAATAAAATATTCAAACAATAGATAGACGACATAATATACACCAAATAGATGACATAATCAAACATTCAAGCACCAAGTATATGTCATCAACAAACTCATACCTTAATGCATCTCAGGTGAGGCTATCACATCTACACAAGTCAGTCCAGGTAAGCATGATACACGATAATATCAAGAATTAATTGTCATACAAGAAACATCATGACAATAATCCTCATGCATATGACCATAATAACAATAACATGATTGCCATGCCCATGACTGCAATGCATATAACAAAAATTGCTACCTTTCATGACTCTCTAACGCATGTGCATATGACCACATTTATAAACTAACCTCTATTATGCATGTAATGACAACAACAATAGAATGACAAGCATATATGTAACCCTAATGCTTATAACAACCATTAACTACATACCTGCCTGCCAAATATACAAACCTATATGATGATTTGTTCTTACCTCAATGTCTAGTGCTGCAGCCTTGTTTTGATTATCTATATCTCTTACTTCATCTCAACCAACACATCAAAATCATAACAACCAACAATATTATGATGACACAAACTACATATAATGACCTCACAATGCATCCTTGACATTGAGAATTAGTATTTGGAATATTAACCATAGTAGTCATTTTTAATATTGACATTTCAAGTCTACAACAAGACTCATGATCAGGAAAAATGCTTGACCTATTATACATGCATAACTATAACCATTACAATACATGAATAACAACATATAGACATTGACATGCATAATAAATTCATATACAACTGATCCCAGATATGATATTTTATTGAAATGTGATTTATTAGATTTTAAAAAGTGTTAATACATGTGTTGGGTTAGGAAAAAGGTATGATTTATCTTCGTAAAATGCTTTATTTACCATTCATCCTTATACAATTATCTTTGTTTATAGATTAAAATGAGGAAAATATCGGCTAAAGTTGGATGAAAGCATTTGGTGACAAAATAGGAAAATCTAGCACAAGAAACTGATTTTTTGCTATCTTTGTGTGCAGAGATGCGGACTGGGCAAAAGTTGTTCAGTTGACAGAACAACACGAGGCCATAAAAGGGAAAAACTACAACGTCTTTGGCAGACAAGGAAGCGGGAGATCAGCTTGAACAATGCTATTTTATCACATGATCAGATTATGTATTGCGAAATCCTCAGGATCCCCTGATCCTGAGGATTTGCTTTTATCTAGTTACTCTTTTATGTTATATATAGGGCCGAAAGGCAATTAGAGACAATTCAGACTTTGATAATCTGTAATTATTCTTTTTGAAAACATATACGTTGTTATCTCAGTGACTCTGTAAGCTGTTACTTGCATTAATGAAAGAAGGTTGTGTTTGATACATATTCATATTTTGAGGTCTTATTAAGCGGAGGCTTCTGGCGACTCTGGACCCAATCATGAGAAGTTCTACTGCTCCCTTGTGTTATAGTATTTACATTTAGTCTTTTCTATTGAGTTAATGTTCAGTCATTGGTTATTTCATTTATCGTAAAGATTTGTGATATTGATGCATATTGTTGTTCAATTAGATTCAGAGTGAAGCCGTGTGACATACTTAAGTAGTGCTTTGATTGGAATGAGTGAATTAGTGTTAATAGAATAGTTGTTCATTTCGATTGATATTATCATAGATCTTAGAGATAATGCTAATTAATTTCCATAGATTGCAATATAGATCATTTTCTATTTAGAAACCCTTTATTTCAATTTTCTGTTCAATTGTTGTTCGCTGTTCAATTATTGATTGATGTTCAATTACTATTGTTGTTCAATTGATAATTGCAAGTTAAATTGGGTTGCTATAGATTAACAATTTTGTTCAATAGTTATAGTTTCTTTCCTTGATTGAGTAAGTTAGCCTTAAGTCTATTTGAACAATTCCAAGTGTGATTCTTATTTGCATTCAGTTTCAATTGATTTTGGAACAAGTTGTATAGAATGGTAGAGTGTGTTAAGAGTATTTCTTCCATAGATAAGTTCTTTCCAGAATTGCGTGAGTTGAATTGAAGAATTAGTCATTAATGATTTCAATAATTCATCATTAGATAACCTCTAGATTCACTGCATATACTATGTTGACACTCTTGAGATAAAAAGACTTACTTTGGGTTGACAACTAATGTAGGGATTGAGATTGCCTATAAAAAGACATCTCAGTGAGCCAACATTTTGGCATCATTGCCGAGGAGAGTGTTTCAAGTGATTTTTTTTATTTTTGCTGTGAAAGGATTGGGTTTTAAAAATGGAAGGTAAGAACCTGCATATCTAGCAAGTAAAGTTCTTGCTTACTTGCCCACTTTACAACAAAACCTTAGACGTTAAATAGAAATTTGTTTTTATGAATGACTAGGAATAGAGAAATAGAAAAAGAGCAGAATCCTGCACCAAAACACAAAGGATCGGTGAACCTTGGGAGAACAACCTTTATAGATGAAATAGTAAGAAGAGTAGAGTCTCAAGTGTTAGTAGGATTCCAGGGTATACCTAGAAAATGTTCTACTGTTATCGCTCAAGCAGTAGGCTCACCATCTATAACTTACGCTGAGATTCAAAGACAAGTAGGAGGATCGAAACATAGTCTTCAAGCTACAATAAGTTTACACTCTGATCCTCTACAAGAGGGAAAATATTATAACTTAAGAGAAGGAAAAGGAGAAACTAGTGGGGCTACTAATGCAGAACCACAACTGTCTGAACATGGATCTCTTGAGATCCCAGACCTAGGTAGTGCTGCAAAGCTAGCTCGGGTTTCTAACTCTTTGCTTACTCTAGAAATACCCCCTGAAGTCCTCAAAGATTATTAGCACATATTTTACCAAATGGCAGATTAGCCACCCCAAGGTCAAACATCGACATTAGAGTACCCCATAGTCGACCAGGTGGCCAATGCTCCTATGAAGGCTATTCCTCTGCAGAGCATCCTAACTTTCCCTGGAATGATCATAGAGGATCCTGATGCTTTATTGTTTGAGTTTTTCATCCTCTGTAGAGGGCATGACTATACCACCGACCCCCAAAAGCTAAAACTATTTCCTTCCTCTCTAAAAGGGGAAGCTCTAAGATGGTTTATGGGTCCAGATGGGTGAACTATCAATTCTTGGGATGAAATGAAAATCTCATTCTCAAAAGAACTAAGACTTTTGTAAACCTAGGGAGCTGAAAGATGAGATTTTTAAAATGACTAGAAAAGATAATGAAACACTAGAAGAATATGTAGAACAATTTAATTATAATTTGCAGAGGTCTCCACACACTTCCCTACCAAAAGAAGTCCTGAGATCTATCTTAATTAAAGGAATGAAAGAGGAATGAAACTCTAAACTTAATGGGAAAAGGAGATATTCCTCACGAAGATTGTGATGAAATTATTCGTTTGTGTATTAGGTGTTCATCGGGAAGCACACACACAGGAGCAGGAAGCCAAGATCCCATGAGCAGAGGAAGCAAACCACATAGTGGAGGTGTAACACAGATGGAGATCTGTGACCTCCTGGAAGATTTTGAGACAAACATCTTGGGCACTCTTACAACACAATTGGAAATCCTACAGGCTAAACAAAAACAGGATTTAGCAGAACAAAATTTGGTCATCTTATGCCCACGTTGTTGAAAGAAGCACAACCAACAGGAATACCCATTAGACATGGTTCAGACGTGCGCTATCTATACTAAAGATCATGATACTGAACAATGGCCATCATTACCAGGGCTGAAAGCAGTATTCAAAGAAGCAGAGGAGGAAGCAGAACCGATATATCTGATGAACCAACATCGACAATGGCAAGCTAAACGTATAGGTATGTCAGAAGAGGCACCCCAATTATTTCCTTCCTTGCAGTTTAATCAACAATAGAACCTTGCGGCAGCCTGGCAAGGCCAATCATCCTACCTAAATTGGCAGAGCCCGCCATTCCCTATGGCTCCTGGCCAACACAATATTTTCCAATAAATTGCTGGTCAAATTCTCCTTTTACTCTTGTTTGGCAAGGAAATCCTAGTGGCCTGCCTCCACCTCCCAAAATACGATCTAGTCTACAAGTTGGCAGTTACCTCTGGGGATATCCAATTTACCTATGGGGACAAGCCCTCAGCCTCAAACTGCACTGTTAGCTCCATATACATTACAGTAGAATTCTCAACCTCTTCTGCAGCCATAGTTACCAACTCAGTTGAACCCGAATCCTAATAACAAACCAGTCTAGTTGGTATAGATTATTGAAAACCCAGAGTATGAGATTGAGCAAAAAGAATGTAATGAGCTCAAATTGAGGTCAAGTGTAATATTCCTAATTAGCCAAGGCTAATTGGAATATTCGATTTTTCCCAATTTTTTCCTTCTATAGTTATTTATAAATAAAAAAAGTGAGGACGGGGGACAAAACTCACTTTAAGAATAAAAAGTCACTTCCTAGTAGCACAACATTGTGACTTAAGGAGGAGCCAAGGGGGCCAAAGGGGGACGCAGAAATGGGGCCCACGCAGACACATGGAGGGACTGCGCAGGAGGGAAGAACACACAAGAGGGGAATCATGCAGGAGGAGGTGAGCCTAGGGATTGTGAGAGGCAGAGGATATAAAATAGAGAGGAGCCCCTCATTTTGGATCATTCGGTTATGTGAATTTTTGAGCTAGTCGTTTCGACTTCTGAGCGTGCTGGCTGTTTAGCTAGTCTGCAGCACTGTTTAGTGCATTGAGTGTCTTTGTTTGGAGATCTCACCCTTAGCCCTGGGGTACTTCGAGTGCCTACTCAGGCAAGGTATTTCCTTTGGCATTTTAGCAGTAGTTTTATTAGTATTGCAGCAGCAATTTCAACAGCGTTTTGGAGGCCTGCGTAGCACTGGGAGAGGGATGTAGTTCTTTCTAGCAGTAGTGTTGGATTGGGGTTTTTGCAGGAGGATTTATGATGGGTGATTGAGCAGGGGATCAACCCTTGCATCTTGGAGGATTTTGGCAGAGTTTCAAGAAGAATTCTGGAGGGGTTTCTTCAGTGGCAGCGTAGAGGATTGAGGGACTGCATAGATTCCCCAAGGGGGCGATTTTCGAGGGTCGACTATTCTAGGAAAGCTTTTTGGGTTTTTCTGGGTTTTTGTAGTAGAGCCCAATTCCAGAGCTTTAGCATTTTCCAAGGAGGGGAGCAGCCCCAAATCATCATTTGTTTTCTAGTAGCAGTAACAGCATCCACACAGAGAGGCAATTCCTTGTTATTCTGAGAGTATTTCTTCACTTGCCTTGCGCAAGTCGAGGTGTTATCTGTTTGATCACCTCTTGTACTCATTTTATTGCTCAGTATAATAAAATGGCTTAGCATTTCTTCTACATTTCTTTTGTATCTGCTTATATTTCTGGGTTACATTATTATATGTTGTTCCACTGTTATTTTATCACTTCTAGGTTATTATATCATTTGCACATATTTGGTTGGATTTTTTGCTGGGGTTTGAGGAATATTCTAGGTTAGGAATATTACAGTGGTATCAGAGCATAGATCTGGCTCAGCGTGTGGAGCTAGAAATCTATGACACCAGGGGAAAAACCCTACATTTTTTTACAGAGGCAGGAGGTATAGAGACACTGGATGTAGGTTGGAGAATACCTACGGGGAGGGATACTATGTTCCTGTGGTGGATGTAGAATAGGTGGAGCTAGTAGTGGACGCAGAATAGATGGCCGACGAGGACAGGAAGAGATTTGTGGATATGTTCCTCAAATCAGTGCAGGATCTGTCGAGGCAGATTGAGGTGATGGGGCAGAGATTCACGATAGTAGAGGCCAGAGAGCGTGAGAGCCCACAAGTTTTTCAAATTGGTGAGGGATCAGGTGCATCCCATCACTTACCACAGTAGCGTGATACTGCGCAACAGGTGGCCTCACATGCCCCTACATGCTCTACCATGCCCACTTTCTTAGGATTAGACATGGGGGTCGTAGCCTAGCAGGAGGTAGAGCCCAAACATATGGGTGATTATTTTGCAGAGTACTAGGCCTATGGGCAGGAGTTCAGGGAAGCCCTCTCATTCAGAGATTTTGTTCAGCTCCAATGGGATAGCAGACCCCATGACCATCACAGAGGGTACCGGCATTACCATGATGGTGACACCCACCGTGCAGCGAGTAGATTCCACTTGCCTAAATTTGATGGCTCATCAAACAGTTCAACAAAGTCTTGGGTGGAGAAGCTGGACATATATTTCCAGCTTAACTAGATGTTGGAGGCAGAGGCCATCAAGGTGGCAACATTGCATTTGGATGGCGAGGCCCAGGATTGGTGGTTTCATGGGATGGTTACATTGGGGCACTCCACAGTGACGACGTATGCCAAGTTTACCAGGATACTGATGGAGCGATTTGATCGAAGGGATCCAGAGCAGCATTTCGTTGAGCTGACAAGGCTCAAACAGACAGGGAGCCCAGAGACCTACATTGTAGATTTCTTGAGGGTCTCCATGATGGTGCTAGACCTATCCACGGAACGGAGGATTTATATGTATGTTGAGGGGTTAGCAGAGCAACGTCGGGGTCTAGTCAGATCTACTAGACCGACCACACTTCAGGATGCTATCAGCAGGACCCAGGACCTACAGGATGTCTTACCCAAGACCTGGACACCTTAGCCCTAGAGACAAGATTTCCAGTCTAACGGGAAGGATGTGAGGATTCCACCTTCAAAAGGGAATCCAGGACGAGTGAATATTGACGATAATGTCAAGAGGGAGCTGAAGAAGAAGCGGTTGTGCTTCACATGTCAGGAGCCATGGGCACCAGGGCAAAGATGTGCTGCTGGAAAGGCACATTTCATTGAGGTATTCTCTGAGAGCAGTGGAGAAGAGGATGACGAGGAGGATGTGGAGGCAAGAAATAGCCATGCCATATAGGGACCTTTGCCACCTCCACCAGCAGCAGCAGGTGGTGCATCTTTTGCACCCACCGGAGGGGCCCTTGTAGCGTTGTGAGGAGTTCCCAATTATCTGACACTATGCGTACGAGGGACAATACGTGGTCAGCACGAATCAGTTTTGGTTGACAGTGGAGCAACCCACAACTTCATCGATGCACAAATGGTTGAGCAGAGAGGCATTCAGATAAAGAGCTTTGATGGGTTTTTAGTAATGGTCCCAGGAGATCAGACCATGATGTGTGCTCATTATGTCCCAGAGCTTTCAGTGACGATGGGCACCTACACATTGATTGACCACTTTTTCATGGTCGATATTCTAGACACCAACATGATACTAGGTGTTTAGTGGCTTATTACTCTAGGGAAGGTCACGACGGATTGGAAGACCCTAGAGATGGAGTGGGATGATGAGAAGATAGGGAGGCATGAGAAAATACGGCGACAACACACATATCCGCCTCAGACTGTGTCGGCTCATTGGATGGAGGTAGTCTTCTAGAAGGGAGACATAGAGTGGGCAGTGGAGCTACATGCATCAGAGGTAGGGACTAGAAGGCAGATGATACATCTAGAGATCCAGTCCATCCTTGATCGGTATGCCATAGTGTTTGGAGAGATTCCACCAGGACAACCACTGGATCGGGGGTTTGAGCACACTATCAAGCTTGAGCAGGGCATTCGGGCAGTGATCACCACCCCCTATAGGCATCCCAAGGCCTATCAGGATGAGATAGAGTGGGCCATTCAGGAGTTGCTGGCTCTTGGGCACATCTGACCAAGCACGAGTCCTTTTTTCCTTCTGTGGTGTTGGTGAAGAAGAAGGATGGTACATTGAGGATGTCCATTGACTACAGGGCCCTAAACAAGAGGACATTGAAGAACAGGTACCCCATACATAGGATCGATGAGTTGATGGATGAGTTGAGAGGAGCACGGTTCTTCTCAAAGATTGATTTGAGATCAGGGTACCATCAGATTCGCGTGAGGGAGTAGGACATTCCCAAGACCACCTTCAGATGTCATTATGGGCACTTTGAGTTTTTGGTGATGCCCTTCGGGCTAACCAACGCCCCAGCTACATTCCAGTCTTGCATGAATCACATCTTCGTAGTCACCCGAGGAAGTTTGTGTTGGTGTTCTTTGATGATATACTCATTTACAACAAGATGTGGGAGGAGCATCTCTAGCATATTAAGATAGTATTACGCATCTTGGAGGAGCAGCAGTTCTATGCCAAGCTCTCCAAATGTGAGTTTAGGTTGACATAGATGTTATACTTGGGACACATCATTAGAGTGGATGGAGTGAGGGTCCATGAGGAGAAGATTAGGGCCATCTGAGATTGGCCAGAGCTGAGAAACGTGACGAAACTTTGAGGATTCATTGGCATTTGTACTTACTACCGAAAGTTCGTCAAAGGTTTCTCACAGTTTGCTACACCCCTGACAAATTTGACGAGGAAGGGGGCATTCAGTTGGTTGGATATAGCGCAGCAAGCCTTTGACAGGCTCAAGGAAGTTATGCGCAACTGCCCAGTGCTTGCATTTCCAGATTTTACGCAGCCATTTGTTTTGGAGTGTGATGCATCGGGAGAGGGGATTGGCGCAGTATTGTTGCAAGGAGGTCACCCTATAGCCTTTGAGAGCTGGAAGCTCCTTCTGCACGAGAGGTTTTATTCTATATACAATAAGGAGATGTTGGCCATCATGCATGCATTGGCTAAGTACCGACAGTATTTGGTGGGGAATAGGTTCAGGGTGAGGACTGATCACAACAGCCTCAAGTTCTTTTTGGAGTAGAAGTAGTTGCAGGAGAGGCAACAGAAGTGGATCAGTAAGATCCAAGCATATGACTTTGACATTGAGTATGTCAAGGGTAAGAACAACGTGGTAGCAAATTCCCTTTCATGTAGACCAGCCACGTTGTCTCTTATGAGCTTGGATACAGACTGGAGGGCTCGACTCTTAGTAGAGTACTCCAAAGTCAGGTTTGCATGTGAGATTCTAGACGGATAGGTGGTAGATGACATGTTCAGGGTGATCGACAAGATCATCTATTACAGGGATCAGATCTTCTTGACTGAGGGGTCTCAACTCAAGAAGAAGATACTCCAGGCATCACATGGTTCACCATTAGCAGTCCATCAGGGGTTTACCAAAACCTACAGGGCCATTAGAGAGAGGTTCTCCTGGAAGGGCCTCAAAGAGGACGTACTCCGGCATATCAGGGAGTGCAATGTTTGCTAGCGGAAAAAGGGAGAGATGAGCCATACTGTGGGTTTATTGCAGTCGCTACCCATTCCGGAGGGGAAATGGGAGATAATTTCGATGGACTTCATCACAGGATTGCCCACGGTACAGGGCAAGGATTGTATCTTTGTCGTCATTGACCAAATGAAAAAGTACACACATTTCTTTGCCATATCAGCACACTACACAGTAACACAGGTGGCCGAGCTGTTCTTCAGGGAGATCTTTAGGCTACATGGTCTTCCTAAGACCATCATCAGTGATAGGGACAGCTGTTTTATGGGCGGGTTTTGGCAGGAGCTTTTCCGGTTGGTGGGGATGAAGTTGACACTGAGTACTATTTATCACCCACAGATGGATGGGAAGACAAAGATAGTTAACAAGTGGCTAGAGGGATACTTGCATAACTATGTCAGTGGGCAGCAGCGAGCATGGTTGAGGTGGTTGCATATAGGAGAGTACTGCTACAATACTTCACATCACATGTCGATTGGTATGTCACCATTCTATGCTTTATATGGGTATCATCCTTTATCTTTTGCTGACGTGATTTTTGGTGATAGCAAGGCTCCTAGAGCCAAGATATGGATCCAAGGGAGTCAGGATATTCTCCGAGCTCTCAAGGATAACATGGCTACAACACATAACCAACAGAATCTATATGCCGACAGGGGTCAGGTGGAGAGACAGTTCGAGGTAGGAGACATGGTCTACCTACGGTTATAGCCATACCGACAATCATCACTAAAACAGAAGGGGGTTGAGAATCTTAAGCCCCACTTTTATGGGCCATACAGGGTGATACGCAGGGTTAGACAGGTTGCATATGAGTTGGAGCTGCCCCAAGGCAACAAGATTCATAACGTTTTCCATGTATCATGCTTGAAAAAGGCATTGAGACAGCAGGTGACAGTGACAGATGAGCTACCACGCATGGATGATGAGGGGCATTTGGTATTGTAGCCGAAGGCTATCATTAATACTAGGGAGAGGCAACTGCAGAGTAGGACGGTCCGGGAATTCTTGGTGAGGTGGAAGAATTTGCCGAATGAGGATGCAACTTGGGAGAGTGAGAGATCTTGTAGCATCCATCACTTTAGTTACTTGAGGACAAGCAACATTTTGCCCGGGGAGACTGTAATATTCCTAATTAACCATGGCTAATTAGAATATTCGATTTTTCCCAAATTTTCCCTTCTATAACTATTTATAAATAAAAAAAGTGAGGAAGGGGGACATAAATAACTTTAAGAGTACAAAGTCACTTCCTAGTAGCACAACGTTGTGACTTAAGGAGGAGCCAAGGGGGACGGAGAAATGGGGGCCCACGCAGACACATGGAGGGACTGCGCAAGAGGGAAGAACATATGGCAAGAGGGGAATCACGCAAGAGGAGGTGAGCCTAGGGATTATGAGAGGCAAAGGCTATAAAATAGAGAGGATCCCCCTCATTTTGGATCGTTCGGTTATGTGCATTTTTGAGCTAGTCGTTTCAACTTCTGAGCACACTGGCTGTTTAGCTAGTTTGCAGCATTGTTTAGTGTATTGAGTGTCTCCGTTTGGAGATCTCACCCTTAGCCTCGGGGTACTTCAAGTTCCTGCTCGGGAAAGGTATTTCCTTTGGCATTTCATCAGTAGTTTTTATCAGTATTCCATCAGCAGTTTCAGCAGCGTTTTGGAGGCCTGTGTAGCACTGGGAGAGGGACGCAGTTCTTTCTAGCAGTAGTGTTGGATTTGGGTTTTTGTAGGAGGATTTATGTTGGGTGATTGAGCAGGGGATCATCCCTTGCATCTTGGAGGATTTTGGCAGAGTTTCAAGCAGAGTTCTGGAGGGGTTTCTTCAGTGGTAGCGTAGAGCATTAAGGGACTGCGCAGATTCCCCAAGGGGGCGATTTTCGAGGGTTGGATATTCCAGGGAAGCTTTCTGGGTTTTTCTGGGTTTTTGGAGTAGAGACCGATTCCAGATTTTCAGCATTTTCCATGGAGGGGAGCAGCCCCAAATAATCATTTTTTTTCTAGCAAGAGCAGTAGCACAACAACAACATCCACGAGAGGCCATTCCTTGTTATTCTAAGAGTATTTATTCACTTTCCTTGCGCAAGTCGAGGTGCTATCTGTCTGATCACCTCTTGTACTCATTTTATTGCTCAGTATAATAAAATGGCTTAGCATTTCTCACTACATTTCTTATGTATCTGCTTATATTTCCAGGTTACAATATTATATGTTGTTCCACTGTTATTTTATCACTTCTGGGTTATTATATCATTTTCACATATTTGGTTGGAGTTCTTTCTGGGGTTTGAGGAATATTATGGGTTAGGAATATTACATCAGGGCATGTCATCACCCCTGACGAAAACAAGGACCAACCTTCAATTGAAAATGTAACTCCACCTGTACATATTCCACCACCTGTAAATAATACTGAACCAAAGCAAGGAGAAGAGATAGATCAACATGATGACCTTGAAAAACTTATAGTCACTTCTCCTCCATTCCCTGAAAGACTGAATATATCTAAACTAATCGCCTACCCTGATTTCGGTCTTGTAGGGTAACTAAAAAAATTGTGTATTAAGATCCCTCTCCTCCAGGCCATTCAAGACATTCCCATCTATGCCAAAAGAATCAAAGAACTATGTGTAAGGAAGCTTGTGAGGAAGGTAATAACCTCAACCATTATCCATGTTGTAGGAACCTTATCCGATTTACTCTTGGGAGAGGAAACTCCAACAAAGTACGAAGATCCTGGAAACCCCATAGTAACAGTTTAGATATATAGCCGCTCTTTTCCAAATACACTAGTTCATCTAGGAGATGCCATTAACATATTAACAACAGAAACTTGTCAAGCACTTGGTATTACAACCCTGAAACCAACCACCACTTTATTAGAACTTGTTGAGCGATCAGTGTTAAGACCAGAAGGGAATTTAAAAGATATCATAGTTTCTGTTGACTCATGGGAATATCAAGTAGATTTCTTGGTTATAAACCCAAGGAATCGGTTGGATGGGCATCCTTTGATTTTGGGCCGACCTTGTCTGGCAACAGCTGATGCATATATTGGCTACCGAGAACGCAGCATGACTATTATGAAAGGGGATGTTGTAAAAAACCTGGTGTTATATCCTCCGGCCATGCCAAGTTTTCCATTGTAAAAATATGTAAGGAGCCACCAACATACTTGGAAGAGAGCATCCGTTCACCACTCATAGTAGCAGAGGTATTGGAATTTACATATCAGACTAAAGATGAATTTATCAATAATTTTATAAATCAGCCAGCTAATGTGAGTAATGTACATTGTTAGATGTTTAAAGCAATCCTTGATAACGAAGCCATGGAAGATCCCCTGAAGGATACAGACGACCAGCATATTCAGATGACTGTTATTCATAACAGCGAACCCATTGATATCAAGCTCAGAAAATTTCTAAATATCAATGACAATCTGGATAGTGAACAACAACAGAAGCTTATCCAGGTCTTATGGAAAAATAAAGGAGATTTTGCCTAGGATTATCCTTATATGAAAGGGATAGACCCACAACTATGTACACACCACATCTAAACAGAGAGGGATCCTTGACCCATCCGGCAGCCTCAATGCAGGTTGAACCCACACCTTAAGGACATTGTGAAAGAGGAATTACAGAAGTTGATGAATGTAATTTTATTTATCCTATCTCGAACAGTAAATGGGTGTCTCCAGTAGTGGTCATCCCTAAGAAAAATGGGAAGTGGTGTATTTGTGTAGACTATTGGGAGCTGAACAAGGAACACAAAAAGATCACTTCCCCCTCCCATTCATTGATTAGGTCCTCGATATGTTGGCAGGGAAGCAGTTCTTCTCCTTTTTAGACAGTTTCAATGGCTACAATCAAATTCAAATTACCCCTGAAGACCAGGATAAAACAACCTTCACTTGTCCCTGGGGAACATTCGCATACAGGGTATTACCATTTGGATTTTGTAATGTCCTAGCCACGTTCGAAAGAGCTATACTTAGCATCTTTGCTGATCGAATAAATGAAGGGCTTGAGGTATATATGGATGACTTTACTCCATATGGGGATGACTTCGATCAAACATTACAAACACTACAAAAGGTCTTAGAACGATGCATTGCTATGAGGTTATGTTTAAGCAATGTCAAGTGTCACATGATGATGACTGAGGGCATGATCTTGGGACATTATATCTCCGCAGCAAGAATACAAGTAGATCCAACAAAAACACAAGTAATTCTTTTACTGCCTACCCCCTGCACTCAAACAGAGGTACGTAGCTTCCTGGGATATGCAAGTTATTATCGTAGGTTTATTAAAAAAAAATTCACAGATTGCTGCATCCTTATATGCTCTAACTGGAAATGTTGATTTTAGTTGGTCTGACAAGTGTGACACAACTTTTGTAGGTTTAAAGAAACTAGTCTCAACAACACCGGTATTATATGGACCAAACAAGGAGTTGCCTTTCCACATCTCCACGGATGCATCATATGTAGCTATAGGAGATCTCCTCAGCCAGGAGGAGGACAAGAAACCTTATGCTATATATTATATTATAAGAAATCTCACTTCTGTAGAACTTAATTATACAGTGATAGAAAAAGAATTCTTAGCTATTATTTATGCAAAAAACAATTTTAGACACTATATAATCAGCTACCAAGTATTTTTGTACACTGATCACTCTGTCATTTGGTATTTATCTAATAAACCGATCACAAATGGTCGAGTAACACGGCGGCTATTGATTTTGCAGGAGTTTGACATTACCATTAAATATCGTATGGGGAAGGAAAACCTAGTTGCTGATTTTCTATCTCGAATCCCGAAGGTGAATGATCCACTGGCAGCAGATGACCAATTTTTGGATGAACACCTATTTTCCATGGCAGTCAAGATGCTATGGTACGTAGATGTGGAAAATTATCTGGAAGTAGGGAAGCTACCTAAACATTTGATGACAAGAGAAAGAAAAATAATCGTTCAGCACAATGTACGATTCTCCTGGATAGGCGGATATATTTTTCATACAAGGGCTGACATGTGTATATGCAAATGTATCTGTGAGGATGAGATCCATGACATTCTGAAGGCTTGCCATGACGAACCCTACAGGGGACATTTCACATATTGAAGGACAAGACATAAGGTATTACAAATGGGTTACTATTGGCCCACTATTTTTAAGGATGCTAAAAAATATGCTCAGGCTTGCGATAGTTGCCAAAGGATTGGCTAGCCTGGCCACTCTAATGAAATGTCTTTACAGCCCCGATTAGTCATATATCCCTTTGAGCATTGGGCATTGGACTTCGTGGGTCCATTCCATCCGCCATCCAATTAGAAGGCCTACATACTGGTAGCCATAGATTATGTGACAAAATGGGTGGATACAGTAGATTTACTAAGAGCCACAGAGGAGGCAGTGATTAACTTCCTTTTTGGTCTATTTGTGCAGTATGGATTACTACAAGAAGTGATCACAGATGGGGGAAACCAATTCATAGGGCACAAGATTACTGCCACTCTGAGAAGCCACCATATTACGCATAGGATCACTTCTTCGTATCACTCGTAAGAGAACGGGCAAGTCGAAGGCACCAATAAGGTTATAGAAGCGATTCTGACCAAGACAGTCTCAACACACCGCCGAGATTGGGCTGCTAGACTGTGAGAGGCCTTGTGGGCCTATCGTATGACTTGGAGGAATACTACTAGATACTCTCCATACCAGCTTATGTTCAGTAAGGAGCCAATTTTTCCAATCGAATTTGAAATAAAGACTCTAAGAACAACCCGAGAAGTGGGGCTAGATTTAATAGAAGCCCAAACCAAGTGTCTTCAGTAGATCAATGAACTAGATGAGGCTCGACTACTTGCTTTGCAATGAACTGCAATATTTCAGCAGCAAAGGGCAAAATGGCATGACAACCCTATCAAGAAGAAAATGTTTTAAAGAGGGGATTGGGCACTTATGTACGATTCCAGATTCCAGGACTTCTCGGGCAAGTTGCAAACAAGATGGTTCAACCCTTATGAGATTCAAGAAGTGCATAATAATGGTACTCTTACGTTGACTACAATCAATGAATCCGGCCATTCTTTTAAGGTAAACAGGCATCGAGTGTACCTCTATCATCATCCTTTTACAAAGGAGTCTTTCTACGAGCAGGTATGCGAGGACCCCTCCATGCAAATTCTAGCTATAGGGAATGAGGACCCAACAACTTTTCCTTCAAAAAATTGAAGTTGCTTGAGAAATTGTAAATAATGTACATACCCTTTTTAGGCATTACCATGTAAATATGAATTTTTTTAGGAAGTTTCACAAAGTTTGGAAGTTTTTTTTTCCTCTTTTTGTGTTTTTTCACTGTTCAAACAATTGAACGTCTGCTATTCAATTGATTGAACAACATATTTTCTTCTTTTTGTTTTTTTCCGCTATTCAAACAATTGAACGTCTGCCGTTCAATTGATTGAACAACACATTTTCTTCTTTTTGTGTTTTTTTGGTTGTTCAAACAATTGAACGTCTGCCGTTCAATTGATTGAACAACACATTTTGTTTTTTTTGTTTTTTTTGTTGTTAAAACAATTGAACGTCTGACGTTCAATTGATTGAAAAACACATTTTCTTCTTTTTGTTTTTCGTTGATCAAACAATTGATCTGTCGTTCAATTGATTAAAAAACACATTTTCCTCTTTGTTTTTTCGTTGTTCGAACAATTGAATGATTGCCATTCAATTGATTGAACATCAAAAAAAAATTTCAGTTGTTTTCATTGTTCAAACTATTGAATGACTGTCATTCAGTTGATTCAAAAACACAATTTGTTTTCATTTGCTTTCGCTGTTCAAACTGTTGAACAACTTCCGTTCAATTGATTAAACAACACAATTTGTTTCCATTTGTTTTTTTTCATTGTTCAAACTATTGAATGATTGTTGTTCAATTGATTGAACAACACAATTTGTTTTCATTTGTTTTCTCTATTCAAACAATTGAACGACTATTGTTCAATCAATTGAACAACACATTTCGTTTTTATTTCGTTTTCATTATTCAAACAATTGAACGATTGTCGTTCAATCGATTGAACAAATTTCATTTTTATTTTGATTTCATTGTTCGAACAATTAAACGACTATCGTTCAATTGATTGAACAACACATTTCATTTTTTTCTTCTTCTTTTTTTGTTGTTCAAACAATTGAATGACTATCGTTCAATTGATTGAACAAAACTTCTAGTTTTTGATTGATTTTTGTTGTTTGAACAATTGAGTGACTGTCATTCAATTGATTGAACAACACATTTCATTTATTTTTTTTATTTTTATTTTTTAATTTTGTTTTTCAAACAATTGAACAATTGTCGTTCAATTGATTGCACAACACTTCTTGTTTTTTATTGATTTTCACTGTCCAAACAATTGAATGACTAACATTCACTTGCGTGAACAACACTTTTTGTTTCTCTTGATTTTGTTGTGCAAACGATTGAACGATTGTCATTCAATCAACATCACTTTTGATTTTCTATTTTGATTTCACCGTTCAAAATATTGAACGATTTTCCTTCAATCGATTGAACACATTTTAAGAAGATAAATTGTTATTTTTCCTCATTTTTTTATCATTATGCCATTCTCTCTTCTTCTTTTGTATTGCAAATAAACACCGTTTGAATTGATTTGTGCCTCTTTTAAGGAAAAACGGTAATAATAATATCATTTTGACTTCTAAAGCCTTTTGATGGTTATCTTTATTCATAAGCTAATATGGTGTATCTTTAGAATGACTGCCTGAACATCTTTTCTTTTGGACACATCATGAAATGATTCATTATTCTTAATCCATGTTGGCTTATGTTTATACTCCCAAATGGATAAAACTCATTGATATAATGATAAGGGGATAAGAGTATAACACTTTCATTGGCATCTTTTTACTTCTTACACCATCCCTGACTCTTAAGGAGCAAATGAGCCTCCCTCTTTTTACAATAAGAATTGCAAAAGAAAAATGGAAATGGTAAAATATGAAAATGCTTAAAACATTGTCTAAAGAGGATAGGGGGTCTCATTATGAGCCAGCCTACCATGATCATAAGGATGTAACAGGTGACATTCCAATTTGGCCACCAAACCAAGGTAATGACCTTCTTGATAATTAAATATGTTAGAAGAACAGGGGGTCTCATCACGAGCCAGCCTAATCACTTTGTTACACCTTGGTGAGTGGCACTATGGTTATCTGGTCACCATGCCAGCATAGTGGTCTCTTTATGACAAAGAAAAGAAGAATTAACTGTAAGAAGGACTCTGGCTCATTTGGGGGGTTAAAAAGAAACCCTGTCAAGGCTATGAATGCCTGCTGGTAGTAGCGACTCTGCTTGTGGTACTGGAGTATCACCTTATATTTCCATTTGTCATTTAGCTCTTAGCACCTATGGATTTATTTCTAAAGAGAATTTTCATTTGAGCAGCACTTTTACAAGCCAAATAGGATGGTGACTTTAATCTATATTCATTATATTCCATATGTCTAATCATTAAATGATAGTGATTAAACACATACCGTCGATTATGCTGATGTGATTAATATCACTCACGGTGAAGATCTTTGACATAATGAATTAAAAATTGTTGATTTTCGACTTGGCTAGTTCACATCCGACGATGAATATTGCTTAATTGCTTTACCAATATGCGTGTAGTGTTTTTGTTTTTTAGATTGGTTGTCCGCATTTATTTCGCATCAATGGATTTTCTTTCTTTTCGCGTGCTGAAAGGACATAGATGTCGTTTTCTCGTTAGAGGGGGGATGGCCTATGTATGCATGACACGTGTCACGATTATGGATAACTATGTGACAATGATTTGGATTACCTTCGGAGAATGAACCACATGATGAGTATGAATGTCTAATAATTAGTAGGAAAATCCGATTGGACGAAGAACGACAACCATTATGGTGGGCATGCGAACTTACGATCCTGTGTTAATTATGGATAACATGACGAATGAATTAACTAAATATGATAATAATTGTCCAAACATCATCATTTCCCTGTTAATTGATGTAACATACATTACTTCTATTATGAATTACAGAGGTAAAACACAATTGCATACAGGTGAACCAACCTCAGGTGCAGTAGCCATGGGTAGAAGAGCTATCCAGAGTGAACCTCCAGTGTTGATGGTATTGGATCAAGATCGCACAATCCTCGAATGCGTTGGCTGGCTGCAGTATTTAAACAGATTGCAGGGATTTCATGAGGAGCTAACGTTGGAATTTCTGTAGAATCTGCAGAACGGTAGCACAGTGGTAAAAGGCATAAGCATGATGGTTTCTGAAGAAGTCCTAGCTGAAGTCACTGGAATTTCAGTAGAGGGGGTGAAATGGATAGATAAACACATCCTTTTATACAGCGCAATTGAAGTATTCTAGGATCCGGGTGAGCGACTGGTACAAATAGGGAAAGGAGTTCATCCTTCGACGTTACAGTAGCCATGGAAAGAACTGGCGATCATCATCCAAAGATAAATTACCTACGATGGTCGACATGATGTGGTAAATCCTCAACAACTGAAACTTCTAGCCATTTAAAAACAAAAAATTTCAGTTAATTTTACCATTTTATCTGAATTCCCTGTTACATGATGTCACCCGACGAGTAAGGACAACTAAAGACCCACATAGTGTAGTAAATCATCATGGGTTAATTAAATTAATGATCACAAATAGATTGGCCCAGCAGTAATTAACATGGGACAATATCATAAATCCTACCTTGGCTCCACCCTCGAAAAATGCGGTAAGAGAGAAACAAGGGCCAAGAACCCCAATCCCGAGAAGAACACTAAAGAGAAAGAACTCCTCTACACCCTTAGAACCAACAAAGCATAGGTTCTTTGTGTGAGTGAAAGCCCAGTGACGCATCCCAATTCAAGCAGAGGAATCCATACCATCCTGCACACCACCTCCTAGTCTGCAAAATCCCCCTTTGCAAGACTATGAGGAGGAAGTGGCTAGGGTATTGGAAAACATGGGAATGTTTGCTGAAGGAAGAGAATGGCCAGGGAGCATTGAAAAATAGAGTTTTACCCCTAACCATTCTGCCCCTACTGACAGCCCTGGTTGTGAGAAAACCCATCCATTTACTGATGCCATGGAGGAACAAAGGGAATCGATTCCTTCTATGGAAACACCCCTTGAAGTCGAGGTACATGAAGGAGAATCCAATAGAGAAGAAACTCAGATAGTAAGCACCAGTCCAGTGGACCCCCTAGCTGAAGGAAACCTTGAAGATAAAAACCTGGGAGATGCTAATCAACTAGGTGATAATCCCTTTTCGAATTCCCCTGAGGACGAGGCCTGCCGAGGAGAAGACCCAGAGAACGATAATTTTTCAGGATATACCATTGCATTGGGATCTCTTGAAAAAGAAATACATAATAACAATGAGCTAGAAGGAGAAACTCCACCAAGAAACATAGTTCCAATTGGAAGCATCCCTGTGCTGACATAGTATAGCCTGTACAGGAACCAGAGGATAACGCAGCTAACCCACCATCAGATGGAGGTCCTAGAGTAAAGAATTCCTACAGAGATAGGCTTAGAAAGATGCTCAAAAAGTATAGAAAATAGAAGCAAGTAATCAGGTAGCTGAAACATTGGTTAAAAGAGGCCACTGGAACCAGGAAATTGAAAGTGGAAATGGAAACTGCAAGAACGCAAACAAAACAATGTTCTAGGAAGGATTTTGAGACTCAAATAGAGTTTCTTGTGGTCTGTCCAAAAGAAACCTAGACTGAGCCATGTATGATGGAAGACACAACCATGCAAACTGAGGACCCCTGTGTCTCTTCGTAGGGAACTCAAACGAACCACCCCACTGTGGATATTGCTATCCAAACAAATGTTGAAGAAGATGTTTGAGTTGACTGTATAATTCAAGAAATAGCTAAAGTTGTTGTGCAGATAGATCCTACAAAGACCTAGGATGGAGAGGCCCAAACAGATGAGACACCCCCTTACACCCACTTGGTAAGAGAGGCCATCATCAAGAAATTGTAGAATGAGCTACTGACGGTTCAACAGGAACTGGCTCAACACAAAGAAAAGGTGGTCCCTCTGCATGAACATCAAGGGTTGAGGAAGAAGTTTGAAGCACTTACCATGACTGAAGATGAGACCTTTGCTCAGTATAAGGTTGAGAAAAAGAAGGTTGAAATATTAAAGGGTAAATTGCAAAAGGCTAGAGAGAAAATGGAGACCATCTACTCTCTTTATTCAAACACCCTATCATGCTGAGCCCCTACCACAAATTATGCCTTATTTCTCATGGAAAGATACCTCCTGCTAAAATTCAAGGTCGCTAAGGCTGGAAAACCGGTAGAGATCAAAACCACCCCAGACTTTATCAAATGCTTTAGAGAGCATGATGAGAAGGTTCAATGCCTCCTCTGTGAACTCTATATGCATAATTTCTTTTTAGAAGATGACAGGGACAACCACCCTGGCCCTTTTATAGGAGATATCCAATTTTAGGCATTCCTCTCATTTGCTACCAACCAACTCAAGTGGGCCAAGGCTCACAACACTTTTAGAAAACGTGAGTATGGCATTGACCTATGGGTCAGAGGGGAGCCTACATAACCATTACTTCTATCTGTCAGGCATAAACAGTTTATATAGCGAGCCAGTGTTGTAGGAAAATTGGGGCCACTCCATATCAATATCATTTAGGCCAGAAAGGAATATTTCCAGGACATTAAGGAAGAAGCCTTGTCTACATCAAGATACAGGTGGGAAGTCTCTAGTAACACTGTGAAGAACCGAGAGCCATTTGGATATCAAAACTTCAAAGCCGCCTCTTCTCATTTCTATAAATATAATAATATGATTTTAACAATGGGGCCTGATTGGATAGGATGTCGTTACATACCCCCAATCATATGGTATCCTCCTGATCAATACCACAGTGACTATAACTTGAAGGATCAAGAGGTAACATAGGCTTTCACTGTGCTTAAGCAGAAAAATGGTTTTAGGAATTAGAAGGAGGAGGTATATCCCACTTATTCCCTAACTCAATTGCATCTAAACTACTCGCTTGCATGTGGACATGCAACAAGGTAAGCTGGGGAGTATGTTGGGTTACGAAAAAGGTTTGATTTCTCTTCGTAAAATGATTTATTTACCATTCATCCTTATATGATTATCTTTGTTTATAGATTAAAATGAGGAAAATATCAACTAAAGTTGGGTGAAAGCATTTGGTGAAAAAACATGCAAATCTAGCACAAGAAAATGATTTTTTGCTATCTTTGTGTGCAGAGATGCGCACTGGGAAAAAGTCGTTCAATTGACAGAACAACACGAGGCCATAAAAGGGAAAAACTACAGTGTCTTTGGAAGACAAGGCAGTGGGAGATTAGCTTCAACAATGCTTTTATCACATGATCAGATTATGTATTATGAAATCCTCAAGATCCCCTGATCCTGAGGATTCACTTTTATCTCGCTACTCTTTTATGTTATATATAGGGTCGAAAGGCAATTAGAGACAGTTCAGACTTTGATAATATGTAATTATTCTTTTTGAAAACATATATGTTGTTATCTCAATGACTCTGTAAGTTGTTACTTGCATTAATGAAAGAAGGTTGTGTTTGATACATATTCATATTCTAAGTTCTTATTAAGCGGAGGCTTCTGGTGACTCTGGGCCCGGTCACGAGAAGTTCTACTGCTCCCTTGTGTTATATTATTTATATTTAGTCTTTGCTATTGATTTAATGTTCAGTCATTGGTTATTTCATTTATTGTAAATATTTGTGATATTGATTCATACTGCTATTCAATTAGATTCAGAGTGAAGCCGTGTGACATACTTAAGTAGTGCTTTGATTGGAATGAGTGAATTAGTGTTAATAGCAGATTGTTGTTCATTTCAATTGATGTTATCATAAATCTTAGAGATAATGCTAATTAATTTCCACAGATTGCAATATAGACCATTTGCTATTTAGAAACCCTTTATTACTATTTTTCGTTCAATTGTTGTTTATTGTTCCATTACTGATTGTATTCAATTGTTGTTTGTTCTTCAATTACCGATTATCGTTCAATTGTTGTTTGCTGATCAATTACCGATTGTTGTTCAATTAGTATTGCTGTTCAATTGAGAATTGCAAGTTAACTTGGGTTGCTATAGATTAACAATGATGTTCGATAGTTATAATTTCTTTCCTTGATTAAGTTATCCTTAAGCCTATTTGAACAATCCCAAGTGTGATTGTATTTGCATTCAGATTCAATTGATTTTGGAACAAGTTGCATAGAATCGTAGAGTGTGTTAAGAGTATTTCTTCCATAGATAATTTCTTTCCAGAATTGTATGAATTGAATTGAATAATTAGTCATTAATGATTGCAATGATTCATCATTAGATAACCTCTAGATTCACTGCATATACTATGCTGGCGCTTTCGAGATAAAAAGACTTACCTCGGGTTGACAACTAATGTAGGGATTGAGATTGCTTGTAAAAAGACATATCAGTGAGCCAATAGCATGACTTTGAAAAACACCATTTTAAGCACATAAAAATTAAAGCATGAAGAACTTATAAGAAATTTGTAGCAAATAAGAACAACAAACTTGCAAAGGATAGTGGCACAAGAGGTTGTTAACAAATTTTGGCTATCTTGAAGCCTACATCTCCAGGCCCTAGTCTTCAATGGGGAGGCCTTTGTATTAAAATATTCAAAACCATAAAATACTTAAAAGAAAGTAGATTCAGATACAATCCTGGACAATCTTGCTACAATTGTCTGTCTCAAGATCCTGTAGCAACTCTTAGTTATGAAAAAGGCTTCCCGGATCTCCCAGAAAGTGCCTTAAAAGTTTTTCCTTCAATACTTCAAAGTTGCTCCAATTCTCTTCTCTCCTCCTCTCTTTGGCATTACATTACAAATATATAATGTTTGTGATAAACAAAAATATCCACTTAATAAATTGTGGTCTAATCTAAAAGTTATTTGTGGAAATTTAATATAATGTCAACCCTTATCACTCCACATTAATGTAACCATATCTCACATTATAACAAACCCCAACCTTATACAATGCACTTAAACATATTTTTGAATTAATATTTGGTGGTGGAGTTTTAGGCATACCCACCACCCGCTACCTCCACAATATATCATCCATATTAAACATTTTTTATAACTAACATACACATATACATGAATCTTGTTGGCGCGTGGATAACATATAAGGTTGGCAGATTAACATTTTTTTAAACATTCAACTATACCCCTTTAAATATACGTGACAGAATTAATATATCAAGTCACATAGTTGGAGAGTTGGTTAAGGCATGTTGTTTGTATTTGATAGGTACGAGTTCAAATCTCTTTGGCTTTGTCAGACCCATAGCAAAAATTTGACAAATACGAATGCTCCACGTGGCACCCTCTAGTAGGGCCATGTGGTGCTTACTGGTCAGACCATCTGCCCAATCTAGTTAGATACCACATTATTGCCACATCATCACATAGTCAGTAGTGCCACATCAGTGCCTAGTTAGAATCCGGTCAGCAGCCATGTCAGCATTGACTGCCCATTGACCATTGACTGCTTGTTGACTTTGACATTGACTTTTGGGAGTTTGCCCTAAAAACTTTGACTTTGAATAACTTTCACATACGAACTTGGTTTGCGCTTTTTCAGATCCTTAACAAAATTTTGACAAATCCAAATGCACCACGTGGTGCCCTCTGATAGGGCCACATCACGCTTGTTGATAGGACCATGTGCCCAGTCCAGTTAGCTGCCACATCATTACCACATCATCACATAGTCAGCAGTGCCAAATCAGTGCCTAGTTAGCATCTAGTCAGTTGCCACATCAGCATTGAATTTTGATCACCCGTTGACCATTGATTGCTCATTGACTTTGACTTTGACTTTGAATTTTTGGAGTTTTCCCTAAAAACTTTGACTTTGAATAACTTTCACATATGGTCTTGGTTTTCACCCATTTTAGTTGCATTGGAATCATTTTTTTAAGATCTACGCAATGGCGCTATGTTCGCTCGAATCCAAAAACTTTGAATTTTGGCCCTTTTTGGATCCTTCATCATCCATTGATCAATTTTGGATCAACATCTAACATGCATTCATGAAAACACATCCCAATAACAATATCATGAAATATTACATGACAACACAACTGTAACAATGACCATCACCATGCATACATAACAAGCACATAAACAACCTACATGCATGCATGACAAACACATTTTTCATAACTAGCCCAAGTGTTGAACCATGCTCTGATGCCACTATGTGGTATCATATGACACCCAGAGAGAACAAAAATAATACATCACCCAAGAATAACGGAACCACTCTAATACCACTTTGTAATGCTCCTTCCCCTTATAGCTACTCGCTTTTATAAGCCCTCTAGGTAAATGTGAAACAAAGTGCTACTATGGTATGATTAAACCTCCTAGATGACCTTAAGGAAATGGAGTCAACACAATAAGACCTTACATACTTTCCTCACGTGCTACAAGACCCCCACGGGCTGAGCCACCCTTCTTGGACCTTTGTCCCTGAGACGACTTACCTTTTTTTGAACTAGATCCCCAGTCACTCCCTTGCCAAGAGCTCTAAGCGACTGAGAGCCTCCAGTCACTCCCATGAGCTTTCTTGAGCATGACTGTAGCCTTTTTATGCCAGTGTTATGCCAATGGCTATAATATTTGAATCTATTTTCCAGGGCTAGGACCCAGTCATTGCCCAAAACTCCATGAAACTTCTAAAACTCATAAAATACATGAAGACAATGCTAATTTTAATAACAAAATTGATAAAGGACTTGACATAATCTAGTCTAACCATAACTTTCAATATGTCAAACACATTGTAAACATGTAACCTATAGGTCATGAATTCATAACTAAATATAGAGATCTAAAACTTATTTGAGGTTTACCGAGAAGGACTAACACGCTGTCATAATACCTACAATAACATTAGATAATCCATGCATTCATTAACCAATCATTACTGAATCAAAACATATGGAAGCCATAGCAAGCACCTGCTATAAAACCATGCTTATAACCAACATATAACTAGATCATTAACCATAATATAACAACCTTTAAAGCCACATCATAAAAAGTACATTTACTCATCAAAACAATAGGAACTTAGATTTTATTAACCATATGTAGAATCCAACCAAGTCAGGGACTTCCAGGTACCACCTGATGATAGATTGGGCTTAACCAAATCTTTATTTTAGCCAATCACCCCCGTGCCATATTCCAAGCAAGAATGTGGGATCTCATGGGATAAACCAATCCATAAACAACCAAGGGGATCCAATGTTTAAACCACCTCCACCCTCACCATACTATGATCTCACCTACACTGTTCTTGAGATCACAAAACCAAATCGAGCTTGGATGCCTCATAGTTCCTTCACCATCAGTTGAGGAATTTTTCTATCTCCACCCACTTGTCGAGGGCTTCCTGAGAAAACCATCTCCATCCCCAAACCTTGGGATATTCTTGAGTCCAACTCACCTGGGTCCAAAACCTTCTAGCAATCCAAAGCTCAACTGAGAAAGAATCCACTCACGCAATGGCTATCAAGAAATGGCAAGTCAAGCCTAAAACCACTATCAAAACTAGGAAAAATCCATGCCATCGATAGCGAAGAAACCAAAATAAACACATGAATATGCCATGCGTGCCAAAACCAGCTAGGAAACCATACATGCAATTTGTTACCTGCAAGTATTCTTGCTAAAGCTACTTGATCCAACCTTTCCTTTCTTGGTCCTTGATTTCCTTTACTTTCCTTTTCCTTCTGTTGCTAACATTGATAGTTTGGAACACAAACAATAGGAAACTTAAATATGAGTCCAATCCATACTAGGCCACTCCTTTTAATGTAATCCGATATTAAGGAACTGTAGAAAGGGCTTGTATAAAATTTTGATGATAACATGTATCTTCTTCCTTGAGCTTCCATCCAAAAATATTCCACCTTATCTTGCTCCCTTATAATGCATTAGTTCTTATCCCCTGAATATTCCTAATGCATCTTCGTAAAACCAAACCTCGATATTCCATTACAAATTCTTCGGTGGTTGGAAATTTCTATATTTGATTGTGTGCCATAGTGACAACATTAATAGAGCCATGGATATTTGTGATGCACATCTTTATTTGCCCTCATTGGTTTTTACAGTTTCATATGCAACTTTCTGGCTTACCCGGTTCTGAGCAAAATATACAAAATCCCTCAATTGAAAATCCCCTACATAAGGTGTAAAATTTAAATACCTATCTCCAAAATAGGTAAGGTCATGAAAATATAATTCACGCAGCAAATGTTGTTCTAAGAAATTAGCACTTTGAGAAGTTTCCAAGAAATCTTGAACTTTCTTTGTATTATATGGTTGTTTCTCCTTAAGGGTTGTCAATTGAAATAGAAAACATTTTTCCTGCATATATAAAGGATAAGATGGAGAAGGAAGTATGTATCTTAGTAAACCATCAATAAGCTCATATTTAAATTCCTTCTCTTGTTGTAGGAGTTCCAACTCTTCTTGCAATTCCTTCAATTGTATTATTGTCTTCTTCCTCTCTCTTTGAACCTTCACAAAAACTTGGATTCTTAGCTTTTCATCCCATTCCTTCTTAATAATGTTAACCATCTCCTCATGTTGTTTCAAAAAAATAACTTCATCTTTATGAAAGACTGCTAGCTTCTTCCAATTTTCTACTTCCTTGAGCAAATATGTTGTTCTCAATATTTCTTCAGATTTTAGCTAGGTTATTTATGATGTTGTTACATCCTCAGATTCAACAATCTCTTCTTTATCCCCTTTATCCTCCTATTGTGCTATCTTAGCTATTGTTTCTTATGTAACAACAACGTCATGTTAATTTTTCTTAGGGTTATATTAGTATTTTCTTTTATTTCCATTTCTTCATTAACACATTAAATTCACCCCATAACATCATAACATTATTCAGACTTACATCATTATACAAAAATATATGCAACTATGTAGAAAGAAAAACATCATCATCATCAATACAACATAACATAAAGGAACAATAGAATAAAATCATTCACACATAGAGACAATGAGATTATTAGGAGACAAGGGAAAAACCCACTATTGGGAAAACCCTTTCAAATTCTTCTTCTTATTATATTGTCATTGAATGATACAGAAAAAGAGAGTACAATGATCCATTTCTTCATCCATACAACAATTGAGCAAAAATCAACTAAAAAATATCCATGAGATGAAGCTAACCATGCTCATACACAAAACCATGATTCTGAAGCCTATAATGAACTGTCATTGTCTGCGGTAAATTGTCGAACATTGTAGTCAATGAGCGAAAACTTTGGATAACTGAAAAACCAAACCCTAACTTCTAGTTGCATGGAGGAAATGTTGTGCAAGCGACTGAAATGCTTCAGTTGCATGGATGAGCCAATCAACGAGGGACTGCAGTAGAGATGTCTCTATGACATGCCTGTAACTGAGGCCCAAAACCCTAAAACAAAGATGCGAGCTTTGGACTCTCCAATTTAACCTTCGTATGAACCCATTCCTCCAGGGATCTATCTCAGACTTGTGCCATCCAAAAACAAGAAAGAGAATAGAATAATTTCTCATGATGATGTCCAAGTGAGGTTGAGGTCACTTGTATTTATAGCCTTCCAAGGGTTTCCGATTTTCTTTGGGGTTGACTTGATCAAATATGCACATCTAGGATTATAATTCAAAAATACACTTTCCCTTATCTAAATTTGATGATCTTTAGGTTGATTTTTGTCCTCTTGAAAAGAGGAATTCAATGCAATTATAATCTCCCTAAAATGAGCTTTCTAAAATGGAATTTGGCCCTAGTTTCCAATTTTAACACTCCTTCTCAACTACGGGGAATTCCACCTGCATCGTGTCATGTGTATCATGTCATAAAATCATATACAATCTCAAGAATCTCATCATCACGTATCATCACTACTCATATTGATTCATCTCTTTCTTATTCCTTCTTATCTCTTGATTGTCCCTGCTCATATGTTGAACATTCTTGAATCTAAAAGAAGAAGAATTTGACATTGGAGGGGAGCCTACACTACCATCCTTTATTCATAGAAAAGCCACTAATACCACCCAGAACCATTTCCAGTGGGGATCCCAATGCTATCGCTCTGGAAACATCAGCGTGGAGCTAAATCTACAACCTGCATCAACATCAGAGAGGTTAGATCAATTCAGAACAACATCAAAAATCACATCTCTATGTTGGGGAGCTTAGTCTCAAACCAGAATTTAATAGGGGAGAAACTGTCAACCCAAAAATCATATCGAGGAGCTCATATCCACCTAGAATCTCATGGGGGAGCTAAAAATATACAACCCCATATTGAGCAATAGGTGATGTAAGGGAGCACATCCCAACCTATCTTATTGCCTATCGATCTTCCCAACAATGACCCTTAAGAGTCATGTGGTATAACACTTCCATCATAATCTTGTGGCATTATGATACATGTATAATACAAGTATTGTCCTTGATGGCAACTCACTCAGATGACAGATTATAGTACAGTAGGTCAATAGCAAAGAAATAATGATAAAAAATAGGTATACGCAAGTTCACCATGACGAAGGAGCATATACACGCAGGTTAGCAGACCAAAAGCAGCGTATAATGTACACACACACTTTCACATAAGGAAAGGCACGTACATGTTGGAAAACTAAGTTTTGGTCCATGGTATTTGGTCCATGGTATTTTGATCCATGGTATTGGTCCATGGTATTTGGTCCGAGGTATTGACCCCAGGTATTGGGTCCAAGGTATTGGTCCTACGTGGTTTTGGACCATGGTATTGAGAGAGGCCTAAACCTATATAAGGAGGATAATATCATTAGGCCAAGGAGAACCTATATAAGGAGGAGAAGATCATTAGGCCAAGGAGTGTAAGTGGTGCAAGTATTGAATATCTGATGAAGTGTGAGATCCAGTATGCTGGTTATGGGTTTGTGATGCTTTGCTTGATCTGAACCAAGGATGCACCTATGTGGATGATGATGAATGATGGATCAAGATCATAAGGCTTGGAATGTATTATCATTATGCGGTTTGATCATGGATAGACTAGATATGAATTATTGACACATGTTTATTCTATAAATGTTATGATCTGGGTATAACTGATTTCTGGAATAGTTGTAAAGTTATGAGTAAATATTTGCAGATCTGTACGCGGGTTCTCTTTGGAAAAAGTGCGTATACATGCTGGTTTGGTTCATCAAAGTAGTGTATACATGATGAAATATGATATCTGAATTTGCAGATGGTTCTAGTGGTTGTTGCAGAGTTCTAGGTTCTGCTCTATGTTCTGGTGGCTGTGTTTTTATGACAGAGCTTCAGTGATTTAGTTGTTGGGTGATTCAAAGATTGATGATTGGTTGATGCAATATTTGTATTGTAGGTGTGATTAGTTTTGATCTTCAATGTTGTTGATGGGTCCAGTATGAAAATTGGATGAAACATGGCCTTCATATTATGGTGTTGTGATCTAGGTGTATCCAGTTTGAAAATTTACGAAACGTGGTCCCTGGAGGAAGAGTAAAGGTTGGAGCCTTCAGTAGGCCGGCGCCTATGTATTGGTAAAAATATCGGCTAGTACAAGAGCTAGGGGGTTGGAGCTCCTTTCCAGTAGCAGTTGGAAAATGAGAGAGGGTTGTAGCCTTCTATAGGTCGGCACCTACGTACTAGTAAATATATCGGCTAGTACAAGAGCCAGGGGGTTGTAGCTCTCTTCCAGTAGTAGTTGGAGAATGAGAGAAGGTTGTAGCCTTCTACAGGTGGGTGCCTGCATACTGGTATGAGTCCGCGCTAGTACAAGATTGTAAATAGGTTTTTTTTATATTAAAAGGAAGATTGCAGTACATGGTTTTTGTCCCGCATTGGGTTTCCACCTTATATCATGGTGTTCATGTGTGTTTCTTATGTGTGATGATCTGTTCTATTTTACTGCACCTGGTTACTGTTAATATGGTTAATGAAGTTTTGATGCACTAATTAAAGATCAACATATGATGAATTAATTGAATCATAAGATTACTGGATATACGCTAGTTGCATTAAACACAGTTGCATGTACACGCGGGTTCCCTTAACTGAAGTAGCATATATGAATCTGAGTATGGAAATGAAAAAGTTATTGATTTGATAATATTGATTCACCCCCCCATCTCAGTATTATTTCCAATAAATCTGAGCTTGGGCTAGATAATTGACTTACCAAAAGGTAAGGATCACATGCCCCAAGCCTCCTAACCCGTTGGCTAGATAACCGGGACAATCCCAACAAGCCCAACTTGTGGGTATGATGTCAACTAGGGCATACTCTAAAAATACCAAGATAGGGGAGAAACATCAACAACCCTATGGGTAATATATATGGGAGCAACATCTATGACCCTATTGTCTAAATATCCCTCAACCCTAGGAATCCTCTATCTCAATTCCTCACCTTGGTAGCTTAGATAGGGGGGAAGAGTTAGCTCAGTGTTATTGATTGGAAATTATCTCGGTAGATCATAAACATATCATCATGCTCAAATATGGTAATCATCATGTATCAATAATAGTAGTCCCTTGGACATACATCGAATCAAATATGATATTAGGACACTATATATATATATATATATATATATATATATATATATATATATATATATATATATATATATATATATATATATATATATATATATATATGCCAACTGGGGTATACTCAACAAATACCAAGATAGGGGCGAAACATCTCCAACCCTATGGGTAACAGATATGGGAGCAACATCTATGACCCTATTTTCCAAAGATCCCACAACCCTAGGAACCCTCCATATCAATTCCTTACCTAGGGAGCTCAGCTAGGGGGGAAGAGTTCGCTCAGTGTTATCCATCAACAATGCTCTCAATAAATCATAAACATATCATCGTGCTCATATATGGTAATCATCATGTATCAATGGGAACAGTCTCCTGGACCTACATCAAATCAAATATGATATCTATATATATATATATATATATATATATATATATATATATATATATATATATATATATCATAAAAAAAGGATACCATAGACATCCTCCCTCTTACAAACTTGTCTCGTACAACAACATCAACAAAATATATATGCCAATATGATCCTATTCGTTACTATCACAATATATCCATATCACATCTAGAACCTGCTCAATGGATCTCCAAAGAGCTTCTTTAACCAAACTACCCACATATAGCCATGCTAGAAACATCGTACTCAACCTTTGTTGTGCTCAAAGTTACACACTTCTCATCCAAAATATCATGGCAGATATAATACTAAGGAATCACCTATATGTGCTCATCAATAACGATACCAAACATCATCAATACATCCATACAATCACATATCATAGGAAGAATATCTTAGACCAAAAAATGATCTTCCCATGCAAATATCTCGAAGGGTGTTGGGTGACAAATCAATGTGTATGAAGCATCTCAATCATGAATTCACTCGGGTTCTATGCACAACATATATATGGATGGGTATACACCTGAAATTAATACTTTAATAAATTGTCGGTTTCCAAGTCAAGTTCAACAATATCTCTTCACAACTTCTTGAAATTCAATTGGAGTGTCCAAGGATTTTCATTTCCATTTTCCAAAAACTCTTTAATATCTTCACGATATAAATTTTCTTTTCCAAAATTCAGAAATTGATTCATCATGCCATGATTCATTATTTGAAACTTAAAAATCCAACTCCTTCTTACTTTAATCATAATAGGATCATTACTTGTCAAGAATAGATCATCAGTATTGTTGATGGTGCTGGACCCACCAACAAAGGGGATCTCCCCATTATGAAGTCCCAACTAGACCTCACACCATTTGGTGTAGGAGTCCCATCCAGTATGATGGTCCAGTTGCCATTATCTTAGAGATCTGCCTTTGCTCTAGCTTTCAGCACATGAGAGTGTTACACTAATATCTTCAAACAGCAAGGTACATGTGCCTGGTGAGTGGGTAATGTACTCATGTCTAGTTTCTGTTACTGTAAAAGGGGAGAGTGAAGTGAGCCTCTTGATGAGAGGGAGTAGTCCCAACCCCAGAAGAAACACACGTGAAAGCAACAAGGGTTTGTCCAGCATCTAGCAGAATAGTCCACAGTGGATGCGACAGTCGTTAAAACCAAAGTTCAAGGGAAAACATGAACACTGTCCAACTTTAAAGTCCACATGGGGGTGATGGTTGATAAAAACAAGAAAACACAAGGATGGTCTATCTAATGTCTGGTGGATTCAACAGTAATAAAAAATACAACACATCTTCAAGAATGTAAGCACTAAAATAACTGAAGTAGTTCAAATATATTAGTACAAGTTAAGAAAACATGCATTACAAACGTTTAAAGAATAGTCTTACAAACGGATACAAAACATGTGTGAAAACGTGCTGGCCTAAGACAAGCTTCTGAATTAACTTCCTTTCCTTATGAAACAAATTGCAAGAAAAGTTCTTGAAAATTAAAAGTTATCGTACCCAAATATTGTAGCCATTGGACTCCTAGTACAACATTTGCATCACCCATTGGAATGGAAAGCATTGGACTATTCAACACATATTCTCCCATGGATAGTTTGATATTATGGCACTTTCCAGATAAATTTATGGTTCCTCCATTTGCAACCTTCACTTGACACTCTTGTGTTGGATATAGGAAGAAATTCAATTCCTTGGCTATCTTACAACGAATAAAATTATGAGTACTGCCTGAATCAATCAACATTATTACCTTTTTCTTCTCAATATGTCCTTCTATCTTGATAGTTTTAGGAGTGGTAATTCCAGCCAATGCATTACAATATATGATTGAATTCATTTCTTCTTTCTCTAGGGTTTTTTCCTAGTCTGTATCCTCTTCTTTTGATGTTTCTTGTTCCTTTTCTTCCTCCTCTTCACAATCTATGTAAAATAATTTCTTCTGAGCACACTTATGACTTTTAGTGTATTTTCTATCACAACTATAACAAATCCCTTTTGATCTTTTTTCTTCGAATTTCTATGGTATAAACCTTGTAGGTTGTGGAAGGCAAGGAAAATTTTAAGGATAGAAAATTTTCTTGAAGTTTAAAACTTTGGCGAATCTCACTAATCCCTAATATGAAAATTATAAATGTTTATTGATATATTTGTAAAATTATTCAAATTTATAATTATTTTATATATAGTCTCTATATAATGTTGGCGATTTTTAAGGTAAAATAATTTTATATTCTAAAATTTGGGCGAATCGTCTTTTATAAAATTGGAAATTGGCGAATCTTTTTTGTGGAAAAATCATGGAAAATTAGCCCACTGGGCGAACATTAGCCCCTAAAATTTTCCATGGTGGAAGGCTAGGGGAAACAACAGTTCCATCTTTATAGTTGTGAGTGGTAGGCTTCCTTGTTGCCATAATTTTTCTTTCTATTTTTCTTGCCAACCTGAATGCCTTCTCCAATGAATTAGGTTCCCAAAGGATAACCTCATGTTGGATGTTATCCTTTAAATTCCCTATGAACGCATCTATCCTATGCTCCTGTGGAATATATTTTACCCTTATATTCAATCTTTGGAAGTCCTCAATGTGCTCCATCATTGAAACCTTTTGTTTGAGATTTATCAATTAGCAAAAAAAGGTGTTGTTTTTGTATCCTCATAATGTGCTATCATTTATTCCATAAAATTTTCCCAAGTGACAATTTGTTTACAAGATAAAAGCCATCAATACCATACAAATGATTGGGTTTGAAATATAAAGTTGCAATGCATACCTTTTGTGTGCTTTTCACATTATGGAGATCAAAATATTGCTCCATTTGTAGTATCCATGTTATGGGATCCTTGCCATCAAACTTCCTCATATCGATCTTTGGAACATGGTGGGTCTTTAATACAATGTTAGATTCTATGAAATCATGACTAACATTTCTTTTGTTCTCATAATGAGTTTCCTTTACTACCATTTCACAATTAGTAAGCATTTCTTGTAGCAACTTTGTCAAATCTATCTTCAAAACTTCCATGTTGCCTTTAAATTTTTCTTCTATACCATCCATCTTAGCTTCCATGCCATCCATATTATCTTCCATTCCATTCTTTAAATCATCCATCTTAGCTTCAGTTACTTTTGGTGAGAGAGAAATTTGTTGCACTTTGTCTCGTAATTTTGATATATCATGTTGCATTTTTTCCCCTTCTTCATGTGTCATAGAAGATATTTCTTGTTTCTTACTAGGTGTTTCCATTTTCTTTCTTTAGGTCATAAATTAATGAAAATGATGATTCAAAATTCCCTTTTAATCAATTCAAACTACTTTCTCAGACAAGGCTTATGCGAATTTAAAAAACAAACTACACCTTTTTTTCCACTTTGTATGAGCTCAATCTTGAAATGCTTGTAACTATGTAATTTAAGATCTCCAAGTTCTGCAATCTCTTCCTAGGATATCCCTTTGATTCTTATTTCTAACCCTACAAGTCTTATGGAAATTGGATTCCTGAAGAAAGAGTTACGCCCAATCTCCTGCGATGATCGAATTATAGACTAGTTCAGTAGAGTGAACTTGTACGATGTTCCCTGTGTCATTTTTTTGACTTTAGGTTCTGAAACTGCTACCCAACAACCTACAATCTGTCTTCTTTCTATCACGTTTTATGAGATTTGAATCCAATGCTCAGAGAGAAAGTTATGATGATTGTCCCAAGATGGCCTGTTTGATATCCAATTCAGGAGCCTGCAAAAACCCTAACTTCCTAAGTTCATATATCAAAAAATATAGCGATAAAATATTGGAAATTTAGCCATGAGGTTCATCATGATTTCATCTCCAATGGGCTGGAATTTAAGCTTCTGAAGCTTTGTAGAAACAAATTTATAGAAAAAATTCCATGACGATCTTTTTGAAGTAGCAAAACCCTAGAATCCAAAGCTTTGATACCAATTGTTATGCAACCAACTCACAAAATAGAGGAAAGAGATAGATCAATGACTTAAAACATAGCCTCTTCAAAGGGGAAACCTCCTTTACATTACACAAGTTAAAAATTCTTGGATGATACAAATGACAACACCTCCTTTCTCTATATATGGGTCTAAGGTTCACAATATAATCAGAGTCGACATAACAATAATAATGTAAGGGCACAACAATAACAATAGTGGGCTTCTATGGGGCACAATAATAACAATAAGGGGACCAAATGAGCACAAAAATAACAATAAGGAGTACAATTACAATAATAATAAGGGAATACGCTAGTATTATATGGACCTAACAAGTTCAAAGAAACATATGTACACCGTACATCACTAGCCCCAGTAGTGGGACATTGGAGCCACTCCTCGCTCCTCAAAAAACAAACTACATAATCTCAAGGCTATGTGGGAGGAGCCAATGTGAAAATTCCTTTACTCATACAATGAGAGGGTATATATAGCCAAGGGGGAATAACTGACCCTTGTGACTCTTTGCCTTCCCTCATGATTGTTTGACTTCTTATGACTTTTCGACTTTACATGACTCTTCAACTTCATATGTCTGTCTCTTGGACTTCCACTTCACATTACATTGATTAAAACAAGTATGGACTATAGTATTCATGTGGCTGAGAAAACTCATGACATAACTCGACATGACCTGGCTGACATGGACTGTCTGACTGTGGTGTCTGTGTGGAGTTGTTGTGCTGTTGAGTGAATTTACGCTCTCGATGTAACATGTCATCACGTCTGGATGGAAAAGTGTGCAGGGGTCTTTGATTGATGGTGCATGTGTATGTGTCCCTTTCACTCACTTTCTCAATATGCTTCGTGTGTTCTTTCGACTGTGAGAAAGGCTTCTAGCATGCACTCCTCCATCTTGTTCGTAATCACGTCAAATCCAAAAATATCCTAGTCTAACATGATGTATTGTTTTCTGTTTCGGTGCAGGTGACTTGGAGAGGGACAAGGCACTGAAACTGCACAGAGCACAACTCACTCTAGGATGTGAGGCTCTGGATCACTAGTAGGAAGATCTACGCAGATGTCACTAGGTGGCAGATTTGCACAATCTAGGACAGTAGTGACAGTTGCAGCACAAAACCTAGCTGGGAGGCAGAATTGCACAAATTCCAGGGCTAGGAGGCAGAATTGCGAAGTTCCCCAGACAGGGCGTTGGGGAAATTTTGGGCCAATTTACGGAAATTTCAAGGGAAGCACTACGTATGTCATCTAGCTAGGATCTTTATAGTTTCTCTAGGGAAGACAGTGCAAGTAGCAAGAAGCACTGGCAGGAAAATATGTGCAGTTTTCCAGAGGAGGACAAGATCAAGCTGCAGGAGCTGTCGATCAACATTGAACAATTATGGGAAATAGTTCAGTCCAAGACATAATTGCGCAATTTATAGGCTAATTTAAAAGTAGGATATAAGAGCATGTGACAGATAGATTTGTGCAATTTTCTAAGTGAGAGAAGAGCAGGCTAGCAGGGAAGTCTATCTATTAGATCTGCGCAATTTCTGGGATGATTGCAGAGTGGGGAAGAAGGGAAGGTGACAAAAAAATCTGCGTAATTTATAGGATAATGACAGAGCAAGCCAACAGGGAAGCCTACCTACTATATTTGCACAATTTCTCGGGACAATTCAGTGATAGGTAGCAGAGGCATGTCCCCCATGTCTGCGCAGTTTTTGTAGGAAATGCAAGGCAGTGAGGATGGACAAGTTATGCGCAGTTTTGGAGATTATTGCAGCCCTGAGTCAAAGCTCAAGTCAATTTTTCTGGTTGACTAGCGGGAGAGTTGATGGGTGATCTTGTGGGAAGTGCAGAATAGATTGGGTTGTGGGAAAAATTTTGTGTAGCTCGGGGAGACATTTAGCTGGCTCATTTCTGGAATTTCATAATGCAGGCTTCCTAGAGGAAAACCTCAAGATTTTTGCAGTTTTGGGCGGCAGTGCAAGGTCACTAAGGGTCGGTGTTCGGTTGATGGAGGGTTTTTCCGTCGATAGATTTTTAGGAATATGACTAAATGTGAAAGAAATTTTACTTATGCATACATGAATATGTGATCACATACTTTCCACGACTCGATGACAAGACACCTCAAAGCAACGAGACGAACATATACTCAGTGCGACTGACTCAAACATTAAGAGTGACAAGTACGACAATTGAGATATGTCTTCGAATGACTGTGATGAAACTTTCATGACAGTGTTTACAACTTTTTGTGTGAGTGTGACCATTGTCGATAGAGTGAAAACAGCTCATGCACACAAAGACAAACCTTAAAAAATTCCAGAACAAACTTGCAAGCATGACATAATGATCGACATGCCAAAATACGACCAGTTCTCGATCAAGAAAAAAGGGTGTGAAGACTCGATAAGAGATCATGGGATGAGCCCAAGTGTTTGTGACCATCAAGGGGAAAAACAAAGGGAGGCTCTCAAATTTGGATGCAGGCCAAAATTTTGGAAGGTGTTGCAGTTGCTACAACACTTGGCGACAGAGTGGTTGAATACCAACTTCTCTATTTCGATTCATTTTTAGCATAGGGCCTTGTCCTTTCAGGGAGTATTGATTCATTGTGCAAGTTACTTTGTCTTCCCCACTTACCCCATGGATAGACATGGTTCTCCTTCTACCAACTTAGTTAAAAACAACAATATTTTCAGCTAGATCACAGTGTTTCAAAATCGGGAAGGGTAGTTTGGATCACGAGCTTAAGATTTGCAGAGTATAAGTTTTCATCTCTGGTGTTGCTCCAATGTCAGCAGGCCTAGATAGTATGCCTACGAAGTCATGAAGGAACACAAGCATTGCTCCACTGGCAGCGTGCCTAGTCAGTACCATGATCGAGTTGCCTGCTTTGCCTCTCTGTGCAAGAAGCCTTTCTCTTCTTTCGCCTTTGTATTTTTTTGAAAGAGGATTGTGCATAGGAACGTATTTAATTTTGTGGCATAAGATGGATCCCAACTAATTGAGAGTATAAGAGTTTTTTCCTTCAGAGAAGCATGTAAGACCTTTGATTTAGGTTTTCTCATTTATATTTTTCCCCTTCTTCATTTCTACTAGCTGGATTAAGCTTGAACACACATAGCAGAAGATTGAGTATAGGCATGGGGTTTCCCCGTTTGGACAAAAGTTCATGGTTGAACCAGAGCTTCCCTTATAGATAGATCATATTTTCCATTAAGGCTTCATTGACCAAAATTTACAACGAAGCACAGACAAGATGGACATAGGACTGACCAAGTGCTACAGTGTCAAAGACTCTTTAAACTCAACCACATACTTATTTAAAATCCAGAACACAGTATAGGACAACACCTATTTGCATGGTGAAAACAAAAGGAAAACTGAGCACAAAAGGGAAAAAAATACAAGAAAATGAGTACACAACAAGTAAACAAAAACAAAAGACAAGAAGGGAAAATAACTAAAGCAAACATAATGAAAATAAGGAAACCATGATAGACTACGAGTGCAAGATTAGTGCAAGGAAGGAAAACCAAGATGCAGCTAATCCTACTCCTATCCTAGTAGGTAAAAGTTAGGATTACATGACATGAAATTTCTAGTGAAGCCGCCATAGTCATTCCCAACCTACAACCACAAAGATACAAGCGATTAAAATAGATAAAAAATAGTGTTCAATAGAAAATACAAAAGCTTGAAAATCTTGCACACGAAAAGGAAGGTCTTTCATGTGGGCAGAAAAATGTGTCACAACCACCAATACACATGCTGACCTTTTGGATGTATATTATTATTCAACAAACCTCGAAAACCTCTTGCGAGTGTGTTCACATGAAATGAGCTTCTTAGCGAGCACGAGGAAGGATTGAAGATTGTTACCTGCAACATAGCTCGCCAAGTAAGATTGTTCCAGCGATTTAGTGATACGATCATGAAATTCATAATGTTTGTTTGGAACGTCTCATGTCATGTGGAAATATGGCTTTCCAATTGGAGAGATAGGATCATGATGGGAATATTGTACAAAAAAATAAATCTGATCATTCTCATCAATCATGCCAAGACAGTGAGGACCTTCCATAACCATCAACGTAGGTTGAAGTGCCTCAACTGATTGACAGAAATCCGAGGAGAAAGATGCTAAATAGTGAAGATTGGAGAGCACAAAGTATACTTCATTGAATGTACTATTGGGAAAATGATAAGATGCATGACAGTCACCCAAGATGGGGAAATGATCAGATGATTTTTTTAAAATATCATATTCCCAATTTGAAATGAACAAAGACAAATTCATTTGAGCAATCTTGCGAATGATCTGATTAATGGAACCAATTTTTCTACGAGCTAGACATGATGGACCACCCCCCTACAACTGGTGAAAAATTGTGCAGGCATCATGGTCATCACATGAATGTAAAAAGGGATGCCAACATTGTGAATGTGTGAAACCAGTTACAGTGTGGTAAAATGAAATGAACTTGATTCACATGATAGCTTGTGTGCTCACCATCACACAGGGGGATTGTTGGTGTGATGAGCGAGAAGATTTGGACTACAAGGTTTGCAAGGAGAATCAGGAGCTAATAATGAGATGGAAAATCTGATTGTTGGCATTATGATGTAGGTGTTGTCCTTGATGGCAACTCACGTAGATGATAGTTCATAGTGCAATAGGTTAACATCAAAGGATTACAAAGATTGAAGAAAGAGATTGGTTTAAGATGTATACGCTGGTTCAATTTTTCCAAGTACCGTATACACATGAGTTAACAGAACAAAATGAGTGTATACATATGCACACACTTTCACAGAAGGAAAAGTGTGTATGGAATGGAAAATCAAGGTTTCTGTCCAAGGTATTAGTCCGAGGTATTTGGTTCAAGGTATTGGTTAGAGATATTTGGTTCGAGGTATTGGACCTAAGTGGTTTTGGTTCAAAGTATTGAAAAAGGCCTAAAAATATATAAGGAGGAGAAGATCAAAGGGATAAGTGTGCAAGTAATGAATATCTTATGAAGAGTGAGATCAAAAGGAAAGATGCATGTTGTGGGTTTCTGGTGATTTTCTTGATCTGAACTAAGGATGAACCTTATTCGTTCATGAGGGATGAGATCTAATGATCGATTTGGATCATAAGACCTGAAATGAATTATCGTAATGTGGTTCGATCATGGATAGTCTAGATCTGAATGCTAACACATGATTTACACTGTAAATGTTTTGATTTGGGTATGACTGAAGTCTGGAATAGTTGTGATGTTTTAAGTTAGTATTTGCAGATCTGTACGCTAGTTCACTTTGATAAAAGTGTCTATACACGTTGGTTCAACACATCAAAGTAGAGTATACAATATGAAATATGATGTTTGAAGTTGTAGCTGGTTTTGGTTTGTTGGCTTATGGGGGCCTGACCCAGGTTCGGAGTTATTTAGCCAGAAAAGTCCCTACACTACTGGCCCTTTCAGCTTCAGCCCGCGGAGTGCAGACTGAAGTCTCACCCGAAGCAGTATGAGGGGATGTTGGAACCAAGTTTCTAGACCCTTGAGATGTCTAAGATATCAATTTAGTCCAACTAGATCTGCCTTTGCGCAGGTTAGGTCGCATACTATTCTAACCTTCAATACCTTTGCAATCTGTTATAATCATCTTTCGAGCAACCCTAATCAGGGGCTGAGATGCTTTCGCACTATTATGGCAATGACCTGTGCTATTTCCCCGAATTACATTGTGTATCTTACTTATATTCTTAATAGATATTAGTTAACTTCGCATAAATAGATATTCCATCTTGCATTCACTTAATCAATACAATTATACACATTCACACATTATATAAGTATTAGGAGTGAATTTCATACCCAAGATAACTGATGCATAAAATAGGAAATAAATACACAGAAATGATAGGAAACTTCTCTTTATTAATACTTCCAACTGTTATAGACTTGACTTTCCTTGTGCACTCAGCTGCAAGGGTCCATGCACTCAGCTGCAGAGCCTTCTCCTACTCTACGACCCAAAACTAAACCATACTCCATATATTTGACTCAACTCTTCATCCTTATCGTCATTAGATTGATTGATGTCTTAACTACTTAGAGCCTCACTCTATTTATACAATCCCATGGTCTACGGACCATGGGTAGATCTCTACAGCCAACATTACATTAACAAAATTAAGGGCGGATAACCTTATGACTCTTTCACAAACTACACGCTCTGCACCCATAAAATGCAGAGTCTTTTCATCAGAATTATAATATTTGAACAAAATTTGGGCTCTAAGCCCTGAAACTTCCCTTGGGGGATCCCGTGCCTAACAAGCCCCCAACAAAAACATCTTCACTTGCACTTGAGTCACTCTTTTGGTGTGGAGATCTTTGCGTGAAGACCTCCCAACTCTGACTGGATTGCTGGAAGTTCGGCAATGCAATGAACAATTGTCTACTGTACTTCTTCGATGCGTTGTTCAGTGACTGTTGTGGCTGAAATGCTGCCCTGGATCATTTCCTACGTTGCTTTCGGCTATGTTAGCTTTGCTTCAATGGAGGTTGTAATTGTGTACGCCTCATCAATCCACGACGGTAAGTGTGCCTTGAAAACTATGTCCTTATGCCGAGCAACATCCACTTGCTCCTTGAGCGCTTGAGCCTTCTGCATTCTAGCGAGCCTCTATGTGAGGGCAACCATTTGCATGGTCCCTTTTACTTTGTCATATCTATGTTGCAGCTCACATGCCTCAGTCTCTAGGCATTGTATGTTTGGGTCCTCCTCCAGGGTGGTGATGACCTCGAACGGCTGCTTGAACAACTTTGTACAGTCTGTCACTACACTGTTGACTGCCACTATTGTTGTGGTGATCATGGTGGCACGTTGTTCGTTAACCTCTAGTGGAGTTGAAGGTTGTGCCTTCAACTGCAATTCTGTTATCTGAAGGTTCAGCTCCAGCTGAAGGGGACCATTTGTTGGCTTATGGGGGCCTGACCCAGGTTCAGAGTTATTTAGCCAAACAAATCCCTACACTACTGGTCCTTTCGGCATCAGGTCACAGCGTGCGAACTGAAGTCTCACCTAACGCAGTATGGGGGGATGATGGAACCAAGTTTTTGCACTCTTGATATGTCTAAGATGTCGATTTAGTCCAACTAGATCTGCCTTCGCGTAGGTCAATTTGTGCACTATTCTAACCTTCAATACCTTCGTGATCTATTATAGTCGTCTTTCGTGCAACCCTAATTAGGTTCTGAGATGCTTTCGTGCTACTATGGCAGTGACCTGTGCTATTTCCAAAAAATACACCGCGTATCTTACTTATCCACTTAACAGATCTTAGTTAACTTCGCGTAAATAGATATTCTATCTTGCATTCACTTAATCAATGTGATTATACACATTCATGTATCATATAGGTATTAGGAGTGAATTTCATACCCAATATAACAGATGCATAATATAGGAAATAAATACACAGAAAATATAGGAAACTTCTCTTTATTAATACTTCCAACTATTACCGACTCGACTCGCCTTGTGCACTCAACTGCAGGCGTCCTCGCACTTAGCTGCGGACTACTAGGCCTCTGCGCACTCAACTGCAGAGCCTTCTCCTACTCTACGACCTAAAACTAGACCTTACTCCACAGATCTGAGGCCTTATTGTCATTAGATTGATTGATGTCTTAACTACTTAGAGCCTTAGTCAATTTATACAATCCCATGGTCTATGAACCATGGGCAGATCTATAGCCGACATTACATTAACAAAATTAAAGGCAGACAACCCTATGGCTCCTTTACAAACTATGTGCTCCACACCCACAAAATTCGGAGTCTTTACATCAGCATTGCAATATTTGACCAAAATCTAGGCTCTAATCCCTAAAATTTCCCTTGGGGGATCCCGTGCCCAACATGGTTGTTGATGCAGAGTTATGGGTTCTACTTTGTGTTCTCATGATAGTGTTCTGAATATTCAGATTAATTGATTGTGATTTGCTTCAGTGATGATGGGATTTCAGTGATTGGTTGTATTGTAGTGGTGATTTATTTTGAGCTTCAATGTTGCTGATGGGTCCAGTATGAAAATTGGATGAAAAATGGCCTTTAGAGTGTGGTGTTGTTTTCCAGGAGTCTCCTGTCTAAAAATTTATGAAACGTGGTCCCTATAGGATGCTGAGGATTGGAGCCTTCAGTGAGGAAGTTGAAGCTTCCTACCAGTAGTGGCTGGTGATTTGATCAGGGGGTTGGAGCTCCCTTCCAGTTGTAGCTGGAGAATGAGTGAAGGTTGGAGCCTTCTGTAGGCTAGCGCCTATGTACTAGTAAATAGATCAGATAGTACAAGATCCAGGGGGTTGGAGCTCCCTTCCAGTGGCAGCTAGAAAACGAGTGAAGGTTGGAGCCTTATGTAGGCCAGTGCCTACGTACTAGTAAACGGATCGGCTAGTACAAGAGCTTGGGGATTGGAGCTCCCTTCCAGTAGCATCTAGAAAATGAGAGAAGGTTGTAGCCTTCTGCAGGTGGGTGATTGCATACTGGTATGATTCCGCACTAGTACAATATTGTAAACAGGTTTTTCTTATATTAAAAGAAGACAGCCAGAGGTGGTTTCTGTCCCACATTGGGTTTCCGCCTTGAATCTTCGTGTTCATGTGTGTTGCTTATGTGTGATGGTTTATTCCGTTATTATTGCACATGGTTACTGTTTATATGGTTAATGAAGTACTTATGCACTGATTAAACATCAACATATGATGAATTAAGTGAACCATAAGTTTGTTGGATATACATTGGTTTCTTTAATGACAGTTGCATGTACACGCAATTTACCTTCCATTGAAGTAGCGTATATAAATTTGAGTATGAAAAGAAAAAGTTATTGATTTGACTAATATTGATTCACCCCTGCCCTCTTAGTATTATTCCTGACAATTGGTATCAAAGTAGGTCCTTTTGCAGAATCTTGATTGCTTGAAGGAGATCCATAGAAGCAACCAAGGAAAGAAAGTATTCAAAGAAAATTTCTTACTCCTAACTATGGAAGTGATAGTTGGCTATTTCCTTCGATGAATAATGTTGAATGTTTTATATGTCATAATTTTGGACATGTTGTAATGAGATATAGAAGTAGAATGGTTCAAGACCGTCATACAGAAAGATCATCAGCTTCCAGGTACTTTAAGGGATATTGTTTTTCTTGCAATATGTTTGGTCACAAAGCCATTGACTGCTATAAAGGGAATAAGAAACATATAAGATTTTACACTTGTAACAAGTTTGGGCATATAGAAAAAGAATGTAGGAGAAAATTTCGGCCACCATACAAAAAGGAGAAAACATCATCACACTCGAAGATATGGAAGAAGAAGGAAGTACAGTCAGAAAGATGTGGTATAGCACAACAAACAGACATAATAGACTCAGTGGGAGATGAAAGAGTGAAACTTCAGAATTCCAATTCTCATACGTAGTTATCATGAACACAAGTCGCGTATATATGCGAGTTAGATGCTGCACAATTTCATATATTATGTTTTGAGGAAAAATAAGTGGGATAGACCCAGGAAAAGTGATCTGGTATGGTTATCAATTATCTATTCTATTTGATGATGATTATAGTCTACTGATGGTATGTGGAAGTGTTTTTAATGCTCATAAGTTGTTGATAATTTGATGAATAACTGGTTGATGATGATGCCTTGATGATTCTTACTAACAAATGCAATGATCAGATCTGAAAGTGAATAGATGGCACAGTTTCAGGGGGAGCATATGCTTCTAATAATGCATTGTTGGCATTATAATAAAATACCTTGGTACATGATGGTACTTATACTGCTTGATTCACATAGTTTCTTTGATTTAGATGACTCTTTTGATAATGGACATATACAGGTTGTTGATCTTGATGCCGCTGACAGATGATGATGGTGGATGGTCTATGATAGTTGTTAATGACTATCATGGTCTTGTTTAGATTGTTGGTATAAATGTCATGTATATCATTTGATGTAAAGGTCATGAAAAGACATAATTTGTAACCCCAATATGCATGGGAAGGATGATGTAATAATTTTTATTTCAGTCACGTATAAACATTGGGTATATCCCCACTTGGTTTGGTGATTGATGTATGTATGAGTCATTGGTCTTAGGGATGTCATACTCACTTAGTTGAGTTATAGAGTCATTCTTTCGAAAAATATCTTTGCAGACTCTACATGTACTTAGGGGGAGCATGGACAACATAATGAATATTAAAGAGGGAGAATATCTTGGTTTGCACTTTGCCCTTGATGTCAAAGGAGGAGAATACCTTGGTGTCATGGTTTCCATCAAGTCCAAAGGGGGAGATTGTTGGCATTGTGATACATGTATTGTCCTTGATGGCAACTCACATAGATGACAGTTCACAGTGCAACAAGTTAACAACAAAGGATTACAGAGATTGAAGAAAGAGAGTGGTTTAAGAAGTATACACTAGTTCACTTTGTCCAAGTAGTGTATACATGCAAGTTAATAGAACAAAATGAGCGTATACATATGAACACACTTTCACAGAAGGAAAAGCACGTATCGAATGAAAAATCAAGGTTTTGGTCTGAGGTACTAGTTCCAGGTATTTGGTTCGAGGCATTTTGTCTAAGGTATTTGGTCAGAGGTATTGGTCCTAAGTGGTTTTGGTCCGAGGTATTGACAAAGGTCTAAAAGTATATAAGGAGGAGAAGATAACAGGGATAAGTGTGCAAGCAATGAATATCTTATGAAGAGTGAGATCAAAAGAAAAGATGCATGTTATGTGTTTCTGGTGCTTTTCTTGATTTGAACTACGGATGAACCTTTTTGGTTGATAAGGGATGAGATCTAATGATGAATCAAGATCATAAGACCTGAAATAAATTATCATAATTTTGTTTTATCATGGAGAGTCTACATTTGAATGCTAATGCATGATTTACACTGTAAATGTTTTGATCTCGGTATGACTGAAGTCTGGAATAGTTGTGATGTGATCCAAAATGGATTTTGGATAGACTCTTGAGTCTAAGTGTTCCTCACTAAGGAAAAAAAGTCCAAGGAAGTTCCTGGAACTAGCCCCATTGCAGAAATTGTCTCGTTTTGAATCTAGTGCAACTTGAATGGGAAAAAATGGACTTAGGATGCGGAAGTTATCATAAAATGAAGCTGCCATTTATCCTTTGCAAAAATGGGAAAAATCCCCTAAAAATGGGTCCTAAAAACTCTCTAAGTCTTCTAAAGACCGAAATTATCGGAAAAGGAGAACCTTAAAAAAAGGCAGAAAACACTATCGGGACCCAAAAATATGAAGAAATTGTGGAAAACAGGCTTATCGGCGGTCAAAGGAGTAACGCATAGGAGCTGTCAGATCTAGCTGATCAATGGTCCAGATTTGATCAGCATATCGCAATCAGCAATGATAGGCGGAGGATATCGGAGGCAGACATGCGGTAGGACCGGGCCAATGCGATATCGTGATTGCCAATATCAGTGTATCGTAATCAGCATTGGCATAGGCCATACGATATGGAAAGACCTTGGGCTTGTGTGATATACGATTGTGACAAGTCACATCACAATATCGTGTCAGAGAATTACAAAGGAGTGGGGCCATTATATATATATGCGATGCAATAGCTGGACCTAACGGGACTATAAACAATGTTTGATATATTTTCAGATCCACCAAATGACAGTTTTCTATGTATTTTCACGTATTTTGTTTATTAAGTTAAATACGAAGGGAAGCGCCGATGCGATGAAACCAGACCCGAAAGGGTTTATGAATGCATATGCATAATATTTCAAGTTTGTCTAAAGCCATTTTACAAGGCTTTTTAGTGTTTAATATATTTTTTAATATAGAGGAAACAATTGGGATTTCGAGTGGCCGTAAGCGGTAAGTGGGTTTGGCTGGGCTCCACTCAAGCCTATACACTGGTTGCCACATGGCCAAGCCCTAGAGAGAGAAAACCACCCTTTACAAGTGGTTAACCCCCATGTGAGTGAGCCGCCCGAAATGAACCTCAGTCGTTGGATCCAAATCAATGGTGGGGATGCGATAAGTGACATAAAGACGGACCCAAAAAGAGTTATAAAGTAGATTGAAGGGATTTTCAAGTCCGATAAAAGGCGTTTCTGCGGATTTTTCATCGTTTCCGATGTATTTATCTATGTAAACAAAGAAATGATATCTTTGGGATTTCAACACGGCAGTGGCCTTTTTCGTTGCAAAACAGGTGGCCACCATACCTTGGGACATTATCAATGATTGTTAAACGCTCCAAAAGGAAGATGAAGGGATAGCAACTGGAAGCCAGAGAGACTGAGAGCTGAAATGAGTAGACAAGCTCCGATATTCTTAAAAGTTGTTCAATGAAAAAGACAGGGGGGTTTACTAAGTCTGAGAGCATGATTGAGAGGCATAAGCAGGAAACGAAGAGAGCTGAAGGGGCAAGAAAGCATGAGAGTGTGATTGACAGGAAGCAAAGTTGCAGAAAGGTCACTGGAAGGTTGCCGAGGATCACATGGAGGTCAAGTGGATCACAAAGGAACACAGAGGTCGAGAAAGAGAGCTCAAGATAGCTAGAGCTGAAGAGCCAGAGCCAACGCGAGAGCCTAAGAGCCAAAGCCAAAGCAAGAAAGCTGAGAGCTTCAGAGCTGGGGACCAAATGGCATACTAAACCCATTGTTTCTGTGTAAATCGTGGAGTTGCAACAGAGAGCTTGTAAAAATATTACTACAATAATCCTAGAGAGATTAGTCGAGTTGACTAGAGCTCAAGGAGATGTAGCCCAAGATTTTTGGGTGAACTCCTCATTAAATTGTTGTTTTATGTGTTTGTTTTTACTGCTGCATTGTTTACTGTTATATGTATGTTTTATATCATCATAAACAACAAATTTTAAAGTACATAAAAAATTTAAAATAAATACCAACATACACCTTATCTTCAAGGACATATTATCAATTCTGCATTGGTTAATCAATAAGACATGGGAATAAATAAGCTTTGGAAGCGGGAGAGGTTATTCTAAGTTAGACAATAAACCTAAGTGCCCGATTTTTAGATCAGGTGGTATCAGAGCCTAAGTTTGATTAAACCCACCTTCAAAGAAGGTTATATTAGAATGCTTGATTGACAGATCAAAGATTTCTTGTATGAAAGGTGATTGGGCAGTCAAGGATTGATTTTCTAATTGATGGTATGCTTGTTGCAGACTGAATATTGCTTGAGTTTGCAGAGGTGAAGGGAAAGCTATTTGATAGCTCAGACTAAGAAGGACAAGAAGGAAAAAGGGTTGAAGGCATTCTGCTATCCCAAAGGACCTCAAAGAAATCCCTGAAGCACAAGAGATTTGTTGCAAAAGGTTGCTTAAATAAGCTCTTTATTAATCTTGTTTGAAGTTCTTTTGTTCATTGGTATAATGAAAACTTCTACAAGTGAATCCTCAAATTCCTCCTTCATCACAAGACTCTATGATGGAGACTTGAAGCAAGACTTGTTCATCATGATGGACAAGGTGAGAGAGATGTATGAGGATGGAAGGAAGAGTAGCATACTTAGATAGCAGTTGAATTCCATGAAGGAATAGAAGTAGTGGCTTTCTGACGGACTGCAGGAAATGGAGAGGCAACTTCATATTGAAAATATGAACTAGAAGAGGATGCATGAGTTGGAGTCACAACTCTTTATTGCCAAAGAGGCCTTGGTAAAGTATCAGCTTGAAGAAGAGGTAAACCATTCCAGTTTGTCTGCAAATTCTTCTAAGAATGCTTATACTGGTTCTTTTGGAAAGCATACTGGAGGCATAGGTTCCAAGCTAATGTCCAAGATGGGCTATGAAGGAAAGGGCTTGGGAAAGCATGCATAAGGTATTGTTGAACCAATAATGATTGAGGAAATACTTAAGTATTTTGGTCTTGGCTATGCAGAGTCTTATGGAGAAAGTTCCAACGCTTCCATGACGGCCATTGAAATAGTCCTAAGAAAGAGTTTCATTTCATGTCCTCCACCTCAAGAGTCTGAAGATTGTATTCAAGAGGGATGCCATAGCTTGAAACATCAATTGCAAGATGCAGGTGTTCATAAGCACACAATTGAACCAGAGAGTTGTGGAAACTCTATCAGCCTTGAAGATATTGATGGTGTTCCAAAGGGAGCCACTTCTTCATTTGCTGCACCTCATCATGAAGGCAATAAAGGTGAAATAGGCAGGTATAAATCTGGTTCTAATCATATTCCTTTTGATCTTGCAAAGCATGGTAAATTTCCACATAAGAATGGGAAAAGAAATGCATGTTCCTTTTGTGGTTTGGATAACCATCATGTTTCTAGACGTTGGAAGAGAATGGCCACATATAGGAAACCTTTGAAGGAAATGAAGCAAAAAGCCAAAGGTCCATTGGACAAGGCAAATAATGCTATCAAGAGGATGCACATGTGTTGCACTTACTACCATAAGCAAGGGCATCTTGCTGAAAGGTGTTGGAATTTGAATCTAGCAATGCTTCCACAAAAGCTAAAGAAAGTGGAAAGAGAAGATGGCAGAAATGGAAAGGATGATTCCATGAATGATGTGTCTCAGAATGATTCACATGTTGATGCTGACATGCAGACAAAGGAAAGACCTTGGAACTGGATTGGTAAGAAATGGCTAGAGTTCTTTTCCAATTAAGGTTGCATGTCTAATGGTGCATCTATTTGCATTTCTTTGTTAATGAGATGCCAGTTGCAAGTCTTACCAAGAAGGTGAATGGAAAATTTGAGTAGGAGACTCACTTTATTGCTGCAACATTATATTTGATTTTAGCTTCAAAAGTACAATACTTAAGTGAAAGTTGAAGGATGAAACATATGCATAAGCATGATGTGCATGAACACAGGGATGTTGATGTTTTCCTTGTATTTGAACATGTATGTGTAATTAACTTAAAGGGTTGACAGCTTGTCAAATAGGTACAAGTGAAATTTTTGTGGAGCAGGTGTACTTCATATTTGTTTGAGCCACCTTGGATCAATGATCAAGGCAGAGAAGTTAAAACTACCTTCTGTGACCATCTAAGCAGTAGTTCTACAAGAAGACAAAGAAGAAGGCAACTCTTCCTAGGAAGACCAGCCCATCCAAGAAGGGAAGTGGTCAGAAACTTTGAGGCATTATACAAGGTAAGTGTAGGGGGAGGCTGAAAGAGAGGATAAGTCACTATCATTTACTGTTCAGATTAGTATCTCAGTCTTTTGGAGACCAAAAATTCTTTTAGTGGGAAGGAATGATCCAAAATGGATTTTGGATAGAATCCTGAGTCTAAGTGTTCCTCACTGAGGAAAATAAAATTCCAAGGAAGTTCCTGGAACTAGACCCATTGCAAATATCATCTCGTTCTGAATCTACTACAACTTGAATGGGCAAAAATGGACTTAGGATGAGGAAGTTATCATAAAATGAAGTTTCCCTTTATCCTTTGCAAAAAGGGGAAAATCCCTTAAAAATGGGTCCTAAAAACCCTCTAAGTCTTCTAAAGACCAAAACTATTGCAAAAGGAGAACCTTCAAAAAAGGCAGAAAACACTACTGGGACCCAAAAATATGAAGAAATAGTGGAAAACAGGCTTATCGGTGGTCAAAGGAGCAACGCACAGGAGCCGTCAGATCTGGCCGATCAATGGTCCAGATCTGATCGGCATATCGCAATCAGCGGTGACAGCCAGAGGATATCGAAGGTAGAAATGTGGTAGGACCGGGCTGATGCGATATCTCGATCGCCGATATCGACGGATCGCAATCGGCGTTGGAATAGGCCATACCATATAGAAAGACCTCGAGCTTATGCGATATGCGATTGCGACAAGTCGCATCGCAATATTGTGTTGGAGCATTACAAAGGAGCGGGATCGTTATATATATATATATATATATATATATGCGATGTGATAGCTAGACCTGATGGGGCTATAAACAATATTTGATATATTTTGAGATCCGTCAAACGACAATTTTCTATGTATTTTCGTGTATTTCATTTATTAAACGAAATATGAAGGGAAGTGCCGAGACGATGAAACCGGACATGAAATGGTTTATGAATGCATATGCATAATATTTCAAGTCCGTCTAAATCCATTTTACGGGGTTTTTTAGTGTTTAATGTATTTTTTTAATAAAAAGGAAACAAGCGGGATTTTGGGTGGCCATAGGCGGTAAGTGGGTTTCGCCGGGCTCTGCCTAAGCCCATAAACTGCCTGCCACATGGCCAGGCCTTGGAGAGAGAGAAAACCACCCTTTTCGGGTAGTTAACCCCTGTATGAGTGAGCTTCCCGAAATGAACCTCAACTGTTGGATCCAAATCTCCCAGATCAACAGTGGGGATGTGATAAGCGACATAAAGGTAGACCCGATAGGAGTTATAAAGTGGATTTAAGGGATTTTCAAGTCTGATAAAAGGTGTTTATGTAGATTTTTCAGCGTTTCTAGTGTATTTCTCTATGTAAACAGAGAAATGATATCTTTGGTATTTCAACACACCAGTGGTCTTTTTCATTGCAAAATAGGTGGCCACCATACCTTGGGATGTTTGCAATGATTGTTAAACGCTCCAGAAGGAAGATGAAGGGACAATGAACGGGAGCCAGAGAGCCCAAGAGCTGAGACGAGTAGAAAAGCGCTGACAAACTTAAAATCCATTCAATGACAGAGATATGGGGGTTTGTTGAGTCTGAGAACACAATTGAGAGGCATAATTAGGCAACGTAGAGAGCTAAAGGGGCGAGAAATCCTGAGAGTGCGATTGACAGGAAACAAAGATGCAGAAAGGTCGCTGAAGGTTGTTGAGGATCGCTTAGAGGTCAAGCAGATCACAGAGGCATGCAGAGGCCAAGAAAGAGAGCTCAATATAGCCAGAGCCAAAGAGCCAGAGCTAGCGCGAGAGCCTAAGAGCCAAAGCCAGAGCAAGAAGACCGAGAGTTTAAGAGCTGGGGACCGAATGGCATTCTAAACCCATTGTTTCTGTGTGAACTGTGGAGTTGAGCCAAAGAGCTTCTAGAAAGATTGCTATCATAATCCCAAAGATCTTAGTCGAGTTGACTAGAGCTCAAGGAGATGTAGCCCAAGAATTTTGGGTGAACTCCTCATTAAATTGTTGTTTTATGTGTTTGTTTTTACTGCTGAATTGTTTACTATTATATGTATGTGTTATATCAGAATAAACAACGGATTTTAAGGTACATAACAATTTAAAATAAATACCAGCATACACCTTATCTTCAAGCACATATTATTAATTCCGCATTGGTTAATCAGTAAGACTTGGGAATAAATAAGCTTTGGAAGTGGGAGAGGTTCTTTTAAGTTAGACAAGAAACCTAAGTGCCCCATTTTCAGATCAGGTTTTAAGTTAGTATTTGCAGATTTTACATTGGTTCTCTTTGATAAAAGTGCATATACACACTGGCTCGACACATTGAAGTAGCATATACATTATGAAATATGATGTTTGAAGTTGTAGTTGGTACTGGTTGTTGATGCAGAGTTCTGGGTTTTGCTTTGTGTTCTAGTGATAGTGTTATGAATGTTCAGATTGATTTATTGTGATTTTCTTCAGCGATGATGGGTTTTCAGTGATTGGTTGTATTGTAGTGGTGATTGATTTTGAGATTCAATGTTACTGATGGGTCCAGTATGAAAATTGGATGAAACGTGGCCTTTAGATTGTGATGTTGTGTACTAGGAGTATCCAGTCTAAAAATGTATGAAACATGGTCCCTGGAGGATGCTGAGGGTTGGAGCCTTCAGTGAGGAAGTCGAAGATTGCTATAGAATTTCCCACTGTAGATCACCTGATAATGCAATATACTAAATAAAAATACTTGATCTACTTCTACAAACAAACTTGTGGAAGCTTAATCGATTTTGAGCAAGATCAAATAGAACACATATAACAGAGAATGAGAAATCAATCACACATGAACACAAAAGAATACTTTAGGGAAAGCCTCAGCTAGAAACCTCGATCTCTGTATTAACATACAAGTGGAAATATCTACGGATTACACAAAGCTTTAGCTCACAGGCTATTCAACTCTCAATACAATCCCTCAATGGTGCTTATAGACAGAATAGACACAACATATGCCTTCCTCCAATCCTCTAAGCCTCCTATTTCCTTGTGCAATTTCTCCTGGGTCATCTGGCTGTCACCTGTGTGAATTCACCTCTCACACAACTCACCAAACTCAGAAGTAACTGTGAAATCTCCAAGGAATGAATTCCTTATGCATGCAAGAGATATACTCAATGGAATATTCCTACAACTAATAGTAAACTTGCCCATCCTCTAATCTCAACTGGGTCTCTGACTGAACTGACATGCATGAGTTATGTATGAGAGAATATTCAATTATCTGAAGTACAGTAGTTACATGCATGCATGCATTAACTAACTAAACTCACAATCAATTCCACAAACTGTTGGAACTAATCTAACTAGACTTAACTCAGTTAACTGAGCTAATTAATTACAACTCAAAGTATAACTCATCTCGATCTCCTTAATTAAGGGATAACTTCCTCAATCAAAGGGAAAATTGTTGCATGTCTTCACATAGACTTCATGTTTGATTTTCTCCAACTAATTAACTCAAGATGAATTAATTAATTAATTTTCAAACAATGGATAAGATCAAATTCGAATTTTAATTCTCAATTTTAGTTCAAGGACTAACTAAAATTGGAATGTATCCCGAAATGCTATTTATAGCAATGTTAGTTTTAGCACTTCTATATTTAGCATTTCTTGTTGCTATTTTCAAAACTCCCTCTCAACAAGAAAGGGATTATCGGTCACCCCAATCCTGTCTCTATGGAACTCGAATTTTCATTTTGACAATGCCTTAGTCAAAATATCTGCATCCTGTTCCTCGATCAGAACATACAGCAACAACATGATCCTCTTCTCCACACAGTCTCGAAGATGATGATACCAGATATTGATGTGCTTGGACCTGTCATGAAATACTGGATTCTTAGAGAGTTTGATACAACTCTGATTATCGCAATAGATCACAGTTGGATCCATCCTCTGATCAAACAATCAACTAGATTTTTCTGAATCCAAATGGTCTCACATGCTACCTGACTGGCAGCCATGTATTCAACCTTTGCTGAGCTAAGTGCAACTCACCTCTATTTCCTACTGTACCAAGAAACTGCAGCTGAACCAAGGTTGAAAATTCCTCCTAAAGTGCTCTTCCAGTCTGATGGACTCCGTGCCCAATCTGCATCAAGAAGCCTTGAAGCTTCACTCCCTCTGTTCGTCTATATCGTAATCAATATTGAAATGTGCCTCTGAGGTATCTCAACACATGATTCATTGCCTTCCAAAATAGCTTGGTAGGCTGAACCATAACTTGACTAGACTGGTTCACCACAAAGCACAAATCTAGTCGTGTGTTCACTATACATCAATGAACCCACACGCTACCGATAAACAGTAGCAGCTACTACCTCACTTGAAGTAGCAACCTCCTTCCTCCAGTTACCTGCTAGAGGAGTCTGCATGGGCTTCCACTTCTCCATGTGGAATCACCTAAGTATCTCATTGGCATACTTGCCTTGAGACACAAACACTTCCCCATCCTTCTGCCACACTCCCATGCCTAGAAAGTAGTGCATAAGACCCATGTCTTTCATCTCGAACTCTCTTTCAAGGTCCTCCTTGAAAGACTTGATCAATTGATCATCAGATCATCAACATAAAGAAAAATGATCAATGGCTTACCTCCTACCATGATGTGGTAAAGGTTCACATCCGCTTCACTCTTTTTGAAGCCCAACCCAGTGAAATAACTGTCGATCTTGGTGTACCAAGAACGAGGTGCTTAATTCAGCCCGTACAAAACTCTCTTGTGTTGGCACACATGTGACTCACGATCGAAGGTCTCAAATCCTTTCAGTTGCTCAATCTACACCTCTTCCTCAATCTTTCCATTAAGGAACATAGTCTTCACATCCATCTGATGGATCTTCCAACCCATCTGCACTGATAGTACCAACATCGATCTTGTAGATGAGTACACTGCTACAGGAGCAAAAGTCTCATCATACTTGATCCCCTCAACCTGTGAGAAACCACGGGCAACAAACATTACCTTATGTTTCTACACACTACCATCAGCTACTTTCTTTACCTTGTAAAGCCATCAGGAACTCACCACTGACTTGTCCTCTGGTCTTGGGACAACATCCCAAACACTGTTTTGAACGATGGAGTCGTACTCCTCCACCATAGCATTAACCCAGACTAGTTTTGGTCTCTACACACTCCCCAACTAGGGACATGTAACCAATGTACCACTCGGGTGATCTTTGTTTGCGTTGAGAGGATGGCTATCCCACATTCTCTCTCACGTCCATCATCAATCTGTCAGCTTCCCTTGAGAGTTTCTGCCCATATCTAGAAGAATCTACATGAGTGGATGTCTCCACTCCTTGATCCTATGCATGCGGCTGCTTCGCATCAATCTGAGGCTCCTCCTCCTTAGGAACTTAAAGTTCCTCCTCTGCATGCAACTTGAGCTCCCTCTCAAGGGAAACTCGCATGGCCTTTCGCTCATCGAACTTCAGATCTATGCGTACCACCATCTTCTGACTGGTAAGAAAGAACACCCGATAGTTGTGGGGTGTATCAGTGTACCCCACAAGTATCCCCAACTCAGTTGTGGGATCTAGCTTCTTCCAAGCATCTTTGGTCACATGGAAATAAACTAATGATCCAAAGATCCTTAAGTGACTCACATCTGGTCTCTTCCTGGAGAAGGTCTCCACTAGTGTCTTCATCCCCAGTATATGATGCGGGCTTCTATTCTGCAAGTATACTGCTATATTGCATGCCTTATCCCACAAATGAAGTGGTAGGAATTGGTCATGCAACATCGCTCGAGTTGCTCCCACAATCTATATGTTCTTCCTTTCTGCCATCCCATTCTGCTGTGGGGTATGGGGTGCCGTCAACTCCCGTTTAATTCCTTCTGCTGCATAGAATTCCTTAAACTGTTGTGAGAAATACTCTCCACCATTGTCACTTCGCAAGGCTCTTATTTTCTTTCTAGATTCTTTCTCAACCAAGGCTTTGAATTCACAAAACCTTGAGAAGGTTTGATCCTTCTTCTTCATGAAGTAGATCCAACATCTACGAGAAAAATCATCAATAAAAATAACATAGCACCTTTGTTTAGTGGTGGAGGCTATAGAGAATGCTCCACACACATCTGTATGAACTCACTCCAGGATTGCTCCAGCTCTACTGTCTTAATCCTGAAAGGAAGGTTTTTCATACTTACTGAAGGTACAACCTTTGCATGTATCCACTTGTTCCAATTTTCCCTTGGGAAGTCCAGTAGAAATCTGTTGCATGATCTTCAAGGCCCCATGGTGCAAGTGGCCCAATATTCTATGCCATAGCTTGCCAACATCTTGGCTCCGCACCAACTCTACGTTGGAACTAATGCAGCACAATCATCTACTTTAGCTTGTAGATTTATTAACTCAAATCCCAATCCTCTTGGTCTATCCAATGCTGATATGCCTTAGGAATGCCTTTCCTTTACTAAAGACTACATCATAGACTTTGTTTTCCAACATAGTGAGGGACACAAGGTTCTTCTTTGGACCAGGCACCTACTTTACATCAGTCAGGTGAGAGGAGCTCCATGCTCCCTCTGAAACACAACCATACCTTCACCTAAAACACGGTACTTTCCATCATCGCCCATCTTGATACGTATTTGGAGGTCCTTCTCCTCCAAGGTATTGAATAGACTCTTATCGCCGGTCCTGTGGAATGAAGCTCCACTGTCCAGGTACCAAACACAACCCACCATCAATGAAACCATGCATGTGATGAGGGTAAAATCCAATTCAAACTGTGAGGCCAGTGCCTCACCATCTGATCCTTTCGAGGATCCCTTCTTGGATTTCTTTTGTGGACAATTCGTAGCATAATGGCCCACCTCATGACAATGAAAGCATCACACTTTCAATTTTTTAATATTCTTCCCACCATGGGAAGAACTCAATTTGTAATGGGATGCCTTCCCTTTCCCTTTCCTCACCTTACTCACTAAGGCTAGATTTACTTAATCATCTTGCTTTGATGAAGATCCATCTCTAGTGCTTCTCCTTATCTCCTCCTGCATCAGATCCGACCAAAGTCGTTCCCAATCTAGTAGTTTCTCTCTTCCATTTACCAAGTCTTGGTAGCTATGCCAACTCTTAGGAAGACCGAGGAAAGCAATACTCACCATGTCATCATCGGTTGTCGTGATCCCTACACTTCCAAGCTCATCCCTATAGGTGGTGAGCTTGTTTAGATATGTAGAGATCGTGTCACCCTTTTCACACTTGATTTTCTGAAGCTTGTCTTTCAGCGCTAGCTTCCTCTAATCCCTGTTGTTTTGATATAGATCCTTCAATGTTTTCCACATTGAAAATGGCATCTCCTTCCCATGGAGACTCGAGACAATGTGGTCTTGAACTCCCTCCAGAAGAATCCTCCTTGCTCTAGCCACACATTTCTTCCATTCCGCCAGTTCTTGGGCATTAGCAGCTGTAGGCTTGGGGACTTCTTGATCAATGAAGTCCTTCAAACCATTGTCCACTAATACCACTTCCATGCAATCTTTCCAGGCTATATAATTTGAGCTGCCATCTAGGGCATACTCAAGTCTCAAACCGTTGAACGCCATTGGTGAAATTTGAGATGTGATAAGAATTCGATTTCTATAATCAGGAACTTTAAACTTTGAACTTCTCCCTTCTTTGTATACTATTACTCACTTTGATCACCTTTTCTCTAATACCATGTAGCATTTCCCACTACAGATCACCTGATAATGCAATATACTAAAGCAAATTACTTGATCTACTTCTACAAACAAACTTGTGGAAGCTTAATAGATTTTGAGCAAGATCAAATAGAACACATATAATAGAGAATGAGAAATCAATCACACATGAACACAGAAGAATACTCTGGGGAAAGCCTCAGCTAAAAACCTCGATCTCTATATTAACATACAAGTAGAAATATCTACAGATTACACAAAGATTTAGTTCACAAGCTACCCAACTCTTAGTACAATCCCTAAATGCTGCTCATAGACAGAATAGACACAACATATGCCTTCCTCCAATCCTCCAAGCCTCCTATTTCCTTGTGCAGTTTCTCCTGGGTCCTCTAGCTGCCACATGTGTGAATTCACCTCTCACACAACTCACCAAACTCATAAGTAACTGCGCAATCTCCAAGGAATGAATTCCTTCTGCATGAAAGAGATATCCTTAATGGAATATTCCTGCAACTGATAGTACATTGTTTGATCCTCTGATCTCAACTGGGTCTCTGACTGAACTGACATGCATGAGCTATTTATGAGAGAATATTCAGTTATCTAAAGTACAGTAGTTACATGCATGCATGCATTAACTAACTAAACTCACAATTAGTTCCGCAAACTGTTGGAACTAATCTAACTGGACTTAACTCAGTTAACTGAGCTAACTAATTACAACTCAGAGTACAACTCATCCTAATCTCCTTAATTAAGGGATAACTTCCTCAATCAAAGGGAAAACTGTTGAATGTCTTCACATAGACTTCATGTTTGATTTTCTCCAAATAATTAACTCAAGATGAATTAATTAATTATTTTTCAAACAGGTGATAATATCAAATTCGAATTTTAATTCTCAATTTTAGTTCAGGGACTAACTAAAATTGGAATGTATCCCAAAATGCTATTTATAGCAATGCTATTTTTAGCACTTCTATATTTAGCATTTCTTGTTTCTATTTTCAACAATTGCTACCAGTAGTGGATTGTGATTTCATCAGGGGGTTGGAACACCCTTCTAATAGTAGTTGGAGAATGAGTGAAGGTTGGAGCCTTCTGTAGGCCAGTGCCTATGTACTAGTAAACAAATCAGCTAGTACAAGAGCTAGGGGGTTGGAGATCCCTTCCAGTACTAGCTAGAAATGAGACAAGGTTGTAGCCTTCTGCAAGTGGGTGCATGCGTACTGGTATGATTATGCACCAATGCAGGATTGTAAACAGGTTTTTCTTATATTAAAAGAAGATAGCAGCATGCGGCTTTTGTCCCGCATTGGGTTTCCACCTTAAATCTTGGTGTTCATGTGTGTTTCTTATGTGTGATGGTTTATTCTATTATTACTGCACATGGTTATTGTTTAAATGGTTAATGAAGTACTAATGCACTCATTAAAGTATAACATATGATGAATTAACTGAATCATAAGTTTGTTGGATATACGCTGGCTGCTTTAATGACAGTTGCCTATACACGTAAGTTACCTTCATTGAAGTAGCGTATATAAATTTGAGTATGAAAAGAAAAAGCTTTTTTTTACTAATAGTGGTTCACCCCCCCTCTCAGTATTATTCCTAGCACTGATAAGTATGATCGCAGGCAAAGACAATATTCGAGATTATCAACTTCATAATTCCATGATTTCATGAGGGATGGACATTCCCACCCTGAGTTTGATGCCAGAGATGTGCATGAAGACAGATGCGCTGGGATAGATTTGTGAATTCAGTCATAAGTGAAAATTTGAAAATTTGAGAGATGACATTCAGAATACTAAACATTTTTTACACGTGAACTCACATCGAGTGCAACCATGCAGAGAGATGGAATGTGTGTGAGAAACCATATTTGATTGGGTTCTTGGGGCTTATCATAGTTGTGAGGTCCTGACATAACCATCAATGAACGTTGAAGTGCTTTGACTCCTTGGCACGTCCTGAAACTTTCCAGAATTATAGAATCATATTTTGAAGCTTGAACTAGATCATGCATGGCTTGAAAACAACTGTTGTTGTTGATTTCAAAATTTCTCTCAGGATGGAAGCCATCTCTGTCACAAGTTTCACTAGATTTTTCAGCTTTAACAAGCTGACTTGAATATTTTTCTTCATGCAAGAGAAGAGATGGAAAGGAATGGGAAGTATGCTCTATGACTAAACTATTTTCAACTTCATCATGGATAGCCTGACTGCCTTCTATCAATTGAGGAGATAACTCACTGGATGAAGAAGTGAAAGAACATGGAGTATCTCCAATGCATGTGGATGCATTGTGAATGGTAGGACACACAAGCAAGTGAGGTGAAGAGGAAGTTTCGATATGAACGTCTTCTTTGACCGAAGGAAATTCTAGATCTGAGTTAGAGTATTCATGATAAAACAAAAGATCACATGATGTGCTTGGGCATTCATCACAGTATATGGAAGCATGGGAGTGATGACTACCCAAGACTAGTGGTTGATTGAAAGAATTAATTATACAAGACATTTCACTGAGATTAGTAGATTGAAAATTGTTAGAGAACGTAAGATCATTGTTTTGACGCAAAAAATTTTGAATCAAAGAGGGGGAATTAATAGTGTCCTCACCTTTCTACTCCTCTTCCAATATAAAGTGACTGCCTTGCGCTTGATCAAAATTTGAGCCAACAACTTGAGAATCGAGAGAATAATCACAGTTGGCTGGTGAAACAGATTGATTAAGCGAGTCATGGTACAAGGAGTCATCGCTTTTGAACGATGGATGATGGGAGAGGCAAATCATCTTCAAGACTTGACTAGTGAATGGTGATGTCCTCTTGTGGAATGGAGGATTAGGTCTTGGCTAGAACCTTTCTGAGCCATTTTGGAACTTCCTCCATGGAAGTGGAAGACATATGAGAAGATAGGTTGGTGACATGTTGCGCATATTCATCAGATTTGCAATAACCACAAGGGGGTACCCACATTGGTACTAAAAAAGGAGGAGGAAAAGGAAAAAATGTGGCGTTGGGCTCCTCCAATACAATCTGTGGTGCCTCATGATCCGCAAGAGTTTGGGAAGAAGAAAAATTGGGAGGTTCAGGTTCATCATATGAAGAGGCATGAACCAAGCACTCTGAACTCTTGTTTCAACAAATCCCAATACAAATATTCTTCTGGAATTTCATAGAAAAGGTGAAGAAATCGATTAGAAAATTTCTCAACTGATTCATTAGGCTCCATTCTTAATAGGTTGATTCTTCCACAAACATCTCGGTAGTTATACTTACCAAAGGCTTGATGGATCTCCTTGATGAAAGGGAGAAGGGAATGGACGGAAGTAGGTGGCAAGGTATGACACCACCGATTAGCATGACCTTTAAGGGTGAGGAAGAAAAGCACACGAGAAGACCCTTCATTATCAATTTCATAAGGTTCACAAAATTGAAGAAAATCAGAAATGTGCTTGGATATGGACCTTTTGTCCTCGCCATCAAACTTTAACTGGTACAAGTGATTTATAATCTCATCAAGGAGTGAAATTTGATCAAGGGAAAAATTGGAGAAACACCTCAGGAGCATGATTGGTGTATGAGTCATTTTAGATAAGAGACTCAGACCAAATGCAATGGGTTTAGCTTGTTATCTGGCCCTCCTTCTAGCACCATTTTGTTGATGGTGCTAGACCTACCAACAAAGGGGATCTCCCTGGTATGAAGGCCCAACTAGACCTCACATGATTTGGTGTAAGAGTCCCATCTAGTACAATGTCCCTGTTGCCATTATCTTAGATATCTGCCTTGGGTCTAGCTGTTTGCTCATGAGAGTGTTTCACTACTATCTTCACACAACAAGGTACGTGTGTCTGGTTAGTGTGTAATGTAACTTGTGTCTAGGTTCTCTTACTGTAAAAGGGGAGAGTTAAGTGAGCCACTTGATGAGAGGGAGTAGTCCCAACCCAGGAAGAAATACATGTGAAAACAACAAGGGTTTGTCTAGCATCCAGGGGAATAGTCGACAGCAGATGCGCAGTTGTTAAAACCAAATTTCAAGGGAAAACATGAACACCATCCATCGGAATAGTCCACACAGGGGCGAGGGTTGTTAAAACCAAGAAAACAAAAGGATGGTCTATCTAATTTCCTCGGAGTAGTCCACATGGATGGGACAATATTGATAAACAATACATCACAACTTCAAAAATGTAAGCACTAAAATAACCAAAGTAGTTCAACTATATTAGTATAGGTTAAGGAAACATGCATTACAAACATTTAAAGAATGGTCTTACAAATGGATACAAAATATGCATGAAAACGTCCTGGCCTGAGACAGGCTTCTGGATTAAGAAAAAGTTCCAAGACACATCTGTACACCATACATCACTAGCCCCAGTAGTGAGATATTGAGGCCAATCCTTGCTCCTCAAAGAATAGACTACATACTCTCAAGGCTATATGGGAGGAGCCAAGGTAAAAGTTCCTGTGCACATACAATGAGGTGGTATATATAGCCAAGGTGGAATAGCTGACGCTTGTGACTGTTCGCCTTCCCTCATGACTATTTGACTTACTATGGCTTTTCGACTTTACATGACTCTTCAACTTCATATGTGGGTCTCTTGGACTTACACTTTACATTACATTGATTACAACAAGTATGGCCCATAGTAGTGATGTGGTCGTGGCAACTCATGACACAACTCGACATGTCACTATTGACATGTACTGGCTAATTGTGGTGTCTGTAACGAGCTATTGTGTTGTTGAGTCATGGTATGCTCTCAGTGTAACATGTCTTCACCTCCACATGGAAAAGTGCACAGGGTCTTCAATGGTCTTGGTCCTTGCTTGATGGTGCATGTGTATGTGTCCCTTTCGCTCACTTGCTCAATGTGCTTCATGCATTCGTTTGCCTACAAGAAAGTCTTCTAGCATGCACCCCTTCTCCATCTTGTTCATCGTCATGCCATGTTTCATCGATGCACATGTTCTTGTAATAACTCATGACAAGACAACATCAAATCAAAAAATATCCTAGTTTAACATGATGAATTATGTTCTGTTTCAGTGCAAGTGACCGGGAGAGGGACAATGCACTGAAACTGTGCACAACACAACTTAGGTTGGGATGCGAGGCTCCGGAGCACTATCGTGAAAAACTGCATAGATGTCATTGGGAGGCAGATTTGTAGAACCTAGGACAAAATTGAAAGTTGCAGGGTAAAACCTAGCTATGAGGCAGAATTACATAGTTTCCAGGAGGAAGACTAGGCAGGGTGTTAGGGAATTGTTGGGCCAATCTACACAATTTTCAAGGGGAACATTGGGCAGGTCATCCAGCTGGGATCTACGCAATTTCTTTGAAGAAGACAGTGTGGGAAACAAGAAGCACTGGCAGGAAAATATACGCAGTTTTCTAGAGGAGGAAAGGATCAAGCTATAGGAGCTCCTTATCAACATTGCACAATTCTGGGAGACAGTCCAGGCCTGGACATAACTAAGAAATTTTTGGGTTAATTGCAGAGAAGGACAAAAGGGTAGGTGATAGAAATATCTGCATGATTTTTTGAGTGAGAGAAAAACAGGCTAGCAGCGAAGCCTACCTATTAGATTTGCACAATTTCTAGGCTGATTGCAGAGCGGGGCAGAAGGGTAGGTGATAGACAACTCTACACAATCCTTGGGTTAATGATAGAGAAGGCTAGTAGGGAAGCCTTCCTATCAAATCTACATAATTTCTTGGGATAGTGGAGTGACAGGGAGAAGAGGCATGTCCCACATGTCTGCGCAGTTTTTGCAAGTAGTGCAAGGGAGTGAGGTTGGACAAGTTCTGCACAGTTTTTGAGATCAATGAAGCCCTGGGTCATAGCTCAAGTCAATTTTTCTAGTTGACTAGCGAGAGGCTTGATGAGTGATCTCGCAGGAAGCGCAGACTAGATCAGGTTTCGGGATAACTTCTGCGTAGTTCTAGGAGATAGTCAGCTGGCTCATTTCTGGAATTGTGTAGTGCAACCTGAGCGGAGGACAACCTCAAGCTCTACGCAGTTATGGAAAATAGTGCAAGGTCACTGAGGTTAGGGTCCAGTTAACGGAGGGTTTTCTGGTCGAATTTTTTTTAGGAAAATGACTAATTGTGAAAGAAAGTTTACTTGTACATACATGATAATGTGATTAGATACTTAGCATGACTCGATGACAAGACACCTCAAACCAACAAGATGAACATGTGCTCAGTGCGACTGACTCAAGGTTAAGAGCAACAAGTGCGAAAATTGAGATATTTCTTCAAACGACCATGATGACACTTGTACGATAGTGTTTACAACTTTTTGTTTGAGTGCGACCAATGTTGATAGAGCAAAAACAACCCATGCATGCAAAGAAAAACCTTCAAAAATGCCAAAACAAACTCGCGAACATGACATAGTGATCAACATGCCAAAAGAGGATATGTGGTTGATCAAGTAAAAGGTGTGAAGACTAGATAAGAGCTCATGGGATGAGTCCAAGTGTTTGCGAAAATAAAGGGGAAAAACTAAGGAAGGCTCTAAAATTTGGATATAGGCCAAAATTTTGGAGGGTGTTGCAACCACTACAACACCTGGCGACACACTGTTTGAATACTAGCCTCTCTATTTCAGTTCATTTTCAGCACAGGGCCTTGGCCTTACAGGGAGTATTGATTCTTTGTGCAAGTTACTTTGGCTTCCCCACTTACCCCATGGACAGACATGGTTCACCTTGTACCAACTCAGTGAAACACGACAAAATTTTCAGCTAGATCACAGTGTTTCAAAATCAGGAAGTATAGTTTGGTTAGCGAGCTTAAGATTTGCAGAGTATAAGTTTTCATCTCTGGTGTTGTTGTGCTCCCAATAGGCATAGATAGTACCCTAATGGAGTCATGTAGGAACACAAGCATTCCTCCACTACCAACGATCCTAGTTAGTACCCTAGTGGAGTTGCCTACTTCACCTCTCTGCGCAGGAATCTTTTCTCTTCTTTCGCCTTTGTATTTTTTTGAAAGAGGATTATGCATAGGAACTTATTTAATTTTTGGGTGGAAGAGAGATCCCAACTTATTGAGAGTAGAATAGGTTGTTCCTTCAGAGAAGCATGTAAGACCATTGATTTAGGTTTGCTCATTTATATTTTTCTCCTTCTTTGTTTCAACTAGTTGGATTAAGCTTGAACATACAGAGCAGAACACTGAGTATAGGCATGGGGTTTCCTAGTTTGGATACAATTTCATGGTTTGAATAGAGTTTCCCTTACAGATGGATTGTATTTTCCATCAAGGCTTCACCAACCAAAATTTACAGCCAAGCACAAAGAAGACGAACACATGACTCGCCAAGTGTTGTAGTGTCACAAGACTCTTTAAACTCAGCCACATACTTATTCAAAAGCTGGAACACATTATAGGAAAACACTTATTTATGTGGCAAAACAAAAGGAAAACTCAACACGAAAGGGAAAAATAAGACAAGGAAATGAGTACACAACAAATTAAAAAAAACAAAAGACAAGAAGGAAAAATTTGCTAAAGAAAACATAATGAAAATAAGAAAACCATGATGGACTACGAGTGCAAGACGACTGCAAGGAAGTAAAAGTAAGATGCAACTAATCCTACTCCTATCCTAATAGCAAAATAGTTGGGATTACATGACAAGAAATTTAAATTATAGCCATGACCATAGTCGTCCCCAACCTGCAACCACAAAGATACAAGCAATTAAAACAAATAAAATATAGTGTGCAAGAAAAAATAGAAAAACTTGAAAATCTTGGAGATGGAAAGGAAGGTCTTCCTTGTGGGAAGAAAAATGTGTCATGAACACCTAATACACATGCTTACCTTTTTTATGGATACTATTATTCAATAAATATGAGAAGTCTCTTGCAAGTGTGTCCTCATCTGCAACGAGCTTATTATCGAGTGCGAGGAAGGATTGAATCTTGTTTCCTGCAACATGGCTCGCCATGTAAGATTGTTCTAGCCATTAAGGGATCATATCGTGAAATTCGTAATGGCTATTTGGAAGGTCTTACATCCTATGAAAATATGGATTTCTGATTGGAGAGACGAGATCACTATGGGAATCTTGTACCAAAAAATAAATCTGATCATTCTCATCAGTCATGCCAAGACAGTGAGGACCTACCATAACCATGAGCTCAGGTTGAAGTGCCTCACTTGTTTGACATAAATATGAGGAGAAAGATGCTCAAAAGTGAAGATCAGAGAGAACAAAGTAACTATCATTGAATTTACTATTGGGAAAATGATAATTTGCATGACAGTCACCCAAGATGGGGAAATGATCAGATGAGTTTATTGAAATATCATATTCCCAGTTTGGAATGAACAAAGACAAATTCATTTAAACAATCTTGAAAAATCTCTAATCAATGGAACCAAGTTCGGTGCAAGCTGGACATGATGGACCACCCCCTGCAACTAGTGAAAAATTATGCAGGCATCATGGTCAACACAGGAATGTAAAAGGGATTTCAGCATTGTGAATGCATGAAACTAGTTGGGGCATGGTTAAATGAAAGGAACTTGATTCACGTGATAGCTTGTGTGCTCATCATCACATGGGGGGGTTGTTGTTGTGATGAGAAAGTATATTTGAAGTACAAGGTTCGCAAGAAGACCAAGGAGTTGATCATGAGACAGAAAATTCGATAAGTATGATCACGGGCAAAGACAATATTTGGATGATAAACTTCATAATTCCATGATTTCATGAGGGAAGGACATTCCCACCTCGAGTTTGATGCAAAATATTTGCATGAAGACGGATGCACTATGAAAGATTTGTGAATTCAGTCATAATTGAAATTTTGAAAATTTGAGAGATCACATCCAGAATACCAAAAGTTTTTGACACGTGAACTCATATAGAGTGCAACCATGCAGATAAACAGATTATGTGTGAGAAAACATATATGATTGGGTTCTGGGGGCTTACTAGAGTCATGAGGTCATTACATAACCATCAACAGACATTGAAGTACCTCGACTCCCTAGCACATCCCGAAACTTTCCAAAATTGTAGAATCCTATTTTGAAGGTTGAACTAGATCATGCATGGCTTGAGGGTTGTTGTTGTTGTTGATTTCATAATTTCTCTCAGGATGGAAGCCATATTTCTCACAGGTTGCACTATATTTTTCAACTTCAACAAGATGACTTGAAGAGTTGTCTTAATGCAAGAGAACAGATGGTGGGGAATGGGAAGTACGCTCTATGATTAAAATATTTTGAACTTTATCATGGACAACCTCACTACCTTGTGTCAATTGAGCAGATAACTCATCGGATGAAGAAGTGAAAGAACATGGAGTATCTCTGATGTGTGTGGATTCCTTGTGAATGGTAGGGCAAACAATTAAGTGAGGTGAAGAGGAATTTTCAATATGAACGTCTTCTTTGACCAGAGGAAATTCTATATTTGAGTTAGAGTATTCTATATGTAAGTTTAATATCTTCACGATAAATATTTTCTTTTCCAAACTTTAGAAATTGATTCATCATGCCATGATTCATTATTTCAAACTTCAAAAGCTAACTCCCTCTTACTTTAATCATAATAGGCTCATTACTTGTTAAGAATAGACCATTAGTATATATAAAAACCAAAATCAAAGTCATAACTTAGATCGCTTTTGAATTGGAGATTTTGATCAACACATCATCCTAGCTTCACCTAATTTCTGTCAATGCGGATATACCTACCTTGAGGAGCTTATTTCATACAATGCTTTCTGCAAACATAACATTGTATGAAACCAATATGCTTAGCCTTACATAAATATTGTGCAATCAAATAAACTAAGTTATCTTATCAAAGTTTAGATGCGAGATCAAAACTAATAACAAAATCATCAATATCACTACGTCAAATTCTTTAGACTAGGTTATTGGAATTTGGATTAGGGGTAAAAATTTGCTCAAAAATCAAAGTGCTTAGAATTGATCAAATCTTGAACAACCGTGTCTGTTTCAGCGATACAATCCCAATGCAACTCGTTTCACTCAAAACAAAGTTTATATGAGAAAGATATCGTGTTCTGATCATTTTGTTAAATAGGCAAAATTTTGGGTACAGGCTGATTGGGATGTTGACTAGGCATCCGTATAGCATAGTAAAAAAAAAAGAATATTCCAATGAATATTCCCAAAATATTCTAACAGGTGGCTCAATGGAATGGTGACAAGTGTCAACATGTTATTTAGTCAAGGGCATTGAGGTGGACTAATGAGAGGTTGGCACGAGGCAAGCTCGGAGGCTGCCACATGCCCTCTCAAAGGTCAGGTAAAATGTTTTGGCAGGCTGGGGAATAAAACTCATGAACTCACCCACACAAGCACCATGCTTTACCTCCATACCACACACGTGTTTCTTAACCAACTATGGGCACAAGTGTAACATGTGGCAAGTGGGAGGTAACCGCTAACCTTAACCTCTGCATGTGACCAACTTTATAACCAGCAGCCAATGCTAACACTATCCACAGGGATTAGCACTAATTAAAAATGATTAACCCTTACTTAATGGTATATTAGGTTGGTGGCAGTTTTCCAGGTCCGAAAAATCCAACAATTGCTCCAAATTTGGCGGGGTTAACTCGAGTTTCTCCAGATTTGGTGGCGTTTTCCTAGGGAAAACTGAAGAGACCATAACTTCTTTAATTTTCGACCAATTTTGGCTTAGAAATAGTCATTCCTAGATTATTTTTATGCTCTGAACACAATGGAATAGGTTTTAGAGGTAGAAAGTCACTTATTTACATGATTTTTCTACGTTTAATTTTAAGGAAGCTTAGGGCCACTAGGAGAGGACGTCGAGCCTAGATCACCTGAAGTCTGATTGTAAATCTTGGATAGTCATTTTTGGGGTTTTGGGTCTTCTGAATCGAATGGAGTAGGTTGAAAAAAAATTGGAGAAATACATGTGCATGTAATAAGAGAATTTACCATTAATCCAAAGAGCGCCTAGCCATTGAAGCAGGTCCAAGGAGTTGTAGCCCAGGAGGGGTGAACTCCTTTATCAGCTTTGCATTATGAGTTTGTTGTGTTTTAAGTCTCTCCAATTTACTTGTTGTATATGTGTTTTAAACAACTAATTAATCTCATAAAATTCTCATAAAATACACTCAATACTTGACACAGAATTCCTCACATTTTGGTTAATTTGAGACGACCCTAAACATATTTATTTTTAATATTGACGAGGGAGCTTGCATAGAATTAGAAATTTTTCCCAACATTCAGATAAAGTTGGTTTCAGAGCACTGTTATCTCATTTTAACCCTCAGATGGTTTGCCAAGGTTATCTAGAAAATTAGCTATTGGTTTTGTATTTGTCCAAGGAGAATTTAACTGTGTGAAAGTTTATGTGATGGGAGCTTCAACAAGTGATGTTTCTAATCCATCTTCCTTAGCAAGACTATTTGATTTATATATGTTGCAAGATATTATCATCATGAGAGATATGGTGCAAGAGATTAATGAATATAGGAAGGAGAACACTATACTTCAAGAGGAGTTGATGGCCATGAAGGAGGAGAAGCAAGAGCTTCTTGAAAAGATGCATGAGATGGAGATTCAACTCCATGATGCCAAGGAAACCCTAGCCAAGTATTTGCATGAAAATGAGGTATGCACTTCAAGTTTATCTTCAATTTCCCTCAAAATGAATTTTTTGCTACTTTTCAAAGACACACTAGAGGGATAGAGTCCAAATTATTGATGAAGGTGGGTTGTGAATGTAATGGGTTAGGCAAACATGCACAAGGCATAGTTGAGTGAATTTTTGTTGAAGAAAGGCCTAGGGATTTGGGTCTTGGTTATGGAAAACATGATGGAGAATACTCTAAAGCCAAGGAGGCACATGAAGGTGTTCCAAGAAGTACTTTCATTACATGTTCACTACCTCAAGCTTGTGAAGTTTCTATTCATGAGGAATGCAAAAGTTTTATACCCTCTTTGCAAGAAGATGCTCATAAGCATGCAACTAGTGGAAATGGAAAACAAGAGGATGTTGAAAGCTCTAAGGTCATTGAAACCATTGTTGGTATTCTAAAGAGAGCCACTACCTCATCAAATTCACCTCTTCAAGAAGGCGACAAAGGTGAATATGCAAGGTATAAATTTGCCTTTAACCAAGTTTCTTTTGATTATGAAAAACATGGTAAATATTCACATAAGATTTGGAGAAAAGTTACATTTTCCTTTTGTAGTATGAATAGCAATATTGTTTCGAGGTGTTGGAAGAGGATATACATGCATAGGAAAATTTTGAAACAAAAGAGACAAAAATCCAAAGGTCCATTGGATAATGGAAACCAAGTTGAAAAGAAGACGCAATTATTTTGCAGTCATTGCCATAAGCAGGGTCATCTTGTAGACAAGTGTTGGACTTTCCATCCAACAAGTCAGCTGTCACATTTGAAGAAGGTGGAGAGAGATTTTGGCAAGAATGGAAAAGAGAATTACATAATTGATGTGGGCTAGGATGATACACATGACACAGTGCAGCTGAAAGAAGCGCCATTGAAATGGTTTGGAAATAGATGGTTAGATTTATTAACCAATTAAGGCCTTGCATTTCTTTTGATATTTGATGCAAATATTTCCTTATTGATGCATTTTTTTGTTATTTGGATGCATTTATTTTCTCTTGAAAGTATGTTGCATATTGCATGAAGCAAGATTTTGGAAAAGTAGAGTTATGTTGACTCACTTAGATGCAACAAAGGCAGAAATTTGCAACTACAAATTTTCATGCATGTTGCATTCTTGAACTTTCATGTTCACACTAGGAAGGTGTTTGAAAGTGTAGTATGTTGTCTCACTTTGTTGCAACAAATTTGGTCATTTCAGCTCTTTAAGTATTCATACATACCAATGGGATTCTTGTACTTGTGATTGTACTTGTGAGAGATTTGAGAATTTTTATACATGCATGAGAGTTTGTGTGTGTGAACGGTGGAATTTTTAATAGTTTCATTGTGCTTGACATGCATGAGTGATTGACGTGTGTTGGTTGATTTCTTAGTCAACATGTAGGTTGTCAACTTGAGAATGTTGATCATTTGCACATGCATGAGTGTTGTCTTGTGTGGTCAATTGATTGTTACATGTATGTTATATCAACTTGGAAGATTTTATTTTGTCTCCAAATATGAATGGGAGATGTGACAAACTGTCTCATGAGAATGTGGAATTCTTGTTGTAAATCCTCAAGTTGTTGTACATGCTTTTGCTTGACTCGAAAGTCAATTGTTTGAAGAAGCATGTTTTGTCGAATTTTGTTTAGTCGATGGTTTATAAACCAACATGTAAGAGTACATGGTGATGTTCACATGATGTGACATTTGTTTCTTTGAAGAAGCAAAAGGAAGAGGTCATCAAGTTATATTCTTGCATGAGTGTTTTTCAAGGTTAATGGTGTTTCTTGTGACAAGATGTCACGAGATTTTGGAAGGACCATGCTTGAGCAAGAGGCTCATGATTAGACTTCATTCTCAAATCATGACATGAGAAAAATGTTAATACTAGAGGATGCCAAAATGGAAAAAAAATGCCAAAACAAATTGTAGTCATTGTAGACCATTTGATGTGTTGACGCCAAGAAGCGAAAGACATGGCGAATGTATTCTTCCAGATGTAGAATTTGGAACCATGGGGGTAAAAGAATGGTCATTTATTTTCTTTTTATTACTGATATTAGAACTCATTGTTGTAGTTCACCCAGATGGGCTTAACTTGGAAAAGTGGTTTCCAAGGAGAGGCTTGCATTGCATAGGAGGAACACGATTCTCAGTGGGAAGGCCACTAGTTAGCTTTCCAAGCACCGAGGGATAAATTTGGTAGAGCAGGGTGTTTAATCAGTAACTAACCAGCAAGTGTTGGATTGGGTCAGCAACAAAAGAAAAACATTGGTTGAAGTGCCAAGCAATTTGCAAGGCAAGGGATGTTAGTGAACCCAAGTGGTTGTCATGGAGTTTTTCCAAGTAGAATCAATTGATAGAACTTGGGAAGGAGAAGAGTATTCATCCCTCATCAGATAACCAACTTTTGTGGGTCCAAACTCCTGTCAGTGGCAAGGAGTGATCAAAATCTGGATTAGGGGAAAAAAATTGCTCAAAAATCAAATTACTCATAATCGATCAAAAATTAAATGACCACTTATGTTTTGGCGATACGATCCCAACACAACTTGTGTCACTTAAAATGAAGTTCATATGAGAAAGATATAGTGTTCTAATCATCTTGTCAAACACGCAAAATTTTGGGTACAGGCTGACTGGGATGTTGACTAGGCATCCGTATAGCCCAGTCAACAAAATTAATATTCCAAGGAATATTCCTAGAATATTCTAATAGGCATCTCAATCGAACAGTGACAAGTGTCGGCACGTTATTTGGTCAAGGGCATTGAGGTGGACCAATGAGAGGCTGACACGTGGCAAGCTCGGAGGCCACCACGTGCCCTCTCAAAGGTCGAGTAAAATTTTTTGGCAGGCTAGGAAATCGAAGTCATGACCTCTCCCACACAAGCACCATGCTCTAACTCTATACCACAACTATGTTTCTTAACCAACTATGGGCTCAGTTTCCATTTAAAGTGTAATATGTGGCGGATTGGGAGGTAACTACTAACATTAACCTCCACATGTGACCAACTTTGTAACCGACGACCAATGCTAACAATAACCATGGGGATTGGCACTAATTAACCATGATTAACCCTTAATTAATGATATGTTAGGTTTCTAGTAGTTTGGCAGGTCCGACAAATCTAGCAATTGCTCCAAATTTGGCGGGGTTAACTGGAGTTTCTCTAGATTTGGTGGAGTTTTCCTAGGGAAAATTGAAGAAACCATAATAACTTCAATTTTCAACAAATTTTCGCTCAGAAAGAGTCATTCCTAGATTATTTTGATGCTATGAACACGATCGAATAGGTTTCAGAGGAAAAAATGTACTTCTGTACGTGATTTTTCTACATTGAAGCTTAAGAAAGCCTAGGGCCACCAGGAGAAGAAGTCAAGCCTAGATCAACTAAAGTCAAATTACAGAGCTTGGATAGTAATTTTCAGGTTTTTGGATCCTTTGAATCCAATGGAGCAGATTGCAAAGCCATTGGAGCACTGCAGGTGCATGTAATTAGAGAATTGACCATTAATCGAAAGAGGGCCTAGCCATTGAATCAGGTCCAAGGAGATATAGCCGAGGAGGGGTGAACTCCTTTATCATATTTGTGTTATGATTTTGCTGTGTTTTACTTCTCTGTAATTTACTTGTTGTATATTTGTTTCAAGCAGCTAATTAATCTCATAAAATTCTCATAAAAGACACTAAATACTTGACACAAAATTCCTCACAGTTTGGTTAATTTGAGACTATCATAAACACATTTACTTTTAATACTAATGACGGAGCTTTCATAGCATTAAAAGTTTGCCCAACATTCAGATCACCAGGTGATAGGTAGATCTCTCATATTTTATCATGCCAACATGTTTTTGTCTACGAAGCAATATCAAACCAAACTTCATCAAGTCATCCTCGTTATCATAATATATATCATTTTTGTCTCTAGATGCAAATGCATACACCAAGGATAAGTCATGAAGATTCCATCCATTTATTGTGACATTACTTCATACTGAATCACAAATATTTATACTTCAACCAATGTGTCAAAGCTAATGATGTCAACACAAAATATGTATTGAGTACCAATATAAGTCACTGAAAGTCATTATGCCCATATAATATTGTTATCAAGGGAAATCATCGGTCATCAAATCGAATGATTAAACATCAGTTCATAACCCAAAATTTGCTATCATAGTGAGATCTATAGCCCAAAACATATCTCAACGTTAAGCCAAAGTTCTAAATCATTATCAAGCATCATATCAAAACTCCAAGCATTGCTTATTTATATCAATCAACCAAATCTAGTCAAACCCTTGTAATTGTTATTAAATATTGTCATACACAAGACTCAAGGGTTAAAGCATAATGATATATTGATATGCATATCATGGTTGCCTGCAAACATATTTTTAGTCAACATATTCACATTATAAGTCAGTCATTCAAAATTCCCTTCTCATAGAAATTTGTGTTGTCTGCTCCATGTATGTAGGACTGACATCCTTGAGGTGAACTTCTGATTTCATGCACAAAACTTCACCTTTGTATCTAACATGCATAACTACACCCATAGGCCCTCTTCTATGTCATTGAGAGACTGCAGTCACACCCTTAGGTTTTCTTCCATGCGACTGAGGCTACAGTTGCACCCTTAGGCTTACTTCCATGCAATTGAGGCTAAGAGTAAGGAAAACTCTTTCTTCTTAGACCATAACTTTTGTTGCAGACCAACAATATCATATATTTATCCATTAATGTCCATAAATCTTACTTCAACAATAAATAATCTTCTATACATATAATTCAAATGATAATAGGAGTAAGGATCTTATAGAGAGATTATCCCTTTGAATGAGAAGCCACTTCAATCATCTTCATTCAAGTCACCAACTTGTCTATAATATTGTCATGCATCAACAAATCTATTAGATCATAAACTCATACTATATCATGTATTTATCATGGTCATATATGTTAGCATTATCTACTTCACCATTACATCATGACGTCAATCTTTCATCAAGGGTTAGTGTCAAATAGCTAATAGGAGTATACTTCAAGAATCATGATCACAACATTACTTCTTTGTCACTTAACTCAATCAATAAAGTCAGGGCATTCAATTTTACCATATGTCATAATTACTAAACACATCAAAACATAACCATGGTAAACAAAATATCAAGAGTATCAATCTCAATGTTACATTTCTATCATCATGGCTACCACGATTTTCCAAAAATTACCAATACTATCAAGTTACCATCTATTAGAATCAAGGTGCTAGCCTTCTTTATGGGATCAAGATATCTAAAATAGTAGATGTTAGCCAAACATCTAGTATACCAATATATCAAAGATCAAAATTAAGTAGCTTCATATGATCAAGAAGTTCATCGTGTCTAAAAGATAAGATACTTATCCACTTCCAAGTGCATCATTTCATCCTAAGTACCATGATCCAAAATTTCATATGCATGAGCCACTTGTGAAGGTGATATACTCATCATGTCTTAGGGCTTACATTTCCATCAATATTGTAGCTGAAAATAAACCTTGAACCAATACACCATACATACCTTGTAGTATTTAGATACATGCAAACCTCGTTATCTTTTTCATGGGCAATTGTAGGTCTTCACTTCCTGCACTAGCCATCTTTCTTGCATCTTAGATTATCCTCAAGAAGGATCCACTTATCATGTTTCATCAGGAGGTTAGAAGCATCCAAATACTCAAATATATGTACAAGAAGTATAAGTAATTATGAAAACAATAATCAGATCGATAAGCCTAAACAAAAGTAAAGACATAACGAAGCATCATAAATTGAAAAGTACTTATATTTAATGAGAGGTGATTGTTATGACCCTATACTACTAGTGCAACCCCCTAATTATTATTGTTAGTGTAGCCCCCTTATTGTTATTTCTTTTCCCCATATAAGCCTACTATTATTATTTTTGTGCCCCTACATTATTATTGTTATGTAGGCTCTAATTATATTGTGACCTCTTATAATCCTATATATACAAAGGAGGCCTTGTCATTTGTATCATCCAAGAATTGTTCATTTATGTAATGTAAAGGAGGTTCCCCCTTGAAGAGGATAATTTTTAATTCGTTGATCTATATTTTCTTGTATTTTGTGAGTTGGTTGCATAACATTTGGTTTCAGAGCTTGGATTGTAGGGTTTTGCTTCTTCAAACATGTTGTCTTTGAATTTTTTCTATAATTTTTTTCTAAGAGGCTTTAGAAGCTGAAATTTTGACCAAGTGGAGTAGAAATCTTGGTGAACTGTTTGCTATATTTTCAGAGATATGATATGAGGAAGTTAGGGTTTTTTCAGGCTCTAGAATTCAATATGAAACAGGTGCCCTAGGGAAAATTGTCATAAATTTATCTCTGAGCATCAGATTTGAATTTCTTAAAAAGTGGCTAAAATCAAACAGATTGTAGTTTTCTATATATGATTTTCAGTGACGAAGGTCTAAAACTAACACATGGAAGTCCATAATAGTTTTTTCCATTGAACCACTCGATAATCAAGTCATCATGGGAGATTGGGCATAACTCTTTCTTGAAGAATTGGATCTTGGTTTGGATTATGGGGTTGGAAATAAGATGCATAGGGCTACCACATAACGAAATTTCAAACCTTGGATATTTGAAATTACAGAGTTATAATTGTTTAAAGATAGAGCTCCTAAAAGAAAGAAAAAGGTGTGTATTTTTTAAAAATTTGTATAACTTTTATTTGAAAATATAGTTTGAAGTGATTCCGAGGGTATATTGACGCATATATATCAGTATTGGGCTCTAAAATTCCTCCCAAATAAAATAATTCTACACACTTTAAGCCCTCATAAATTTCTACTATGACGTGTGAAGAGGAAGAATTGCAACATGATATATCAAAAGTATGCAACGAAGTGCAACAAATTCCGCTCTCACAAAGAGCAACCAAAGATGAACTAAAAGGGGACATGGATTGTTTAAAAGAAAAAATAAAAGGTGACATGGATGGTATAAAAGGAAACATGGAGGTTTTTAAAGTAGACATGGATGCAATGAATGTAAAGTTGGATGGGTTGACAAAATTGTTGTGGGAAAGGCTTCCCAGTCGTGACAAGGTAATCCATGAAAATCATGATGAGGACAAAAGGAATATGAATTATTATTTTAGACACTCCAATGTGGGGTTTAAGAACCACCACATTCCAAAGATAGATATGAGGAATTTTGATGGTAAGGATTAGGTAACATGGATACTACAGATGTAGTAATACTTTGATCTACAAGATGTGCAACCCTCACAAAAGGTACGTATTGCATCTTTATATTTACAACCCAATCAGTTTATATGGTGTATATGGATTTATTCTCGTAAACCACTTCTCACATGGTCAATTATTATGGAGGAAATGATAACACATTATGAAGATACAAAGAGAAACACCTTCTTTATCCAATTGATAAAAATAAAAAAAATGGGTTCAATGGCGGAGCACATTGAAGACTTCCAAAAATTTAATATTAGGGAAACTAATATTCCATAGCAGTATAGGATTCATTTCTTCATAGGGAATTTAAAAGATAACATCCAACATGAGGTTCACCTTTGGGAACTTTATTCATTGGAGAAGGAATTCAGGGTGCCAAGAAATTTTGAAAGAAAAATTATGGCAAGAAGTAAGTCTACCACTCACAACTATAAACATGGAAGTTTTATTTCTCCTAGTATTCCACAACCTACAAGATTGACAACAAAAAATTTGGAGGAAAAAAAGAAAAAGGGCTTTGTTACAGTTGTGATAGAAAATACACTAAAGGTCATAAGTGCGATGAGAAGAAATTATTATACATATATTGTGATGAAGAGGAAGAAAAGGAAAAAGAAACATCAAAAGAGGAGGATAGACACTAGGAACCAACCTCGGAGAGAGAAGAAATGAAACCAACCATATCTTGTAATGCATTGGCAAGGATTACCACTCCTCAAACTCTCAAGATATAAGGATAATTAAGAAGAAAAATTTAATAGTGTTGATTGATTTAGGTAGTACCTATACTTTTATTCATTGGAAGATAGCCAAGGAATTGAAGTTCTTCCTATATCCATTACAAGAGTGTCAAGTGATGGTGCAAATGGAGGAACTATAAATTTCTAGGGAAAGTGCCATAATATCAAGCTAACCATGGGGGAATATGTATCGAATAGTCCATTTCTTTCCATTCCAATGGGTGGTGTTGATATTGTACTAGGAATCCAATGGTTACAATCTTTGGGGATGATAGTTTTCAATTTTCAAGAACTTTTCTTGAATTTTTTTTGGGAAGGAAAGGAAGTTGAATTAAGGGGTATCATAGTGAAACTAGGAAAGATAATCAAATCTAATGGCATGACACATCTTCTGAAGAAATAACAATGGGGTGTAATTGAACAATTATGCTCACTAGAGGTTCAATCATCGAAATCATCTATTTCTCCATATCTCCAAAATGTCTTTCACAATCATTCCAAGGTTTTTGAGACACCCAAAGGCCTCCTTCTTATTCATGATCATGATCATGCTATTCATTTGATTTCGGGAAGTGTTCCTCCAAACATCAGGCCTTACAAATATGCTTATGCCCAAAAGAGTGAAATTGAATGTATGGTTGTAAAAATGCTAGAGGCTAGTATAATTCAACCTAGCAAAAGTTATTTCTATGCTCTAGTAGTATTGGTGCATAATAAGGATGGATCATGGTGTATGTGCCTGTCTTATGGGGAGATCAAAAATCTCACTATTAAAGATAAATTTCTTGTTCCTTTCATTGATGAATTGTTGGATAAATTACATGGAGCAATTTACTTCACCAAGATGGATCTTCGTTCAGGATATCATAAAATTACAAATCAAGACTAAAGACATTCTGAAAACAACATTCATAGCTCATGAGGGTCATTATGAATTTTTGTACGTGCCTTTTGACCTTAGTAATGCACCTTCCACATTTCAAGGATTGATGAATACCATTTTAAAACCCTTCCTAAGAAAATTTGTGATAGTATTTGTTGATGATATACTAATCTACAACAAGTCTTGGAAGGATCATGTTCAACATGTTGAGAGGGTGCTCAAACTATTGGAGGAGAAACAAGTATATGCAAAAACCTCCAATTTTTTCTTTGGAGTACAAGAGGTGGAATATTTGGGTCATATCGTATCTCATGAGGGTGTAAGGTAGACCTTAACAAAATTAAATCCATTAAGGAATGGAAAATTCCCACAACCATAAAGCATCTTAGAGGATCTCTAAGGTTGACAAGGTATTATAGCAAGTTTGTTAAGAATTATGGGAGAATAGAGGCACCTATAACATCATTTCTAAAGAAGTATGCATTTTCTTGGACTCGAGAAGCAACTAATGCCTTTGAAAATCTTAAAGAAGCAATGTGCCAAGCACCGGTTTTAGCTACGTCAGACTTCACAAAAACCTTTATTCTAGAATTTGATGCCTCAGGAAATGGAATTAGTGTTGTTTTAATGCAAGAAGGAATACCCATTGCTTTTTAAATTCATCCAATCAAAGGAAAGTATTTACAAAAAACTATTTATGAGAAGGAAATGTTGGCAACATTACATGCACTAAAGAAATGGCAACCTTACCTAATGGGAAGATACCTTAAGATAAAAACAAATTGTGATAATCTTAAATACTTTTTGGAATACAGATTATCTTCAGAAGAGCAGAAAAAATGGGTGACAAAGATTCTGGGTTATGATTTTGAAATCATCTACAAAAAAGGGAAGCAAAATGTTGTTGCAAATGCACTCTCAAGAAATGATGAGGATGTGGAAACATTTATTTGTGTCATTTTTATTATACAACTTGAGTGTCTAACCAAAGAAAGGTATGTATGGAAGAATTATGAAGAGTTGTGGACACTCATTCAAAAGTTGCAGTAATATCCCAATACATTTGATACGTTTAGCTAGAAAAATGATTCATTATGGTACAAATATCGCTTGTAGCTTTGTAAGAATTCCCAACTGAAACAAAAGATTATTTTGGAATTTCACACCTCTCCCTTAGGAGGGCACTCAAGATTTTTAAAAACTTACCATAGGTTCAAGAAGTACTTTTTTTGGGATGGCCTTAAATTTGATATTCAAAATTTTGTGGTAGAATGTTTGGTTTTCCAACAAAATAAAGTTGAGACAATTAATACCTTGGGTTTGTTACAACCTTTATCCATTCCAAGTATCGTTGGGAGGAGGTCTCAATGGAGTTTATCACAGGCTTACCTTGGTCTGAAGGAAATAGTTTCGTCATGGTGGTAATTGATAGACTTACAAAGTATGCACACTTTCGTGAATTATCTCATCGTTTTAAAGCTAGTACAATTGCTACTACATTTATGGAAACAATTCAAAAGCTTCCTGGAAACCCAAATATTATAGTAAGTGACAAAGATCCCATTTTCACTGGAACTTTTTGGACGAAATTATTTTCTTGGCTTGGTACTCAATTAGTTCATATCTCATCTTATCATCCTCAATCTGATGAGAAAACTAAGATAGTGAAAAAATGTTTGGAAGTATATCGTCATTGCTTTCTATCTAATAGACAAACACAATGGGTAAAGAGGTGAGCTCAAGTTGAATGGTGTTATAACACTCCCTTCCATACTGTAGCTAAAATGACCCCATATATTGCACTTTATGGATATCATCCACCATCCATCACATCATCTTTAAGACAAAATTCTAAGGTTCAAGAAGTGGAAGATCACATCGAGCATCATCAACAAGTTCTCAAACTCTTAAAGGATAACCTCACTCTAGCACATAATCAAATGAAACAACTGGTAGATCAACATCAGAGTGACAAATTTTTGACGTAGGTTAGTGGGTATTTTTACAGTTACAACCATACAAATAAATATCTCTAAATCAAGATAAGAAGGATAATAAATTATCACCCAATTACTACAATCCATACAAGGTGTTTCAAAAGATTGGTACTCTGGCATACAAATTGGAGCTTTTTGCATCTTCCCAGGTACACCCTGTTTTCCATGTTTCATGCTTAAATAAGGTTATCGGTAACAAGATTTTAGTTCAAACGATGTTTTTAGAACTTGATGAAGAAGGAAAAATCATATTTGAGCCTGAATCAATCATGGAAACAAGAACTTGATAGCTATGGAATCGATCAATTTTAGAGTGTCTCATTAAGTGGAAGAACTTACCCATTGAAGATTCCACATGGGAGGATGAAAAATTTATACAAAATCATCCAGAACTACTCAAGCATTGAGGACACACCTTTTTTGAAGGAGAGGAGCATGTTAGGTCCTTATAATACTAGTGTAATTGCCTTATTATTATTGTTAGTGTAGCCCCCTTATTGTTATTGTTGTGCCACATAGAAGCCCGCTATTGTTATTGTTCTACCCCATAGAAGCCCACTATTGTTATTGTCGTTCCCTTTTGTTATGTAGGCTATGATTATATTGTGACCCCTTATACTTATATATATATATAAAGGAGGTCTTGTCATTTGTATCATCTAATAATTGTTCATTTATGTAATTTAAAGGAGGTTTCCCCCTTGAAGAGGATAATTTTGAAGTTTATTATCTATATTTTCTTGTATTTTGTGAGTTGGTTGCATAACAATGATTATCTCCCTCTTGAACCAACCTTCAAGAACCATCATTGTCCATTATCTATATAACAATTTTTCCTTCAATATTTCAAGCAACTTTATCAGAAACCAGACCTAATAGAGACTGTCCCATCTAGGGCTTCATCAAATCTAACAAAAGTGCTTGAAAATATTCACATTAGTCATGCTAGGCTTTCTAAATTGCATATCTCAAATGTTTTCCATAAACCAAGCTTTCTTCGAAACCATAACCGCATAGTATCCATCCAACCCTAATAATCAAATTGCTTAGGGTTTCCTTCAAACCGTAGAATTATTTTAGGTCCCCTCCATCCTCTTTTGCTTCCATCAATGGTCTCATCATAAGGTGATGTCTGTGACTTTTCTTCAGCCCAAATCTAATACCATGTTAATTTTTCTTAGGGATATATTGTTATTTTCTTTTATAATCACATTTCTTCATTAACACATTAATTTCACCCCATAGCATCATAACAATATTCATATTTAAATCATTATTCAAAAACATATGCAACTATGTAGAAAGAAAAATATCATCATCATCAATGTAGCAGAACATAAAAGAACAATAGAAGAAAATAATTCACACATAGAGACACCATGATTGGTTAGGGAGCAAGGCAAAACCCACTATGGGGATTACCCTTTCAAATTCTTGTTCTTATTAGATTGGACCATTGAATGATTCGGTAAAAGAGAGTATAATGATACATATCTTCATCTATACAACTATTGAAACAAATTAAATAAACAATATCCTTGAGATGATCCTAACCATGTGCATATTCAAAACCCTGATTTTGAAGCTTATAATGAACTATTAGTGTCTGTGGTCAAATGTCGAACACTACTATCAACGAGCAAAAACTTTAGATAACTGAAAAATCAAACCCTAACTTCCGGTTGCATGGAGGACATGTTATGTGAGTGACTGAAATGCTTTAGTCGAATGGATGATCCAACCAACGGGTGACTACAGTCGAGATCTCTTTGTGACATGCTTGTGATTGATGCCCAAAATCCTAAAATAGAGATGCGAGCTTCAGGCCTTGCAATTTCACCTATGTGCGAACCCATTCCTCTATGGATCTATCTCAGACCTGTGCGAGCCAAGAACAAGAAAGACAATAGAAGAATGTCTCATGATGATTTCCAAATGAGGTTGATGCCACTTGTGTTTATAACCTTCCAAGGGCATCCAATTTTCTTTAGGGTCGACCTGATCAAATATGCACACGTGGGATTATAATTCAAAAATACACTTTCCCTTGTCCAAATTTGATGACATCTAAGTCGATTTTGGTCCTCTCAAAATGAGGAATTCAATGCATTTATAATCTCCATCAAGTGAGATTTAAAAAGTGGAATTTTTCCCTAGTTTCCAATTTTAACACGTCATTTATAGGTTCTTATGGAGCAACAGTCAAATTAATTTTAGCCTGCTATGTTTCCATTGTTGATCTTGTGTAAAAATCATGTCATAAAAATGATATTATGAAGAAACATATTTTTTTCCTCTCCCTGGTCTGGTTCGACTACTAGTTCTTGTGTAACAACAACGCCATCAACAAGTTCTTATGGAGCAGCAAGTTGAAGTTCTTCATTATTTCCTCCCACTTGAACTCCTACTTAGACAATAATTGATTTTACAACTATGGCTTCCTTTAAAAATTGTTGAAACCCCTCACATAATGTCATGGCTATTTCAGTGGATGATGTTATTCCTACTGCTTATGATAACATGTATAACCCATTTTTCTTCTTAAATTGCAATTGTTCCTTAACCATGAAAAGTTGATTTCTTAAATATTCATTTTCTTTTTTCCATTTTTCAATTTGATGGACAATGGGTTTAATCTCAATATTACTTGATAGAGGGGCATCCTCTTGTTCTTTCATATATTTTTATGATATCGGTTCTCCTTCCTTGTGTTATCCATTAGATTCTTCCTTAAATTCTGGTGTAGCAGCAGAGGCTTCAGCCATGGACACATCTTCCTGTACAGGCTCGCCGCTCTTCTTTTTTTTTCTCTTACCCTCTTGTTTCTCGAGCTCCCTACTTCAGTTGTTACAGTACATTGCTAGAGTAGTCTATTTTGTAACAACCACTCACACCCTTAGGGTTCCTTCCATCAATTAGCATTTCCAATATTCTCTTCTTTACCTTCACTTGTCTTTCTTTAGTTGTTGGATTAGGTATTGTTGTCATAGAAATTAATTATTTTGGTTTTTCTTCTTCTATAGGACACCCATGATAGTTATTTTCTGATGATCTATTAGACACCTCCACAAGGTCCTTTGTATATGCCTCTTTTCCTTTTGAAGATGTACCAGCATAAGTCTTTATAGAGCTCCACCTATTAGGATTTTGATGACCAGGTATAGAAAATACATCCTCCCTAATTTTCCTAGGGGTTGTGGTTGTTCTACTCCTAGGGTGTGTAATGACCCTATTTCTAGGAAGTGTTGTTGATTTACTTGCAGGTGTTCTTTCAACACTCTCCTTGTGTTCCTCACTTTCATCATCCGCTGAATCCACACGTAGTCTTGCTAACAAATCACCCCATGAACTCCCATGCTCCTATAATGAGTGAATTATGACCAATTTGATAAGTGCATGATTGGTTAAACATGTTTCTAGGTGTTTTTCACCTTGCGCTAACGTTTCCATGTGTTATAGCAACTTCAACAAATAGTAAGGGATATTTATCAACTTCACTGTCCTAAGGTGTGTCAGCAACTGAAAGTGATGGTTGAATACAATCCCAAAGAAATCCTCACAAGTGATAAATTTTTGAATGAAGAGATCCACATCCTCCCAAGGGTGAGGAAGGGATCTTCTATCAAAAACCCTACCCTTAGTTGTCAATTCCTCTCCTTCTCGCAGAAAATCAGCCTTAGCTAATGGAATCGCCATTGAAAACCATTAAGCTCCTCTCTATGGCAACCTGATTACTATTGCAATTATCTCCTCAATAACGAAAATTTTGAATCCCTTGACTTCAGAGTATTTTCCTGTAAGGGTCTATGCAAACCCCGGAGTAACCAACTCACTAAAAAAATCAATTTCTCAAAATAACCACCCTGTGTTTCAAACAAATTATAGAGATTTTGGGTATTGTAATAGCATGTCAATAGAATTGGGTTCATGTCTTACTATCACTCCTACCATAGCTTCCTAGAAAAATAACAACTTAGCGTTGCTAAATACATGTTACAAAGTTTCCTTGGCACACGTGGATACTTGCTAAGGAGAGAATGTCGAGAGATAACAAATATCCATTTTTACCAAATTGGGCCTTTTACTTCTCAAGAGAAAAGACTTTGCACACTCACATCAATTTCCAAAAATGACAGTAAAGATAATAATGTAAAAGTAATTATGATAAGGGTAATGATACTAATAATGATGAGGATTGCCATAACGGTAAATTTTATGATAGTTGCAAGGTATAACCATACATTATTATGGTAAACTAAAGCAATTGATCATCAAGCCATATCCAATTAATTACAAATTCCATCATTGGCATGTTTAATAGAAAAAATTATATCTAATGCCATAGTGAGTAGAAAAATAGGAAATTACTGAGGAAGCAACAAAGGAAACTAAATAGGAAGCTAAAATGGATGATAAAATCAATTCCATAACCAGGAGAAAAATAGGACATTACGCAGGAGGTTATACGTGAAGCTACATTAGGAGCTAAAGGAGAGGAGAAACTGAGCACTAAAGCCGGTGCTAAAATTGGCACTAAATAACACTGATTAGATCGCCAACTATTTGTGCTCAACATAAAAAATTCCAAAATTTGGGCCATCCCGATAAATTGCACTGATTTTTTCAAAAAGGTGGAGAAAAATACACTAAAACAAACAATGGAAGCAAAAAAGAGAGCTAAAGAGGAAGCTAATCACAGGGATTTGTCGTAGTGTTTGGAAGGATATATTCATTTCTTTGTATCTGATAAACAAACACAATGGGTCAAGTGGTTACCTCTAGTAGAATGGTGGGATAACACTTCCTTCCATACCACAACAAAAATGACCATATTTATTGCACTTTATGGATATCATACGCCATCCACCACATTTCCTTTAAGAGAGAATTCTAAGGTTCAAGAAGTAGAAGATCACGTTGAGTATCAACAACAAGTTCTCCAACTCTTAAAGGATAACCTAACTCAGGCATAAAATCGAATGAAGTAATAGGAACACCAACATCACAGTGAAAGAAATTTTGATGTGGGCGATTGGGTATTTTTATAGCTACAACCATACAAACAAATTCTCCACATGTAAGCTAATAAGGATAATAAATTATCACCCAAGTACTATGGCCCTTACAAGTTGTTACAAAAGATTGGTACTAAGACATACAAATTGGAGTTTCTTGCATCTTTGTGCATACACCTAGTTTTCCATGTTTCATGTTTAAAAAAGGTTATCAGCGACAAGATCCCAGTTCAAGCTATATTGCTAAAATTTGATGAGGAAATAAAAATCATATTGGAGCCTGAAGAAATCATGGTAACAAGAATCTGAAAAAATTGTTAGTCATCATATTACTCCAAAACTATGATGTGGTTAGTGAATATCAATGGCCAAATTATTAAATTGAAAAGATTACTTCAAAACTATAGCGCCATTATTGAAGTAGTCAATATGTGTTGTAAGAAGAAGGGAATTCAAGCCATCTTATCATTGGCTATGAATATCCTTACCCAGATTCCACCAATGGCAATTTTACATACCATCATATTATATGTTTTTTAATTGTTAATTAATTTTTCAATTACTATGGTGGAATAGTTAAACTAATTTTTTTTAATTATTTTAAAGAAATAGAAATATAGTGGTCAGGTTTTGAAACATAAACTAGTTATGCCATACTATCATTTATATTTATCTACATATACCAACTAAATTTATTAATGCAATTTTTCTATTATTATAATAATAATTATTTTATTATTATAATAATATTATCTTTAATAACATTTTTTTAATAAAAAAATTGGAATTATTTGAAGCATATGAATAATAATATTTATTACTTTATTATTTACTTTAATTAATTTAAATTTGAAAATAGCTTTTGGAAATATATATATATATATATATATATATATATATATATATATATATATATATATTCTCAAAAAGAATGCTCTAAGAATTTGGTAGAGCAGACTTATAGAGAGTTAGTGATGTAGGCTAGAATAAATATGATGATGAAGCCTATGCTAGGGTTAAACAATTTATTGAATTTAGAAAATTCTCAACAACTTTGGATAGGTAATTGACATATGCAAAATTGGTGTTGGCGAAATCTGGGTAAGGAAATTGAGAATGTGATTTTCTCAATTTAATAATTTGGTTATTGATAACTGTTTGAATAACCACATAAAAGTTTCGAACTAATTTTGTCAGTGTAATAATCTGGCCATAACCACATCATAGTTTCGAATCAATCTTGTCAAACTAATAATTTGGTGGTTGATATGAGTTGTATGGCCACAGATTGAATAATATCGATGACCATGAAGCCTATGGTAAGGTTAAACAATTTATTGAAGTTAGAAAATTCTTAAAAACTTTAGAGAGGTAATTGAAATAGCCTAAAAATTTTATTACGGAAAAGCACACAAAACAACAACCTCACAACCTCTTCTATAGTATGGATGTGTTGGGAAAAATACTATGAGGGGGGGGGGGTGAATTAGTACTTTAACTTTTTCTTTTTCAAACTGTATACGCTATTTTATAGGATCCAACCAGCATATATCCGCGACTACAACGAGTGAAACCTGCGTGTAGATAATAAACTTGTAAAACAATTAATTCATTGTCTGTTGATATTAAACCAAAGTGTGATGCTTTTACTAGGCAGTAAACAGATGCAGTAAGAATAGAATAAATCAACACACATAAGTAGCACACATGAACACCAACATTGTTAACTTAGAATTGTTTTGAAGAAAAGATTCTTAGATATAATTAGAAAATGGTGTGTTTTAGCATTTGATTTCATTCTCTTTTCTTGTACTTTCTTTCTTGCAATAAGTTAAGGTTCCATTTCGAGCATTTCATTTTATGCAATTAGTTTAGGATTTGACTTCAACACATGCACTCCATTACATCATGACAACAAAGGAAGGACACATTGTGTGCTGCACACATAATGATGATACCTCTTAAGTTTGTACGAACCCTGGGTTGATATTTAAAGTCAGTAGACTTGGGATTTGCAGCATTCTTGTTGCAATACCGAGGCTCATCACTTTTTGGCACCGTTGCTGGGGACGTGTCAAAGTATGCATTGTTTTATTCCCTAGTTGATTCATTTCCTTTTTGCAAAAAAACAGACAATATTTGCATTAGGAATATTTAATTTCAAAAGTAGAAAATTGCATTGCATTATAGTTCTCGTTCAATCATAAAAACAAAAGGATCTCCAACACCAACCCACCCCCCCTTTGATCGCGTGGTACAATAAGAGCCACATCACCATTCACTTTTGCAGGTAGAAGAAGAAGATGACAAAGAATGTAGAAGAAATGGTTGGATATGATGACAATGAGAAATATCCTCTTGGATTCCCATTCAAGATACTGATGGAAGTGTGCACATGAAGAACATCCCTCCATCTTTTCTTCCAAAATTTCATGGTCTAAGGTCAAAGGATCTAGAAACCTTTCTCTTTGAATTTGATATTATTTGTAGATCTTATGGTTACTTATTAAAAACTCAAAAATTGAGATTGTTTCCGGCAACATTGAAGGATAGAGGTCTTAAATGGTTCATGAGTTTAGGGACTAATTCAATAAGATCATAGAATGATATGCAAAATATATTCCTAAAAAAATATAAAGATCATGATCTTAAAGAAGAAATCTTTAGAATGAATCAAAGAAAAGATGAGAGCCTTGAGGATCTAATAGAGAGGTTCATGTACAACATTAAGAGGGGAAAACTACACCATTTAGGATCCGACACACTAAAAACCCTCTTGCTTAGAACAATTAGGGATGAGTGGACTGATATCCATAATCTCATGACTAGAGGTGATGTATATCAATTGTCATTTGAGGAAATTTGTGAAACATGCAAACACATATGAAGAGGAAAAACAATTGTAGGTAAATCCACGTCAAGATCGATAAGTCAAGCTAAACTTGGAAATTTGTTTGATGATTTTAATACAGAAATTCTTAGCAATCTAAAAAAACAAGTAGAAATGTTAAAAACGCAAGATGAAGGAAAAGAAAATGTTGATATTTCTTTTGTAGAATCACATGATGTTAAACATTGTCCATCATTACCAAGTTTGAAGAAAGTTCACCAAGAGGACAATGAAGCAAGTTCGTTGCCAATGCAGTGATGTTTTGTAGCTCCAAGAGGACCATGGAAGCCTATTCAAACTCATATGATACAAGAGCCTAATTCACAATTTCAAGCTTATGCACATCCACCTCAAATTAATTGGAACACACTCTTTCCTTGGCAACATTGGCCATCTCAACCCCAAAACCAATCTTGGCAACAACGTTGGCAAGGAACTTATGGGATCCATCCACAATATCCTCAGTGTTTTCCTCAATATCCTCCATACCTAACTCCATGTTGTCCTTACCATTCACCTCCACCACAACCACAACCCCATCCACATCCATCTCAAATATACACTCCCACTCAACTACCTGTACCACCATTTCCAAACCCACACATTAAAGTAGCTCATCCCACTTACAATGCTGAGGTACAACAGTTACAAACATCTCCTCTTAATATCAATGGTATTCATCATAGCTTAGGAAGAGTATTGCAAAAAAGAGATTATCCTGATATCATTGAAAGGCCACATACAAAGTAAGAAGATTCAGATGAGAATACCATAGAATCACGGGCTGCACTTGATGAAGTGTAGACATCAAAATCAGAGATCAAGAGAACTCCTTCATGGTTACCACCAAATCATCCATGTATTCAAGAGAACAATCAACAAAAAGAGGAAGATTTGGAGGTCATAGTAGAAAAAGACATGAAAAATGATCCAGATCAAGAAAAGGACCAAGGACATCAAAACTATATTGAAATATGGTTCCAGATAGTCACTAAGTTGTAGCTTCACTCTCTTTCTCAACTATGCTTGTTCCTTTCAAAGTCAAATCATTTGGTCTCTGAAATCCAGGTACATGTCAACACATACATTTCAAGCCTCCACATCATTTTTTCTATCATCTTGATGTGCACATGGCTCCATTGGAAGTATTCTTATACTTGAAAATGATTTTGTTTTTCAAGTAGGGTGTTAGGACCTCATATTGTCCCTTTTTGACCATACATTTTGCTATGATATCATCCTTTTCAACTTACATTTAAAAATTCCTTGTTAGTGTTTTAACCCAATTATCCCAAAGGTATGTAATGATTCTTCTCATCACTATAAGTTTAATTATTTAGCATATAATCATGACATCTTCATAGTTAATCTTTCAATTATTAAGTGCTGAACAGTTGAAGAATGATGTGCAGTCTGCGTTGCTGAAACAGCCTGGAGTTTGCGAGACTATTTTTGCAGTTGCTGAAACAATAAAAACGACACGCGAATCTTGATGCTGAAACAGTTAAGATTTGCGTTCTAAATTTGACAGCAATGAAGGAACCAGATTGATCACCGAGGAAGCTGTTACACTGGATGTAACACTTATAATCTAAAGACAGCATTATTGTAACAACATTTTGTTGACAGGAAATTGATTTCCCTATTTTTGTATAATGGCTTAAAATAATGTAAATCTTTTGTAATAGATGTATCCTCTTTATAAAGAGGAGACATCTACATTAGAAGGGGGATGAATAGACTGTGGAAAAACACTTAGCTGAAGGAACAGGAATGGAATTCTTTTTGTAATATGACATATTGATGGATGAATAAAATTTTGTTCTGAACATCTTTTTCTAGTTCTTGTTTCCTGGGGAATCTTGTGAGAAGGACAGGGCCCACCTTCATCACAAGATTCACCCATTATATTTCTGTAGTGTGTCAAGTGTGTCTTTTATTCATGCCTTGTTAACAAGTACTATTTCCTGAATATTGTTTATAATACCTTTTGCTGAAAATTTGTTTCTTTCTCGATTGATTGTTGTGTTATTCAAAGTTAATTCATGAGTGTTTCACCAGTGATTAAGTTACAGAGTGAATTGGCAAGCTAGCTAATCAGAGGCAGGTGTTGGAGATTCCCACTCTAGGGATAGGGGCCTGACTCTCTGTTACAGCACAACCATTGTTTTCCTTTGCAAATTGATTCTTTTTCATTATATGATTCTTTGAATGGAATTAAGCATTCCTTAGTTATCTGCAATAGAGTGTAATCGTTGTAATGCAAAGTGGAGTTTCAGTTTGTTAATTTAAGGCGCGATTTGTTTGTACTACAACTTTTGTTGCTTTTAAAATTGAGTGCATATAGTACACAGTTGCCTTTGAAATAGCAAGACTTCCCTGGGTTGACAATTAATGTCGCACTTTGTTGTTTAATTCAATAAGAAATTAAAGTGACCAACATTTTGGCGCCGTTTCCTGGGAAGGCAATTATAGATTTTAAAAGCACTGACGATTTTCTTGTAGATATGCAGGATGCATGAGAGGACACAAGAAAACTAATCCTACAGGTGGCAAGGGCAAAGGAAGAGGAGGAAGAAAAACTTTCATCGATGAGATTATTTCAAAAGCTGAGACATCCCAGAGGTTAAGCTCTCGGAGGCCACAGACTCAGCACTCTCTCTAAACGGACTATCAAACAGAGGAAGTAGTGGGACCTGAAAGGGTTGTAGAAACAACAGAACATACCGAGGAACCAATGGAGGAAGTTGAAGAATCAGTAGAAAATATTGAAATTGAAGAACCAATAGAAGATATTGAAGTGGAGGAACCAGTTCAGGACATTGAAAATCCAACCGAAAACACTAAAGACTGGGCAAGTGCATCAGGAAAGCAACCAATGGATGGAAACAATGAAGGAATCTTTGGTGGAGGACGTAGAGGTGAAGGAAGAGGTGAGAATTCTCTCTCCACCTTGGAATTCCCTATTGAGGAACTTCTCAGAGGTACAACTCCTATGAAGAATATTCCACTCTCAGCCCTACCTAACTTCCATGGTTTATCCTCTGAAGACCCTGATGAGTTTCTTTTTGAGTTTGATATATTGTGCAAAAGTTATGATTATGTTAATAATGCTCAAAAGTTAAAGTTGTTTCCAGCAACACCGAAAGGAAATGCACTAAGATGGTTTATGAACTTGGGAGGTCATGTGATCACAACATGGGATCAGATGAAGGAGAAATTTCTGGCCAAGTACCAAGATTATTTCTGGACGAGAGAAAAAAGGGAGGAATTATTCAATATGGTTCAGAAGGAGGATGAAAATCTGGAGGACTTTGTGGAAAGACTCTAGTATAATCTGCAGAGATCTGCGCACCCTGATGTAAGTAAAGACATTCTTAAAACAATATTATTGAAAGGGGTAAGGGATGATTGTTTAGATATGTTAAATATGCTTGGTAAAGGGGATATATCTAAAGAATCGTATGATGAAATTGTTAACCTTTGCAAGAGGTGTTCAAGAGGAGCTGCAAATAAATCAAAGAGCAGGGATAGTACCTATTCAAGGGTCCAGAAATCAGCTAGTGGAGGAGCAACAAGAGCTGAAATAGGTAATCTACTTGAGGAATTCAAGACTGAAATGTTAAGTTCTTTTGCTTCACAGATTGATACCTTGCAGGTTAAAAAGAAGCAAGCATAGGCAGAAGCTTCTTTGGCCATTTTCTGCCCTAAATGCAGAGAAAAACACCCATTGAGGGAATGCCCACTAGACAAGGTACAAATCTGTACCATTTGTGAAAAGGACCATGAAACTGAACAATGCCCCTCTTTACCAGGGATAAAAACAACGTTACAACCAACTGAGGAGGAAGTTGAAGCAGTTTATCTGCTGACACAAAGGAGGCAATGGCAACCACGAGGACAAGGTACGAACTCTAGTATGCCATTTAATTGTTGGAATAATTATCCTTCTTTTAATCAAGCAAATTACCTGCCCTTTAACCAAATGCAATACCTACCCTTTAATCAAATGAATTTCCCACCCATGTAGCAAACAAACCCTCCCTTTATAGACCCTGCAATGTGGATTCCCTGGCTTCTACATCAATCCTAATATAACCAATGGAACCCAAATTGGAGAGCTCAACAAAATCCATTCACAAACCAATTTCCTCAGTTCCAGCAACAACTTTCTCTCCCATCAGGTACCCCACCGAATAATCAGACCATGAAGCCTCAACTTCCTTTACAACCAAACCCTAACCCTAATAATAATAAAACTGTGAAAGTCATTGACATTCAGAACCTGCCTACATCTCCTGTGCAATGTAATGATATTCATTTACGATCTGGGAGAGTAATCAAGCCAATTATAGATGATATTACCTCTTCCGACTCTAATAAAGAAGAAATAAAAAAAGAGTAAATCATCTAATAAGGATGTTGAAACAGTCAAGCCATTCTCTAATAAAACTGTTGAAACAGTCAAGCCATCCTCTAATAAAACTGCTGAAACAGCAAAGCCACCATTCCCTAAGAATTTGGCTCTCACTAAGATGCCTAAGCCGTCTGCTTTTAACCTTTTAGGGGAATTGCAGAATCTATATGTTAAAATTCCACTTTTACAAGTGCTCAGGGATGTGCCAATCTATGCCAGAACCGTCAGAGACATTTGCATCAAGAAACCTGGTAGGAAGGCTAAAGATCCCCTTACAGTTCATGTGATGGGTGATCTAGTTGCTTTAATGTCAGGAAAAGTTCCCCCTGTAAAATATGGTGACCCTGGTCACCCCATGGTCACAATACAAGTTGGAAAAACTATTGTTTCACGAGTTCTGGTAGACCTAGGTGCTGCTATAAATATTATGACCCTTGAAACTGTACAGCTATTACAGTTGAAAAATGTAATTAGAGAGACACCAACTATCCTGGAATTAGCTGATCATTCCACAATCAAACTAGAGGGGGTTATTGAAGGCCTGATCATTTCAGTTGAATCCTGGAATTACCCAGCTGACTTTGTTGTGTTACAGACTAAAGCAAAGTTGGGGGGGGCATCCTCTAATCTTGTGGAGACCCTGGCTGGCTACAGTAGTTGCTTTTATCAGCTGTAGATCAGGTTCAATGACAATTTCTAATGGATGTGAAACTAAGCAGCTTATGCTGGACCCTCATGCTACACCTATGATTAACAATGATGATTCTGTATGGTTAGACTATGAGGATAATGATACTCAACCCATTTTGACCATCAGACAAGCCTTAACTCTTAAAGATACCATAGAAGATGAAGTAATTAGTAATTTTAATTCTTAACCTTCCTCAGTTACTTCTGAAACATATAATCAGTTAACTGCAATTCTGGATCCTGAAACACAGCAAAAGCTTAAATCTCAAAATTTACCTCAAACATCAACTGCTATCTCCTCTAAAAGCATAATAGTTGAAATTGAACCTGGCAAAACATTGAACATAAACCTCGATTTATCAGATGCTGAAACACAACAGCTAATGAAGTTGCTCCATGAGAACAATGAAGCATTTGCATGGGACTATACATACATGAAGGGGATCTCTCCTGAATTATGTACTCATCATATTTATATTAAGGAGGGGGGCTGACCAGTCTGTCAACCCCAGCAGCGAATGAATCCCAATTTGAGGGAAATTTTTAAGGAATAACTTCAAAAATTGCTTGATGCAGGGTTTATATACCCCATATCTGATAGTGAATGGGTTTCTCCATTGGTAATAGTACCTAAGAAAAACGGGAAATGGAGAGTGTGTGTAGATTATAAAGCCTTAAATAAAGCTACCCAAAAAGATCATTTCCCCTTGCCATTTATTGATCAGGTGTTAGACATCTTGTCAGGAAAGAAATTATTTTCCTTTTTAGATGGTTTTAGTGGATATAACCAAATCAAAATTGCCCCTCAAGATCAAGACAAGACCACTTTTACTAGTCCTTGGGGGACTTTTGCTTATAGAGTTCTCCCATTTGGACTATGTAATGCTCCAACATTTCAAAGAGCAGTGACAAGAATCTTTTCTGATATGCTTAATGATTCTTTAGAGATATTTATGGATGATTTCACTCCTTATGGTGTGACTTTTGAAGATGCGCTACAAAACCTTGAGAAAGTACTTAAACGATGCATACAAGCTAATCTTTCCTTGAGTACCAAAAAATGTCATATGATGATGAATGAAGGAATTGTACTAGGACACTTCATTTCATTCCTTGCGATTCAAGTGGATCCATCCAAAGTACAGGTAATTCAGACCCTTCCTATTCCTAAAACACAAACTGATGTAAGAAGTTTCTTAGGACATGCTGGATATTACAGAAGATTTATCAAATTTTTTTCTAAAATAGCTTCTCCTTTGTTTGTGTTACTTATGAAAAATGTTGAATTTAAGTGGACTGATGCCTGTCAGTAAGCATTTCATGAACTTAAGCATCAGTTGTCTACAGCTCCTATTCTGAGGGGACCTGATTAGGCACTTCCCTTTCATATATCCTCTGATGCTTCGGATACTGCAATTGGAGCTATCTTGGGTCAAGAAGAAAACAATATTCCTTATGTTATCTACTTCATTAGTAAGAATATGACCCCTGCTGAGCTTAATTACACAATTACCGAGAAAAAAAATTAGCAGTTATTTATGCCATTAATAAATTTCGACATTACATTTCTGGTTATCCTACTTTTGTTCATACTGACCAGTTGGCTATCAAGTATTTAATGAATAAATTTGTTACAAATGCTCGAGTTACCTGGTGGTTATTATTACTACAAGAATTTGATATTACAATTGTGGATCGACCAGGTAAAGAAGATGTAGTTGCTGATTTTCTTTCTTGGATAAAAACTGATGATAATACTCCAGTAGATGATTCCTTTCCTGATGAATACTTGTTTGCAGTATCTGCTCACTCACCATGGTATGCAGACATTGCCAATTATCTAGTTGCAGGGAAGCTACCATCACACCTATCACATCGGGAGAAAAGAAAGATCATTCAACAAAGTGCTAGGTATAGCTGGATAAATGGGTGTCTTTTTCATATGGGACTTGATCAGGAAATTCGAAGATGCATTAGAGAAGATGAGGTTTATGATATATTGAAGGCTTGTCATGATGGCCCTTGTGGTGGGCATTTTGCTGATAAGAGAACAGTACATAAAATTCTCAGGATGGGTTATTATTGGCCCTCACTTTTCAAGCATGCAAAGAAATATGTTAGGGCTCGCGACAGTTGTCAGAGAATGGACCAACCCAATCATAGAGTTGAAATGCCACTAAACCCTCAAGTAATACTTGAACCCTTTGAAAGATGGGCTCTAGATTTTGTAGGGCCCATCAATCCTCCATCCAACCAAAGAGTTTATATATTGGTTTGTACAAATTATATGAAGCTAAGGCACTTATTAAAGCTAGTGAAGAATCTGTTTTAACCTTTTTATTTGAAGAAATCTTCATTAGATTTGGGGTGCCTAGAGAACTAGTCATAGATGGAGGACCTCCTTTCAATTCACATGGTTTTAAAGCTATGCTTCAAAAATATCATATCAATCATAAAATGACTACACCTTACCATCCCCAAGCTAATGGTCAGGTGGAAAGTACAAATAAAGTCATAGAAGCTATTTTAACAAAAACAGTGAAGGAGAATAGGAAAGATTGGTCTCAAAGGCTGCTTGAGGAATTATGGGCTTATAGAACTACTTGGAGAAACACTACAGGTTTTTCACCCTATGAATTGGTTTATGGTAAAAGTGTTGTTTTTCCTGTGGAATTTGAAATTAAAACCTTAAGAACTGCTTTAGCTGTTAACCTTGATTTGACTGATTCATAGACAACTAGTTTGTAACAGCTGCAGGAATTGCATGAAAAAAGGTTGGATGCCATCCATCAAACAGCCATGATTCAACAACAAAGAACCAGGTGGCATGATAAATATATTAAGCATAAGCATTTCCAAAAAGGAAATTGGGCTTTATTATATGATTCTAGGTTTGAAAATTTTCAAGGGAAATTATGAAAAAGGTGGTTGAGACCTTACGAGATAGATACTGTTTTTCCCAATGGAACAGTAAGGCTCCTAACAATTGATGGTTCTAGAACTCCATTGTTAGTAAATGGGTATCGGCTTCATCTGTACCAACAACCAATTTCTAAGGAGGATTTTAAGGCCACATGCATGGCATATTCACATTATATCTTTTTGAGGGAGCCTCTTGCCCCTCACTGCACTTAATCTCTACATTATATATTCTTTTATTATTATTAGATTAGATTACTTAACTAATAATCCCTGTCAAGGGCTGCCATATTACGATTTATTGTTTTGTAGGTATTGGATTCAGAGGTTGGCTGAAGGAATAATTGCATTACAAGCAGGATCAGGTTTCAGTTTGGGAAACAGTGCCATTCCACTTCAATTCACAATCCATCCCCTCATACTACCCTTCAGCAACATTTTCCTATTCTTCTTTAACAACAGCATCTCTTTTTCCCATTGCTGAAACACCAGTTTCGACCATTGCTGAAACACCAATCTTTACCCATTTTCCCCATTGCTAAAACACCAACTTTTCCCCATTCTCTCCATTGCTGACACACCGATTTCCCCATTATCGAAACACAAAATTTTTCCATCTTTCCGAAAAAGTGTCAATTTTCCCATTTTTTCGTAATGGACGCATCAACTTCTCTAAAAAATGACCAATACATATCACTTTCCATTGAGAGAATCAGCCACTCACCCTGATAATTGTGTTCCTTCACCATTACCTCCTGAGAATAGAGAAAGCCTTTTATATAAATACCCTCATATCTTACAACCCTTTCCCATAACCATTGGTGATCTATTAAACGATGAGATTATACTTACAACACAGTAATTGAAGGTAAAACGTGAGGTATGCGTGTTTATGTGTAAATACTAAACTATAGTTAATGAGAAGATTCTGATATGATTGCCGAAATCATCGTACATTCAAAACTTATCATTTTAGCCATAGTTGGGGGGAATATCAAAATTTTGCAATCATTACCTGATATGCCAATCACCGTCATTTTTTATTACGACTGAGTCTCGTCACCCCGTCTCTGTCTTATTGTTTCATAACCTCAGTTGCAATATCTTACTCTATCCCAGCTGTAGTAACTCGGCTCTGTATTGTGCATTTTACTAAACCGATAACTATGGGAGGTAACTCTGTTCGAAATGAACCTGGTTCAACGGCTCTATTGGAACTACACCCAGAAGCATATCAAATTTTTCTGCAAGCAGGCTGGGTGGATTACTTCTGAAGACTACAAGAATTTGATTCTCAGCAAGTCCTGGAATTCGCACGTAATTTAAAGGAAGGTTATTTTACTGTTCGGGGAGTGCGAATTCCAGTAACAGAGGAAGATATAGCGCAGGTTTCATGATTACCAGCCGATGGCATCCATTGGTTCAGCCATAAACACATCATTCTGAACGCACAACAATATTTTCTTCTACCTGGGGAGTGGGTCGAACCTAAAGGCAGGGGTGTTGCACTTCATTCATTACCACCTCCATGGCTAAAGGTTGCAGAGTTTTTCAAGCACTACCTCACCTGTGAAGGACATTACCAGGTAGTGTACCAGCATGACTTTGTGTTGTTGAATCATTAAGACATGGTCATTTATTAAATATGACATACTATCTGCTTGGGTGTCTAAAGAATATGTCACATTATTCCACGAATGCAAAGTACCCACTCCTCTCCCTCACTCACCATCGCCTGGTTCAACTTTTAATCATGAGGGGCTTTCCCTACATAATCCTCCTCCCCTTAACAATCCACCCCAGGAAGCTGCTGAAATCCCTCAACCAGCAGCTGAAAACCCCCAGGATGCTGCTAAAGTTACTCAACCAGCAGCCGATAATCCTCAAGAAACTACTGAAATTTCTCAAGCAGCAGTCGAGACTCCCCAAGTGAATGTTGAAAATCCCCAGCCATCTGTGACAGTTAGTCCAATTGACCCCGCCATTGCATCAACCCCATCCCATAATTTACCTGGAACATCCACTCCCACTGTCTATATCCCCAACGATGATTCAGATGATGACATTCCCCTGGCTAAGCTGAAAAGGAAAAGGAAAAGGCAAGAAACGGTTGTTCCTTCATCAAGAAGATGAACAAGGGCCTCAATTAAAGAAGCTATTACCTCTGTTGTCCCCCCTACCCCAAAGAAGGCTATCCATAAAGAAAAACCACTGTTTTTCCTGCCTCCTTACCTCGAAGACAGAGGAGGACGTCTTCTGAAGCAGCAACAGAGACCCCCACCCCAAATTCCCCACCCATTATCCTAAAACCCCATACCCCACCAGACCTCAAATCCTTACCTTCCTCACCCTCAGGTACCAAAATACAAAATGTCCAGGATTTTGTGACATCATTCATTTCAGAAGACGCAGCTGCTCCACAAGAGCCAACTACTAATTTATCAAAAGTAGACACCCAAGACGATGTACAGCATGTAGCTGTCCCACAAGAACTAACTACTAACTCAACAGGTGTTACACAAGAACCACCTATTAAGGAGCAAAAGATAGACAACCTAGAGGTAGCTGTTACACAAGAACCACCTGCTGAGGAGCAAAAGATAGACGACCTAGAGGTAGCTGCCCCACAAGAACCAACTACTAGTCCAACAAGTGCTACATAAGAACCACCTGTTGATGATCATGATCAGGAAGTAGATCAGGACGTAGTAGCTATTGAATCAGCAGGTGTTACACAAGAACCACCTGCTGATAAATAGGAAATGGATAATCAACATGTAGTTGAATCAGCTACTGGTTCATCAAGTGTTACACAAGAACCACTTGCTGATGACCATGACCAGGAAACAGAGCAAGACTTGGATGCTACTGACTCAACGGTTGATACACAAGAACCACCTGATGATGACCATGACCAGGAAACAGAGCAAGACTTGGTTGCTACTGACTCAACGGTCGATACACAAGAGCCACCTGCTGATGAGCAAAGTGTAGATAACCAGGGTACTGCACAAACTATAGTTGTTACAGACGAACCAGTCACTCAGTTGGTCGATATGCAAAATTCTCATGTTCAGGAGGATATAGCTGTTACAGAACTAGCTGATGACACAGCAATTGTCACACAAGAACCACCTGCTGGAGATACAAATAATGAAGCTGCCACCAAACAACCATCCTCCCATCTACTTGAACTAGCTACAGATACTGCAATTGCTACAGAAGGCCCTGTCACGTTAGCTTCCCTTCAACAAGAGAATGAGTTTCTGAAAGACGAGATTCAGGTTTATAAGCAGGAGTTAATGATGGCAAGGGAAGCTTATGAAAAAGAACTTAATCTGTATACTTTAGCTTAGGTAGCATCTACAACTGAGAAAAGTGCAGATAAGGATCAATACGATGAATACATGTGCAACCAATGTGGTGACCTCTATTCTTGAGTTGGTTATAGGGTAATCGAAGTCCCATTGCCTAGACCCACTCCTACATTTACTCCTATTGTAGTTAAAAAGGAACACCCTGCTGTTACACAAGAACCAGCAGGGCCTTCAAGGATTTCTGAAGAAGTAGAGAAAACACAAGTATCCCAGCCTACCCTAGTTGTTAAAGCTGAAAATCCTACACCTAAGTTTGCAAAGACAGTATTTACCTAAACTGAATCTCCATGTGCAGAGACTGTCTTCACTCAGACCTTAAGAATTCAAGAACTCAGGAATGTATGGAAGAAAGAGTATGCCCTATCGCAAGAAAAGGCATTGCAGAAACATAAATCATTATGGAAAAATCATGTATATAGAAATTGGGAAGTCCTGGAACAGTTCCATGCATAGCAGAAGGAAAATAAGGAATTAAAAACTAGACTGTCTCTTATCTTTGAGTTAGTTCAAAGAATTCTGGCCACCAAGAAACCATCCTTTAACTATTCTGTGTTTCTAGCAGAATGCCTAGCATTCCTTCAGGTAAAAGCAATCAGAGATGGATGACGTCATGGAGTGTCTACACCCGAGCAGTTTATTGAAACCTTTGCAGCAGCGTCAGTCAGTGAACAGAATCTCTTATGTGAACTCTATCTCCATAATGAAGCCATGCCGGAGGATAGAAAGCTTAATTTGATTCCTGTGGCTGGTGATATTCAAATTAGAGCCCTGGTCTCTTTTATGGCCAATCATCCCACGTGGCAAAACACTTTCCTTTCAGCAAAACATAACGAAGAAAATCGCCTTCTGTGGATCTGAGCTGAACCACAGAATGCTACTGTTTTCATTGTTGAACATCATCAGGTTATAAGAGAACTAGGAATGACTGAGCATATCAAAGAATTACAGGCAGTAGTGTTAGAGTAATGTCAACAGTATGTCAAAAAGAAAGGACCTCTTGCCATACAGGAAAACATTCTGTTCTAGGAACATTGCCCTAAGGAGAGAAGGGAATACTGTCCCTTTAACCCTCTTAATCTTCACACAGCAATTTCACGAATGCCTAATTATGTTAAATGTGTTCAGCAGTGTGGCGAAAAATGGTTGGGTTATCATTTTCATTTCCCGCTTCTTTGGTTGCCAGTACAACAATATAAGGCCTACTTCAAGGTGTCCAAAAAGGAGGAACTTGCAGCACGATAGAGATTACAGAGTGTCTAGGGCTTCAGAGATTCGACTGATAGCACCTTCTATACTTATTGTATAAGTAATTTTCACTATACATCCCAATACTCCGATTCAGACTCAGAGTAAATGTTGCATGGGGACATGCAACTGCTTCAGTTGGGGGGGATGTTAGGACCTCATATTGTCCCTTTTTGACCATACATTTTGCTATGATATCATCCTTTTCAACTTACATTTAAAAAGTCCTTGTTAGTGTTTTAACCCAATTATCCCAAAGGTATGTAATGATTCTTCTCATCACTATACGTTTAATTATTTAGCATATAATCACGACATCTTCATAGTTAATCTTTGAATTATTAATTATTGAACAATTGAAGAATGATGTGCAGTCCGTGTTGCTGAAACAGCCTGGAGTTTGCGAGACTATTTTTGCAGTTGTTGAAACAGTAAAAACGGCAAGTGAATCTTGATGCTGAAATAGTTGAGATTTGCGTTCTAAATTTGACAACAGTGAAGGAACCATACTGATCACCAAGGAAGTTTTTACACTGGATGTAACACCTATAATCTAAAGACAACATTACTGTAACAACATTTTGTTGACGGGAAATTGATTTCCCTATATTTGTACAATGGGTTAAAATAATGTAAATCTTTTGTAATAGATGTCTCCTCTTTATAAAGAGGAGACATCTACATTAGAAGGGGGATGAACAGACTATGGAAAAAGGCTTATCTGAAGGAACAAGACTGGAATTCTTTTTGTAATATGACATATTGATGGATGAATAAAATTTTGTTCTGAACATCTTTTTCTAGTTCTTGTTTCCTGGGGAATCTTGTGAGAAGGAAAGGGCCCACCTTCATCACAAGATTCACCCATTATATTTCTACAGTGTGTCAAGTGTGTCTTTTATTCATGCCTTGTTAACAAGTATTGTTTCCTGAATATTGTTTATAATACCTTTTGTTGAAACTCTGTTTCTTTTTCAAGTGATTGTTGTGTTATTCAAAGTTAATTCATGAGTGTTTCACTGGTGATTAAGTTACAGAGTGAATTGGCAAGCTAGCTAATCAGAGGCAGGTGTTAGAGATTCCCACTCTAGGGATAGGGTCCTGACTCTCTGTTACAGCACAGCCATTGTTTTCCTTTACAGATTGATTCTTTTTTCATTATATGATTCTTTGAATGGAATTAAGCATTCCTTAGTTATCTGCAATAGAGTGTAATCACTGTAATTCAGAGTGGAGCTTCAGTTTGTTAATTTAAGGCATGATTTGTTTGTACTACAACTTTTGCTGCTTTTAAAATTGAGTGCATATAGTACGCAGTTGCCTTTGAAATAACAAGACTTCCCTGGGTTGACAATTAATGTCACACTTTGTTGTTTAATTCAATAAGCAATTAAAGTGACCAACATAGGGTAGGATAGAAAAAAAAAAAAAAAAAATCTCAAGTGAAAACTTCCTTGGAGGCACCTTAGATTGGCTCATTGATTGAAAACCTCCATGAGGCAGTCAATGGGTTGGGAAAAAATAAGAAAGAGAAAAAAAAGAAAAAAGATCCTAGGTGAAAACCTCCTTTGAGGTGCCTAGGCAGACCTACTAGTTGAAAACCTCCTCGAGGCGGCTAGTAGGCCTAGAAGAAAAAAATAGAAAAAAAATAAAAAATATTTGCTCCATGTATATCTCTGATGAATGCATGTACTCTCCAACATCTGCAAGCAACAAGAACAAGTTGGTACCAAAGGGAAAATTGGTCAATCCTAGTCAAAAGAAGTCAAATTTTGACTTTCTCCTCCTTTGCTCAAATGCTCCAGAAAGGCCAAGGCCATGCCAATCCATCACCCTCATCTATTTCCACCATCCACCAATCATTCTCAAGCTTCTACCATTCAATTTTCTTGTTGTCCTAAAAAACTATAGGATGCTCTATTTTACTACAAGATGCAAAAATACATAGAGCGGATTTTTTTTTTCCATAACTTGAAAACCATGCATCCATTTTCCAAGCTGTTTCAAGGGGGAGATTAATATTGATGATGGTAACATGCGCAAGTAGTTTCAGCAAATTCCAGTGCACTGTTTCCAAGAAATTGGCCTCCATCACCTGCAACCATTTTTGCATTTTCTCAATATTCGTGCATCCATTTGAAAATTTGTTTCATGGGGGGATGCATGTGGATGATGGTAACATGCCCAAGAAATTTCAACAAATTCCAGTACATGGTTTCGAAGAAATCGACCTCCATCACCTTCAACCATTTTTATTTTTTCTCGAGATTCGTGCATCCATTGACCAAAATGTTTCTATGGGGAGATACATAATGATGATGGCAACATGCTCAAAAAGTTTCAGCTCAATCTAGTCTACCATTTCAGAGATATGGACAAAACGTCGTTGTCCTATAAACCTACATGATACAAAACAACACCTAAAGGATTGACAGTGAGTAGTTTTAAAGGAGATCTAGAGGTCAAAGAAGCTCCTCCAAAGCTTAGCAACAACACCAGGATCATTAACATCACCATCCAACATTTGTACACCAACATCAACTCACAAGCAGTGTGTATGTCTCTCCAACAACCATCAGGTAGGTACAGGTATGTAATATTCTTGACCTCTTCTCTTGAGCATATTATAGTTATAAATTTGTTTTCAATGCATGAGAGATGAGGTTTTATAAGCTAATGATTGGTTAGCAGTCTCTGCTGCCCTCAGCTAGTTAATTGCAACTCACTCCTTCACTCATGCAATGTTGAAGTCAAATTATTAAGGGTGGTGATTTGAAGGAATGAGGACAACAGTTAAAAGAATAAATTTTTGCAAAGGCCAAGTCACCATAGCATTCCAATCCCTCCATCCACTTCATATTCACTATCTATTCATCATTCATCCATCCCATTCCATTCCTGAAAAAAACAAACAAGATGATCCTCTCCATTTTCACAAACCTACACTACTACCTTTGAGCCCTAGCATCATCATCCAATCCCTCTTCATCATTTCTCATCACTCCCATACAGTTAGAAGACTCTTAAGGAAGAAGGAATGACTACTACAGGAAGGCAAAATGTTGCTACAAGAAGGAAGAAAAGAAAAATTGTGCTAAAACCCAAAATGACAGTGCCTAAGAGAGACCTAATCAAAATAGAGAACTCCAAGGCCATTAGGCAATCATCTAGGCCACAAGGGAGAAGAAGAAGGCAACAAAAAGAAATAAGGCATTCACCATCAAAATATAAATCAAACTGCAGTGATGAAAAGAGGTGTTCCAAAAGGTTGCCAATATCTTTCTAGCTTTTGTCCAAGGCCTAAAAATGGGAGAAATGCATAAGAGTCAAGTTGAGGGCCTGCCCTAACCCCAGTTTATCATTTATGCTCAAAACTGGTTTCTTGTAGTTTTGACAGGAATTCCTACAGGATGTCCTAGTTCTCATCTAAATGCATTTTGAGGGTGTTAGAGGTGTTCAAATGGCAGAACAAGGTAGCAGAAGGTTGATAAGGGTGTGGAAGACCTTGCCAAATTGAAAAATATTCAAGAACCAATCTTGAATAAGGGGAAGAAGGCAAGCTAATGGTCTCAAGAAAAAATGATTTTTCTTTGCACAAATATGTTTTTGGGCTTGTCCTTGCAGAACTTGCAGCCAATATTCTTAATGCACAAGAGAGAGGCCACTAGGGCCATGGATGAGGCACAATGAGGACACTAAGTTGCTCAGAGGATGAGAAACACTTTCAGTAGGGGGTATGATGGGCCTCTAAATTAGACATAAATTAAGTCCCATGCCTCTAAATTAAATAATAACTTAAGGCATATGACCATCCTTCAACACAAAGAGTTCTCCTTTACTTTGACAAAGCTCACCCACTTCCAAATAGAACAAGCAAAGATGGCAATCTCTCCTCACAAGCTTCTAAATGGGAGTCCTAATTCCTGCAGCATCTACCCTTAGAAATGTATAGCTTCCAACCTCTTCTCCTTCTGGCCCAATGCCTGTATTTATAGTGCTCAAGAGGAAGTTAATCAGGTCCACCATCAATGGGATAATCCCCTCTTTGGATGGGATAGCTCCCTTATTGATGGGATAAGTTCCTCTTTGGTAGGAGTGCATGAACCATCTGGAGGCGCTCAATACACGTCGAACAACCTTCTAGAATGCTCTAGAAATGACCACAAGTAACTTTTTTAAAGATGAAACTTGCGCATTTTAACCTTTACAGGGGGACGCACCTGCCCCTTTACATACAAAGCGTCCAAAGACGCAGCTTTTGTGAACATTGGGTGCATACCCGCAGGTAAGGTTGAGAGAACCTGCGTCCCCAGAGATAAATACATTTAGAAAGACTTTCTCTCTTTTTTGGAGTTTGACATGGAGAGCAGAGGCATAAGACTTTCCTAAGAGGGTAGCATGACTGTTGATAGAGCCATACTAACTGTAAATAGTCATGGTGACATTTTTTAGTGTAACAGATTGCCCCCTAAAGTGCGAAGCCTGTAATAGATTAGGGTTTTGTATTATCTAGGAAGGGTGAAGCGCTTTATCATTTCAAGGATTATCTCGTGGAGAGCCTGGTCAGAACCTGCAATTTTCAACACAAAATACATGTATAAGATTATATCATCACTGAGGTAGGCATTCCCATACTCAGATTAAAATTTTAACTAACAGACTAACTACTTTGATACAGGAATGATTTTGCAGTACATCATAATCATAGACTTTTGTAGACACAGTATGGGCGCAGCCATCTATTTATGATTAGTCTACTTAGATAATGAATACAAAACTCCTCGCAGCCTGGATGGTGGAAACTAGATCCAGGGTCTTCATTTCTACTTCCCGAAATGGTACGATTCTAGCCATGCGAATAAATGAGTTGATGTCGAACATGGTAGAAACCACTTGATTACCAGTCAATGATGCAAACTGTTAACAAGCGTGAGAGAGACCACCAGTAATGTCAATGGTTCTCAAAGTACCCAGTACAATCCATGAGATGTGAATGAATGAGTTGATGTCGAACATTTCACGGAATCCTTCGATCGAAAGTCAATGATGTAAACTGACGTCAAAGGCGAGAAACCTGCCATTGATGCATGCAGACTTCAAGGCACTGACGATTTCTAAGTCATCTCTCTAGATAATGTGCTGATGTCGATAGAAAGCGACTCGTTGCAGGCAAGCCCGCAACACGAAATCATTGTTCAAGTTGAAGAAATGTTGCTGTAAGGACTGACTCAGGGATGGTCAAATGGATGACAAGTATTTTGCGAATGAAAGTTTTGCTTGCAGACCTCTTGAACACATAACGACACAACAGATGGCTTGGTGATAAACGACTCAAAGTTAATCCCCGGAACCCGGCTGAAGACTTTCAAAGTGGTTTGATCAACTGTGAGGTAAAATATTTCCCAACCCAGGTGAATGAAAAGTGTCGTGTTCAAGAGTGGTAATAAAGTTTCTTCTGAGACAAAAGGTAACAAATAGGCTCATTCTTCTCTCTTTTCCCCCACCATTTCTGGCAAGTACCTCTTTATTTTTAACAAGCTTGAGGAGGATAACATATGCTTGATTATAAGCTCATCCTTCGGATGAGTCCAACCTAGTTTTGATTCGAACCCTAGGAAGGAGTGGTTCGTTCCTGTTTGTAATTGAACAAGTCCTTTACTGTGAAATGTTTAACGAGCCCAGTATAGGAGAAACTCGGTGTTTTTCAATTTTAGAGAGTCTGAAAAACTTAAGAAGACTCCAAGTTGAACTTTTTCGTAGATTTGTGTCCCTCAAGCCCGAAAAAGTATAAAATAATACCTGGGGGAACCGCTTGATCTTGCGACCAAGGAGTACTTTCATAATTAGTGCCACTGACCTGAAAGTAAAAAGCGATCAAGGACACGTCGTTTTATTTCCGTATCGAGTTTGAAACGACAAAAACCCGGCAATCTTTTCCTGATTTTACGGTCAGAAAAGAGCTATAAGGGGACCGTCTTTTAATTCCGTTTTAACGAGTGTAAAAGAAACGCTCGGCAATCTTTTCATTTTTTAGGAGTCAGAAAAGGGCTTAAAAGATGACTCTGATATTTTGGTTCGTGAAAAATGACAATTTTCCCTCTAAATCCCTTTGTCCTGCACAAAAACGACACATTACTCATACCTGTTTAAGATAGGCAAAAATACATCGAAAAACATCCTTCCATGGTGAAAAATGAACAAATTCATCCAAAAAACCTATAAAAAGACTTTTTACCATGTCATTTTTACCATTTTACTGTTGAGGTTGGAAAAAAGGCTTTTGGCAAGAAACTTCCCGTGGTCGCTGCGGAAAATCCGACCGTCAGAATCGAACGCCGTCTCTTCCAGGTATTTTACAACATCCTCCTCTTCAATTTCATCCGATTAAAATTGTTTTTTAGGTTTTAGTTTTGATTTTTGGGGGGTTTTGGGTTTCAAAGTGCGCTCTGCGGGGGACGCAGGTGCCCTTCGGGTGACCTGCGTCCCCCGACTTTTTCCTGTACAGGAAAAAGGTCGGGGGACGCAGCCCACCTTCAGGCCAGCTGCGTCTCGATGCTCTGTGTTCTGAACGCGGGGTGCGTCCCCCGCGAAAGGCGGAATTTGAAACCCCAAACTCCACAATCAACCATTTAAAATTTCCCAAATCAATTCTAATCTCTGTTTCTTGGTGTGTAGGGTACTCACCATGTTGGATTGGAGAGAAAGAGAGCACGAGGACGTTGATTTAGCCGCAATTGAACATCAACCTTCCATTGATGCCCTAAAAGCATGCGGGCTATATAAATACTGGGCCATACCTGGCATGAGGGCTCAGGTGAGATTCTTGGAATGGCTGGTTGAGAGATGGAACGTTCAAGAGCAATGCTTTTACATAGGAGGGCACCAGCTCGAGATAGAGCCCTCTGACGTATACTTTCTCACTGGCTTGCCAAATAGAGGCGAGCAACTCAATCTAGCCGGGACTAGGCCGGGTGGCCAATCCCTTGCTAGTCTCCGGGCAGATTGGTGCACACCCAATGCACACCATGCGAAAGGCGTGGAAACCAAACACATCTCTCTGCGTGAACTCAAAGTTATAGCTTTCACGGTTACCAGAATTTGCGGCGCAGCCGCTTTACATATTGCCTCCGGGTCCCAAATGCGGATGGCGATTGACTGTTACCAAGGCACCATTTTCAACTGGTGTGATGCTCTGTCGGCTAATATGAAGAGCCAACTGACTAGGGTAAAGAACGGACAACTGAAGACCTTTGGATATGGGCCTCTAGTTGTGAGCTTTGCCTTAGAGAGAGTTCCGATGCTAATCCCTCAGCAACTCACTGTTGATATCTTGGGTCCTCGGGAGCCAAAGCTGATACGATGGGTTACGGTGATGGCCCGGCATCCTGATGAGGGCACAGCGATTGTTCGATTCTCTGATAGTTATTTTCACTGGTTAGAGGACCAGGTTTTTTCGATCCAGGACTTTCCGTATGCCGGAGTAGATTTTCGAGGTGATCCGGACATGGTTCTTCCACAGGGAGAACAATGGGATGACAGAGGTACTTTATTTTTCACAAGTTTTCAAATTATGTATTTTTTGTTTTTTATATATATCGTCTCAAAACTGACAGTAAAAATTTTCAAAATGCAGATGTTGGTCCACAGCGCCCAGCCAACCTCCGGCCTTTTGAGAGGAGACATCCAGTTGCACCGGTACCGGCCCCACAGGACGCGGCTGCAGAGTCACTAGCTGAGTTGGAGCAGGATCTAGAGCGTCTGACGGCGGATATGCCTGAGACTACCATAGATGATATTCCTATCAGACTTCAGCGCTATGTAGCTGCAGTCCCTGGACCGTTTAGGAGATTTTTGTGTAAGGTAGCCCGTGCAGTGGTGTCGTATAGGGAGCACCACTAGTGATTGGCTAGTCACTTTGTAGACACATGTGACATTTTTGACTTTTTGTACTTTATCATTTTTGCCGATCATAAGGTGTTTTTCAACCTATGATCGAAGACGATGTATATTTTTTGACACACTCCTATCTATATATATATCACTATTACCGGCTTATCTTGTTTAACATATGTGATGAAATGTTTTTAAATTTACTTGCATGATTATTGTAAATGTCTGTCCAACATTCGAGAAGCAATTGCATCTGCTAATGTATTTAAAGACCTTGGAATATGCTGATATTCAATGTAATCAAATTCACGTTCCAAGAGACGCACTCTCAAAAACAACCTTGATAACACAGGATTTCTAATGGCATAAACTCTATTAAGCTGTAATACAACAAGTTCAGAATCTAACCTCACTATCAAACGTCGAATTCCAAACGAAACAGATTCGGATAATAATTCAACCACTGCACTGTATTCTGCAATGTTGTTCGTTGTTTGATCGAGGCTTACCCCATGCATAGAAACTAACTCGTCAGAGGGTGAATAGATAACCCAAGCTGCGGAAGAGATATTCCGTGTACTACGACAAGCGCCATCAGCAAATCCAATGTATGTTTGGAGAGGCGTCGACATCTGCAATATCAAGAGTAAAACCAAGATAAGCCAGAATAACGACGAAAAACACACTCTCTAAGCTAAGCACACTGACTAACTAACAAACATACTAGCTAGAAAGAAAACCTAACCTAACTAAAAATTCTCCATACCCACCATTTAAGCATAATACCTCTTTAGGTAAAGTCCATTTCTGGGTTTACCCAAAGAGTCCCCATCAAAATCTACCAGCTCATAAGCCCCTTTTTCTAGCTTTCGCTTTACAATGTAGGGTCCATGCCACAAAGGAACGAATTTTCTAGCACCTAGCTTATCGTTAGCTTGATCGTATAATAGCACTAGGTCTCCCTCCGAAAAACTTCGAGGGGTCACATTTCTATCATACTGAGCTTTCATTCGCTTCACGTGAGTCTCGATTGCCAATGCAACGTCACGTCGAGTCTCATCTAATTTAGCTAAGTACAATAAACGTTTCTCCTCTTCGGAAGTAGCTGGAAGTAATTCGACAGCCATTTGAAGTGATGGGATTTCGCATTCAATGGGTAACACAGCTTCCAAGCCATAAACTAGCTGGAAAGGAGTGAACCCTGTTGAAGTTTTCACTGAGGTTCGGTATGCCCATAGCGATGAAAATAACATGTTGTGCCAATTCGATCGATGAATACCAATGGTTCGTCGGATCATGATAACCAGAACTTTGTTGATAGACTCAACCAAACCGTTGGCTTGCGGATAATAAGGAGTAGAGCTGTCGTGGCGCAAACCAAGCTGGCTTGTAAGCTCAGTCATCATGATGTTTCGAAAATGGCTCCCATGGTCAGTAATGATTGCTTGTGGGACACCAAACCTAGTTATAATATGATTGAATACGAAAACTGCAGCTGTTTTGCCGCTTGCGTCGAATGTAGGCATCGCCTCGGCCCATTTAGTAAAATAATCAACCGCGAGGATGATATACGCATGCCCCCCGGCCGAGTGAGGGTTACAAGTAATAAAGTCGATACCCCATTTGGCGAATGGACCAACGACAATTATAGGGTGGAGAGGAGCAGGTGGTGCGCGCATCTTGCGATCAAACACTTGACAGTTGTGGCACTTCCGGACTGCAATGATACAATCTTTAAACATAGACGGCCAGAAATAGCCAGCGCGCAACACCTTCTGAGCTGTGGCATACCCAGACATATGACCGCCACATGCTCCAGAGTGACAATCATTCAAAACCCTCTCAGCCTCTTCGTGTGTTAAACAACGTCGAAAAACTAAGTCTGCCCCCCGGCGATAAAGTGTATCTCCAATAATTTTGTATTGCTGGGATTGAAACCGAATTTTTCGACGTTCCGCCTTGGAAGCTTCAGGCCGAAAGGTTTGGGTTTGGAGATAGATGATTATATCCCCGTACCACGGATCTAAAGTACTGATAAGAAACAAAGATTCGTCCGCAATGGACTCCTCTGCCACAGTCTCTGTGTCAGCACGAGGGAAATCACACATCAATTCCGCAAAAACCAAGGATTTCTTAGACTTGGACTTCTCGAATTCCAAGTCGAACTCTGGCAGGATAACGATCCATTTATAGTACGTGCCCCCTAGCAGTTGTTTTGTCAAAATATAAATCATAGGTTTGCAATCCGAAATAACTGTAGTTTTACGGAGAAGAATGTAGTGACGAAAACGCTGGACAGCTTGAATGGCTGCCAGGGCCAATTTCTCCACATGCGAATATTTTAGCTCGGTGGGATTTAAGGTCCTACTAAGATAATATATCACATGTTTCGCTCTGAATTCATCTTCTTGAACTAAAACCATTCCAATGGTGGAATGCGAAGCTGCGAGGTATAAGAAGTAGTCCTGGTTGTAGTTGGGAGGATGCAACAACGGTGCATGGGTCAACGCGTGTTTAAGTGCATCAAAAGATTGTTGGGCAATCTCGTCCCAAAAGAATTGAGCGTTCTGTTTCAACAACCGTGTAAAACCTTTAGTGACCTCGGCGTAGTTTGGGATGAATCGGCGTAAAAAGTTCGCTTTCCCTTGCAAACTTTGGAGTTGGCGCAAACTCGAAGGAGGAGGCAATTTGATGATAGCTTCGACCTTCGAGGGATCGACGCGAATGCCGGCTTTTGAAACAACAAATCCCAGCAATCGACCTGTTTCTATACAGAAAACACACTTGTGGGGATTCAACCGAATTCGATAATGCCTACACCTCATAAAGATTGCTCGTAAGTGAACGAGGTGATCAGCTCGATGTAAAGAATGAGCAGGCAAATCATCGAGGTACGGTTGCACAATGTGCTTGATGTCATGAAATGCGTAAGACATCGCCCGTTGAAAAGTGGCCCCGGCATTCTTAAGCCCAAAAGGTAATTTGCAATAAGCAAATGTCCCCCATGGACAAATGAATGCCGTTTTTGGTTGGTCGGCAGGTAGAATATTGATTTGATTATAGCCCGAAAAACCATCCATAAAGGAAAACATTTCACTTCCGGCACAATCATCAATAATTTGATCGATATAAGGCGTAGGATAGTTGTCTTTTGGACAAGCTCGATTTATATCCCTATAGTCGATACAGATTCTTATTGTTCCTTGTTTCTTGTTGACCGGAACAATATTCGATACCCAATCCGTTAACGGGATCGGATAAATGAAACCTGCTTTCAACAGCTTTTTGACTTCTGCTTTAATCGCAGCCGCTTTTCGAGGGTGAATCTGACGCAACCGTTGCCGGACGGGTTTAGCATCCGGGTAGGTCTTTATTTCATGAACAACAATGGCAGGATCGATTCCCGGCATTTCCTCGTAAGACCAGGCAAACACATCGCGGAATTCTTGGAATAGGGTCTTGTAAGTTTGGATTTCATCTTCTGTACATGCGGCACCTATATGAATGTTCTCCTCAATTCCGGGCTTCACTGAAATATCAATGGGAATAGTGTGAGAAATATTCCCTAAATTCAACTCTGAATCAGAATGTTTCGTTGGATCCTGAGCGTCTTTGACATATTCAGTGGTAAAAATAGATGAAAAATCATTTTCAAATGCATCATCCTTAGGTAAAAACGAAGATCTGTGATGGAGATCTTCCCATGGTAGATCGTCTACACTTAGGATTTCGCGAAGTTGTTCGTCAGATGAAACGACTTCGGGAAACGCTATCCGTTCTAAGGTTGAGGTGAAAAGTGATTCTTCACTGACCACATTCATTTGGTCGATTTCAGTTGAACGCGAGTCGGTAAAAGACATGACAGCTTCATAAGCAATTTCATATGGACTCAAAGGCATAGCATCACCGAATGAGTCTATCTCAGATTCAGATGGGACAATCCAAGGATCATCATAAATAATGTTTTCTGATGTAATCATATGAATTGTTGCAAATGAAGGATCTACGCTGAGTGGAGGGAGAGGAAAAGTTCCCAGTAAACCGGAATCTTTAACTAAACCTACGCCAACGTCCCTATAAGGGATTGTCGTCTTACCGACATGCTGGATACTCTCTGAAGAGGCTGGGTCGGATGAAAAGTATGTCAGCTGATCAATAGTCACGATCTTACTGTTATATGGAAACTTAATTACTCTGAAGACCGATGAAACGACCGCTGTCATAGCATATGTCCAACTTCAACCCAAAAGAAGGTTGTAGTCTAGAGGGGCATCAACCACTTCTACATCCAGACTAATGGTTTTACCTTCTACCCCTATAGGTAATTCCTGTAGAATACCAAACGGACGGAACCCACGGCCATCAAAAGCCTTAAGGATGGTGGGGGATTGGTTCAACGAGGGAGAACCAAGAGATCTCCAACATCGAATCGACATAATACACGTAGAGGCTCCCTCATCAATCACAGTCCGATGAATAGGCCTGTTTTTGACTATCACTGGAATTTGGAAAGCCATTTGATGGGGGAGACGTGGTGTACTATTTTCTAGATCGAAGATTATTAGATTCGGGTCCTGAACATCAACAGCTCCGATAGCCGACAAAAGTAATTTTCGTTGTGCTGGGCATGATTGCAGCACTTCTAACGCCGACATTGCTGAGGGTGAAACAGCTAAGTCCTCAACAATGTTGTAATTCTGGGCTGCCCTCGCATGTGGATTGAAAGCAGACCTTCGAAGTACACCCTTGGCGAGCGGTTTGATTACTAAGTCCGGGTTAGGTTTTTCGATCTGTAGTGGATCAGAACCAGGAGCTGAGGTTGATGGGTTAGAGTGAGAAGATTCTGCTTCCTTACCATCAACAGGATTCTTACTACCATAATCTTGCGATCGAGTCGCAATCCTCACATGAGACATCATCAGAATGGGTTCTTCACTGGCATTCGAGGAAGAACCTATCATCTTATTCTCCTGCTCCGGAAATGGATTTTTTAACACAGCAGGAGTGGGAGAACCTTTGACTATTTTCACAACCTCGGCCCGATGAGGGCAATCTCTCGTAAAATGATCCTCTTCACAAATAAGACAAGGATATCGAGGTTTGCGCTTTTCGTCATTGGTTTCCGACTTTTCCGTTTTCTCCTTCGGAGCCTTGTCTGCTTTAGCCTTCTTCTTTCCTTTCTTCTTTCCACCGTTTTTTGATTTGGCCGTAGTTGACTCTACAACGTGAATATCGGCGGTAAGTTCAGGAGAAGACTCTCCTGTCGGGGAATCAGGCAAAGTGATAATAGGAGTAGTTGAAGCCTTGGAAGACTTCTTCTTGCTCTTTGTATTCACGATACCAATCATACCATCAGCGGCATGAGATCCCGAAGGAGCAGCAGCGATTTGATTCGACTTTGGAAGATCCGGAATCTTCTCGTGTAACGTACCCGACTGAGTGTAAACTAAGTCAAGGTATTGCGCCTGAGCAATGACTTGCTCCTCAGTAATTACTCCGGCCTTAGCTACATCTTCAGTAATCTTCGATAATAATGATTTAACAAACCATTCGGCTAAGATTTGGTCCGGGATAAAAACTTTCACTAGTCTTCTTCGACGTCTCCACTCATGAATGTGATCAGAAATATACGTGGACGTCGATTGTTTTAGTGAAGTTAATAACTCCGTGCCGTTATCGTATCTGACCGGCAACTGAAAGTGAGTTAAGAACGAGGTAGCTAACTGGCTAAAATTGTAAAAAGAGGCCCGTGGTAACTCAATGTACCACTTGGCCGCGAGACCAATGAGTGTACGCTGGAAAAGACGTAAGCGGATCGAATCATCCGAGATAGAATTTGAAGCACACCAGAGGTGGTAAGTCATCACGTGATTGGACGGATCCTCTCCAGACTTACCTTCGAACTTGGGTATATCACTGGGCAACTTATTTGGCATTGGCGGCCAGAACTGAAGATATTGAATTGGATCGTTCGTTAGGCGCATCAAGTCCGGTAAATCCAAAGTTGCGATAAACGGTAACTGCCGGTTAGGATCTCTAAAACTCTGGGTCACAAGACCAGTCCCAGGAGGAGGATATCCAGGATAACTAGGAACAGGAGTCGCATTTGAGATATTATATCCTCCTGGAAAACCAGGATTAACCGGACCGTACTGGGGTTGTTGAGGTTGTTGATAAGTATACCCAGGGTACGGTTGATACTGGTAAACCGGTTGTTGGACAGCTTGCCCAGGTTGGTACTGTCCCTGGTACGGTTGGTGAACAAATTGAGGTTGAGTAGTGACAACCGTACTTATACCAGGCTGACCTGCAGGCATCTGGACCGTGGTTTGAATCGTAGATCCAGACAACGGTAAAGATGTCTGAGGAGTGGTTACAGAGACAGTAGAAACCGGAGCCGTCGAGACTCCAGAAGTAAGTATGGTAGATGTGGCGGTAGTTGCAGCAGCCGTTTGAGATGGAGTACTAGGTGCGATTGGCGGCTGAGTAACTACCGAAGTTACAGAAGTTTGAACATTTGACTGGACAGGTTGCGGTTGCTGGGGTGGACCAGAAACTACGGGTTGTCCAGCTTGAGGTACCAACTGTAGACTTGGCTGCAACACCTGTTGACCCTGTGATGGATCCCATACTAACATTCCAGGGTATTGACCCGTAACAGGTTGAGGATACTGAGATCCATAACCGGATTGAGGATAGGATTGATAACTGTGAGGTGCAGTTCCCATACTTGGAACATATGACTGACCTTGAGGCGGTTGATAACCTTGACTCGAGTATTGACCTTGAGGTAAATATAGATACTGGGGTTGACCTTGACCTTGAGGTTGGTACGCTTGAGGTTGGTACCCTTGGGGTTGATACCCTTGGGGTTGCCATCCTTGAGGTTGCCATCCTTGAGGTTGATATTGATACTGAGGTTGACCCTAGGGTACATATTGAGGCTGGGGTTGACCTTGAGGCATGTATTGTACATAGGCACATGCTGACCTTGAGGTTGCCCCCCAGACACGATTTGTGTACCTTGAGGTTGCCCCCCAGGCGGTAATTGGCCACCTTGAGGTTGGGAAATGGGAACTGAACCTGACATCATGTAAATGTATCCTACACCCAATGGTATATTACCACTATTTCCAGTTAATAACCCATGATCAACGGGTTGAGGAGATGCCCCCGCAAAGGTACCAGAAAGTGATTGATACCCAGTGGGAACAGAAGGACCGCCGTGTAAGAAAGATTCAGGACTTTGAGTAAACACGGATGACTGACCAGACATATTTACAGGAGTATGAATACCTCCAGGTGGAAAAGGAGTACGAGGTGTAGAAAAACCTACCCCAAAGTTGTCTAAATAATTGGTTAACGAAAGGTACCAAGTAGTACTTCTAGGAGGACTGTAAAAGATAGATTCACGCTCCCTTAGATCAATAGTAAGTTGATCTTCAAGGTTAGAGACGCCTATTTCTTCCTCTGGAGCAAGTTCTTCGATAGCAATCAAACCAGTAGGAAGATTTTCGGTGATAATTCTTTCTATTCTCGATGAATCTGGAACACTAGAAGTTGGAGTAACAGGTTCAGATATTTCAGGTTCTTCGCCTGTATCACTAGCAGACGAAAAACTACCAACAAGCTCAGAAACTGTAACAGCTTCGGGATTATAACCTGTCTCTAAGCCTTGGTAATCTGAATGGACTACCAAGGAAGATTCTCCTTCTTCAGGTGAACCTACTCTACTGCCACTAGGAGGAGTTACAAGGACCTTTAAACCTTCTAGATTACCCGGGTCGTCTCGAGGAGGTGATCCCCTAAGTCTACGGGATCTTCTCAACAATTCGGCCACAGAAACAACTTCAGGAGACTGGCCCCGAAGTCTACGGGACTGTCTCGGTAATTCCGCCACAGCTAAAAACTTTTAACTACTACACACGAAAACAAAATAAAATTTCAAATCAAACCACCTAAAGTCTCTAAAGAACCAAACAAATTTGAATCACACGCCTAAAGAATCTAGGGCGTCAAACCAAGCACAAACAGTAGCCTTCCAGACCGAAAGCGCTAGTTGGTGATGAAGCCCAACATCGCTGGATTCAGTACAGAAGTGGCAGGTGGAACAGTTACCCCGGCAACCTGCTTAATGAATAGACTGGACCAAGTTCCTCCACTTTAACCGTCTCGAGTGAAGTGAACCCCCCAGAAAATCCAAGTGAGTCTAGCCGACGTCTGCTCCAGGTACAGTGGGATCTTCCCTCCACCGTCACCTCGGTAGAATCCTAAAGATAATGGTCACTAAGGTTACCAACCGCAACAAATGCACCTGGGGGAACAGTCTAAACTCCGACAGCACGCAAGGGCAGAGTATCAAGCTCAATCCCCTTGCCGGCTCCTTGACAATAATCCAAGGTTTACCGACAAGTGACCCCTGGCTCCTCGACAATGGTTAATCCGAGGTTTACCGTTTGTAATATGTGCGTGTCTGGCGTCGTTCCCAACGAGGGGGGATTGATCCCCTCACTGGTTCGGACACGAGCTCGTGCTTCTCCTTTAAGAGGAGCTTTCCCAGAGTACAAATGAGACAATTGGATTTATTCTATCACAAGATAAGCTACTTGTTTGGTTTTGTTGTCTTGGAGAGTTAATTACTCACCTACTCCAAGACACTAGCCTGATCTAAATTGGTGTTTCAGAGCCCTAGTAAATAAAAGTTACTACGTCGATTTTACTTTAAGCGTTAATTTTATGGTTTTTCTTAAAGACAAAAGGTAGCGGAAGTGAAACCAATGGTGTGTAGACTCGACTCAAACCACTACAAAGATGCACCTAAGATGATTTACGCTACTTTCCTTTTTCAATGAAATTCTTAACTAAGAGAGTTGAGAGATGCAAATTTTATAGAAAACAACTTTCTTAGCAAAGACAATCAAAGAAACAATTCTCTTTATCTTTTCAAGCATACAAACATGACCACTCCTTACGTGCACGAAAAACTCTTTTTCTTTCAAAACTTTTCAAAGCTACTTGAAACAAAACTTTTCAAAGGAGATGTTTTTGTATTTTCTCTTTTTAATAAAGCATATAAATCTATCTTAACGAAAATCAATCTCAAAAGCTATAAAATCTATGAAAACTTGACTCACAAGCAAATCAAAAGAAATTTACTCTAAGTAAACCTAACAAGGCAAAAGCTCACAAAGATGATTCTAGGGTTGTTTTACTTGACCAAAATCAAATCAAGGACCAGCTAATGCAGAATCAAAAGACTAGTCAAAACAAAACTCAAAGCTTTTTGTTCTTTTTGTAAAATGGAATTCAAGACTCAATCAACAAGAACTTCGAAATTTGGCCAAAGAGACAACTCAATGGTAAGTTGCTCTCACAGGTAGACTTTATGACAGGTCTGACTTCTAAGAATGCTGACAAAACCAGAGAGATCTAAGGCTTGACAACTTCTACCGCCAAAGTCACTACAAGACCTACTCAAAAATCAAACCCTAGGGCTTAAACTTCTATGAAATCCACTAAAACACTCAATGCTATCGAAACAAGTTCAGGTGAAGATCTTTGACAAGAGACTAATGAATCTGGGCAGTAAAAACTGAGAAAAAGCAAAATCTAAGAGAAAAAATGCAAAAAATGGAATTTTCTCAAATTTTAGCAGGGGACGCAGGCGACCCGTTAAGACAGGTGCGGGCCCGCTCTATGCACACAGCAACAGTGCGTCCAGGGACGCACTGTGCAATACTCAGAGGGTGCATCCTACTAGAAAATTCAAGAAAAACCAAAATGAATCTAACCCTAAGCTAACCCACCCAAAGACAAAGTCACAGAGCCAAAAACCAGAAAAATAAACCAATTTTCTCAGAGCAAAGTTCATACAAAGGAAAAGACTTTCACATCAATGGATTCCCCAGCGGAGTCGCCAATTTGTCAGGCGGAAAGAGTCGATTGTGCGGACACAACCAACCTCCCTAGGAGCCTAAGACTCTCTAGTGACAAACAAGACAAACAAGAGCAATCCTTTTCTAAACATGCATTTACTATATGGGAAATCAAGTGTTTAGATCCTACCTGTAATCCAACGCTGTTGTAGCAGTCCAGCTCCTCTGATCCGGATGAGCTCCTCCTTTACTTTGACAAAGCTCACCCACTTGCAAATAGAACAAGCAAAGATGGCAATCTTTCCTCACAAGCTTCTAAATGGGAGTCCTAATTCCTGCAGCATCTACCCTTAGAAATGTATAGCTTCCAACCTCTTCTCCTTCTGGCCCAATGCCTATATTTATAGTGCTCAAGAGGAAGTTAATCAGGTCCACCATCAATGGGATAATCCCCTCTTTGGATGGGATAGCTCCCTTATTGATGGGATAAGTTCCTCTTTGGTAGGAGTGCATGAACCATCTGGAGGCGCTCAATACACGTCGAACAACCTTCTAGAATGCTCTAGAAATGACCACAAGTAACTTTTTTAAAGATGAAACTTGCGCATTTTAACCTTTACAGGGGGACGCACCTGCCCCTTTACATACAGAGCGTCCAAAGACGCAGCTTTTGTGAACATTGGGTGCTTACCCGCAGGTAAGGTTGAGAGAACCTGCGTCCCCAGAGATAAATACATTTAGAAAGACTTTCTCTCTTTTTTGGAGTTTGACATGGAGAGCAGAGGCATAAGACTTGCCTAAGAGGGTAGCATGACTGTTGATAGAGCCATACTAACTGTAAATAGTCATGGTGACATTTTTTAGTGTAACAGGGGGTATGATGGGCCTCTAAATTAGACATAAATTAAGTCCCATGCCTCTAAATTAAATAATAACTTAAGGCATATGACCATCCTTCAACACATTAAACCTCTCTTTTTGCATTAGATAATTTATTTTTAACTTTAATATATTCATTAGGAAGGTTTATGAATAATTGAATATTTGTGGCTAATATTTTTGTGGAATATTATGAGAATATTGGGTAGATTATAAAGAGTTGGAGGAGGAGATAATTTAAGGACTTGTTCCCTATTATTGGATGATCAATAATAAATAATAAGTCAACAAGATATTATGGAATTATGGCACAAATTGTGGAACTCCAATGATTGCGAAAATCTAGGAATGTGTTCCACCAATCAAGGGGACCAGATCCACTAATCAAGGGATTTTGGTGGGGAAAGCTTCCTCCATTCATGGGGAATGATTCCTAATCATTTTGTATAAGTACCAAGTCGAATTTTCCTCTAGGGGAGTTTTTTTCATTAGTGTTAGTGGAGAGAGAGCTTGTATTTTTGTAGCTCCATTGTATTTTCTTGTAGGGATGTAATTCTATTGATGAAAATAATGAAGATTGGTGTCATGTTTAGCCTCTAAATTGTGTTCCCCTCTATATGTCTCTATGTTTCCTTGGTCTTGGCCATCCCAGGAGCCTCTGAGCCCTTTTGTATCATTTTCTTTCCTTCTTTTCATTACTTATTGACATGCATCTCTTGTTTTTATTTCTTTCTATTTGTGCATTTAGAATTAATGATTTTTTGTTGTAGGATTGAGTTAAATGGTTGATGTAAGTTCTTTTGTAGGATCACAAGCATTATTTCATCCTTGGAAAATATTTGGAAGTTCATAATAATCATTGAGTTGCTTGGATTAGTCTTCTTATTCCCAAATCTAGATTGTTGGATCTCTCGAATTTATCTTTGCTTTAATTATTGTAATAATTAGATCACTGTATTATTTTTAGACTAAGAGATGAGTGTTAGTATAGATGTGTATTAGAGCTTGAGAATAGGGATTTAATGGTTGAGTGATAAAAATAGAGATTGAGTTGTCAATGCAGTTAGGATAGGATTTGATTCATAAAAGAGGAAAGAATGTAATGACAGAGAGATTATCGAGAATAGAGTGAGTAAGTGAGAGGTGTGACAGAGATAGGGTTTGAGATTGAAACAGAGGTCATAAAAACTATTGGAATCGAGCCGAGAGGGCCAAGACTCTGTAATTTCAATTTTGTTGAATAATTGATTGAAGTGTGGGGTGGATGCACTCTTCTAGTGCAGAAATTCTCTTATGACTATGTATTAGCGCTCTGGACCCTAATTAGGTATTTTTCTCGGTTCATACATTTTATTTATAAATCACAGTCAATTAGTGTTAAGAATTAATACTGAGTTTAAGTGCTAAACCTTTCCTTAATCACCTTTATTAAAAGTATAAATTAGATATGTGGGTGGTATTGATAAGTGGGAAGTGGTATCTTGCACGCCCTAAAGGTTGTAAATGGTATTCCTAAAATTCACGATTAACACTAGCGGACGACATGTAGCATGGGAAAACCACCTTTCTCACGCGCTCTCGACCTAATATTGATCGTGCAAGGTTTCACGTGAGATTGCGCGAAAACCATTCGATTAGACGGGGTCACATCGACGGTGGAAATCATTTGGGTTAGTTGGTGAGTGGATGACGTGATATCCATTGGATCTAGAGAAGTGAGATCAACAGCGCAGATTGAAGCACTTAATAAAAGGAGAAGTCAATGAGGGACAGACAGTGATTGGTCAGATAAGCAGGACCCTCAGGGTGAAAATCAACGTACAAAATCTGTTTGTGCGCAGCTGATTGGTTACAAAGTTAACCCGCAGTCGAATTATAGGTTGCCACCTCATTTTTGTCAAGATAAAAAGACAAAAAGAAAAACAAATTTATTTTATTCGTTTACATACACGACAGTAGAAGGTTTGATGGTTTGAATCTGCATGCTTAGGATAATAGGTGTTGGGCACGGGATCCTCCCAAGGCAAGTTTTGGGGCTTAAAGTCCAACTTTTGAGTAAGTCCGATGTAAAGACTCTGCAATTTGTGGGTGCCGAGCACGAAGTTGCAATTAAGTCATAGGGTTGTCCACCCTTACTTTTGTAATGTAATGTCGACTTGAGAGTTCTACGAGCGAGGCTCTAAGTGAAAAGAGAAAGGAATATAAGAAGAAGATCTAATGATGAAACATTGAGTCTAAGTGTAAAGTCGAGTCTTTGGGTAGTCTTAGGTTCCTATACCAATAGGAGTCATAATTTTTGAATGTCTAAGATTAAATCTGTAATATGTACCTATCTTTTCTTTCTAAAAATGTTTTTCATATTCAAAAAATTAAAAAATGTAAAGAGGATATGTCTTAAAAGAATAATCAAAGGACAAAAAGAATAAGAAAAGGTCCAAAAAAGTGAAAAATATGAACCCCAAAAACAAAAGACCATGAAAGTGAGCAAGCCAAAATGCCACTACTATTTACTTTTTGTGCATAATAAATGATTATGTGCAGTTTGTAATCTTTTCCACAATCCACGATAGTCAAAATGTTTAAACTTGACTATTTCATGTTTTAAATTTCATGTCTGTAAATAGAGAATAAAAATCTGACCTAACTGTTTAATCTTGGCAGATAATTAGATAGGTAGAGTAAATAAAAGGAGCTCAATTGTTTAATATGAGCCCTTGGATCTAATAAGGATAGATTTAGTTAGTTTACTATCGTAAAAGTGAAAGAAAAATGTTTGATAAGGGTTTGCTAGCTTAAATGCACCCTAATAAAAAGAAGTGAAAATGGTAGGATGAGTAGATGGGTGAGTAGAAGAAAGGTTGCAGAAGTATGGTGATTGATTAGACAAAATCATGGTTATCATCTTTTCCTTCATGAAAGTTCTATATAAAAATGGACAATCAAGCAAGAAATTGGATATCAAAGGCAATTAATTAACTTCCCTCATTCATTTCACCTTTTACTTAACTAATTTCCCACAATAAAGTTCTAAGTACTTAAAACCCTAAGTCAAAGAGGCTCAGAGCATTTATTTGACTTTTGGAGGGGTCAAACTCTCAGCTCAATGACTTATAGGCAATAAGTACTAAAACCCCCTCATAAAAATTCATCCCCCCTTCAGTTCATTCATTTTCCCTAATAATACTCCTTTCCTAAGGTTAAAATACTTTTACCTAGGAAAAGTATTTATCCCCCCACATAAATCATTTTCATATTAAAAACCCACAAAAACACATTATCCTAAAGTATTTATGTTAATATTCAAAAAGCATTAAATCATTTACTTAGGGTATGGTGCCCCTTTCCACTCATTTTATTAATTATTGATTTTATTTATTAAATCCCAATAAAAACCCATTTTCCCGTATATATTTAACTCCTACATATAAATTAACCCCACCCTAGTTTAACTATATAAACTATGATTTCTACCCAAACCCCGATAAACCCACTAACTAATCAAATCGCTATTGGCAAAAACCAAATTAATCCCTCTGCTAATGACCTCGACACCTTAACCCTACTTTAATCCTTCATTAATTCAAAAACCGCCGCACTAAATCACCCGTTGGGCCCCCCACTAGTCTCCGTGCAACTTCCCCGCTTGATCACTATACCATCGCCTCCCTCCACATCCAACGACCTTTATCCATTTCGGACAATCCCAACGTTCGAACAATACCCGCATGAAAAAGTTTTTTTCCACCGAGCCCTTGATGCTACGTGTCATTCAATGTATGGAATCGGGCGGCCTCCCCCCAATACCACCAAGTGCCCAAAAGCAATGCGATGGTGATCCAAAATGGATCCTAGAGCACTCTCTAAGTTTTCATGAACTCTTTAAAAATAATGCCAAAGATTCAATGTCTTATAAAGATCAATCTATCGGGAGGAATCCCCATAACAGTTGCAAATAACGATCAGCGCGGATCAACGAAGGTCATCGATCTAGCGCACAGAGTGGCAGACCATGGTAATGTGTGCTGACACCAACTAGCAAATGCGGGGATAATTTTGAGCAACGGAGGTAGTTTCCGATATGTGATTAGCGACAAGTCGCTAATCGCATGTGTAGGGCAAACCTCTCAGAGAAGGAAAGCCCCGAGCGCCCAGACCCGAAATAATTATAAAACACAGAAAATATTATTCCGATTCCAACGGAACGAGATTCCACAAAACTGGTAGACTATCACAGGGGCTTTGAGTGGTAAGTGGTTTCATCCAAGTTCCACCCGATGCCATACAATGATTGCCACGCATCCTGGGGAAGAGAGAGAGAACCGCTCATATCGGATAGGTAAACATCATGCTACTCAGTCGCCCGATATGAACGCCAATCGTAGGATCTGGGGCCCCTAGATCAACGGTGGAGACGTATTCTAATGGCTGACTGGATTTGACAAGATTATCAAGCAAGATCACATAGGATTTGAAGTCTGATATGGATGATGCATTGGCATGAAGGTCGTGTTTCACGGGCATTCTTGGAGTTAACGGGAAAAACGACCATTTCAAATATGTCCAAGAGAGCTGACACTCATCCATTAGGAAATAGGTGACCACCTCCCTATGAGGCATTATACAGTGACTGATGACGTAGGATAGAGGGATTCAAATAGACAGAGGCAAGGGACCTAGAAGGCCAGGAAGTGGAAATGAATAGTCAGGAAGTAGATTGGCTTAAATCTACAGACTGACAGAGAGAGAAGGGGGTAGAGCCAGAGTAAAGATAGAGACAGAGAGAAGCAGAGAGTCTGTGAAATCCAGAGGAGGTTTGAGAGGTTCAAGCGAACTCCTCTATATGCCTGCCGTGTGTTGAGTCTTAGATTGGGCTCATACGATTGTAATTAACAAAGATCGAGAGTCAGTAAGGAGAGTCTGTGTACTCGAGAGGGGGACTTGGGGGACCCAAGTACGGTCTTATTGATTTGTATCTGTTGAGCGAGACTCAGATTGAGCTCACTTTGTAAAACTCTGCTCTGAAGACATAACAGAGAGGCCACCACTGAAGGCTGGACCAGGAGAAGTAGCCCAGGAGTATTGGGTGAACTCCTTGTTAAACTTGTTGTGTTTATATGTGTTTCCTATTATGTTTTCTCTTACTGCTTCATTGCTTATGTATTTCACAATCTTATTGATCCGTTGCATAAAATAACATAGGCACATCCATGCACATGAGTCTGTAATACCTTATTAGTTATCTTAGATCAATTTCATATCAAGTGGTATCAGAGCTTTAGGTTGCTAAGGTTAGACAAGCTTGTGCTAGACTGTTATGAATGCTAACTAGGTCAAAGCTTAAATTAGGAGAAGGAGAATTGGTTGAATCTAACCCAGAAATTGGTAGAGTCTATACTAGGAGGAAAATGTCAGAAGAAACTCCCTTGGAATCAGACTCTCAGTTCATGGACAGTTTCATGACTATGAGAGCCATGGTAGAGGAAATGTATTGAGAATTTAAGAAAGTTCTAAGTGATGATTCTTCAACCTCCCATGAAAAAGGAGCAAAAGAATATCTCCTAAATGACCATTCTAAAGGCAAAGGGAAAGAAGAAAAGATTCCCACACCTCCTGATAGTCCTGAAAATAAAAAGAAGAAAGCATCTTTGATTAAATTAGATGTTAAATTTCATTTGCCTATTTATGATGGAGAGCTGAATGCAGAGAAGCTAGATAATTGGATCAGACATATTGATGTGTATTGCAGGGTGCAAAATATTGATTTAGACAGTAGTAAAATTCAATCGGCCAGCCTACGCCTTGGAGGAACTGCCTTGATATGGTGGGAAGGCCGAACACAAGCTGACTTGAAGAAGCATGGTAAAATTCTATCTACCTGGAGTGAATTTGTGTCTGCAATTAAAAAATAATTTTATCCACTAGCTTATATGCAGCAAGCCATGATGAGTTGGCAAACTCTCCACCAATTGAAAGGGCAAAGTGTACAAAGTTACACCCAAGAATTTAGAAAAAGAGCTTTGATTCTAGGTATTTCTTTAGACTCACTTGAAACTTTGTTGAAGTATATAGGTGGTCTACATAGTTATTTGAGACATACCATTCTCATGTTTAACCCTACTAGCATAGATGAGGTATCTATTCAAGCTACCCATCTAGAGGCTAGAGGCAGGAATGTGGTCCCAGAGGTTGGGGGATCATCCAAACCCACTGCAATCAAGAAAAAGGAAAAGAGGAAGTATAAATGGAAAGATAGGAATGCCAATGCTGTACAAATGACCAAACCTTCATGCACTCTCTGCAAGAAGGATGGACGTGATGATGAACAGTGCTGGTCTTTTCATCTGGAGTTGAAACCCAAAAATTTCGATGGCAAGAAGAAGACGGATGCTGCTACTATTCAGAGAGATTTGGGGTCAAACTTAGGTGATGAAACAACCATCACATCCACAAGTATACAAGGTAAAAATTCTGAAGGATCTTCTAGTAATTCTGCCCAAACTATTGATAGTGAAGAAAATGTGAGAAGAAGACATGAGCTTTTTCATATTAGAGTTATTTCCAAGTATCAAAAGATTGATACTTTATTTGATAGTGGCTCACAAGTAAACTTAATTTCTGAAGAAATCATAAAGAAACTGGGATTACTAACCACACCTCACAAAAAGCCATATCCATTGGGTTGGTTATGTGATAAAAAAAAGCTACAAGTGACTAGACAATGCAAAATTAGGTTTGCCATTGGTTCATCATTTGTATATGAGGTCGAGTTAGGTATAATTCCCTTGGATATATGTGGGATTTTTTTAGAAGTCCATACTTGTATGATAGGAAAGCCATTTTCTATAGAGCTAAAAACAACTATCAACTCATTAAAGAGGGAATAGAATATATTGTAAGAGCTCACAAACTCAAAAATAATTATACTCTCATAAACTCAGGGCAGATGAAAAGGACTGTAAATTCATGTAAGAAATTTTTACTGATGGTTGTAAAGTAAAAGAAACCTGAAAAGACCAATATATTTGAGGGTCGTGATGCTAAACAACAAGATGATTTAGAAAATGTTGTTTCAGAATACGATATATTATTTCAAGAACCTAAAGGTCTACCACCAAAAAGGGAAATTGTACACGATATTAATTTGCAGCAAGATGCTCCATTGCCTAACATTGGAATGTACAGGTTATCCTCTTTAGAGAATGCAAAAATCAGGAAGCAGGTACAGGAGCTTCTCGAGAAAGGGTTCATAAGACCAAGCACATCACCATGCAGATCTCCAATCGTGTTGGTGAGAAAGAAGGATGGTTCGTGGAGGATGTGCATTGATTACCGAGCATTGAATAATATAACGATCAAGAATCGTTATCCCCTTGCTCACGTAGATGATCTATTGGATCAGCTGAAAGAGGCTGTTTACTTTTCCAAGTTGGACCTACGTAGTGGTTATCATCAAGTCAGAGTAGCAGAGCAAGATGCATGGAAGACTGCTTTCAAAACAAAGCAAAGGCTGTATGAATGGCTAGTTATGCCTTTTGGCTTAACTAATTCTCCTGCCACTTTCATGAGAGTAATAAATGATGTACTCATGTCTTTTATTGATGACTTTGTAATTGTATATTTGGATGATATCCTTGTATTTAGTAAAACATGGGAAGAACATTTGCAGCATGTAAAGTAGACTCTAGATGTTCTGAAAAAGGAAAATCTCTATGTTAAATTATCAAAATGTGAATTTGGAAAAACATCTTTGAATTATTTGGGTCATATAGTAGGGGGTGGTGAATTAAAGATAGATCCCTCTAAGGTTGCAGTCATTGTAAACTGGCCTAGACCCAAGTCTGCTAATGAGTTAGAAGCTTTCTAGGGGTAGCACAATATTGGATAAAGTTTATTGCTAACTTTTCCTCAATTGCAGCTCCTTTACATGCATTGACAAGATTGAACAAGGTGTTTCAGTGGGGAGGAAAACAACAGAAAGCCTTTGACACCTTGAAAGAAAAAACTAGTACAACACCAGTACTAGCATTGCCAAATCTTCAACAAACATTTGAGATTGAAACAGATGTCAGTGACTATGCCATGGGAGTAGTGTTTATACAACATGGTAAACCCATATGCTACCATTCTGAGACTTTTAATTCTACAGTAGTTAATTATCCTACATATGATAAAGAATTGTATGCATTAGTTCAGAGTGTGAAAAAGTGGAAACATTACTTAATTGGCAAAGAAACAGTAATACATACTGATATCAACCACTTCAGTACTTACATTCACAAACTAAGTTGCAACAATCAAGACACTATAGGTGGATGGGTTTCCTATAGTAGCTTCATTTAGTCACCAGATATAAAAGGGCATACACATTAAAGTTGCAGATATTCTTTCCAGACCAATCATAAATGCATCTACTATACTTAAGCATAACTCAGTAATGCACGACAGCTACATTGAAAAATATGCTCAAGATATAGGCTTTAAGGATGTGTATGTAGCTTTAAGTAATGGCAAAAAGGTAGAAGAAGTGAATTACTATGTTAAGGACCAACTCTTGTATCATTTGGGGAAGCTATGCATTCCAAAAATAGAGAGAACTAATATAATTAGGGAAGCACATACTTCTCTGATATCTGGTCATTTTGGTGTAAGAAAAACAATTGCACAACTACAAAGATATTGTTATTGGTCAAAAACGCATGAAACAGTTTCTAGATATGTAAGAAGGTGTACCACGTGTGCTAAGAGCAAGCCCAACAATAGAAAACTAGGCTTGTACACTCCATTACCAGTCCCTTCCCATCCATGGGAAAGTGTTTCCATGGACTTTGTTGGGGGATTGCCTAAATCTAGAAAAGGTCATGATTATTTATATGTTATTGTGGATAGGTTCAACAAAATGTGTATTCTAATACTTTGTAATAAGCAGATTATAGCTGAACAGACAACGAAATTGTTCTTTTAGCATGTCTGGGTACATTTTGGGTTACCCACTTCCAAAATGTCTGATCAAGACTCCCGATTTGTTGGGAAGTTTTGGTCAAGTCTGTGGGAGTTAATGGACACCAGACTGAAGAAAAGCACAACCTTTCATCCACAGACAGATGGCCAAACAGAGGTAGTCCACTGGACAGTGAGACAGTTGTTCAGGGGTTATTGTAGTAAGCATCCCAAGCTTTGGGATGAACATTTATGTTATGTGCAACATGCTTACAACCATGCTAAACATTCTTCTACACAAAGATCTCCTTTCAAGACTTGTTTTGGTTTATACCAAGGTCTCCTTTGGATTTTGTCTTTGAAAAAGATATAGCAGTTGTGGGACACAACGATGTGGACAAAGCAACCAGATTCATTGAACATATCCAAGAGATTCACCAGGCCATGCAGTAATAGCTGGAAAAGAGCCAAGCAAAAATACAAGGCAAGGCATGATAAACATCGAGTGGAGCACAACTTCCATGTTGGCGATCAAGTGTGGTTGTATATCAGCAAGGATAGAATGCAAGGTGAAGGAAAGAAGTTGAAGCCAATAAGGTATGGGCCTTTTAAAGTACTTGAGAAAATTGGTGAGAATGCTTTCCACCTTGATCTACTAGCATACATGCACATATATTCAGTAGTGAATTCAAAAAATTTAAGATTGTTTGAAACTTCATTAATTGAAGATACTAAAGAGCAAAGTCAATTGCCTTCCATTGCTGATCTGTTGCCTGAATACCTCAATGAGCTGTAGGAAGATATAGTTCTGGATAGGAAGGTGAGGAAAACATGCAGGGGAGATGTTGAGTACCTAAGGATTGTACTCAAAGGTTCAAAACCTAGCAGTGCAAAATGGATAGAGATTGGACAAGTGAGGCAGTTGTATCCTCACTTAATTGATGCTTGAAAACTAACTTTTGGTGGTCTAAAATCTTTTTCAGTGGGAAGGCGTGATCCAAGATGGATCCTAGAACACTCTCTAAGTTTTCATGAACTATTTAAAAATCATGCCAAAGATTCAAAGTCTTATAAAGATCAAGCTATCGGGAGGAATCCTCATGACAGTTGCAAATTGTGATCAGCATGGATCAACGAGGGACATCAATCTAGCATGCAGAGTGGCAGACCATGGTAACGCGCGCTGACACCAACCAGCAAATGCGGGGATAATTTTGAGCAACAGAGGTAGTTTTCGATATGAGATTAGAGAAACCTCTCAAAGAAGGAAAGCCCCAAGCACCCGAACTCAAAATAATTATAAAACACAGAAAATACTTTTTCGGTTTTGATGGAGCGGGATTCCACAAAACCAGTAGAATATCGGAGGGGCTTCGAGTGATAAGCGGTTTTGGCTGAGTTCCGCCGAATGCCATACAGTGATTTCCATGTGTCCAGAGGAATAGAGAGAGAACCACGCATATTGGATGGGTAAACATCATGCTACTCAGCCGCCTGATATGAATGACAACTATAGGATCTAGGGCCCCAGATCAACGGTGGAGACACATTTCGATGGATGGCTAGATTTGAGAAGATTATAAAGCAAGATCACATAGGATTTGAAGTCCGATATGGATGATGTGTTGGTAGAAGGTTGTGTTTTGTGGGCATTCTTGGAGTTAACGAAAAAAACGGTTGTTTCAAATATGTCCCAGAAAACTGACACTCATTCGTTAGGAAATAGGTGGCCACCTCCCTGTGAAGCATTATATAGTGACTGATGACACAGGACAAAGGGATTCAAATGGACAGAGGCAGGGGAACTGGGAGGCCAGGAAGCGGAAACGAACAGTCAGGAAGCAGATTGGATTAAAGCCACAAACTAACAGAGAAAGAAGGGGGCAAAGCCAGAGTAAAGACAAAGACAAAGAGAAGCAGAGAGTCTGTGAACTTGAGAGAAGGCTTGAGAGGTTCAAGTGAAATCCTCTGTATGATTGTCATGTATTGAGTCTCATATTGGGCTCATAAAATTGTAATTGACAGAGAGAGAGTTAGTAAGGAGAGTCTGTGTACTCGAGAGGGGGACTTTGGGGACCCAAATACGGTCTTACTGATTTGTATCTGTTGAGTGAGACCCAGATTGAGCTCACTTTGTAAAACTCTGCTCTGAAGACATAATAGAGAGGCCATCACTGAAGGCTGGACCAGGAGACGTAGCCCAGGAGTATTGGATGAACTCCTTATTAAACTTGTTGTGTTTATATGTGTTGCCTATTATGTTTTCTCTTACTACTTCATTGCCTGTGTATTCACAATCTTATCGATCCATTGCATAAAATAACATAGGCACATCCATGCACATGAGTTTGTAATACCTTATTATTTATCTTAGATCAATTACAGATCAGATGGAAACAACTTACCACCCGCCCACTACATGACAAAATAGCTACTGTTCACCTTGCTACATGACAAATGACCACTGTTCACCCGTACTCGCCAAAATTGAATTTTGTGCATAAAGAAAAAAAGCCCCAAATCATTTGTTTTTATCGTTTTTTCAACTGTAAACCTCCATGCAAGCACCTGCAAACATTGAAGCTATCAGCCTACATCCAATTGCACCCTAAAGACACCACAGAGCACCCAGTTCACCTTCTAGCCTACAAAGAGCCTTTTCGACCATTCACAATAGCTAGCCGCCCAGTTCAGAGCTAGTTTTCCTTAAATTCCAGGTATTTAAACCATAATTCACTGGAAAACCTGTCAATTTCAGAACCAATTACTGAGTTTTATTGGTTAAAGTAAAAAATTAATTAAAGAAACTCAAGTGACTTAAGCTTACTTTGTACTGAACCACCATTTCCCTAAAGGATTGAAAATTGTTGACACCTAATCTTCATGATTGGGGGAATTTGTAAATAAATAAATTAGGAATGTGAACATTCATTGGGAGATTAACTGAAAAATCACTCCTATTGTATATAACAATAACCTACCTATGGAATAATAGACGAATAAGTTTTACTGCCTTTGGAGAGTTACTACCTGGCCTGACATGGTATCAGAGCTAGTTCTAAAAATAGTTGTAACTCCCTTCATTTTTGCTACTGTGGGATGTACGATGGCCTGAGCTCTATCCTCAAACGCCTCTGTCGTTCTATCCACTGAGCGCTGCTCTGCCTCTGCCATATTCCCTTCCAACGCTGCTCTGTCCATAACACGCTGCTCTGTCATATGCCTTTTATTTCTAAACGTTGTACGCCTGTCTGTCATATGCGTTTTTTCTGAACGTTGGCCCTGTCACAAGCATTGTTTAATGTATTCATTGTGTAGCATTGAGTACCAACGTTCCATCGACCATCACTCATTCTATTCAATGCTCTGTCATAGTCTTTTTGAATGCTGCCTGATATCAAAGCTTGATATATCTTTTTGAACGCTATAATTTGAAACGCCATGCCTCCGATCCACTTCTGGTTTTATGATCAAATGCTGGTTTTATGAAGGCATTTGAAATTGAAACGCCATTTCCCCACTTGTTGGATTGTGCGTATTGTAAAATAGATTGCAATTTTGGACAAGTGCTTGTGTTTGCATGGAACACAACAATCCAATGTAGGGGAATTTTCATAGCATCTGTCTGAAGCGTTTTCTCAACAAGTTTATTTAAGATGCTAAGAAGATGACATTGTTAAAGGCACTGTTCAATTGATTATGTGAAGACTTTGGTATCTGGAAATGCTAGTGGCAGACTTGCTTGCGGGGTTGTCGGTCTTCAAGGATGAATATGAACAGTGGAAAGCATACATTTGAACAAATTTTTTTTTGTAGCAACAGTTAATCACGCCTGCGTGCTTCATTATATGGTAATGTCATATGTCATATGTAATATAATGGGAGTATATTACATTTAAAGTGTTAATGTCATATGTAATATAATGGGCGTATATTACAGCATTGAAGTGATATGTAATATGTAAATATATTACATTTAAAACATTGAAGTGATATGTAATACATAATATTTGAATGAAATGCTGGATGCTTTTATCAAAAATTGGAGGGATTTTAAGAAAATAAGTTTGGAGAAAATATATTGCATAAAGTTGTAGCATGAGGAAGAATTTGAAATCTCTTTTCCCTTTTGAGTACAATTTCGTTGTATATTAGCATAAGCTTTTTTTCTATCAGCAGAAGTTTTTTCTTACACAATGCATTCAATCATCTCTATGGCAGGAATAGTTCTCACTGACAAGGAGAACTATCCTGAATGGTCCCGGATGATAAAACACACCCTCATCTTCAATGAGTTGTGGAAAGGAGTGTGTGTCGGAGAAGGAGACAATGACCCAGTGCAGCCTACATCAGACAAAGAGCCCGTCATTTGGGAAAACAAGAACAACAAAGCCTATGCATTAATCGCAACATCTGTAAATGAAGAGGTGAGTCGCCATATTTCATCATATTCAACTGCCTTTGAAGCTTTACAAAAGCTGAAAGAACTCTATGACTCACATTCTGCACTTGAAGTTGTTCAGCTCATGATTAAACTCTTCACTCTTGAACTGAAAAATAATGATCCTCTTATTCTTGCATCTAAAGTAAAGTCTATAATGCATGATATCAAATCCACTAAGGTTGAGCTGGATATCCCTCTTATTGCTTTTCTCAAGGCACTCTATCCTACCTACTCCAATTATCTTGAGTCTTTACAAGCAAATGGAAATCTTAATGATATAACCTTTGACTCTCTTGTGAAAAAGTTTGTTGAAAGAGAGAAAGCCTTTGGAAAGAAGACAACCCCTGAATCTTCTGAAGAGACTGTGTGCCTTGCTCATAAAGAAAAGCATCTTGCTCAAGATTCTATAAGAGGAAGAGGTGGACGAAGAGGAAGAGGAAGATACTTCAGAGGTAGGGGGGGCAGACATTCTCAAGGAGAAAAGGCAGATCTGCATTGCATTCGCTGCAAATGAAATGGATCACATGATGCTTCTACATGCAAGCTACCATGGGTCAAAATTGAGCAGAAAAGAAACTGGCAGAAAGGTAAAACTGATGATACAGACAAATGTAAAGCACCTGAATCCGCTCACTATATTGAGGCACAATGTAACATTGGAGTAAATGAAGATTTTTTTAATACTTCACTTGCTTCTTCGAAAAATGATTGGTTTCTTGATTCAGGAGCAACCTGTCATATGACTCATAGAAAAGGATTTTTTGAAGATTTCACTGACAATGTTGATGGAGCAATATACTTTGCAAATCAGTCAAAAATCAAGCCATCAGGGCTTGGCACAATCAGGCTTAAACTGCCTGGTCTTCCAGACTTTCTTCTGGATCATGTTCTATATCTCCCATAGCTCAAGAGAAACTTGCTGTCCTTGGTCCACATCCGCCAGCAAGGTCACTCTATTCATATGTTTGATGGTAAGCTTGAGGTAAGAAAAGCATCTGACCACTCACTTGTCATGAGGGGAATAGAAGAAGAAAGGCTTCTCAAACTACAAGGAACCTCTGCTCATGCACAACATTTCTCATATATTTCTCATCATGAAGAAGGTACACTTCCATCAAGTTTATTATGGCATGCTAGATTTGGACATTTAAACTATGACAGTCTTTGCTTATTGAAGAAAAATGGTGTTGCCGGTTTGCCTACAATTCCTAGGAAACATAAGCAATGTGATGCTTGCATTCTAGGAAAGCATAGAAAATAGTCTTTTCATGATTCACATTCAAGAGCACATAGGAAGCTTGAACTCATTCATTCAGATTTATGTGGTCCAATGCCTGTTCCTTCTGCAAATGGAAATAAATATATCATGACATTTATTGATGATTACACCAGAATGTGTTGGGTTTATTTATTGAAGAACAAATCTGATGCCTTTCAAACATTCAATAATTTTCATAAATGGATTGAAAATGATGCACAATCTCATATTGGGTCTATTCGCACTAATAATGGAAAAGAATATACATCAAATGAATTTGAAAACTATCTTCGCCAACATGGGATCAAACATCAAACAACTGTGCCTTATAATCCCCAACATAATAGTGTAGCTGAAAGAATGAATAGAATAATATTGAATATGGTACGATCTATGCTTTTCTTCAAAAATGTAAAGATAATGTTTTGGGCTGATGCTATTCTATGTGCTGCATATATAAAGAATAGATGTCCATATAATGCTATAAGAAACAAGACTCCCTATGAATTGTGGTATGGACATGTTCCTTCGGTAAAACATCTCAGGATCTTTGGTTCCACCTGTTATGCTTTGATACCAAAGGTACATAGAAACAAAATTGGTGCTATAAGTCGTAAGTGTATCTTCCTGGGGTATTCAAACACCTCCAAAGCATACTGTCTCTATGATGAAGTAAATAAAAAGTTTGTTGTATCTAGAGATGTAATTTTTCTTGAATCATCCAAATCTGAAAATGTTGTTGAGCGGCAACTTGATCGCTTGGATAGATTCGCAAAAATGAAATCGTTTCAAGAATTTAATAATCAGATTCCACATCTTGAAGGGGGGATTCCTATACTAGATCAACATGTGGAATCTTCTTCTGAAGAACAATCTCCTCTGCATGAAACTCCAACAACGGATGATGCTTTAAGTGATGTAATTGATAGAATTGGGAGACTCAATCTTGATTCAGTCCCAACTCAATCAACAGAGCAGCCTGGACCATCTCAGAAAGGTCCCACAAAGTGGCTGACAAAGACACTTGAAAGTGTTCATCCTGATGAAATTGGAAAAATAGGAACCAGAAATTCAAACCGACAAAATGGAGGTGATGTAGATGACTCTAATTCACCTGTTGATATGGATGTTACTTATGATTGTGAATTGAACTTGTCTACAGATTTTGAACCAACTTCCTTCAAAGAAGCTGCTTCTCATGATGAATGGAAAGAAGCGATGCAAAAGGAGTATGATGCCCTCATAAAGAATGGCACTTGGAAGCTGGTTGATCCTCCATTTGGAACCAAACCAATTGGCTGCAAGTGGGTCTACAAGAACAAGTACAAAGTTGATGGCTCACATGACAAGCACAAAGCTAGGCTTGTGGCAAAAGGTTTTGCACAGAAGGAAGGGGTCGATTATGAGGAAACTTTTGCCCCCACAGCAAAATGGGCCACCAACCGGACACTCTTTGCACTAGCAGCTCAGAACGGTTGGAAAGTCCATCAAATGGATGTAAAAACTGCATTCTTGAATGGAGATCTAAAAGAGAATGTTTTTATGTCCCAGCCTGAAGGATTTTCTGTGAAAGGACATGAACATAAAGTATGCAAACTTGTGAAGTCCTTGTATGGCCTCAAACAAGCACCGCGAGCCTGGTATGAAAAACTAACTGAGCATCTTCTGAAACTCAACTTCAATCATTTTGATCTTGATGATGCAACTTTATTTGTCAAGAAAATTGGCAAAACAGTTGTGTATCTTGTGGTATATGTAGATGATCTTTTAATGACGGGGAACAATGAAAGCTACATTGCATCCATAAAGAAGGAATTAGGGAAAAGTTTTGAAATGACTGATTTGGGCTATGTTCATTACTATCTTGGCATTGAAGTAACCCAACATTCAAAATCCATATTTCTTTCTCAAAAGAAATACATTTGAGATTTGTTAAACAGATTTGGCATGACAGAGTGCAATCCTCTTTCTACTCCAATGGAACAAAACTTAAAGCTCACATCTATTGAAGGAAAGGAATTTCAGGATGCAACAAAGTATAGACATCTTGTAGGAAGTCTCATCTACCTCACTACTACCAGACCAGACATTTCATTTACTATTGGAATCCTCTCCAGGTTCATGCAAAAGCCTTGTGAGGGACATTGGTCTGCTGCAAAAAGAGTTCTAAGGTACTTGAAGGGAACTCAAGACGTTGGAATCAAGTATACACAGGTGGACGACTTCAGCTTGATTGGATACTCTGATTCAGACTTCGATGGAGACAAAGAAACTGGGGTTTCTACTTCAGGATATGCTATGAGTCTTGGATCAGGAGCTGTCACCTGGAGATCATGCAAACAATCAGTTCCAGCAGATTCCACAACAGAAGCAGAATACGTGGCAGCAACTAAAGAAACGAAAGAAATTGTGTGGCTCAGGAAAATTCTTGAAGATTTGCAGGTAAAACAAGTACAATCAACTCCACTCATGATTGATAACACCTCTGCAATAAAGTTGGCCAAGAAACCAAAGTTCCATGATCGAACAAAGCATATCAATACTAAATATCATCTGATTCGACATCATGTTGAGGCCAAAACAATCCATCTCCGTCATTGTTCCACAAATGAGCAAATTGCAGACATCTTCACCAAAGCACTTGGAAAGGAAAAGCCTGAACGATTCAGAATGATGCTTGGACTCACCAACATCCCTTCAGATTAAGGGGGGGAATGTTGACACCTAATCTTCATGATTGGGGGAATTTTTAAATAAATAAATTAGGAATGTGAACAATCATCGGGAGACGAACTGAACAATCACTCCTATTGTATATAACAATAACCTGCCTATGGAATAATAAACGAATCAGTTTACTGCCTTTGGAGAGCTACCCCAATTTCCATGGATGTTAGACCTATTTCCACTCCTCATCTAGACCTAGATCACCTCCCCCTAGATGATAAGGATTTCTAGATAAACAACACCTCTATCCATGAATCGCCTCTCAAAACTATACTGCCGATACAGAGACCAATACCTGAACCATGCTCATAAAATTGGTTTTTGGGAGTCCAATTTTCCTAAGTACCAATTCCTTGAAGTTCACATTTTCCCATAAATTGTCCATTATTGCCATGCAAATTATATCCATCGTCAAAGAGCAGTGATGTCCCCTAACCAAACCATACTTTTTGTTAGGTAGCGGATCCCCCCATGTAAGGGTTTTGGGGCTTAAAGCCCACAATTTTGGATAATAGTATGGTAAAGGATCTGCAAAGTGTGCGGAGCGTGAATTGTAATGAGTCAAGTCAAAGGGTTGTCCACCGAAAATAATATAAGAAAAGAGAAAGTGAGTCAACCTGCCCATGGTCCACGGACCATGGGAATGTATAAATAGAGCGAGGCTCTAAGGGTAGAAGGTAGTTTTTGTTGGATCTTGAATGTTATGGGTTTATGAAGGAAATATTCACTTTGAGTCTGTAAGTCCGAGTCGAGGTTGATAGTAGTTAGAGTAGGATCTATAGTTGTGTGCGCAAAGGCCTGGTAGAGTCAGCAACTATGTGCGCAGACCCCTGCAGCTGAGTGTGCAGGGTGGAAGTGGATTGTACTGAACTAAAGATTAATAAAAGATAAGTGCTTTTGAAGTATTTTTCATTCGGTTGCAGATCTATCTCTTTTTTGTTATGTTCTAAGTTTATGCATATCTATGATTGTGCGCACTTGTTATTACTATTGAATGCTTGATTAAGACCTTAAGAATTAAATCAGATCTATAATAAACACATTAATAATAAGAATCTAGGAAGTGCCTAGTCGCCGAGCTATGCAAAGGTCAGACAAACTGTGTAGAGTAGCGCAAGTGCACAAGTTGGTTTGCAACCCTTCCACTCCTCATAAAGACATCCCTAGGGTGCGAAAACCTGGTTCCAGCACCCTCCCATACTACCTTGGGTGAGACTTTAGTCTGTGATCCACAGATGTTGCTGAAAGGGCCGATAGTGTGGGATTTATTTGGTTAAACACTTCTAAACCTGGGTTAGGCCCCGATAAGTCAACACTTTTCACCATCACTACTGAATCTATTAATGAGATGCTGCAACTTCAACCAGAGCAAAAATTGACTCCTATATCCATTAGAGACCTGTTGGACTCATTTCCCAAGCTTAGCCATGCAAGATTGGCCCAAATAGTCCAAACCTTCATTGTAGAAGAAAATTATACCCCCAAAAGAACCCCCTCCATATGTGTATACCATATTTTCCCCATTTGGCCAGGACATTATAGAAATGATATCCAATGTCCTAGGTTATACCACCAGTGAGTATATAGATGAAATAATACTAGCTTTCATGTCCATATACACTCGAGGACAACCTCCTGCTGTCATTTATGATTATGCAAAATTTATAGCTGAGAGGATGTATGACCAGTTTGTCAGGATGAGCAATGAGAGAGTCTTCAAATACTCCTATGTTTTGTATCACCTTTTTCTATACTACCAAGTAGATAAGTTCCCCTTTACTCTCCAAAATCTTGACACAAAAGGTCACCCTAGATTAGTAATTTTTTGGACTCCATTGATCCATAAATATGACTCCCCATATTCATATACAGACTTCATAGACCTATTTGTACACTCGATTGTGACAATGCTGATAGGAAGCCCTCCTCCAAGAATCAATTCAGATATAAAGAGGATCCTGCAACTCTCAAAACAATCCAGAGTGGATGATTGGTACTTGTACCAAACCCACACTGAGATCAGGATTTATGGCTGTGAGCTGGCCCCATACAAACTACCTAAATACCTCCCAATGAGGTTACTTTCTTTGGAGTACTACATGTAGATTATAAACTCAGATGAGGTAAACTTTGTTAAATCTAAAAAGAAAGCCCAGCTCAAGATTAAAGACCAATTAGGTCCCTTTATTTGTAATACCAGAGAAGTTGGAAAGGAGGCAGACCTAATCCTTTAAATATTAAAACTAAAACAGAGCTTCATATGGATATATGCTCCCTTGGACTTCATCTGCAAAAGAAGGCAGAAAAACAAGATGGCTCCCTATATTCATAATCGCATCCCTTAAATAGAAAAGTATGCCAAATAATTGCAATGGGTGGAAAATACTTTAGAGGACAGGGATAGTACTGAACTTGCTATGGAAAACACATTGATTGACCTAGAGGAACAACTTGATGAGGGCTCTTTCCTACAGGTGCTAGAAGAATCACAGGTACTAGAAGAAACAAAAGTACTAGACTTATCAGAAGTACCAGAAGAATCAGAAGTACTAGAGCAATCAGAGAAAATAGATAGGCCAGAGGCCACCATGAGTATCCCCAAGTCTTACAGACTCCTCTAAATGAGGAGAAAAGCCTCAAGAGAAACAAGAAATGGGACACTACTTCAGAAAGAGAAACATCACAAGCCTATGTAGAGACAAGCCAGGCTAAGAGACAAAGAGTCAATCCTATCTTTGAACAAGAATATACAGAGGAGACAACTAAGGTTACAAGCACAAAAAGAGATGGGAGTAGGCTTGCCACTCCATCTAGAGGCACTCTAGAACCTTCCACATCACACACTTAGATGTTGGAAATATAGAAAAGTGTTGAGGTATCCTCCTTCAGAATGCCAGCAAATAAAGATCAAGACATAAAGGAGAGATACAAAGAAATAAAGGCTAGAAATGAGAGGCTGAAAGCCAAAACCTATGCACAGTATTTGAAGATGACCCCTACCAATCAAATAAGGCTTATGTCAGCCTATGATGTCAAAGAGGGGAAAATGAAAATGACTTTCATCAAGCCAACCACTTGACAACCAAGAACAACATCAGATTTTAAGAAAGTGTATTTTGAAGTACTGGCAAGGGATATTCATCCCATTGACCAGATTGAGCTGCATAAGCAAACATGTGAGATGATTTATTCTACATTGACAACGAAAGCCATAGTATCCCACCAATTGCAGAACTCTTTAAACAATATGTCAGCTCAGTTTCAGTTGGAGAAGGCCTCTTCATAGGAAAAATATATAAGAATCAAGTCCTTAGAGGACTTAGTGATAGAATTGGGAGATGATCCCAAAGATATGAAAGCAATAGACCAGCTAATTAAAAGGAAGAATGATGAAATTGCTACACTAAAGAAGTAGCTCAAAATTCCCGAGCTGCATCACCCTCAAACAATGGAAGTCCTAGAAGCACAAAAAGGACATGAAGAGCTTATGGACCTAGTCCTAAAGCTAAATGATTAGCTTAAAGAAACAGAGAAAGAGTTTGACACTTTGATTCAGTCCAACCAAAATGACATGGCCACAACTTCCAAGACTGTCATCCCCACAGTATCAACAACAGCTCCTTCCACATTGGCAGCAACATTGGCACCTATAGCTCCACCTGCCATAGCATTGCCAAGTATGATTGAGTCCACTACAGCAGCAGGTACATCAACTAAGAAAATAGTGTAACTAGTAAAAGCCTTGGAGGAGATGTCCATCCAAGCTACAGAGCTCAAAAGATTAAAGGAGAAAGTGGAAAGTTTGGAAACTGATTGTAAACTTGCCCAAATTCAACAAAGAGAAGAAACACATAAATCCCTAAGGATGGGTGAGAAAATCAAAGTCCTAGAGAAAGATTTGACACTACAGAAGCCGCTAGGACAGACTAAAGAGATTCTCTGGGCCAATATCATTGACTCTGTCAATGATATTTGGCCATCAATCCAAGTCATATTTGAGCAGATAGCATTGGTGAAGGTAGCCACTGAGGCTATCTAGAAAGTAAGGGAAGAATTAGGAGATAAACCTAAGGATGCAAATCGACTCATCCACCTCCTGAACAGTAAGAACAAATATGAGCTCCATGAGCTTAGCATAGAGGATAGGACTAAAGCCATCTTAGAGATTAAAAAGGTTCTTTCCAAAAGAAACCTCATACTCAACTTAGAAGAAAAGTGCCATAACATGCAGGTAGCCATTGACAGTTTATGGCTAAGTTTCAAATTTTGAGGGACAAAGGCCTTCCTAGTCCTATGGTCATCAATGACAAACTTATGACCCAATTGGACTATAGTGATAGACTCAGGAGGTTGGCCAAGGAACAAGCCATCTCTTCAGGCATTAAAGCCTTGCCAACAGGTAAAGTATTATATGATACATTGGAGAACTTGTTTTTCCTAGAACATGAGGTGAAACATTTGTTTCTCACCAAACCCAGTTTTGAAAAATATACAGAGGTAGACGAAATTTTTAGAAGAATGCTGAAAATGAGATTGCCTGAGAAAAAATGGTGGGAGAAAATGACAGATTTACTATGAAAAAGTTTTACATCAGAAAGTTACCACAGTAAATCTAAAGGCAGCTAGGTGAGGTAAGTAAAAGACAGATCAACAGGGTCAAATGGTAACACAGTCAAAGAGTATTAGTAAAACAACAAAGTAAAGAAGATTCCAGCATAGAAATACCACAACTATCAGCCATCTTAAAGGGCTCCAACTAAAAAAAAACAGCCAGTAACACCATAATAAAAGGGACAGCATGAAGCAGTTTAACATCTGTCTCTATCTTCATCCAAGAAGATATTCTTATTCTCTACATTAAGTCTCAAGTTGTTTTGAGCTATTTTGTAATTATTTTTGTATAAGTACTTCACATTTCGAAGTATGTAGGGTGGATTCCAATACATTTCTATAGACTTTTTCTCTCAAATCAAAATTCTATTGTATCAATCATTGGATTGTCTTGTTGGATCAAGGAATAAAGATTAGATATTTTACAGGATTCTTGTGTAAAGAAAAATACAAATAAGTATTCTCTCATGTTTACTATTGTTTCTTCTTATGTTTCTCCATAATATTGTTTGTTTCTCTAAAATCTAAATGTATAATAAGGAATGATATTTCTGAAATTGCTTGAATGCACTCTGTCTTGACTGTTTTACATTCTGAATGTTTTCTCCTAAACTATCTTAGCTAGGGAATTATTCATTGTTCCTTAGCTTCCGTAGTTTTTTCTCTGGCCTATAGCAAAGGATTCTTAATTGCCCTTTGTTCATGATCACCCTTTCTTCTTCATTTTGATCCCTGTCCAAGGATTATTAAGTTCCCTTTCACCCTGGTTAGAATCATTTCATCCATTAGACCTGAATATTTTCCTTTTGCTTTGCTAGGCTGCCCTGTGAACATTCCCTTTAATGATTTTGTCCAGTTATGCTATCCATTGATTGACTCCATAGCCCAATGGCTTGAAGACCTAGCTCTATCCATCTGCTCCAAGAATTCCACCACCCAACCTTCAATCCAAAATCAAAACCCCATGAACACTAAGAACTAGCCTAAAATCTCATAAAAAACAAAGGTAAATTATAAAGAGAGAGCCCTCTCTGGACTTAGGTTGGCTAGAACCTAAGCCTAAAAGATTAGTTTGTGGTTACCTCAGATGATTCCTTCTTTTGATAACTTCTAGGGAAAACTTATGAGTGATAATAGGTAGTAGAGTAGGAGAAGGCTTTGTAGTTGACTGCGTAGAGACCTAGTAATCCGCAGCTAAGAGCGCAGACCCCTGTAGCTGAGTGTGCAGGGCAGGTTGAGTCTGTAACCGATTGAAGCATTAATAAAGAGAATTTTTACATTATTTATGTGTACCTTTTTTGTTTTATGCATTGAATTATATTGGGTATGAATTGCAAGCTTACTATTTATTTGCTGCGCGAACTTATATGAATGTGTTGAATAATTGAATATAATATAAAGTGTTTGTTTACGTGAAGATAACTAATTGTTGTAAGAAGATAAGTAAGATCTGTGGTGTAACTTGGGGAAATATTGCAGATTGCTACTTTAGTAGTGTGAAGGCTCCTCAACCCCTGGCTAGGGCTGTGCGAAGGAAAATATAACAAAGTGCAAAGGCCTCGTAGGTCAAGAAAATGCGCAAAGTGACCTACGTAAAGGTTTTCACAGTTGGACTAAATCAACCCCTCAGACATCTCAGGGGTGTGGAAACATGGTTCCAGCACCCCCCCATACTGCTTCGGGTGAGACCTCAGTCCACGCTCTGTGGGTTGTTGCTAAAAGGGCCAGTAGTACAGGGATTTGTTTGGGTAAATAATTATAAACCTGGGTTAGGCCCCATCAAGCAAACAAATGGTTCCATTATTGGGATCGGAATCTGCATAGAGATGTCTGATGTCGTATCATTGGAATCCAACTAAGAAGGAAATTGAAGGTTATTTGGACAGGAGGATTCATCATTTCATGGTGTAGGAGAACAGGAATCCACGACTATCAAAGGAAGAGTGGTTAGACTACTACCTATACATAGAGATCCATGAAATTTTCTTTGCATCTTTCCCTACTGAGCTGTACGAGTGGATCGCGAAGCTAGCAGATAGCCAAGGAAGGTGGAAGCTTGACAATCCTATTGTGTGGACCCCAGAGTTGGTGCACAGATTGGAAGCATCAGAGGATAAGATCGCGCATGTTGTTGATCACTGGCTCGATCAAATTATAGGAGGATTCATTACTGAGTTCGCAGTAGATACTTTTGTTAGCTATAGCAAGGTTAAGTGACACTTTCTCAGAGGACAACGAGGTAAGTACGTAAAGTCTCTGCATACTTGGATTAAAATTTTATTGTGTGAAAATAGGGTTATGCAATTATCTTGATGTCTGGAGCCATGTGAAGTGAAAAAAACTACAGAAACAAAGGAAGTAAGGGACCAAAGAATAGCCATTTGATTTCACTTCCACGAGGGGACAAGGAAGATCTCGCAAAGGTCTCGCTGCGAAGTGCGAGCAATTTGATAAGGCAGAGGATTCCGTGCATACCACCCCCACCCACACCACCACCAGCTTCACTGCCTTCACCTCCATCTGTGCCCATACCACCTCCGTCACCATCACGAGTCAATATGGAAAGCGCAATAAAGTTGCCTGTGTTCAAGGGAGTAGGAAATGAAGATCCGGACTAGTTTTGGTTCCTGATAAGAACTGTATGGGAAGAACAAGTAGTTACAGATGATAATATAAAGAAAGTGACATTGGTCAGTGCTTTGCATGATTGTGCACTGACCTGACATATTAAGAATTCTAATGACAATCTGAATGCAGGGATCATGGATATCCAAATTGCATTGAATAGAGAATTTAGCAGGCCGAAGTCATAGGCACAGTCAATCATTGGATTCAAAGAGATCACAATGCTACCAGGCAAGACTCCTTAGGAGTTGGATCATATATTGAAGAGCACAATTCATGAAGCTAATATGACTTTGATGGATGGACAACACCGCGAATGGTTTGTAGCATTGCTAACACCACATTTGAGGAAGGCACTATCACAACAGAGGTTAATGACTCAGGAAGAGGCCTTGGAGATCGCAATGAGGGTGCATGAGACCTCGATATAAGATCCTAACTTGGGGGTTTAGCAGATCCATGCATAGTTGAAAAAATTATGCCTTGAGATGAAGAGTCTGAAACAGGATAGGGCAACCTGACCAGAAGTGCGCGAAGAGGTATGGTGCATTAAATGTAAGGGCCAGGGTCATGAAAAGGACCACTGCCCAGTGTTCATGAATTACCTCGTGGGAGGAGGACCGATGCCATTAAGACCAGAGGCACAAGCAGGACCTACCATCGCACCCGCTTTATGGTGCGCGATTTCTCAAATAGGAGGAAAGCATGCTATAGACAACTACCATTTGTTATAGAAGTACACACAAAATTTTCAACAGTTGTTCTATAATTTTTGTAGATCGATTGAACATGATGAGTGCACTTGTAGAAGTTATGAGCTAATGATGGATAGAACTCCCACCTACATGGTTCAGGCCTAACCGCGGCCCCTTGACCAGAACACATTAGTGGCGCGAACTGGATTTTAGGGGCGCAGACAAGGTCGATGTGGAGGAGGACCTAGAAGAGGTTGCAGACAACTGATATGCTACAATTGCGGAGGGCTAGGACATTATGCCCATGATTGCACGAATCCAATGCATCCATCATGTCTATATTGTACCTTGTTTGATCACAAGATGGAGGATTGCTGACTCAGAACCTACAGATGATAAGGTCTGAGCCGCATGAGGAAGATCCAAATGTGAACATCGTGCTTCGAAGTGGAATTACAATGGGAGATGATAAAGGAAAATAGCCTGAAGATAGTAGTTGGGTTCGCAAGGCTCTGACGAAAGAAGCAGAGTTTGATTTGGAGCACGCTAAGAAAACCTTCATGGAAGCTAAGAAGAGCTTCGTTGATGCCTCCACTTCAAGAAGTAAAGATAGAACGGAGCTAGAAATGGACCCATCTATGCTTATGATTTTCCTAGAAACATGCATGAAGCTATTGCATGATAGTAAGACTGTAAAGGGATTGTAGGAACTCGTTAACAGATGCGCTGGGACCGTGCCAAGAGAGCAGCGCGTAGTCTATAATATTGGAAAGCATGTGACGAGGATAGGAAGAGAAATGAGGTTGACCACGTAGATTGGAGAATATGAGCTCGAATAGGTAATTATGGATTTAGGATCGAATGCGAACATTCTACCGAAGTAGACATGGGAGCGCATGGGAAGGCTTACGCTGCAATGCTCTCCTATCCAACTGTAAATAGAGAACCAACAAAACATAATACCTATGGGGAGATTGTAGGGAATCACCGTGGATACTGAAGGGGAAAACACGTTAGCAGACTTTGAAGTGATAGAGATTGTTGATGGCAACAATATCTGCCCTGCGCTCTTAGGAATCTATTGGGCCACTGACATGAATGGGGTAATTAATATGAAGAAGTGCAAGATGATTTTTGAGAAAAAGTCTCTGTGCGTAGTCATACCTTTGGACCCTAAAAAAGGATCACACTACACAGAGCAAGTGCGCGACTATGATAGCGATGAAAATTTGGACTACATCTATAAGATAACCGTGCAAGAGCAAGACTGGGTAAATCCCACTGTGGATAGATGAATCTCATGGGAGTGAAAAAGCTCTTGTATGTCATATTCAAATGAAGAGATAGAGTGATGGAAGAGCCAGTTACATGAGGTAACCACACTGAACTATAACATGATGACAAGATCACTGCACTGTGTATCAATAGAAGTGAGAGATTTTCCTATTTATGATGGATTAGGTGAGGCAAATGCTTTCATGGACAGATTTAAAATATAGTTGCCAGAAAAACAACGTTTTGAAGCTTTGAAGCGGGTACTACATGCTACACCTGTGAGGTGGTGGGGTACGCACCAAGGAAGCTTTGAGGACTGACATGAATGCAGGAGAATGATGCGCATGCATTTTGGGAAGCCTCAGATGTGACTAACAGATAAGTATGATAGACGGGATGATATGTGCGCGCACCTGGCCAAGTGGGCAAAGGTCTATGGAGAAGAGCCACAATCTGAGTGGGTGCACCTATTCTGTCATACCCTAGATGTTATACTCATGAACTGGTATATAGAAATAGAGCTCCTCCATGGGACAGGTGAATGGGATATCGTTTGCGAAGGGTTCCTATTAACCTTCACTTTTGAGGATCCTTGGTGGGACATTGTTGATGACCCGCAACAAGCGGTAAAAGAAACTATCTTTAGGATACCACAGGATCTGATAGAATCGATTCAACCTGAATGGGCTACTCAGTTGAGCTGCGCACTAGAGTGTTATAATGTAAATGTTGAAGAAGTTGATGAAGATCCGCGGAAAATTAAAATTCCAGAAACAGAAGGCCATCGCGAGGTTCAAAGACCACTGATTGAAGATCCTGACATAACCACGCCACTAAAGACAAAGTAGGTGAACAGTGGTATGGATGCCAAACCTAGGTATGCAATGCTTACCAACTATTGGGATGACGCAATGGTGGATAAGGTTGCTGAGTTACTCCACGAGTACCAAGACTTATTTAAAGATCATGAACTTAAAAGGAATCATCGGAGATTTAGGAATGATGAGGATCACATTAAGGCCTGGCGTGAAGCCACTTAAGTAGAGGCCTTATCGCTTGAATCCAAAATACAAGGAAAAGGTCTGTAGAGAACTAAACAAAAAGCTCACAGCAGGAATCATTGAGCTGGTGGAAGAATTCGATTGGGTAAGCCCTATGGTGGTGCAGGAAAAGAAGCGAAAAGGTGAGAAAAGAATATGCATGGATCTTAGAAAATTGAATGATGTGTGTGTGCATGACCCATTCCCAAATCTGTTCACAGATGAAGTATTGGAAAATTTCGGTGGGCAGGAAGCATATTTTTTCACTAATGGATTCTCAGGGTACCACCAGATCAAAATCATGCAGGAAGATAGGAGAAAGACAACCTTCACGACTGAGTGGGGCTGCTTTCAATACACTATTATGCCATTTCGGTTGAAGAATGCATCGGCCATATTTTCGCACGTAGTTGTTGCAACATTCAATGAATATATCCACAAGTTCCTGGAGGTTTATCTTGATGATTGGATTGTATTTGGGTTAGTTAATCACCATGTAATGAGCTTATGCTTGATGCTGGATACCTATCGAAGACACCAAATCATGTTAAACCTCAAGAAGTGTACATTCCTTGTTCCTTTTGGGAACCTATTGGGACACATGGTTTGCAGATAGGGACTGATGGTACACCCCATGAAGATTGTGGTGATTCTAAATTTGGAAGCATCATGAAGTGTGAAATAGTTATGCACTACCTTGGGACATATGGGGTACTACAGGAAGTTCATCACAAGCTATGCCCTGATCACGATGCGGATGGAGAAGTTTTTGAAAAAATATGTCATGTTCTACTGGAATGATGACTGTAAGAAAATCCTGGATGTACTAAAAGAAAAGATGGCCTCTACGCTGATCCTGGTCTTCCCAAAATGGGACGAGTAGTTTTATGTCCATGTTGATACATCATGTATAGTGTTGGGAGAGGTACTAACATAGGAGGGTGGAGAGGGATTGGATCACCCTATCGCATTCGCGAGTGGAAGATTGTTTAAAGCAAAAAAGAACTATTCCACCATTGAACGCGATGGATTGAATATGGTGTATGTGCTCCAAAAATAGCGGCACTATTTGCTAGGGGGACACTTCAAGATGTATACAGATCATTCCACACTAAAATACTTGGTCAATAAGCCTGTATTGGGGGGCGCATATGTAGGTGGCTTTTATTTTTCCAAGAATATGATTTTGAGGTCATTGTGAAGCCTGGGCGACTGAACACTAGACCGAATCACCTGTCATGGATTGAGATAGGAGAGGAACCTACTAGTTTGGAGGAAGGATTACCTGACGTACAACTCTTTGTTGTGCAAATAGAGGATGGAAACTTTGAAGATATAATCCACTTTCCCACAACTGGAACTGCGTCAAAGGAGTACTCTGTCTAGCAGAAGAAGGAACTGATGGTGCATGCAGTAGATTTTTCTGTCATTACAGGGAACCTATATAAGATGGGCAATGATGAGATACTATGAAGGTATGCACCTAAATTTGAACAAAGCCATATCCTTGCGGATGGACATGGGGGCATTGTGGGAGGCCACTATGTAGGGAGAGCGACCGCACAAAATATTCTCTGTGCAGGGTTGTGGTGGGCGACCCTTCATTAGGATTCAAAAGCACATTGAAAGGCATGTGATGTATGTCAATGAACAGGTAAACCATCGTGGAGGGATGAGATGCCTTTGAATCCACAAATGATGTTGCATCCCTTTGAAAAGTGGGTGATCAACTTCGTAGGACCTATCAAACCTCAGGGAAAAATGGGTGCGAGATACATTATCACTGCGATAGAGTACCTGACTCATTGGGTAGAAGTGCAACCAGTAAAAGATTGCACGACCACATGAAGTTTCTATTTGAACACGTATTGACATTATTTGGATGTCCGAAGATCTTAATGAGTGACTACAGCACACATTTCATGAACAAAACAATCAGTGCGTTGACAGAAGAGTTTTAGGTGTATCATCAGAAAAGCACACCATATCACCCACAAACCAATGAGACAATAGAAGCATTTAACAAAATATTGGAGACTGTGCTGACCAAAGTATGTAATGAAAAACGATGTGATTAGGACTTGTGCATACCTACAATATTATGGGCTTATAGGACGACATGCAAGAAACTAATGGGACAGACACCTTTCCGTCTGGTCTATGGAGTGTAAGCTGTAATGCCAATGGAGTATATCATGCATAGTCTACACATAGCAGCGCTCATAGGTATGACGGTTCGCAGATCCCTGGAGGAGAGGCTCGTGCAGTTGGAGGAACTTGAAGAGGAATGATTTTTGGTTGGATTCCATCAGTAGGTACTAAATCAGCGCGAAAAGGCCTGGCATGATCGACATTTTAAGTTTTGCACCTTCAAGGTGAACGGTTTGGTGTTACTATATGATAGTAAGTCTGATAAATTCTTGGGAAAGTTCAAAATGCATTAGCTGGGACCGTATGTTATTAAGGAGGTCATGGACAGAGGCACGGTGCAATTGGTAAAGCTAAATGGAGAACCTTTCCCAGGCAAAGTGAATGGCAGTTGGTTGAAGCCATACACAGGTGGCCTGACTATTTGACAAGCTGATAGAAGCACAATCTTAGTGCTCTAGGTAGTTGAAAGAAGGCACGAGACTATAAACAGATGCAAGGAATGCAGGAGCAGATACAGGGAAGCAGTTTAGATAGCACAGTATCTGAATAACGCTTCTAGGAGATACAGTAGGTAGCGCTCAGTACGTTGCCGACCTTGCAGCAGTCCGAGCAGAGTTGGGAGGTCTCCGCGTGAAGATCTCCTCACTTACAAAGTGACTCGAGGGCAAGTCACGATGTTTGTGTTGGGGCCCTGTTGGGTGAGGGATCCCCCCATGGCATGTTTTGGGGCTTAAAACCAAAGTCTTGAATAAGTCTGATGTAAAGACTCCGTGATTTGTGGGCGCAAAGTGTGAAGTTGTAATTAAGTCATAAGGTTTTCCACCCTTACTTTTGTAATGTAATGTCAGCTTAAGAGTTATACCCATGGTCTGTGGACTATGGGATTATATAAATAGAGTGAGGCTCTGAGTGAAAAGAGAAAGGAATATAAGAAGAAGATCTAATGACGAAGCAGAGTCTAAGTATAAAGTCGAGTCTTTGGGTAGTAGAGTAGGAGAAGGCTCTGCAGCTGAGTGTGTAGAGAGCTAGTAGTCCGTAGCTGAGTGCGCGGACCCCTGCAGCTGAGTGCATAGGGTAGGTTGAGTCTATAACTGATTGAAGCATTAGTAAAGAGAAGTTTTACATTATTTCTGTGTACCTTTTTTCTGTTTTATGCATTGAAGTATATTGGGTATGAATTGCAAGCTTACTATTTATTTGCTGCACAAACTTATATGAATGTGTTGAATAAGTGAATATAAGATAAAGTATTTGTTTACGCGAAGATAAATAACTGTTGTAAGAAGATAAGTAAGATTCACGGTGTAACTTGGGGAAATAGCACAGATCACTACTTTAGCAACACGAAGGCTCCTCAGCCCCTGGTTAGGGCTATGCGAAGGTGAATATAACAGAGTGTGAGGGCCTCGCAGGTTAGGAAAGTGTGTGAAGTGAGCTGCACGAAGGTATTCATAGTTGGACTAAATTGACCCCTCAAACATCTCAAGGGTGAGGAAACTTGTTTCCAACATCCCCCCACACTGCTTCGGGTGAGACCTCAGTTCGCGCTCCGCAGGCTGTTGTCGAAAGGGCCAGTAGTACAGGGATTTGTTTGGCTAAATAACTCTGAACCTGGGTCAGCCCCCATCCAGCCAATAGTAGGACTGCACACATGTTAACTTAGCATTCTTTTGAAGCAAAGCCTCTTATGAGATAATTAGAAAATGGTGTGTTTTAGCATTTGATTTCATTCTCTTTCCTTATACTTTCTTTCTTGCAATAGGTTAAGGTTCCATTTCGAGCATTTCATTTTATGCAATTAGTTTAGGATTTGAGTTCAGAACATGCACTCCATTACATCATGACAACAAAGGAAGGACACATTGTATGCTTCACACACAGTGCGAATACCTCTTAAGTTTGTATGAACCTCGGGTTGATAATTAAAGTCGGTAGCCTTGGGAGTTGCAGCATTCTTGTTGCAATATTGAGGCTCATCAACTATTATCATGTCATGGGTATTTCCTTGAATAATTTTTGCAGGTATTATATATTCATCAAGAGAAGACTCAATGCATAATCTAATGTTTTGAAGAGTGAGAAAGGGTAGCATGACAAGAATAACAATCAAGGTGCAGAACAACAACAATAAGGTCACCACATTAATTCTTTAAGTGGGAAGCACTACATACAATCATTGTAAAAGTATCATTGTACAGAGTCATTGTAAAAGAATCATTGTAAAATTTGTACAAGTTTCTATCTGCCAAGAGTTGAAGAGGCAGTGTCGAGAGGTCTAGGATCATCATTAGGTGGTTGTGTCATAGTTGGGGTTATGGTCTAGTGTGTCTTCTTCTTCTATATCATTATATATCATTGCAAAGTGGACCATTTTCCCTGGTATGGGAGTCCATTCTTCTTTTATTCTTCTATAAGGTGGTAGGGTGGTGCTATGCTAGTGCATGAAGTCACCAACAGGTTCAAGCCTATGAAAACTTCAGTGTGCTAGGGTGGTGCTAGGGTGAGTTGTAGCTCATTGGGTGTTGGGGCATCCGTTCAATTGATTACTGAAGAATATTGGGCATTGGAGTGTCCATCCAGTGGAGCTAGAGAAGAATTCTTTTCTAGAATTATAGGAAGTTTTTGCTTTCATTTCAGTTGGGGCTGAATATTAAAGAGTTTATTGGAAAAGCATTTGGTGATTTTTGACTCGGAGGGGGTGTTCCACCTAAAATATTTGTGCCTTTTGTGTTCTTTTACTTACTATTATTACTGCATAAACATTAATAATAATTGAATATTAATTAATGCTCTGAAAATATTTAAAAGTGTTAATTGCTAAGGAATATTGATTCACCCCCCTTCTCAGTGTTTTCCAACAATTGGCATCAGAGCTTGGTTCCTCAATAGCAGTTTAACAACTGGAAGGAGATCATGGAGCATACCAAGAATGGTGTACCTCTATTCAATGAAAATAATTATGCACCTTAGAAAGGAAGAATGGAGGTCTATCTCTTGGTGGAAGGTTACGAAGTATGGGACACTATTCAAAATGGCTTTACACCAACCACAGATGAACAAGGTAAGAAGAATTTGGTAAATGATGCAAAAGCAAAGAATATTATTATCAATGGACTTATTGAATCTTCTTATCATAAGGAGTTGGGTTGTAAAACTACCAAAAATGTATGGGACAAGCTTGAGAATATATATGCAGGTGACTCAAATGTCAAAGAAGCAAAGCTTCAAATCTACAGAGAAAAATTTGAGCAACTCAAAATGAAATAAGATGACAACATTGTTACATACTTCCAACACGTTGATGAAATAACCAACACTCTGGAAGTATTGGGAGAGCATGTTGATGAGAAGACTATTATATGTAAGATTCTTAGAACGTTACCAGGAAGATTCAACCCAAAGGTATCAGTCTTAGAATATAGTGAAAATCTAGAAAAACTCAGCAAAGAGGAATTGCATGGAGTTCTCATAGCACATGAAATGAGACTTGGTGAAGAAGAGGGTACTTCACATATAGAAACTGCGTTCATTGCATCTAAGAAAACCAATAAGGACAAAAAAACTTCAAAGGCAAAGACCTACACCTGCACCTACAAGTGTGAAGAAAAGGAAGATGATGAAGAAGGTTTTTCAGATGGAGAATATGCTTACTTTATGAGAAAACTAAAAATTGGTAAGGGAAAATTCAAAGGTAAACTTCCATTGATATGTTTCAGTTGTGGTGAGGTTGGGAATTTTGTAGAAAAATGTCCAAACATAAGTGTTGGAAACTCAAAAGGAAAGAAAGGATTTAAAGAATTCAACAAGCAAGGCAAGAAGAAAGGATTCAAAAGGAACTTTCTCTCTAAATAAGATAGCTCATCATCCGATGAATACAGTGACAATGAAGAAGAAGCCAATGAGCGAGTATTGTTTATGGCCAAGCACAATTAACAAGAGGTATCAAATAAAGAAGAAGAAGGGTTGACCATAGAAGAATTTTAGGCAATCAAGCCTTATAAAAGATCTCAAGGCTGAGATGATCCGTTCCAATACTCTTGAAGAACAAGTTCAAGGTCTCAAAATTGAAGTTGAAGAACACAAATGTATTGAAGATTCACTTCAAAAGAAATTTGAAGGAAGCAACCGAGAAAGAGAAGCATTAGAAGCTGAAGTAGTATCATTGCGTAAGGAAGTGAAGAAGGGAAAAGGTGTCCAAAACTATGCCAACAGCTCAAGGGCGTTGGAAGAACTCATCAACAATCAATGATCTTATGATGACAAAACTGGCCTTGGTTACAAAGAAGAAGAAATAGGACCTTCTACAACAAAAGAAAATGAACCTATGAGATCTGGCATGCATGTAGACTTCATTGGACAAGATTTGCAAGAACAGCCTTGGAAGACAATTCCCTGACGAATATTTTCATCTAGGTACCAACATATTTTTCATGGCTATTGTTATTCATGTGGAAAATTTTGACATAGAGCTTCAGAATGTTGCATGTATGTTTGGAATGAATATAATTCCAAGAGATCTCTCAGAAATGGATATTCCAGAACTCAACATAATATCCACAAATTTTATCATTTGAGAGATGATGTCGAATGTTACAAATGTAACAATTTTAGACATATGGCTAGGGATTGTGAAGTTCCAAACGGGTACAACTATTATCGGCCAAACCCTAGAAGCAAATTTGCAGGATCACGAGATAAACAACAAACAAAATCTTCTATGAATAACATCGAATGTTACAAATGTCATAACTATGGACACATAGCTCGTAACTTCAAGTAGAAGATGGAATCAACCATGAATGAAAATCTTGATGACAAGAATAAGAAGGTTTGGAAAGGGAAATAGGTATAGGATGAACAAGTACAAGATGACCAAGAAAAGAAAGAAGGCAATAAGATCCCAACAATTATGCTTTCATGATTTGTAACAGATTGTGAAGAATCAATAGTTGCTTCGGTTAATGACTCGAGTCAAGATGATTCATTAAATGACACATTATTTTGAACAATTCAGCTTATCGACTCCAAGAAATTTGAAGATGAGGAGTCTATGCAATAGTATATGATACAAGTCTATGATTGACAGACAGGTAGTTTGAACAATATGGCAGTTTCATTACATGTTCAGGGGGAGTAAAATAGTTGAAGTAATACAGGTTACCAGGAATAAGACAAGATTTGTTTGAAAATGATATGCAGAGGTTGAAGGAATCGATTTTGAAGAAACATTTTGTCTCATTGCCAGAATGGAAGCTATCAGGATGTTTCTCGTGCCACAAAAATGTAAAGTGAGTTTGAAATGTCTATGCTTGGAGAGTTGACAAACCTTTTGGGGCTTCAAATTTCTCATCTGGATAAAGGAATATTCGTATATCAAACCAAGTACGTCAAGGAAATGCTCAAAAATCCAGATGGAAGATTGCAAGCGAGTCGTTACCCCCATGATAATAGGTTGCAAGTTAAGCTTAGAAGATTCGTCAAAGGATGTGGACCAAAGATTGTATAGATCCATGATTGGTAGTCTCCTATATGTGATAGCCTCTTGTCTTGATGCGATTTAGGCAGTTGGACAAGTAGGAAGATTCCAAGTAGCAATAAAAGAATATCATATTATTGCTGTCAAAATAATTCTTCGATATCTAAAGGGAACAACAGAATATGGCTTGTGGTATCCAAAGGGCAACAATCTCATTATTCAAGCCTTTACATATGCAAATTGGGCAGGAAGCATTGATAAACGTAAGAGTACTAGTGGAGCAGGATTCTATCTAGGTGGATTTCTCGTATCATGGTTGAGCAAAAAGCAAACCTCAATATCATTATCTACAACGGAAGTAGAATACATTACAATGGTAGCTTGTTGTGCTCAAGTCCTTTGGATGAAACAAACTTTGAAAGATCTTCAAGTACAATTCAGTGAGCCTATTCCCTTCTTCTGGGATAACACCAATGCCATCAACATCTCCAAGAATCTTATCATGCATTCAAAAACAAAACACATTCTGATAAAATATCATTTTGTTAGAGAAAAAGTCGCTAAAAATAATATAAAACTTGAATATGTTGGTACAGTAGAAAAAATTGTTGATATCTTCACTAAAACTTTATCTCGTGAAGCATTTGAATATCTTCACCAGAAGCTTTGGATTCTCCCAAGTTCTCATTAGATTTTCCTTATTCAAATAATAAAGGGGGATTGGAAGTGTGTATAGGTCTGCAGGATGGTTGTGTGTCAGGGGGAGTTACCCTTTGCCATTAATGTCAAAGGGGGAGAGAAGGCAATACGAAGAGGTGCCTTGATTTTAGGGGGAGTACTTGCATTCCCATCAATGCCAAAGGGGGAGATTTTTTTATCTAAAGATGATCTGAGGTTGTCATTGATTTCAACCCAAGAAGCACTAGGGGCTACCCTGATCTTGCAAGGGAATTTGACTTGACAACTTACTTTATTTTGAGTCAAGGATCTTCTAGATAGATTCTACTCATCGAGGTGTTTCCGTTGATATATGGCATGCCAAGTAATTCTTCATGTTTGAGAGATATTCATGTTTGAATTTAGTAACCCGAGTTAATGGGCTAAAATCTTATGGGGCTATGGCATGACACTCATAATTTGTTTTGGTCATTGAATATCCAATAATTAATATTTTTTTAAGCTCCTAAAATCACTCCAACATTCTCTATAGAAGCCCCTCTCAACTTTAAAAAAAGAAATCTCATATATTCTCCAAATGTAGTGATCGTGGAATTTTCACTATAGCTTCATTTCTGTGAAGTCTTAGATTCTTAAATTAAAACCTATTTTATTTGAATCCTGACGAACGTTGTGACCAAATTTCCGATCTTGGTTCGCTATATTTTTGGAGATATGATCTGTGGAAGTTAGGGTTTTTGCAAGTTGTTGAATTTCATCTCAAATAAGTGACTGTGGGAAAATCGTCATAACTCTCTCTCTGAGAAGAGGATTGGAATTTTGTAAAAAGTGGAGGATTGTCAGGGAAAATTTTAAGAACCCCCCCCAAATTTATAAATATAATAATTGGGCGAATCTCCATGGTATATAGGAAAAATGGAAGGCGATTTTATCAATAATATAATATGTATATATAATTTTCTGGCGAATCTCTCACCAGGCATGGCGAATATTTTACTCAATTATAAAATCTTGTAAGAACTTGGCAAGTCTTTCACTAAATAATAAAACTTTGTAAAGTCCTAGTGAATTTTAGCATTGTGAACTCTTAGAGAATTTTTTGAAGAAGTATAAAACCATATATGATAAGAGCCACATGGTGGCAATATCACTATCTTTTTTCACATTTCCACGACATGGAACTTGTCTATAAAATTATAAAAAAACCAACCAGGAACAGGAACAACTCAAATGCTTTGTGAGAGCTAGTCTAGAAAAAAGCAACAAATAACATGTCGGCAGAATTGTTCATCGGTGAGCCGCTATTTCGTGGGCAATCTGTAAAGGAGCAGTTGGATATCATATTTCCAAATCCGGGAAAGCCTTTCCCATCCCTCACAAGATTTGTTAAAAATGTTGGGTGTCTAGAAGGTGTGGATTTGCTGAAACAAATGTTACAAGTGGATGGAAACAAAAGAATAACAGCTAATGAAGCTTTGCAACATCCATACTTTCAGTCCTACAGGACTATAAACAGCTGCCATAAAGATTAAAAATGGAAATCAGCTACAAATCTCTTGATGACAACACTATCAAGATAGAGGCCGATGCTCTCTTAAAGACAGAGCTGCTGGAAATGGAAGCAGGTGCTATGAAGCTGACACTAGTAAAAGATGGGACAGCACAGATTCCCATAGTGCATCCCACTTGGGACAATCAGTTTTTTGATGTTTTGCAGATTGGGTTACAGTCTTGCAACTTGTTTTGGATTTGTCACCAACCTGATGTTTTGCTTCTAATTTATTTTCATCTGGTGATAAACAAAGTGTCAATCTTTTCTCAGGATAAAATAGTATTCTTTACAGACATATTAACTTGGCTGAAAAGTCCAGGACAATATGAACAGGACAGCTTCCAGGTTTTTTTGAAGATTTCTCCTATCAATTTACTGTCGGAGGGTTTTCTGTGATTTCTTGCACTTCTGAAATTTAATCAAATTTCTACTTGAAATAAAAGTTCAGAAGAGACTATATCACTAATGTTAAACACACATAATTGAGAAGCCGATATGAAGCATTGTTTTTTTGGGTGTGTTACAACTTTGGTGACCATGTAGCTCAGTCATTGCATGTTCAGTTTGTAACTCCACCTTGAAAGAGTGAAATGTGTGGTGTAGGATAAGAAGCTCTCTGTTAAGGCGCAATTGTTTTTCCCCAAAATTCTAATATCTAGATTCTATCTTGTTCATGTCTGTGTCAGGTGATGTTTCTTTTCATGTGCATGTGTTTAGTCAGATATAAAATACTCAAGTTCTCACCAGCCTGGGCTACAGTGGCCATTCTGATGATCTATTTCATACTCATTGCATTTTTCTAATAAAATGACATTATATTCATTTAAATTATGTGATTGAAATAGGGATACAAGAGCTTATTTGTATTTGAAGGTCTATAAGGCAGAGTATAAGCTCACACCAATCCTTGTTATTCTCTGCAAGAGAAAATCAGTTTCTATTTCACTCCTCAATAACACTGACTAAATCTCAGTTTGAAAATCAGTTAAATTAAGAAGACTAAATCCCAGTTTGAAAATCAGTTAAATTTAGATGAAATTACTCATTCAAAATCATTTGGATGAGGAAATTGTCAAATAATTGTAAGTTGTCGTCTTAGAGAACATGAAGGGAGCACATTCGTCATATTCTACCAACTGCAACATACCTACCTTCAATGCACTCTCTGTAAGGACCATAACGGGAGAAAATGTGGACCCATGTACAAATTTTTACTGCCTCAGGGTTTGTTTCGTCCTGTGACTACTAGGTTCGTTAGTCCTTCACATAACTCTCCAACAAAATGAATCCAAGAGTGGAATATAGACTCTTTACACGCAATTTATTTTCTAGAAAGTCTATACAGAGAAATGAAAGTTGCAAGTATAAGAATTATGCTTCAAAAATGAATTTTCTTGTGTAGTGAGCTATACCAAGGGTATGCTTTTGCAAAGTTTTATAACAGAAAAATTTGTCAAGAGGAATTTATTAAGGAAATCTCTTGTTAGAAATGAAATCCAGTTGAGTTGAGATAAAGTCCATAGTTACAAAGAAGTATTGTTGTGGAAAGCAATTCCACTATGACATTCCTGTACATTTTAATACAATATAAAAGGAAATTGATGTGATTTCCAAGCTACTTGAATCCATTGAACACAGAGAGAATCAGTTGAGAACTGATGAATGAACATGGAAATCGATGTAATTCCTAAGCTACTTGAATCCATTTTGAACACAGAGAGAATCAATTGAGAACTGATGAATGAACATGAGATGAAGCAAAAGGACACTATCATTAAGCTAGTCGACCCTGAAATTGAAGAAAATGATCATGTCAAACAAATCTACTAGTAGTGTACTAATAACGGTAAAATCGACTTGCAAGAAGAAAGTAACTTAAATACCACATTTGTTGGAAAATGAAATCAATCAAAAAATGTTCTAACCAGAGATGAAGTTGATTCAAATGAAAGAAGTTCAAATCAGGGTGAGGTGAACCCAATAAATGAGATGTCGATAATCCCAGGAAAAATCAACTAGCAACAATGAAGGAAATCGATTGAAAATAATTAGTTAATTCCATTGTTAAGATTTCAACTTGGATATCATTTGTTGCCCAGGTACATTCTCTTGGAGAAATCGACCTGCATGTTAGGATGTAAATAAGTTCCAATTAAACAGAACATTTTTATTTGAGGGGAATTGAGGTCCAAAAGAGCAGAGTTCTTGGCAGAGGAACAATATAACTGCAAACACCCATTCAATATCTATGACTGTAGATTGAAGTTCTGCAACCTTGGAAGCACTATTGAGTACTTAACCAGATCTGTAGAATCATTGGTACTTTATTAGATTTGATATGCAATACAATGCTTGATTCGCCTTGATTCCCATTTATTCTGTTTAATTTCTGCATACTGATTCCTACTGATACCGTTCCAACTGCTTGAAACAATAACATTTTCAAAAGGTCTCTTTCACTCTCACTTCAATTAGAACAGTACCCCTTTCTCTACTACATTCATGCACATATGCTTACATTTCCAATTCTGCAGATTGGTTTTCATGAAATTAACCAATACTTGTTTTGCATCTAACGAATTCACATAACTAAACAAAGCACTGAAAATATCACCAAAACTGAGTGGCCTCTCTAGTATTACAAGAAGATTTATTCAAAAGAAACAAGAAGTTATTTTAAACTACCCTAGAACAAGTCCATGTGGATGCTTATTTATGACATGCCACAATGCTGTCCATCAAAATATTTTCCTAAAAACTGTCTCTATATTGGGTTTCAATGGTAGGAGTTTTAGAGTTTTCCCTGATGATGACTTGATTTTAAAATAACTTACTTACTTGGGACCATTCACCCTTAATTTTAGAGGTGGCCGTGGTAGAGGAGGCAGGCACTCATCTAACAGTCGAAAGCCCTTTACAAAGGGGAATGGTACCAGCATAGAGAAGAAACACAGACGGTTTGAAGAGGATGATGGATCTACCAAAGATGAACGATCAAATAAGGTCCAAAAGCTGGAAAATGATGGTGAATTATAGGCATCTGAGACTTCCAAAGCTGCTGAGGATAATTAAGCACCTCAGATGATTCAGCAGACCATGCCATACGCTTTATTTTTTTTTATTGATTATAGCTTTATTTTCTTGAACAAATTTTGGGTTTCATATTGTATTTCTTGCCTTTTCTTTTTTCCCTACAAAAGGTGTAGGCTTTTGAAGTTAGAGATGTAGGATAGTTTTAATGTTTTGGATTTGAAGGCTGAATTTTTTAAGGTGTAATGTTATAGAACAGCTTTGCAATTACCTGAACTCGAGAAGCAGCGTTTCATGGCAATAAAAAATTGCCAAAATATAAATACTATATAATTATAAGTTGAGCTCATATATTTGCAAAATCTGTTAGATTCTTACAATTATTATTCTTTTAGTGATGAGATTAGTATGTTGTTAAGTCAGCAGAATGGTACCTGTCTCTTCATGTTATTATGTAGCAAAATGGTACCATGGAAGGAATATGACCCACGAACATATAGTGGTGGAATTTTACACAACCTAAACCATTCTTATTGAATTTTGTGGATATTGTCATGATTATGGCTTGGTAATTAAATAAAAAGGAATTAGGTTCAGTCCTTTACAATAAGTGATGAATATGCACATTAGTATGGTGACAAGGTCTTTAGTTATTGCTATTGTTAACCATAAATCCTTCCATCGATGGAAACATTTCTATGGATGAAAAGTGAAAATGCAGTGTGGTGTGTGCTGTGATATCCTTGAAGATGAATAAATGCATTCTACTGTGTAGCTTTTAACTTTTGATTCTCATTAATACCATAGTATTCACCAGTACACCTTTGCATTGTCTTCTGTGATATTCAACCTGAATCTTGAAAACCCTGCATCTGTTCATTCCTGATATTATGCAATAAAAATTGCTAGTGTTATAAATGAAATTTGAAAATTAGACATGGCTACTCTGTTTTAATAGTTGGTGAATGCTAACCATTAACTATTTGAACCCTTGGTCCTTTTGTTAGACCAAAAACGCATCAGGCATGGCCCTTATGGCGCATCAAAGAAGGATCTCAAGCTTCAGCACATTTGATCCATTTGATCAATCAACCTGGCATCCATGAGAACTGGTTAGTAGTGGGTAGTTCTTTCTACGGTTCTCTCCACCACTTCTGAATTGACAATATAGTAGCATTACCAAAAAGTTACTCTTCTTGGTACTTGTCTACCCAGAGCAGTGTAATGAACACCGTAGATCCATTTTCACTATTTACATGAGATTGACAGTAAAAAGTAGAAATGTGGACACGACACTGAAAAAATCAGCATGCGAACAAAAGATGCCAACTAGTCAAACATTGCTCAGATCTGCAGCCAAGATAATGGAGTACTGAAATCTTGATCTTCCTTTCCGCCCATGAGCTTGCTTCTAACTTCAAGGAATGCTTTAACGAAGTCAATGTTATTGTTCAATCCCCTAGTTTTCATACAATCCTTAGCTATTCTTTGAGGTCTAGCATAATACGTCACATTCCTGGCCATATAAGAATATGAAACCACTGTGGCCATGGGAAACTTATAAAGCAACCATAAACAAATGTATTGCTGGCAACAAAACTCACTTCTTTTAATCTTGAATTAAAAGCTTGATGAATTGCTACATCGGCGCAGTTCGTAATCTTCCAAAGAATTGTTTGTTGGCAAAATGCCCACACTATGATCTGTGCTACTAAGTGATACCGTATCATCATCCACCCCAAGCATGGCAAGGGTGAGATGGGTTTGTATATCATGCCCCCCCTGATTTTCTACAATGTCATCCTCATCTGAAGTATCCATATCCTTGATCATTGTATTCTGGCACCACGCCCAGTCAGTCCTCTCATCTTCTCCTTGTAGTAGTTTTAAAATCTGCCATTAATCATATCTTGGTATTAAAGAGTAAGCAGAGATGAACAGATGTGGTTAACATAGAGTGTTTTATAGCTAAAAGAAAATGTAAGAGAAATTGCACCCTAAAGTAATTTTTGCAGGTAAAGAATACCCTCAAAAAACACACGAGGTAGTAAAAACAAGCCCCTGAAGCATATAGAAATGAATAGAGGAAGATAAATTACTCGGCTCTTGCAAGGACGGTAATGAGATGTTTCCCTTAGACAAAGCGTAGCAGCAAGCATCATTCTATGCATTTCATTTGTATCATAAACATTTTGCAAACATTTGTCAGCAAGACTTTCCATATTCCCATCCTGTAAGAGTGGTCTTGCCTGGTTTCAACATTTACAGAAGGTTAAACATGAGCCCCTAATAAGGATAATCAATATAAATAAACATGAAGAAGAGAGTCAACTGTAAAAACCAGGACTTACCCACATAATCAGGCTTTCTTGACCCTTGGGACTTGCTGTATCAATTGGCTTCCTTCCAGTTATTAGCTCAAGAAGGACCACACCAAATGCATACACATCCGTCTTCTCATTAACCTTTCCATAAACAAAGTATTCTGGAGCAAGATACCTGTCAAACTACAATCACAATTAGTGAATTTACAAATTGGATAGCTTTAATCTGAAAATGGCCAATCGAAACTGGGAAGATGCTTACATACCCAAATGTTCCTAAAACATCGCTGCAAGTGATATATGAAGATGTTGGTGCCCACCTTGCTAGCCCAAAATCTGACAACTATTATAATAACACGCACATTAATTCTGTTGAAATTTTTCATTAGTGCAGAATTCCAAGTTTCAGTTTACAAGTCTAGATCACTAAGATCTCTTCAAATACTGAATTGTGCAATTTAGTCTTGATTCTTCTTGCAGTAAAAAGATTTATACCTGTGGTTCAAACTCTTTAGAAAGCAAGATATTGGAAGACTTTACATCTCCATGAATGACAGATTGAGAAAAGCCATTATGCAAGTAATCTAATGCTTCAGCAACTCCTACAGCCACTTTTAATCGCACTTTCCAAGGAAGTATTGGCTTTTCCTCTCCTCCTGAAAAATATATACATAGTCAATAGCTAGGACTATAATCAAATCTCAGAAAAGAGAAAATGAAAGACCCTGCCATACAATACATAACACTATGATGCTTAAAACGTACTACTGCTTAATATTTCTACACGATTTCATGATTCTTAAAATGCAATACTATTGAGTATATACCATGGAGATTCTCTTCAAGGTTTCCTCTGGATACAAAATTATACACCAGAAGGCGGTTAAGGCCTTCTGCACAGTAACCGATAAGTGTAATGACATGGTTGTGCTTCAATAGAGTAAGAATCTGAACTTCAGAAAGAAGCTCTTGCTCTGTTTTGGATGATGAATTCAAGATTTTGACTGCCACCGATTGTCCATCAGGAAGAAATCCTCTGTACACCTTACTGCAGCCTCCTCTTCCTATAAAATTCCCTGCAAGAATAAGGATGTTACATAATTGAATTGAGTTCACAAGGTTAATATACATTTCAAGGGAAATTTCCCATTCAAAACAGAAGCACAGAAATGAAAAACTCCATGAGGAAAACTACAAATGCAACCTGTTGAAAAACCAGAAGTAGCAGATTGCAACTCCTGATATGTAAAATGCCTGCAGGTTTTACTTTGACAAAGGAACTCTAATCTCCTTGCCAAACAATTTTCTTCTCGATCAGAATCATTCTGCTGACTGCAAGGAAACCCTTCTTCTTTAGAGCATGCTTCAATTGGTGCTACCTCATTTGAAGACCGAGCTTCATGTTCATAGTTGCAAACCTTCTGCATAATCTGTCCTTTCAAATGAAGCTCTCCAGTTGCCTGTGTAAGCCTATTTGGCAACTGTAGTGCCCATTCAACTACAGATGTTTGTTTTGATGTACACTGTGGAGTAGGAAGCTTGGTCAGTGAATCGGCTCCACGTAAGAGGGGCCATCCAGGTACTGATTCTCCTTTCTCTGTAATCAGTCCCGAAGTCGCCCTTTTGGGAACCTTTTGGTTAAGAACTACCCACTACTAACCAGTTCTCATGGATGCCATAACAAAAGGGAGAAGCATGCCAAGGAAAATGGCATGAGTAAAGAAGAAATTGAAAAGGAGATTTATGAGTTGAAGGAGAGATTCAACATAGTCAAAATGAGGCTTGAAAGAGAATACCAAAGGTAGAGATGGGACCTAAGGAAGAAGGCCAAATTACTTGTCAGAAAAAAGGTTTTAAGAGGAAGCCCCCTAAAGCTAGAAAGCTAGGGAGGAAGATGAAGCACCTGTTGAGCCTAAAGTTGAATTAGTTCACTATTTTGAACCAGAGCAGGGAATAGTCCTTGATGATGAGGAAGATGTTGAAGAGAGACTATCAGAGAGTCTCATGGACTGCATAAAGAGTTCAAATCAACATATGGATTTGTTGATAGAAGATATGGTGGAAAAAGCATCATAACAGTAGAGGGAGCTCCACAAAGAGGATGTCGATGAGACAATAAATGAAAGTCTCATGGGAGGTTAGCTAGAAGTGCTCGTAACATATATACCATATGGGGCTAAAGAGCTTGGTGATTATGATACTGATGCTATGTGTATAGATGCAGATGATAAGGATTTTCGAGAGGGACAATCATTCATAGTTGTCATAAGAATAGAAGAAAGAGAAGGAGTACCTTCCTAAAGCATGGAAGGAAGACAAAATTTGATGTTGGAGGCATCAGAAGAGGCCAGGTAACCTTTTATTTTTAAAATTGGTGAATTTTATGTGAATGCATGCTTTGCATGTGAGGAGAATGGACAACTGGTCCAAAAGGAGAACGAGAGCACTAAATTGATCCAAGAAATCCAAATTGAGGTAGTAGATGCTAGACAATCCTCAAGGAAGGATGAGTTTCCAAAAGGAAAAAACAATGCATAATGAAGCCAAGATAACCTTGCAAGCAATTTTCAGAAGTGACCATGGATCCTAGCAGCCATGTGAAAGATGGATAACAAAACCAAGTTTATGTTAAGACAAGGAAGGAGGCAAAATTATCCCTCAAATGTCATTAAGGAGGAGGCCTTGAACAATCAAAGAATGCATCTATAAGAGAGAAATTGTAGAAGAGGGGATGAACAACATCATGATGCAATGTTCTTTAGAGATCGGTTGATCAATCCAAGGTTTAAGGATTGGCTTAAGTAACATTGTTCAAAGAATGCAATCAATAAGACAAAGGTGTCGAGCTTATTGCTGCAACTGGAGAGCTTGGTTCAACAACAAGAATTATGAATGTTGGCACCCAAGGTATAGTACAATTAACCACAAAGAGAGACTCATTGTACTTAGTTGTAATATATAGACTGTTGTATAGACACTCTATATAACAGTGCAATTTGTCTTATAGCTTTACTAATTCTTTAGCAACAGTGCAATTTGTCTTCTTACCCTCCACAAGTCTTAACAATCAATTCTTCAATTATATGTTTAGCACCCTTCACTTGAAGATAGGATAATTCTTCCCATCAAGCTTAACATTGGGTAGAGGGATGCTTTAAGATGAAGCTATCCTCCCCCTTGCTCAACAATTCTCTACAGATCTCAGAACAGAACCAAAGGTAATCTCAGGAACAGCGTACTATACTACTATGACAAAGAACCACAATTCTGAAAGAAACATCAGTTTGGTTAGGATCTTCAAACAGCTACCAAGGAATCAAGCAAATGCTGCTCTGCAATTCCAAGACTTCAAGTATCCAGATGCATTGCATTGCTCTATGGCACATCAATGCAATTAATTAAGCATAGAAATAACATCTCTATGTAGCGGCACTTAAAATATTACAAAAGGTGATCATTCACTGAGGTACATTCCAAAAAATATATAATTATTGTTGCCACATCATCCAGATTTAGAATAATAATCTATTGGAATGGACACATTGATAAAAATTCCATTCTTGAGTTTGGGTTTGAGTTATTTCTTCCTCTAACTACTCTCCAAAGCTAACTATTCAAACCAAGTCACCCTTCAATGACATACAACTCACAAGGTTCTCAAAGGCAGAAAAATCAAAAGCGTATAACAGTTAATATGTCCTTTACTGCTCCATTTTCAGGTGAAAGATTCTCAGTAATATAAACAGATCTTCCAATAGTCAACATGTAACAACAACCAAGAAAATATAGGAATCCACCAATAAACTATAATGCAAGGTCTTTTTTCTCTTTTTGAAAGGTTTCCATGAAAAACTTGTTCAAATTCATTTGTAGAGTAAGCACATAAAACGTTAATGTAATTAACCTTGAGCATGGAACATAATTCTTCTTAATCTCCATGATATTCAAGAATCAAACTCCAATGGCAGCATTGGCTTCAACACGTCTTCCTTTTATCCCTTCAAAGCTGCCATGGGTCATGATGGCTTGATCAAGGATCGCATGCTCTTAAGACCAACAGTCTATACATAATTAGACTACAATCTATACAACAGTCTATACAGACACTGTGTTCAATCCAGATTTTGATTACAAACACCATTGGCCATACGGTATCTCTAATTTTTCACATCATTGAGGTCATCAGTATCTCCAGTTTCAAACAGCATTCAGGCCACATTTGCTTCAAAGTGCTTACAAGTATTGTCAAACGGAAGTACATTCTAAATTTACTCATATTACACTTGAGAACTAGAACACATACCGCTTGAGAAGAGAGCTGCTGCCGCTTCAAGTACCTCAAGCTCAAACTAGTCTGTTGTTCTTTCTTGCATCAAAAGAACTGAGTACAATAAGAAACAAGTTCCATGAGTATAAAATCAACAAATACAAATGAATATTACATTTTTTATCATCACCCAACGAACAAGAACCAAACAAAACTCAAGTCTAAGGGAAGGTTTATCAACTTGATGTCGAAAGAAGTACCATGAACAGGTATACCCCATCTTCCGGAAAGCAATTGCAATCCCTGAGAAAAGAAATCATCTTATTATCTACCACAGTACAGACTATCGACATCTGAGACAAAAATTCATTCCCAAGTAGTCCAAAGCACCTCATAGCAGTTTCTCTATTACAAATCAGACAATATTAATACAACAGATTTCTTGCCTCGAAAACTTTTCAAAAGGTCTATACAAAACTTGAACTACAGTCTATACAGACACTGTGTTCAATCCAGATTTTGATTACAAACACCATTAAGGCCATACGGTATCTCCAATTTTTCACATCATTGAGGTCATCAGTATCTCCAGTTTCAAACAACATTCAGGCCACATTTGATATAAATAGTGCTAACTGACCCATGACTCAGGCAAGAAAACACCCAATTCCCCCACTCAACCCTATGAACCAGCCCATACTTGGCAACATGACTATAACTCTCCCTCTCACCATAAAAGACATTTGAGACAATTGTACCGAGATCAAGCTGAATGAAAAATATGAACAATACAACAATCATTGCCGGCACCAACTGCTCTGGCCCTTATCACCGCAAGAAACAATATGACGTACTGTGCCAAAGAAGCACAACATATTCAGCGAATTGAAATTTGAAATTAACCTATCATCTGATAAAATAACCCTGAAAATAAAAATGACCGCGTATTTTGACCTTAAACACCCAAGAACACATCTGGATTGCACAAAAATGAGCACAATCTACAGCTATAAGAAAGCTAACAGAATGAAAGGGAAAACCAAAGGAAAAAGAAACAGACATTTAACGAAATAGGCGTGATATAAGCAACAGATAAAACAGCAATGACCAGAAAGTTACGGCAAAAATGGTGCAGAAATATTATTTAAACCAACACGAACAATACATGGGAATCAGAAGCAGGAAGTTGCCTTCTCCATCACAATATTCATCTTGGGATACTGGCAGACTGCAAACATCCAAATGCTGTAATATTTAGGGTAAGTACTGATAACTTTCCAGATCAACAACACAACAAAAGGTAGGACACAGACAATCATAAAAAGAGTAAGCAGATCACGGCTACTTATCCCATGCTTGAATATCAGCAGAGTTAATATACCTTTTACACGAACATGAGAATAAAGGGGCCTAATTTCTCGCGCTCAGCCAACTGTTGTTGTTGCTGCTGCAATGGCATGAGCCGTTCAAATCCAAGAAACAATGGATACCGAAACCAGAGAAGAATAAGCGGATTGAAATCTGAAAATGCAAGAATATCCCACCGAAACTGCTGCTGCTAGATTTGTGAACTAGCATGAAAAAACCTATTTCAAAACCATTTTTATACAGGGACCCAGGGAGCCATATACACCAAAACAGCGGGCTGAATCCGTCAAAACAGGGAGCCGCCCTGGCTCCGCCCTCCATTTCAAAATAAATCTAACATGCCATGACCAAATCAACCCTCACAAACCACTCCCTGGACCAAATCGACCCTCACAAACCACTCCCAAACCAGAAAATCCAAACTGTAAATCAAAATGGGGGCGATTTTGATCAAATACGATTCCGCAAATATCAAAATGGGGCTATTTTGATCAAATACCATTCGGTTAGTTTATCCGCCCTAGGCTAAAATAAAAAAATAAATTAATTTTTAAATAAAATATGGGCTAATTATATAAAAAAAAAATTATTATTTTAATTAAAAATTCGCCCCATTAAAATATAAAAAGCCTTAAATTTCGCCTTTGGGCGATTATTCGCCCCTAAAATTAACCTTGAGGATAGTGCACGGAATATAGTTTTTTGTGTATAAATTTTAGAGCCGAACGAGGAAACATTGACACGTGACACATCGTACAAGTTTGCTCTACTGAATTAGTCCATAATTAGGTCATTGTGAGAGAGTGGGCATAATGTTGTGTTGAAGAATCCAAATCGGGTCAAGCTTGTGGCATTGGAAAGAAGACTCAGAGGGATACTATATAATCGAAGATCACATATTGGAGATTTGAAATCACAGAGATACATCAGTTTAAATATCGTGCTCCTAGAAGACAAGAAAAACTAGATCAAGTGTTGTCAAGGGGTGCAAAGGACTAGACTTTCTAGGGCAGCAAAGAGAAAGGTGTGGAAAAATGATGCAGCAGAGGTAAGTTATAGGTAAGTATCTTCTGTATATGTATGCTCATCTCTTAATTTAATTAGGTTCTCTATATTCTAATTTTGTTGTTTTTGTTTAGCACTGACATATGTTCTGCAGGATGAGGTAAGTTTTGCTAATATCATGTCATGGGTATTTCCTTGAAGACTTTTTGTAGCTATTATATATTCATCAAGAGAAGAATCAATGCATAATCTAATGCTATGAAGAGTGATAAAGGGTCGCATGACAAGAGCGGCGATCGAGGTGCATAACAACAACAAGAAGTTTTCCACAAGAAGTCTTCAAGTGGGAAGCACTGCATACAATCATTGTAAAAGTATCATTGTACAGAGTCATTGTAGAAGTTGTACAAGTGTCTATCTACCAAGAGTTGAAGAGGCAGTGTCGGGAGGTCTAGGATCATCATTAAATGGTTGTGTCATAGTTGGGGTTATGGTCTAGTGTGTCTTCTTCTTCTACATCATTCTATATCATTGTAAAGTGGACCATTTTCCTTGGTATGGGAGTCCATTCTTCTTTTATTCTTCTATAGGGTGGTAGGGTGGTGCTAGGCTAGTGCATGAAGTCACCAATAGGTTCAAGCCTGTGAAAACTTTAGGGTGGTAGGGTGGTGCTAGCATGAGTTTTAGCTCATTCGGTGTTGGGGCATCCATTTAGTTGACTACTGAGGAATCTTGGGCGTTGGAGCGTCCATCTAGTGGTAGCTAGAGAAGAATTATTTTCTAGAATTCTAGGAAGTTGTTGCTTTCATTTTAGTTGGGGCTGAAGATTAAATAATTTATTAGAAAATCATTTTGTGGTTTTTGACCTAGAGGGGCTTTTCCACCTAAAATCTTTGTGCCTCTTGTGTTCTTTTACTTACTGTTATTATTGCATAAATGTTAATAATAATTGAAGAATAACTACTTCTCTGAAAAGAATTAAAATGCTAATTGCGAAGGAATACTGATTCACCCCCCTGTCTTAGGATATTGCAGCTTTGATATCTTGTAACACTTCATCAATACATTCAAATCCATCTTCAAAGCTAAAAGTTAACAAAAAATTGTCTTTCAGAACATCCCATTTTGCGGTTCCATGTCGCAGTTCCATTTCTAGAAACCAGTCCATTGGAATCGTATCCAAAGTTTGCAAAATATATGAACCCATTCTGGCTATGGTTCTTCTCCCCATTCTTTCATCCATCGAGCCAGATGCTCACACGGATCATCCTTCGTTGTCTATTTCTCTATAATGTGGGTATTTTCATACTGAAATCATAACTTCATCATCTATCGATATTCCTTCCAGTCTAAAAAGTTGTTCTTATGCATACCCCACCATCTGGAAGATGTAGCTCTCAATGTGAGGTCTAACACTTGGAATCGATGTTCCACCTGTACATCTCTTTCAAATTTATTGAGAAATAAATTAAAATCTTCTAAACCATCATAATGTGGTAAGTTTCATACCTCAGTGGATACACATGGAGAGACTTTGTAAGCATGTTGTATTACAATGATGATACCTCGTGCAACCTGTTTTTCCAGTGTTTGAGTTCTTCGTCTAAATCTGAATTGCAAGAGCTATCCTTCTCCCACATAATTCACCCATTCGTTGTAGGGTTGATGATCTTGGTGGATATTGGTGTCCACCAACCAATTCCACTTGTAGCCTCACCATTGTTTCTTTTAGTTTTTCAATTTCCTTAATTGTCGCACAATTTACTAGTTTTAGCAGTTTTTTGGGTCCTAAACTTCCGGAGCCATTTTGAGGCCCTAAACGACATTTTTTTGGTAATCTACCACCAACGATGTTTTATGTAAAATCATTTTTCTGTTGTAGTCCTTGGAGATATCTTTCCAATGGGTTATCATGCACGTCAAATGGAGATAATATGACCAAGTCACGTTCCTGAGAAATTGGATGTCCAACTCACCCCCATAGGGCTCATAAACGCTTGGTGTTACATCTCCTCGAGTTAGGGTTTTGGTTGTTTAGGGTTTTCTCTTATTATTCAACAATAAAAAGGCCCTTGCACCTCATTGTAACGCAGTTTAGAGGCATGTAGCCACCACATCTCTTCTCAGATATAAGCTACCATCACCCGATCTAGTCCTATTTCCATTCTGTTTGTAAGCATATTTCAGTATTTGATATTAATGAAATGAAGTGTTATTTCTACTGCATCATTGTATTTACGGTTATATCTATAATTTGTGGCATTCCTATTTAAATTTGCATCAGTGGTATTAGAGCAGTCTGATATTTCTCTATTTTTCTTTGCATGTCCCCAATGAGGTCAAGATATAAGGAGTTAGGGCTTGAACTGGTTGAACCTTTGCAAGACCAACCTCACAAATCCTGACGGCTTCCCATGGTGGATGAAAAGAAAGACAAGGGGGTAGGAGATCCTATCAAAATATTGCTCGAGGAAGCCCTCAAGCAACAAAGGAATGTGAATATGGACAACTTTTCCGAGATCCCTTAGCGGCTACCCAAGGGCGATGCATCTACTTCCGATAGCTACTCTGGAAGAACCACACCCTTTAAGGTACAAGTTAATTTTGACATTCCCATATTTGAGGGTCAGATAGATGTAGATGTTGTAGATAAATGGTTGAATGTGCTACAAGGATATTTTCCGTTCATGATTTTCCAGTCGGGAAAATATCACGTTTGCACTTCTCAAAGTAGCTCCCAGCGTTAAGGACTAGTGGGAAACCTACTGTGAGCAGAAGGATGAATGTACGAACTCATTGTTTTCAGTGGCACCCACTTGAAACTCATTCTGAGATGCCATTGAGGAGTAATACTACTCTATCAGGAGCTATGCGGATAAATACATAAAGTGGACAATGCTGCAACAAGGAAGGGACCAAGATGTGCTAGAGTTTACCAATGTTTTTCATACCCTTCGGACAAAGTTGGGTATCAAGGATTCTGAGAAGAATTTGGTTCTCAAGTACCTCGGCCTCTTGCACAGGTACATCTAGGATGAGATGGAATTCCTGGACATCTCCTCGCTCGGCACGACATACCAATATGTGGTCAAGATCAAGCAAAAGTTTAAACAGAAGAAGTGGAAATTTGGACCTGCAAATCCGAAGTGATCCAGGAGGATCTCGTCAGATCATTGCACATGTGTTTAAGTGTCATCGTCAAATTAGTCAGCTTCGACAATATTAGTTATGGATCATGTTGTTAAGGTAATGGTTATGGTTTTTGTGGCATTCAGTTGATATGGGTTCGTACTTGGTTGTTGACTTGTGTTCATTGATAGTTCTGCGAAGATTGGTCGACGACATGTGTCTTGTCATTCGCCTCGCAGGATTTGGTGTCAACATGGGTTTTGTGATCCACTCACTAGTGTTGATGTCAACAAGTTTGTCATCATGTGATAAATGTCGCTAATGTCACTTAGTGACGATTGATTGGAAATGGGTTTTGATGAAATCTAAGTATCAAACCCTAATCTACATCTAAACACCTAACCAAAGTCTAAACCTATACTAAATCCATGTATCTAACCTAATACCTAAACATTAGTCCTAAAACTTATCAATCATGCTATATCCTAAATCTATACATGACATGCATTCAAATTATGTATTATAACCTAATTCTCAAACCTAAGACCAAAAACCTCTGGTATTAGCTTTATGCATAAATTATAAACATTGTAAAACAATACAATAATAATACATAAACCTATGACCGTGCGGGTGGCCTAACCGCATCATAGAAAGGTTAGACATGTGAAAAAGTATTTATAAACCGTCAGGAGGTTACATCACCACACAAATTATAAACATCAAATAGTTAGGGGATAGTTAGCATGTGAACAAGTTCAAATTCACTGCGTAGTTAGAAGTGTTAGCCACAACGGGTTTGGTGGGCAGTTACAGTTAGGCGTGGCAGTGCTATGCGAGCATCAGGATAACCACCACTGCCAACCGTTATGGTGAATGGTCAGCAGAACTACCAAATCCCAAACCACAATTTGGTGAGTCACATGAGACCGTTAGCCCTCCGCCTGGTTCGCTGACCGTAAACGGTTTCTAAGTTAATACAATGTTTTAATTTGGGTTTTTTGTTGAGGTTGTTAAAACAATTGTTGCGATGACCTTAGGAACCTAGCCTAGGTGTCATGAAACAACGTGACCGAGCTAAACCTAATTAGATCTCAACCAATTCATCCTGTAGTCAACCCAAGGAGGTTTCAATGTATCCATAGGCCTTTAAAAGGCAGTTTTGCTTCATTAATGGAAGAGAGTAGTTTTGGTTTTTGTATGCAAATTCTGGAGGTCATAGGTAGTTTTGTTTTCAGTGTAACAAGAGCATCCGAAGTTGGAATTGGGAACCGTGATAGGCATTGGATAGATGGTTCAGAGACCTATCTGATGACGGTAATCAAAAGTGCCCGCGTGCACATTCAGATTGATCAAATCTCTGTGTAATCAACTCATCCTTTTCATTCCTAATAAAAATGTTTGCCCATCTTGAAAGCAGACCTGAAGATGTAGTCCATTAGGGAAGAACTCCATCATCATTCTCACTGTTTGGTATCACTGTGTTTTTACTATTTCCACTTTTGTTATGCATCTATCTTGTGTTTAGCTATTGTAAAGTCTTCTTTCAAGCAATTTTCCTCAATTTCTATGCTTTGAGCTAAAATTCAATTTATTAATGGTTAATCGATTCTACATCAGTTTAAGTCTATGATCACATTCAGATCATATAATTTGGTATCGGAGTAGGTTCCATTTGTAGAATTTTCCATTGAATGTTAACTAGGTCAAAGTTGCAATGAGGAGAAGGATTCCTTGAGCAAATGAATCCAGAGATTGGAAAGCGACGAGTCGTTCATAAATTGACCATGTTAGGACCTAATGCAGGTGAAAACACTAAAACTAAGATGAGTGAAGAACTATTTCAGCAATCATTCTTGACTATGCGGCAGAAGATGGGAGAATTGTACGAAGAGAAGAAGGTGAGAGATGCAAATTCTTCTTCAAAGGCATCGAAGAAGGACAAAAGGTAAAGGGAAGACTGATAAACCTCCTTCACCTCCATCATCTCCATCATCTTCTTCTTCTTCTTCTTCTTCTTCCAGTGTAGAATCTAAAATGGGAAAGAAACCTAAGAAAACATCTCTTTTGAAACTTGATGTAAAATTTGAGTTACCTATGATGGCGAAATGAATCTTGAAAAGTTAGATAAATGAATAAAGAAGTTAGAAGTGTATTGCCGCATTTAGAGCATTTCTACACTTAGAATGGGGGGAAAAACTTTAATCTGGTGCAAAAGTAAAACTTATATAGATGTAAAGCGTAAAGGAAAAGTCATCATGTCATGGTCTACGTTTTTAAAAGCTCTTAGGAAACAATTCTATCCTTTAGGATACATGCAGCAAGTTGTTATTGATTGGAATCATTTGAGGTAAGGTAAAGGGTAGAGTGTTTAGGAGTTTACTCAGGAGTTCAAAAAGAAAGCATTGGTGCTTGGTATTTCATTAGATACACGTGAAACTTTGTTAAAATACATTGGAAGTTTACATTCATATCTGCAACATACTTTATTGATGTTTAATCCTGATGATTTTAATGAGGTGTGTGTTCAGGCCATACATATTGAATCAGGTTGAAGACCATTGAAGTTTTCGTTGCAGTCATCCAAAGAGTTGGAAACCAAAGATTCCACTAACATTAAGGGGAATAACATTTCAAAGGGAAAGAAATTAGAGATCGTTCAAAAGGAAAGACCTACTTGTTCTCATTTCAAGAGAATTGGTCATGATGAATCTAAGTGTTGGAAACTTCGTCCATAACTTAAGCCCAAAAAGTTCCTTAAGGAGAAGGATGAAAAGAAGGCCATTGTAGTAGTCCAGCAAGATCTAGGTTTAGATTCAGGTGATGAAAGGAGGATAACGACCATGGTTATGAAACGTAAAACTTCTGACGCTGGTTCAAGTTTGAAAACTATTGCATATTCATCAAACATAAATCCTTCACATCAGGATAAAAGAGTTGAACTGTTTAACATAAGGATAACTTCTAAGCATACAAATATAGATACAATGTTTGACAGTGGATCACAGGCGAATTTAATATCTGAATATTTAGTTAAAATTTTGGGTTTGGAAACATGGAATCATCCAAGACCTTACCCATTAGGATGGCTAAATAAATCAACTCAGATAACAGTCGCCAAACAATGTCGATTAAGATTTTCCATAACAACTAATTACATTGATGAAGTGGAATTAGATGTGGTTCCAGTAGACATATGTGGAGTTGTCCTAGGAAGTCCTTGTCTTTATGATCATGATGGAGTGTTTTACAGGAGAGAACATAAATATCACGTTAAGAAAGATGGGGTTGAATTTATTTTCAGGGCACATCAAAACAAAAATCACTTGAATTCAGTTAATGCTAATCAGATGAAGCGATTAATAAGTTCTAACAAGAGATTTGTAATCATGTGTATGAAAGGACAACACAACAATCAACATGATGGTTGTTTAAGTTATGAGACTCAGCTTAAAGATGGTTCGTTTAAAGAGATAGAAACTATGTCAGTTCTATGTAAAACCAAACATCTTAATCATAAGAAGGGAATTCCACATGAATTAGAGTTTGTGCCTAAAGATCCTCTTCCTAATATTAAAATGAATCAATTTAGTTTAAGTTTGGAACTTAATAGTTGCAAGGATATAGGTCAGTATTGGGGAAAGTCAATGTTCAATTTCTCTTGTATTGTGTCGCCATGTCACGTCTCGAACAGTTTGGAAACCTCTTTTCAAGTGGAGAGGAAACCTATTTGTTTTCATATCAAAGCCTTTTATAAAGCAATGTCAAAATTTCTAAGGGAAACTTATACATCAAGGGAAAGTGCTAATCAATGGAAACATCATGTAATAAATGAAGGAAAAGTGATTCAAACAAATCAACAACTAAGTTGCAGCAAATTTCACCTTATAGTTAGATAGGTTCATTACAACAAGTTCACTTAGTAATTAGGAATCAGGAAAGTACACCTAGTTTGATGTCAAGAGTATCTTTCATTGTCTCTATTTTTCCACAAAATATATTGTTTATAGATGTTGATGGTATAAAAAAACATCTAGTAGAGACTTTTTTCAAAGGTTATGAATCACTACCTCATAGCTCTTCATGGAAAGAAATCAATTGTCATGTTCATAACAGGTTGTTTACCCATCCTCACAAGTTGTTCATACTGCAGATGGATGAAACAGGTCATCAATTCAAAAATTACCATGGTCATCTTCGTCAGGGTCATCATTTGAAATTGATTTATTGAATGTATTGGTACATCATCAGGTGAAGGTGGAAAGAGAGGGAGTTCTACCCTTGTCGACTAATTGTTTAGTAAAAATTTTGTGGTCCAAAAGCTTTCAAGTGGAGAGGAATGATCGAGGAGGATCTCGTGAGATCATTGCACAAGTGGTCAAGTATCATCGTCAGTATTTAGTGTTGTTGTCAAATTAGTCAGCTTCGATAGTGTTGTTTAAGGATCAGGTTGTTCAGGTAATGGTTATGGTTTCATGGCGTTCAGTTGATATGGGTTTGTACTTGGCTGTCGACTTATGTTCATCAATAGTTCCACCAAGATTGGTCGACGACATGTGTCTTGTCATTCTCCTTGTAGGATTTGGTGTTGATATGGATTTTGTCATCCACTCATTGGTGTTGATGCCAATAAGTTTGTCATCATGTGATAAATGTCGCTAATGTCTCTTAGTGACCGATTGATTGGAAATGGGTTTTGATGAACTCTAAGTATCAAACCCTAACCTACATCTAAACACCTAACCAAATTCTAAACCTATGCCAAATCCATGAATTTAACCTAAATACCTAAACAGTAGTCCTAAATCATGATATATCCTAAATCCATACATGACATGCATTCAAACTATGTATTATAACCTAATGCTCAAACCTAAGACCAAAAACCTTTAGTATTATCTCTTGGCATGAATTATAAACATTGTAAAACAATACAATAATAATACATAGACCTCTAACCACGCGAGCAGCCTAAACGCATCAGAGAAAGGTCAGACATGTGAACATATTTGAATTTCACCGCACATTCAGGAGTGTTAGCCACAGCGGGTTTGGTGGGCAGTTATGGTTAGGGATGGCAGCGCTATGTGAGCGCCGAGATAAATGCCACTACCAATCGTTATGGTGAACGGTTAGCGGAATTTCCGGAGCCAAAACTGCAGTTTGGCCAGTCACATGAGACCGTTAGCCCTTAACCCGATTAGCTAACCGTAAAGGGTTTCTGAGTTAATACAATGTTTTAATTTGGATTTTTTGTTGAGGTTGTTAAAACAACTATTGTTATGACCTTAGGAACCTAGCCTAAGTGTCATGCAACAATAGGACCGAGCTAAACCTAATCAGATCTCAACCAATTCATCCTGTAGTCAGCCCAAGGAGGTTTCAATGTATCCATAGGCCTTTAAAAGGAAATTTTTCTTCATTGATGGAAGAGAGTGGTTTTGGTTTTTGTATGCAGATTATGGAGGTCATAGGCAATTTTTTTTAGTGTAACACGAGCATCCAGAGTTAAAATTTGGAATCATGATAGGCGTTGGATAGCTGGTTTAGAGGGCTATTTGATGATAGTGATCAAAATTGCTTCCATGCACATTTATACTGATCAAATCTCTGTGTAATCAACTCCTTCTTTTCATTCCTAATAAAAATGGTTGCCCATATTGAAAGCGGACCTGGAGATGTAGTCCATTAGGGATGAACTCCATCATCAATCTTGCTATTTGGTATCACTGTGTTTTTACTATTTCCACTTCTTTTATGCATCTATCTTGTGTTTAATCATCTATCGTAAAGTCTTCTTTCAAGTCTTTTTCCTCGATTTCCGTGCTTTGAGCTAACATTCAATTAATTATGGTTAATCAGTTCTACATTAGTTTAAGTCTATGATCACATTCATATCACAAAGCAAGGGAAAGGTGCCCCCAAACCACAAAAAAAATGACAAATCCAAGGCAAGGTGGCCTAGGACAACTCGCCAAAGCTGCAAGCAAAGAATAGTGCCGCGAAGCCAAAGAAGGATACGGGAAAGTGGTGTGAGTTCCATAAGATCTCCACTCACAACAAAGTGAGTGTCGAGCCAAGTAGTCACTGGTGGCTGAGCTAAAGGCTTCAAAATCAGTTGCATGTTCTGACTCTGAGTCAGAACTCGACAAGGAGAATGAAAAAGGGAAGTAGATTATCGATGTGGAGCCCAATGCCACTGTTGCCACCGCATATATCCAGAAGGAGGAACTTGAATATCTAGAGGAGGAGGAGCACCTCTTCCACTCCCAGATGTGGGTAAAGGGTTCCCTGCTACAGTTCATTGTCGACAGCGGGAGCCAAAATAACCTCATTTCAGAAGAGGTCGTGAAGTGACTGGGCTTACCAACCACAGCACATCCACAACCGTACACCATTGATGGGATTCACCAAGGACGGATCTTCGCGTGAGCCAACAGTTTCGCCTTCTGTACAACGTCAAACCCTTCATGGATGAGGTATTATGTGACATTTCTTCCCTTGATGTTTTTGATGTATTATTAGGCCAACCATACTTATGGAAGAGACATGTTGTGTATGAGTCAAGGCCTCGTGCTATTATTGTTACTTTGCGAAATAAGTTGTACAAGATACCAAAGGTAGCACCGCCTACCGCCATCTCTTTGGTTACTGCAAAAAAATGTAGTAAGCTCATTTCCAAAACCGGGAAATTTGTTTTCCTCATCATATGCCCTTAGGGAAAGAAGAAGATGGTGGGCATGACCTCTAGACAGGGCCCCTCCACATGGCAACAACAGATAGACAAGGTCATGGAGGAGTACAAGGACATATTCACCTCCCTAACGGGGGCGCCTCTACACTGTCAAGTCAAGCACTCCACCGATATGACCCTAGGTGCACTACTGCCCAATGGACCAATCTATCTGTGCTACATTATGGAGAATGATGAAATCAAGAGGCAAATTTAGGAGATGTTGCAGAAAGGTCACATCCGTATGATTTCATCACCATGCGGGAGCTTGATTGTGTTGGTACAAAAGAAGGATGGGATTTGGAGACTCTGTATTGACTACTGAGCACTAAACAAGATCACTGTTCAGAATAGGTACCCGATCCCATAGATTGGTGACCTTTTGGACCAACTGAAGGGGGAAAATATTTTAGCAAGATCGACTTGAAGTCCGACTATCACTAGGTACCAATCAAACCCTCTAATGTGTGGAAGACTTCCTTCAAGGCCAAGGAGGGCCTTTTCGAATGGTTGGTTGTGCCTTTTGGGTTGACAAATGCTCCTGCAACCTTCATGAGGCTGATGGATGACATCTTGTGGCCATTCACTAACTCATTTGTAGTGGTATACTTGGATGACATCTTGATCTTCAGCAAGAGTTGGGAAGAGCACCTCCAGCACATCCGACAAGTTCTCCAAACACTGTGGCAACAAAAGGTGTGTGCCAATTTGGAGAAATGAACTTTTGGCATGACCTAGGTTCAGTATCCGGGATACATTATTAATGAACAAGGGGTGCATGTGGATCTAGCGAAGATCCAAGTCATTCGGGATTGGCCAGCCCCAACCACTCTAATAGAGCTCCCTAGCTTTTTGGGTCTTACCAATTTCTACTGTAGGTTCATGTTGGGATTCTCTCATATCACTTGGCCCTTGAGTCATGTCACCAAGGGAGGAGTGAAAAAAAATTCTTTTGGTCTGAATCTCAACAGAAGGCATTCACAGAGTTGAAACATCGCCTTTGCTCTCCACCAGTGCTCACTTTACCAGACTTGCAACAACCATTTGAGATCGAGATAGATGCCTTTGACTATGCTAATTGGGAAATCCTTACTCAGTAGGGGCATCCAGTTGAATATCATAGTGAGAAAATTTCAAACACAGTCCAGAAGTATCCCACTTACGACAAAGAGATGTATTTCATTGTGCAGGCTTGCTGATAATGGAAGCATTAAATTTTGGGGAAGGAAATGGTCATCCACACAAACCACCAACCCCTACAATTCATAAAGATGCAAGAGAAGTTGTAGAATGATCACCATCAAAAGTTGTCCACATACCTGCAACAAATCCATTTGAATATCAAGTATAAGAAGGGTAGTACCAATAATGTTTCGGACTGCCTCAGTCGACCACCAATCACGGAATTAACCACCATGCTCAACTCTTGTGGGAACGAGACTTCGGATTGGCCACTTCTCTACTAAGGCAACCTAGAGTTCGGCCACACATACCCGATGATCTTGGAGGGTTAGCAAGTTCCAGATTTTCACCTCCAGGATGCCCTGCTATGCAACTTGGGACACCTTTGTGTTCCTTCAAGCGAGTGAGCCAACATGATTTGGTAAGCGCACTACACTCAGGTCGCTGGGCATTTCAGGGTTGAGAAAATAGTGGCAGTACTATAGAAGTATTTCTATTGGCCGAATTTTGACAGGATATCAGGAAGTACATCAGATCCTACACTACATGTGCCATTGCCAAACCGACCATCAATAAGCTAAGCCTCTATACTCTACTACCTAGCCCTAGTCGACCTTGTGAATCCATCTCCATGGATTACATGTCGGGCCTTCCTTCTACTAAGCATGGAAATGACTGTGTTTTGGTGGTCATCAACAGATTCTCGAAAATGGCCATTCTGGCAGCCTGCAAGAAGAATATCACAGCATAAGCCATTGTTAAACTCTTATTTGAATGAGTGTGGGTACACTTTGGGATCTCACAGTCTATCATCTCAGATCGGGATAGTGGGTTCCTCAGTACATTTTGGTCTAGTCTCTAGTCTATGTTGGACACCAAGCTCACTAAGTCCACAACTTTCCATCCCCAAACTAATGGCCAGACAGAGGTCGTTAATAGGATGATCATACACATTTTGTGCATGTACAACTCAAATCATCCATGCACATGGGATGAGAGCCTTCCCTTTGTCTAGTATAGCTATAATCGGGCTCTCCACAGCTCGACTGGCCACAACCCTTCTCAGGTGGGCTTGGGATTCTAGCCACTATGTGCCATTGATGTGGCCATACCATTTACAGCTATTCCAGTAGATTCGGCTCATGTCCAGTCAGAAGCCAATAAGGCAAACAACTTCATTGAGCACATCCAACATATCTGCCAGCTAGTCCATGACATTTTGGAGAAATCAAATGCCAAGTGTAAGCAGCAACATGATCAACATCGGGTGCCACACAAGTTTCAGGTAGGTGACAAAGTCTGGTTTCTTTTGCAGAAGCAACGCCTTACCAAAGCCTATTGTAAAATCAGACCACTCCGATATGGTCTTTACACCATTACTAAGGCTATGGGTGACAATGCATTTGAGCTCAGCATTCCCCCATTCCTTGGCTTGCACCCAATGTTCAATGTGGACCACCTTCGACCATACTTCCCACTATTGTTGGACACATCAGACATTGCATAACAAATTACACCTACAGAGCTAAATCTAGATTGCATGGAGAAAGACACAACTGATCAGATCATGGACACGCATATCAAGAACACTCGCTAGCAGAATATCCAACTGTATTGAATTCTCAAAGCAGGCCAACTCCTTCACCAGGGAAAGTGCAAGTTCAGCAGAAGTTTCCTCATCTCATGGAGGAAATCAATGCATCCAATCTTCATCTCGTGGAATTAGATTATAGATCTATTCAATATCATCATCTTCCTCAAAATCACAGATTGGTTCAATATATCACACACCCTCGGCTGGATCCAATGGCACAATAATCCTTAGTTATTTCTTTTCAAATGTCATACTGCACTTCTTCAAGTTAATGACTGCATTCATATCAAATTCCCTATCAATTCCAAGCAGTTCTAGATATGGGTTAGTGTCATCTACTATTTCGATCACTTCAAAATCGGCTATGGCATGCCACCCTTCAATATCTATAGTAACTCCATGTAGGCACCCCATATAAATAAATTTTTGTTGATTCTCCATCCTTAGCTGGATCGAGGACCACTGTAATGCTAGTCTTCCCATTCTTTCCCAAGTCTTATTTGGTAGAACATTTGCATCAGACCTTAAATCAAGAATTACGTAGTCCATTTCATATTCTCCAATCTGCGCAATCAATCTCATTTTGCGATCAGTCTTTTTCTTACCTTTTCCCACCTTATTTACCGCATGTTGTTCTGGTAGTGGCTTATTCTTACCAGTGCAATTATATATTAATTCTTGCAGTCCCTCTACTGCCTTCTTATCCCTTAAGAGTTTCATGCATGTTTTTAAAAATGATGCTAATAATAACGAGTTTGCCTCCTGCGTACTAGTGGTATCTTCAGGTTTTCCCATAATTTGAGTCCTTTACATAGAAGCTCCTTCATCCACGATGCTCCTTTTTGCTTCCAAAAACTTTTCCTTCACCTTATTTACATCGAATCCCATCTCCTTATCAGCAGCCTTGCGAGCCCATAAATTTTCCTCCGGTTTCTTCCCTTTATCCTCCTCAGTAGCTTTGCCACTTTCCGTGACAATATTAGCACTAAGACCTTCTCTGCGTGGTTTAGATCTCATCTTATGGATGTTCTGGGTAGGTTGCTGAGTCTGAGTCTCCTTTTCTTGCATCTTTGTGATGAGCACAGGGAAATATTCTATGACATGATCAAGATGGTGGAAATATTGACATGAGGGGCGTGTTGAATTTTGACAATCTCACGCAAAGTGACCCGGTTTTCCACAGTTGTAACAGATGATATCGACACGAGCTCTTCTAGCCCCTCCTCCACATCCTCTTCCTCATCCCTGAAATCCTCTGTGCACTACAGTTGTGCCTTGATCCTTAGGATGAGCCTCCATCTGTACTATATACGTTGGTGTTTTGTCCATCATTAGTTCATAACTTTGTCAATTATGTTCATCATGACCCACAGACTTACAGAAATTACAAAACAACAATTGTGGAGTCTACACAAACTTTTGCAGTAGATGGAAACTGTTTGTTGTATTCATTCTTGTAATATGACATATTTCGCACCACGGTACCAATCCCATACTTGGCCCAATGGTGTTCTTTGGTTTCAAGGGTACAGAAACCCCTCCAAATAGATAATTCTAGTACACTGGGCAATGATCCTTATCATGACCCTGGCCCTTACATTTCAAACACCAAACTTCCACGTGGACCTCATTCTAGACTCCTCTTTCCTTCTTGAGGCTCTACAACTCCATATGCAGGCTAGCTAGCTGTGACTGAATTTGTTGTACTTCCATATTCATATCCTGAATAAGCGAGGCTTCTAATGTCATAAAAATCTCTAATGCCTCTGCTTGCATTCTAATCTTCTGTCGTGAGAGTGGAAATCTCAAATGGAGCAATAATGAAGCAACGTACCGTCCTTGTGTTGATCATCTGCAATCTTCATATTAGCTTGCTAAATCGGACATTTCAATCTCTGATCAAAGTCCCATGTAGACTCATTTACCTTTTCCTAGATCTCTTTTACCTCTTTCACTGACTGGGCTTGCGACTAAGGCTTCTTGAATTCATTGTTGAGCATTTTCTTCGTTTCATGGAGCATTGCATTTGAATGAGGCAAACAATACTTAATATACCAGCTTAGTGCTCTATCTTGCAGTGTTGTAACCATCTGCGCTTTCTTCAAGTCATCATCTGTAATCTGTTGTGACTTCCACACATCATATGCTACAAACCAAAACTGTTCAAAGTCTTCTGTCACCAAACCTCCGAATCTGGGCATCTTCATAGCGTTGGCTACATTGAATAATGGAGGTGGAGGTGGAGGCAGGGGTGTAGGTGTAGGTGTGTGAGGTAGAGGTGATGGTTTAGGTGGAGTGGATGGATGTGGTATCCCCATGATACCCTTCTTTACCGTCTACAGTGCACCTAGAGGTGTCCTTAAAACACTACTTTCTTTGTCACTATCAAATGTTCCTAACAATAGACTATATTAAACACCTGAATCTAGATCTATTCTGAATGTTTTTCCACTTTGCGTAGTTCCCGTTAGATATCTTATAAACATTACTTCAATGGCATGAATCTTTTATCGCACAATAGCATTTTGATCCAAGTTTTCAAGGAATCAAGATACTTACCTCTTAGTCGTTTGAAGAACTGTCGTTCAACTTCGCCATTACTTATAGACTTATCAATCGCGAACTTAGTGATGAATCCGCCCAAAATTCTATCAATCCAGTAATAAAAAACCCTCGCGATATTGTTTTCTAAAGCTTCCAGATGCCTTACCAATTCTGGAGTCCACACAATAGGGTTATCCAACTTCCACGTACCTTGACTATTCGCCAATTTAGAAATACACTGGTGTAATTCGCATAGAAAAGAGATGAAGAAATTTCATATTCATCTATATATAGGTATCTATTCAACCACTCTTCCTTCGATAGGTGCGAATTCCTATTTTCCTGGGCCGCAAATTCACGCAGCTTCCAATATTTCCACTTCTCGATCTCCTTACTAGTTGGGAACCATTTATTCGACTTCACACATTGTTATAGACATTTTTGTGCCTTACAGCTCTAAGAATGAAATGTCCATAAACCAAGGGCTCCTAAGTCCCTAAAAGTGTTGTTCTAACTCCTAAAGGAACAAGGTCAAAAAATTACAGCTTCTCCCAGAAGTTCTCCACCAGAAACTGCTCAGAATTAGTCAAATCAGGATCATTTCAGCTGCTCCACTAGCCAAGTGTGTTGCATAGCACCTAAGTCCACTAGCTAGGTGCATTGAAACGCACCTAAATGCACTACCAGGGTGCGTTGAGCAGGAAATGACAAGTGGCAGAGTCATTCCACGAGGTGGAGAGACAATGGAAGCTTCCAAAATCTTCTCCAATGACACTTGCCTCACTGAATTCGACCAAGGATGAGTAACAGGCTATCAGTCTCCAAGTGGAAGCAAGAACTGATAGAGAGAAGCCACTAATCAATTCATGAGCTGACTCATCCTCCTTGCATACATCTATATATGGATCCCTCATCCCAGAGATCCAGAGGCTGGAATTTTGCACATTGTAAGGAATTGTTGTTGGTTTTGAGATACATATCAGAGAATTGGGTGATCTATGCTTTGTTGGGGTTGAAGAAGGGATTTCTTTGCTGGGAGGTTGATGCTGGGTCAGGAATCATCGGTTGTAACTCCTCCTGTATCTTCTTGTATATCAATAAAACTATTTGAGTTTCTTCTCCATGCTTGTGTTTCATTGATGCTTGTTACATTTGTATGGTTAACTTAAATTTGGTCCTAAGTTATTTATTAATATAAACCCATGTCTTTGTATAGTTTCCTTCTTCTGTGATCTTACAGGTACTTGGTGAAGCTGGGCAAGTGAGGGAGCAGGTAGATGGGAGCTGTCGAAGAGAAGAGAGATCGGATCAAAGGACTAGCGCAGGACACTGGTTGGTTCATCCTATTCCTCTTTGTTTATAGTTCATAAAGAAGAATACAAAAGTAGTTTTCTCTGTTTGTTTCTAAGGTAGCTGTCACACCTTAGTGGTATAGAGTAGATCTAAATGGACACTTTTCCCGATAACAAAATGGCAACTCCGCTGGGGAGTGTGTCTAGTTAGTTTGTTTGTGTTTCTCCTGTTGCTTGTTTCATAAACTTAGAAGTAGCAATCGAACTGCATTTTCCATTAACAAATGCAAAGTAGACATCTGCTGCTTCAATCCATTCACTGGATCTGTTTATGATTTGAACAGCTGATTCATAGACCAACTGATTGCCCTTGTGATAGCTCTTAGAACCCCCCTTAGATCTACCTCTGATTGTGCATTACTGATTGCTTTTACTCGGCCAAAAACCATAGATTAAACTGCAAACCGTGACCCAGAACCCAGATAGAATTCTCGTTTCTGCCCCAGCGTAGGCTCTGTGAAGAGGTTCAGCATTTCAACGCACTTCCCGAGAGGGCTACCTACGATGTAATGCCGTTTCTCTGTGTAACAGGTGCGCTGATCAGCCTAGCCTTCTGCAGCTGAGGTTCTTTGCTTCATTTCTTCAGTTTTGTCTCTGATTTTTGCAGCCTGTGATCAGTATTTCACTGTTTCAAACCCCTTTTCCTTACTGATATTCTGCCTCAGTTGTACAAAAGAAACTGTAGATGTTTTTATGTGTTTGTTCCGTCGTTTACAGTTTTCCATTGCAAAAGTAAAATAGTCGTACTGTCGTCCTTTGATTTAGATCTGTCACAAGTGTCGATTTTGATCATAGGAGAAAGTTTATTTGCTGTTGATAGTTGATTATGCATTTACTTTTGCCTTTGGTTTGAATTTGTGACTTTCTAGTGTCGAAACGAGTATTTATTTCAAAATCATAAAGTGTCGTAATCGTCTCTACCTTTTGATTTCGAAAAGAAGCTTGTTTGTGTTTGTCACTTCAAAGCGAATTCAAATTTGTAAATCAACTTTATTTTTAGGCATCAATATTAAGAAAGTGAAAAACAAAACACATGCATGTGCATTTGCATATTGGCAGTCTATTTGGCTTGATTTAGGAAAAGTGCATTTACAGTGTGCTCTTTGCTCTTTGCGAAAAGATTGTGTCTTTCTTTTCCCCTAGTAGCTAGGATTTTCATTGCAGAAAAGAGATAAAAGTTTGTTTATCATCTTTAGATTGCATTTTAGGAATTACATCTACATCTCGTGGTGAACCCAAAAGGCAAAATTCATAAGCAAGATCAACTTAAAATAAATTCAATGAATCTAACAACGCTTTGGAACTTAACGCAAAACATTTAGAGGTCTAGGCTAGAGACGTATTCCGGCGTCGTAAAGCCTGGTAACGGTTGTCCTCACTGATGGTTGGGTGATTCCTCCACTTTGAGACGATAAGTTCCAGTACAGACTTGTGCTCCCACGTACCGTCGAGTATATTTTGGGAGACCCCTATAGGCTTAAATCCTTTATCCATAGGAAGTTGTGTCTGCTGCCCTATCGATCGCAATGCACTGAACACAGCATTCAGGAAGATTGACTGCCTGTTGTGGTCACCAACAACCCCCCTCTTTGTTTAGTATTAGCAATAATATCAAGCAAAGGGGGACCCTTAACAAGAAATCCCAAAAATATTTTTATCCAAATTTTTGTATTTTAAATCCCTAAAAGCTATATCGCATCGCAAAGAGAGAGTGAAGAGTTTTCCTATGCGCATAAATAAGCTGCAAAGAAGCGATGCGAAATTCATCGCATCGCATATTCTGAAAGCGCTCTTAAAAGAAAATGAGAAGGAATCGTCGACGGCCGATATGCGACGTCGCATATTGCAAACGTCGCAAAAGCAGCACACAACGAGCAAATGAAAATTGTGATATTGCGATTTGCAATCTGCGATCCTATAAACTGCGATTTTACGATTTACGATCTGCGACGAATGAGACTATTAATTGCTGCGATATGAATCGTAGAAACCACTCATCGCAAAGTTTCTTCGGCATGATCTGTGAACCCAAAATCGAGCGTGCACCTTAAGGGAAATTAATGATTGCACGCCTGAGTATCCAAAGATGATCGTGTTGCGTTTTTCAAAGAGTCAAGTCATTATGAGTGTCATGATTATGCATTCATTAGAATTTAAAGCTTTCATGTCAATATTTTCGTCATGTCTCTTTTCCTTTGCGTAAACTGTAAGGCAGTAACTGATATAAATCTATATGCAGGAAACATCCAAGGAAAAGGGGAGAACGCCAATACTTGAAGAACAGAGAGGAGATGCCTTCGCAAATGAATGCCGCATGCAGCAGAGCCGCGGATTCCAGAGTATCACTCCACAGACACTGATGAAAATAGACTATCCAAGACTCAGAGTCAAAGGCGCACAAAAGCAGCATGTTTGCAAAAGATCCTAAAGCTCAGATTGGGTAAAGAAAAAAGAAAAACGCTGAAAAGGGATGATGCTTCAGAAAAGCCTGGAACAAAGAATGGAAGCAATTTTCAATACATAAGATTGTTCAGGCAACGAAATCCCTAACTCATTGAGTCATTCACACGGCCGGAAACCGAAATAGCAACAACACAATCAGTTTGAAAGAAATCTAGGTTATACTAAGTATACACACAGCAAAAAACACCCAGTCAGAGGAAGATTTTCAAAAATATCTTCTAGGTTGTCAGAAAGAGGTGCCAGCTTTTGTTATTTCTACTTTCATCGCCCGAACAAAAGGAAAAGACAACCAGCCGACTCTTTCCAGGTGAACCTCACATTGCTTACAGCACTAAGGAGCAGATACAGAAACGGTTAGAAATTAGATTCAATTTTTAGAAATAAATTTGCTTTAGTAAAAGGGAGGTCATTTGAAGCTGTTCCCTAAATTTGTGTAATTAAGATTAGTTAGTTAGTATTATTTAACCCTTCTCATGACATTTGGAGAAGGGTCAGGAAATTTGTCAAAAAACTTGTCCTCAGAACATGCACTTTTGCACCCTCGGAGGGGGTTTCTGATGAATGGATGGATCGAGATTTATTTATGTTTACATTTTAATGTTTGCTACTGATGTTGCACTTCTGTACTCTTAGTAGATGTTAGAAGTAAGTAGAGATAAATCGTTATTGCTTGAAGTTTGTGAGTGAAATCAGTCATAAATGGTACTTTTATCTCTTGATTAATTTCTGCTCATATTCTTAGAGTGATATACAGCTGATTTGTTTATATGTTAATGTATGAATGTCTAGATTACCATTTGGCACTTTTGTACGGTGGAATCATTTGTTTGCGCTTGACATATGAATAACTGATTATGTGATACGTTGTTCACAACTGTTTTGCCTAACTGCTTATGCAGAATGGTTCATCTTAAATTGATTTATATTCTTATGATAGCTGAATGATCTTTATTACCAGTTGTTGTATGAAATCTTTTTAGATTGCATAATGAAAGAATTTTACCCCGGGTTAGTATAGATTAGATGTGCTGTTTTTGTTAGATTACAATAGCATAGAGTCAATTTAGAGTCTAGAATTAAATTAGTTTAAAATTACCTTTAGATTAGTGTCTTCAAAATCTACACACACACACACATCTTTTAGATTGGGAAGCTGGTCCCATCATCCCCAGTCGGACCCGCTACACCAAACGGGCAAGGAGCCGCCAGTCAGGTTCCCGACCGGGTGGGTATCCCCCTTGTTGTTGACCCGATTTCGGGGCCCTCAACATATTTGGCGCTAGAAGGAGGGCACGAACTATGAATGGCAACTAAGTCAAAATCTAAATGCCATTCTGAGAGTAAATCACCCTCATCAACTCCCCCAACTTCTCCACTACGGTTAAACCTGGAGTTAGAAGTCGCTCGAGTATCCACCGCTGCTACCTACTCCAATATATCAAACCAACTCATTATTGAACCCCCTGAAATTCAAACTTTGATTCGTAAACTCCAGGGATTCTCTATTTTTTCTCATAGGTCTGATAAATCTAACAGCAGCGTGACTTCGCAGTACAATCCTGCTCACCCTCTGACCAGATTAAAGAGTGAAAAATTTGGTATTCAACCAAGTGAACTCCCTCTCCCTACTAGGAAAAGAGCAAGGAAAGCACCACCCGAGTCTGACCGTGAGACTCTTTCATCCACTTCGTCCATTTCAACACCCTCACCGCGAAGTCAACCACCCACATCCTCATCCCAAATCACTCATCCATCTTCCACACTTCCTCTTCAATCATCAAAGACCATAATACCTTCATCTTCTCAGCATCAGGGACCGTCTTCTGCACTCTCATTAACTAGCGGCTCAACGATGGCCCAGTCTCCATGGAACAATCCTGGGGCAGTTTTAATGCCTCCACCCCTGAGCCCAATACCGGCCCATCCTGAGAAGTGGCTACCTAAATTCAATCCAGAAACAGGCATGCTAGCTGAAGAGCATATCAATAATTTCATGCTTTCTGTTAATCTCAACGGAGTTACCAACGAAGATGCTGTCGTCCGACTTTTTCCTTACACAATGCAAGGAACAGCCGGATCATGGTACTTTTCGTTACCTTCTGGGTCCATCACAAGTTGGGACATTTTTCAAAGTCAATTCCTCACCAAGTTTGGCGATGACAGATCAACAACGACATTGATCAATGACCTATCTAATCTTAAAGCTGAGGCTAGAGAACCCATTAAAGATTTCAACTTACGGTTCAATAAGATCCTCAACAAGGTTCCCGCTGCTTCTCAACCCAGCGAGGAAGTAAGATGTGAATGGTACATCACGGCCTTACCATCTAGCTTGGCTATCTTCGTAGATAGGGCAAGCAATATGACCTTAGTTGAAAACTTAACTGAGGCGCTAGCAGTAGAAAAACGCGTAGTTGCCCTAGAAAAGAGATCTGCAATAGAAGAACGCAAATCTAAGAAGATCTCTTTCAAAGAAGACACCAAGAAGAAGCAAACGAAATATCCTTTCGATATGGAAGGATTACAAAAGGTGTTAAAGGCCATGTCCAACGAGATGATTGACATAAGAAAGCAAGTAGTAGAAACTTCTTCAAAAAAGCCCTACATATCTTTTAAAAGAAACCTTCCCATGGAGGTGAAACCACCCAATGCTGTCTCAAACGTCGAATCTGAAGAAGAAGAAGAAGAAGAGAATACCATTGAAGGGAAGACCGATGATGAAGAAGTTGTGGAACTACAAGGAATGTGGGATTTCATCCTCCCACAAGAAGAGGATCAAGAAGCATTTTAGGTTAGCACACGAAGAAAAAATCAACTTGATCCTCCCCAAACTACCCCTAAACAGAAGGGCGCAAGCCCTGCAACAAAAGATAAGGTCGCAACAAAGAAAACAACCGCTAGAGCGACCCAATTTAGCCCAGCCCAATCAGATCAAGCACCTCCATCAAGAACACTGATAGTGTCGGATGAAATGGAGTATAACATTATCGTTGACATGAAAAAGACTAGGGCTAATATCACTCTTTACGAATTGAGCAAACTAAAACATCAACAGAAAATAATGATGAAAGAATTACATGCCGTGCCTACTACATCTTTACCTACAGTTGTAGCTTCCCACAACATGGGAAGACCTCCAACCAACATGATCAATAAGATTGATCCGAATGACATTGCCTTGATTGGAGGAAGGTCAAGATCCCATACTCCTCCTTTTCTCCTCACTTATGAAATCTTCAATAAAAACGTGCACAATTGCCTGATTGATTCTGGTGCTTCAACGAATATTCTACCCAGATCAATTTGTGCCAAATTAAATGTTCAACCTCAGAAATCTGCAGTGCGCATAGTTCAACTTGATTGATCTCAAGTCGAAGTGATTGGTGAACTTAACCAGGTGACCATAAGATTGTCGTCTAACCCGAAAGTATGTTAGGTTATCGACATTCTAGTAGCTGATATCCCTGAATTCTATGGTTTAATTCTTAGCAGGGATTGGTCCGAGAAACTCCACGGATATTTCTCAACTGACTGGTCGCACATGTGGTTACCATACAACGGCAAACCCAATCAAATAAAGGTTGAACGAGAATTGCACCAAAAGTACATAGTGACAGAATTGGAAGGAGAGAACGAAGCAATAGCATACAACAGCAGTATCATAGGCAATTACTCGGTAGATTCTTTCCTCGGCAATTTCAATGCTCACACTTCACCTTACTTAGAAAATTCAGTTGTGTCCCAAATTGAAAACTTTTCCCAAACTGATGATTCAAGGTGTTTTAATTTTTTAGATAGTTCTGTAAATACATCTTTATTTTGGAAATTATATTTTGATGGCTCTAAATCTAACGAGGGAGCAGGAGCAGGATGCGTTTTAGTTAACCCAGATGGGAATAAGACCATGCTTACATGCAGACTTGAGTTCGATTGCACAAACAATACAGCGGAATACGAAGCCTTGGTGCAAGGCCTATACAAAGCAATCGGCTTGAATGTTAAGTATCTTCAAGTCTTTGGAGATTCCGAAATTGTCGTCAAACAAGTACGTAACACAATACATTGCCTGTCAAGTCATTTAAAGCACTATCAATCTTTAGTACAAGATCTGACTTCACATTTCATAGCATTCAATATTTCGTCAATCTCAAGACTCCAAAATGCGAGCGCAGACCTGTTGGCTAACGTAGCCTCTAGACTGATTCCCTCCGAAGATTTTAGTCCTGATAGGTTTTCAATAGAATTAATCTTTAAACCATCCATCCCTGACAACATCACCAACTGGAGAGTATTCAATGACGATCCAGACATTGTAAATTTCCTTACTTCTGAAGGATCCTACTCAAATCAAATAATTGACAAAGACCATCATGATCACCAAATTCAGCAAAATAGCACTGATAACGCTATACCTAAGTCGGTGGTTAAGTTAGAAGATTTATATGACTTGAAAAGTCGGTTTAAAAGGTCTGCAAATTCTAAACTCTACAGTTCAACTCTGAATTATGAATTAGTGAACCTAGGAACCGATCAGAAGTCGCAAAACGTTAATTTGGGCCACGGCCTAGCTCCTGAAGAAAAATCAGCATATATCCGTCTTCTGAGACAATTCAAAAACGTTTTTGCGTGGAATTACGATGAGCTGAAAACATACAACACTTCTATCATTCAACACACTATCCCTATGATTGACAATGAAAAACCTGTCTAGCAGAAGCTCAGAAAAATCCACCCCAACTTAGAAAATCAGATAAAGACTGAGCTAAATAAATTGTTGAGAGCCAGAATAATTTTCCCCGTCAGACACTCCAAATGGGTATCCAATATGGTGCCTGTTAGGAAGAAAAACGGAGATATTAGAATCTGTATTGATTTCCGGAATCTCAACAAAGCCTGTCAGAAAGACAATTTTCCCCTCCCACCTATGGAGCAAATACTACAGGCAGTAGCGGGCTCAGAATTAATGTCTTTCCTGGATGGATTTTCAGGATACAATCAAGTGCTGGTGCATCCTGATGATCAGTTGAAAACCACATTCCGAACCAAGTGGGGCACATACGCATATCGGAAGATGCCATTTGGTCTGATCAATGCCGGCGCTACCTTTCAGAGAGCCATGGACATCGCATTTAAAGGTTTAGCCAATAAATCGGTAGTGATTTACCTAGATGATATAACAGTGTACTCCAAGAAGCGAAGCGACCATCTCAAAGATTTGAAACAGATCTTTCAAAGATGCTTAAGGTATGGAATTTCACTTAACCCAAAGGAATCTTTTTTCGCATTAAGTGAAGGGAAATTGCTCAGATTCATAGTGTCGAAATCTGGTATTCACATTGAACCTGACAGAATCAAAGAAATTTCCGAAATATCCATACCTCGTAACAAAAAGGCCATGCAATCTTTCCTTGGACAAATCAATTTTGTAAAAAGGTTTGTCCCCGATTTTTCACGTATTGTTTCTTCTTTACAAAATATGATAAAAAAGAATTCAAATTTTAAATGGGGCATAGATGAGCACGAAGCATTCAACTTGATCAAGCAAGCTATCATCAACGCTCCATCTTTAGCTACCCCAAATTTTTCAGAATCCTTCATCTTATACACTTTTGCCTCAGAGAAATCTTATGCCGCGATTTTGACTCAAGTAAATCAAGAGAAGGCGGAAGCTCCAATCGCATTCTTTAGCTCGAACTTACAAGGTGCTGAACTCAATTACTCAAACGTGGAGAAACAGGCTTATGCTGTTTTCAAAGCGATCAAATATTTCAGACCTTTCTTACTTAAAGCCCATACCAAAGTCGTAGTACCGTTTCCAGCGGTAAGGAACCTTTTCGTACAGAAAGATGTGGGCGAAAGGAGAGCAAATTGGATTACCGCTCTACAAGAATACGATCTTGAGATCAAACCAGCAAGCATCATAAGAGGTCAAGACTTCTGCAAGATGTTAGCTGGAGCATCGCAAATTCCGGAGAACTCATCTGAAGAGGTACACACGTATGAGGTAAGCCTAAATGATGCAGAATCATTATATGCGGACACCATTTATTATCTTAAGAACGGGTATGCTCCATCACACCTGGATCACACCAAGAAAAGAGCTCTGAGGTTGAAAGCTAAACAATACCAACTCATAAATGATGTTCTGCTTAAAAGGAATTATGATTCTGTACTTCTTAGGTGTCTTAAGAAAACTGAAGCCGAAAAGGTTTTGCAGGAACTCCATGATGGACCAGCAGGTGGACACTATGCTGGAGAGACTACTGCGCATAAGATCTTACGTGCAAGATATTATTGGCCCACACTGTTCAAAGACTCATACAATTACGTAAGGAAATGCAAAATCTGCCAGACTGCTGCGGGGAAACAAAGGAAATCGTCCATGCCACTACAACTGGTCAACATCGAGCAACCATTCAACCAATGGGGCTTGGACATAATAGGTGAGATCGTTCCTCACTCTTCTAAGCAGCATATGTATATCCTCACGGCAATAGATTATTTTACTAAATGGGTAGAAGCAGTTCCTCTCAAGACAGTTAATTCTGAAAACATTATTGAATTCATAGATCAATTTATCATCACTAGGTTTGGATTGCCAACGGCCTTAATGTTTGATAATGCATCATACTTTTCTGGAAATGCAATGACTGAGTTTGCATTAAAAAGAGGGTTCAAATTGAAATATTCTGCTAATTACTATCCGCAAGGTAATGGGTTGGCTGAATCAACGAAAAAAAACCTAATCAGGATTATCAAAAGAACAGTCGACCAAAACCAAAAAAAAATTGGCACAAAGCGCTAGAAAATGCTTTATGGGCAGATAGAATCACAAAGAAAGCTTCAATCGGAACTTCTCCCTTTAATTTAGTTTATGGGAAAGAAGTGGTTCTTCCAACTCACTTAGTCATTCCCTCTTTGTCTTTAGTACAACACATCGATGAAGTATCTACTTCCTCTTTGCAATTAAGACAAATGGAAATAATCAAACTTGAAGAACGCCGAGAACAAGCTAAGAAAACCCATGCTCACCACCAAGCACTAATAAAATCCTCTTTTGACTCAGCCATCATAACCAGAAGGAATTTTCAGATGGGAGATTTAGTTTTGAAATGGGATAAGGCTCATGAAGAAAAGGGCAAACATACGAAATTTCAGAAGCTATGGCTTGGTCCTTTTCAGATTGTAGAAGTCATAGGCCCATCGACGTTTGTGTTGTGGGATTTGGCAGGTAGAAGAGATTATTTGCCTGTGAACGGACAGATTCTTAAAATGTATTTTCCATAGAAGATCACTCTTCTATATTTTTGTAGGATAGTTTTAGTTTCTTTTATTTTGTTTTTTTTCTCTCTCTTATAAATAAAACTGGTTGTAAATGATCATTGAATAAGATTCATGAAAGAGCACACTAACTCTCTATCAGATTTTGATTTCACTTGTACAAATAGCAAAACTTTCGAAAAATCTGATTTTTATTATTGACAAACAGAGTTAACTTTAGCCTGAATAATGATATTAGTTTCAACCTTTAAAAAGACTTTGATGAAAGTAACCTTTGGTTAAAAATTGTTTTATCCCAACACAATGAAAGGTATCATCAATAATAAAATAAATATTCTCTGCAAAGCTGTTATTTTCAAAACTCTATTATTGTCGTCCAGAGCTTTCTTAAGGAAAAACAATGACTTCCTCCCTGCCAAAGGAAACCGCAGCATTCAGAGAAACAATCCGAGAAAGCACTATATCTCAAAGAATAAGAGGTCTCATCACGAGCTGGCTTATCATGATCACAGATATTATAACTTGCTGACTTTGCCAAAACCGTCTATCAAAACAGGGCAACGACTCAAGATTGTTGCAATCAAAAGACAAGGGGTCTCATCACGAGCCAACTTGTTCAGCAAAAGTGTAAATCAAGTGAATGAATGTGTCATAATTTTGCCACCAAACCAAGACATTGTTCTTTAGAGAGTAAAAAAGGAAAAAGTGCCAAAAGGGATTCTTCTCTGAAATGTTGTAAATAACCTCAAGTAGGAAAAAGGATCATTGCTGGATAAGATGGTAACCCTGTCGAGGCTATGGATGCTTGCGGGCAGCAGAGGCTCTACCTACAACAAATGAGCATGTTTTAAAGCCAGCACGTAGAGAAGACCTTATTTTATCTTTTAAAAAGGACCGAGTAATGTCTGGTATGAATGCAAGAACTAAGCCTAGGGAAGCAGACAATTGGAATAAAAGAAAGGTTGAAACAAAGTATCATTGACAGGATGAGGGGTAATCTACTCTATCTGTCCATAACAATATTTAGACATATGAAAAATTTTCTGTTTCGGAAGTGGAAATGTCAATAGAAAAGCAGAGATAACTGGTTCTTCATAGTGAATCGCCATTGTTGTGGTCACCAACAACCCCCCTCTTTGTTTAGTATTAGCAATAATATCAAGTAAAGGGGGACCCTTAACAAGAAATCCCAAAAGTATTTTTATCCAAATTTTTGTATTTTAACTCCCTAAAAGCTATATCGCATCGCAGAGAGAGAGTGAAGAGTTTTCCTATGCGCATAAATAAGCTGCAAAGAAGCGATGCGAAATTCATCGCATTGCATATTTTGAAAGCGCCCTTAAAAGAAAATGAGAAGGAATCGCCGACGGCCGATATGCGACGTCGCATATCGCAAACATCGCAAAAGCAGCACACAACGAGCAAATGAAAATTGTGATATTGCGATCTGCGATCTGCGATCCTATAAACTGCGATTTTGCGATTTGTGATCTGCAACGAATGAGACTATTAATTGCTGTGATACGAATCGCAGAAACCACTCATCGCAAAGTTTCTTCGGCGTGATCTGTGAACCTAAAATCAAGCGCGCACCTTAAGGGAAATTAATGATTGCACGCCTGAGTATCCAAAGATGATCGTGTTGCATTTTTCGAAGAGTCAAGTCATTATGAGTGTCATGATTATGCATTCATTAGAATTTAAAGCTTTCATGTCAATCTTTTCGTCATGTCTCTTTTCCTTTGCGTAAACTGTAAGGCAGTAACTGATATAAATCTATATGCAGGAAACATCCAAGGAAAAGGGGAGAACGCCAATACTTGAAGAACAGAGAGGAGATGCCTTCGCAAATGAATGCCGCATGCAGCAGAGCTGCGGATTCCAGAGTATCACTCCACAGACACTGATGAAAGTAGACTATCCAAGACTCAGAGTCAAAGGCGCACAAAAGCAGCATGTTTGCAAAAGATCCTGAAGCTCAGATTGGGTAAAGCAAAAAGAAAAATGCTGAAAAGGGATGATGCTTCAGAAAAACCTGGAACAAAGAATGGAAGCAATTTTCAATACGTAAGATTGTTCAGGCAACGAAATCCCTAACTCATTGAGTCATTCACACGGCCGGAAACCGAAATAGCAACAGCACAATCAGTTTGAAAGAAATCTGGGTTATACTAAGTATGCACACAGCAAAAAACACCCAGCCAGAGGAAGATTTTCAAAAATATCTTCTAGGTTGTCAGAAAGAGGTGCCAGCTTTTGTTATTTCTACTTTCATCGCCCGAACAAAAGGAAAAGACAACCAGCCGACTCTTTCCAGGCGAACCTCACATTGCTTACAGCACTAAGGAGCAGATACAGAAACGGTTAGAAATTAGATTCAATTTTTAGAAATAAATTTGCTTTAGTAAAAGGGCGGTCATTTGAAGCCGTTCCCTAAATTTGTGTAAATAAGATTAGTTAGTTAGTAGTATTTAACCCTTCTCATGGCATTTGGAGAAGGGTCCGGAAATTTGTCAAAAAACTTGTCCTCAGAACATGCACTTTTGCACCCTTGGAGGGGGTTTCTGATGAATGGATGGATCGAGATTTATTTATGTTTACATTTTAATGTCTGCTACTGATGTTGCACTTCTGTACTCTTAGTAGATGTTAGAAGTAAGTAGAGATAAATCGTTATTGCTTGAAGTTTGTGAGTGAAATCAGTCATAAATGGTACTTTTATCTCTTGATTAATTTCTGCTCATATTCTTAGAGTGATATACAGCTGATTTGGTTATATGTTAATGTATGAATGTCTAGATTACCATTTGGCACTTTTGTACGGTGGAATCATTTGTTTGTGCTTGACATATGAATAACTGATTATGCGATATGCTGTTCACAACTGTTTTGCCTAACTTCTTATGCAGAATGGTTCATCTTAAATTGATTTATATTCTTATGATAGCTGAATGATCTTTATTACCAGTTGTTGTATGAAATCTTTTTAGATCGCATAATGAAAGAATTTTACCCCGGGTTAGTATAGATTAGATGTGCTATTTTTGTTAGATTACAGTAGCATAGAGTCAGTTTAGAGTCTAGAATTAAATTAGTTTAAAATTACCTTTAGATTAGTGTCTTCAAAATCTACACACACACACACATTTTTTAGATTGGGAAGCTGGTCCCATCATCCCCAGTCGGACCCACTACACCAAACGGGCAAGGAGCCGCCAATCAGGTTCCCGACCGGGTGGGTATCCCCCTTGTTGTTGACCCGATTTCGGGGCCCTCAACACTGTCGTACCGTAAAAAGTATTCTGTAGTTTTGCGATTGGTTTGGTACTCCCTCTACCTAGACCTCCAGAGTAGTCCCTTTCGTTCCTTTTCAGACTCCTTAACGGAAAGGGTCCATCTGAGCACTTGTCACTTCAGGCTCATTAAAAATCGAAGGAGACTAGAGTCATCTTTTGTTTTTTCTCGACTCTTAAAAACTGAAAAAACAAGTTGTGTCAAAGCGTCTAAAATTTATTTTAATCAGAATAACATCACTGTTCCCTCGTTGGTATTATAAGTTAGTCTCCCTTCATTGCAAGTTCTTGTAGAATCGCTAGGAAATCTTTTGGATAGACTAGATATGTCTGGACAGCCATCGAAATCCAGGACTGTGTCGTCTGACACAGCAGCAGCTGAGTCTCCTGCTGCTACTCCAACGATGTTCGCCAGTATACCATCTGTCCCGGCAAGTTATCAACAACAAGCCAGAGTCCAATCAGGGACTGCTTCGACAACATGGTTAGTTCCTATTTCTTCATCGGGATTATCATCTGGTATTTCTTATGTTGAAACTCAACAAATTGATCCAATGTGTCTTCAAAGGCCAATCTACCCTTTAAGTACTGGATTGCCACCATATGGAGGGCAGTATGCCTTTTCATTGTTCCCTCCCAGAGAACAACCATATGGGAGTTTACAACAAAGTTCAGGTCAAACTGGAATTACATCCAGTGGTTGGGTACCAATACTGCCTCAACAACCAAGGGTTGTATATTCAATGCAACCAGTCCACCCTGTGTCGGATATTCCCACTATACCTGCTATGGTGACTGCATCGCAAGTACAAGTGTTACCTGTTGTATGTCAACCCCAAGTTTCTCAAGTTGCAATACAACAGCCTCTTGTCTCAACGATTCAATCACAACCTCAGGTTAGTGACTCCTTATCTAGAGCGACTCAGGCTCAAACAAGTACTATGACTCCTCATCTTGGTCAATCATCCAGTATTGGACAACAGCAAATGGTCCAACAACCAGGGCTGGTTCAATCTCAACAACCGCAATTCCAGCAATCATATCAAGGACCTGAGCAACAAGTCTTTGTAAGTAATGGGCAACTGCATTTCCAAAGCGGTTATCAACAACCATACTATAATGGTTATGCCCATCAACCTTGTCAAAGCTACCAGCATCAAATACATTATGCTGGTATGCAAAGACCCACTGCTCAAGCGATTCCATCTTATCCTGGGTATGCTTCGCCTAACCTGAATCAACAGTTGCCCTTTGTAGCAACTCTAGAATTACCAGATCTAAACTGGCTGACGAATGATCCAATTGCTTATGCCCCTTGGTGGCCAGCAATTCCACATAAACTTTCGACAGATATTCCTAAATTTAATGGAAATTCGGGTGAAGACCCATCGAATCATGTGATGACATTTCATCTGTGGTGTTCATCAAACACCCTAAACAATGATTCGATTAGGCTTCGCCTTTTCCAGAGGACATTAACTGGTCTGGAAGCAAAATGGTATATTGAATTACCTAGAGCTTCGTTTGACAACTTCAGTACCCTAGCCACAACCATTTTAACCCATTTTCAATTACCAATAAGGTACGAAACGGGAACAGAACTCCTTACCAACTTCAAACAGACGACGACCACTCACATATCTGATCATATACATGAGTGGCGACGTCGACGTAGAATGGTAAAAACGTATGTTCCCGATCAGCTCTTAGCTGAATGGTTTATCAAGTCATTACTACCTTCCATCACGGAAGAGGTGGCCAAAGGGGGAGTCGTCACAGAAGAGCAAGTTATCACTCGTGCGCAATATTTGGACTTGATTTACACTCAGTCCGGCACACTCTACCATAAAATACCTGACGCCCCTAGACCGGAATTCTCAGTTCCTCGTCCTCCTAAATCAAACAATGACTCTCATGCCAGCGATGACGTGATTGGCGCAACAGACACGAAATCGACAAAGGCTACATGTAAAAAGGCCCGTAAAATTTATAGTCAAAATACAAATGAGAAACTTCTTGCCTCGGAAGTAAATGCCGTGTCGACCGACAAGGGAAAACAACTGAAGCAACCAGGGGGCAGGAAGAAAAAGAAAGAGAGAAAAAAGAAGCAGGATGAGTCATCTCCTAGAAAACCTTCTGCAAACCCTTATGGGCAAAGGAAACCCCCTGCGGGATGTCATATATGCGATGAGGATCATTGGACGAGAGATTGTCCACATATAGCTGAAGTTAAGAAACTCTTTAAGAGTTCAAAAACCTCAGTGGTATTGACTGATCTGTTTCCAAACCCGGGAACCAAACTGGTAGCTAATCAAAATGCTTCCCGATCCCAAGTGCTTATGTTGTCTATCTCAAAGCAGCAAAATGATGCTTTGACAAGGAATAAAGATTACGGGAATCCACAGCCGTTGAATAACAAGGCTAATGAACAACCTAGTAGTTCGACAACAACTTTGACCATAGTTGTGCCACCCATCATTCCTGAACCAATGATCAAGTCGCCAAAAGGAGTAGTACACAAATCGACATTTAATCCTCGTGCAAAAATAGCACAAAATTATAATATAATAGAGGACCTGGCCCAATTTTCGTCCGCTATGTCGACACTTGAGGTACCACAAAATTGCCTCTCCCAAGAGCAAGCTTCATTATCAACAATAGGTGGGATTGACCCAATGGATTCCAATCTTGTGGCCTTTGATCATAAAGGATATGACCCTCAGTTACCAGCTCAACTAGCTTTCCTTATTCAAGTGAAAGCCCTCAACAAAACTATTCATCGAACAATTATTGATGAGGGGGCATCCACATGTATTATGTCGATGAGTTGCTGGAAAAATTTAGGGTCACCACCCTTGTCGCGATCGTCAACAATGTTAAAATCATTTGATGGACGATCATACACTCCATACGGGATTTTAAGTAACTTGCAGGTTGAACTGGGGGGTAAAACAATAGAAATTGATGTTGAAGTAATCGACGGAAACCTCGATTACAACATCCTACTGGGAAGACCCTGGATATATGCCATGGCTGCAGTTGTGTCGACCTACTTCAGGAAGATTGCATTTCCCTTCCAAGGAGGAATTACAATCGTTGACCAACAAATATTTCTCCCCAATAGTTCACAAGTTACGGGAAGCATTCCAATGATCCATAATATCGGAGTAGGTCTCCTAAAAGACCCTGCCTTAATGGGTACTTTTTCCCTACCGCCTCCGAGTAATCTGGCAGAAGTGGCCACAGTGGAATATGAAATCTTCTATATCTAATGGATTTGGATTCCGAGGATGGTTCTTATCTGTGTCAACCTCATTAAAAAATGAAACAAATCCCCTTTCCAAATCTCAAAGGTAAACCTTCATTCCAACCACTGAGTTGAATGCAATGAAGCTTGGGGGGCATGCACCTCGATTTGCGTTATTATGCTGGGGGCATGCAAACTTATCACGAGCAGTGTTACTGTAGGGTTCAAGCTCGTTATAAAATAAACCCGCCATGAGCAGTGTTACCGCAAGGTTCAAGCTCGTTAAAAAATAAACCCGCCTCGAGCAGTTTTAGCACATAGTTCAAGCTCGTTAAAAAATAAACATAAGATATGAGCAAATGTTTCCACCCGAGTTTAAGCTAGTTAAAAAATGAACTATCCCCCGGTAAATAACCACCGTGAATGTATCATTTCAGCCATTAAAGCCTTGGTCGTGTTTGCACCATCACCTCCACTTTTCCATTGGCCGATCATTCACCTCCATTTGATTGTTTACCCATTTTGAGGAACAGCGGCAAAGAGTAATTTCACTAGCCATCCTTGTGACACTGCCGTGATTGGAAAATTCCAAACCTTACCTGGAATCAGCTGCTACCCATTTTATCACTCGTTCCTCAAAAGACGAGTCTTCTTTAAGCTCTTTTATGACTTGTAAAATATGAAAATATTGTCGAGTTCTGGCCTTCCAGCTCGTTAAAGTGACGGGAAGTGCTATCCCTACTCTAGATTTTAATATTTTTGGACCTGAGGGATTATTGCACAAAAAGATCGAGCGCTTGTTTTGTTCGGCTCGTTAAAGCGATCGAAAATTCATCCCTTCTGTATTGTTTTATACTTTTTCGGACTTAAGGGATTAGATGACGAGAAAGGAATTTTGGAGTTACCTTTACGTACCTTTTCAGACTCTCTAAAAATGAAAAGGACCGAGTTATCTTTGTCGTTAGACTCGTTAAAAAGATTAATAGCGACAAACTTGTCTTTAGACGAGAACGAGTTTCACTATCGCTAGGCTCGTCAAAAGATAGCGATGGGTTTGCCCGAAGGGCAAATTATAGAACAAGCATATGTTATCCTCCTCAAGCTTGACAAAAATAAAGAGGTACTGGTCATCAATGACTGGAGAAAAATTGGGAATAAAACTCAAAGAATCTTTATTGGTAGCAAGTCGCTCTTGAACATGACACTTCCACTTCGTGCCCGAGTCGGGTTGGGTTGTTTCATTCACCGGTCACATCGCCATGGTCTCGCCATAACATCCACATTTGGGGTTAATGCTACCAATCCATCACATAAGTGTCGCCGACATGTTCAAGAGAAGTCATCCAGAAAGGCCACCTGTGTCCCGCCCACTACCATACATTATACTCCATTCTTTCATGACCGCCACCCTGAACCATATATCATCAGATCGTTTTCACCTCCATCAAAATCATTTGCTCCGTTCCGTGTCATTGATGTGGGATTCATTAAGGCCCTCTTGTGACGGATCACTTCTTGTCGACATCAGCTCATTATCCAAGAAATTGATCTAGGAACACCCCATTCAGTACTTTGAAGCTAGCATGCCTCAATGGCAAGTTTCTCACTTCCGGCAACAGGTATACATCAATGACCTTCGACCGAAAGATTTTGTGTGGTGTTCGATGCCAAGTCCTTTATTCACACCACGTGAATTGTACTGTAGTACCTTGAGGGTGATTATCATTATCGGTGATTCCTCTCGCGCTTGTTAACAGTTTACATCATTGACTGGTAATCAAGCGATGTCTTTCCATGTTCGACTTCAAAACATTTCTCACATGGATCGACTTGTACTTCGAGTGAAGATCGGACGAGATTGAAGACCCCGGATCTAGTTTCATCCATCCGGGATACGATATATATTCAGGAAAATAAAGACATTGAAGTGTACAGCATTGCAGCATAGATAATCATTCTACCAAAAGGATGATGGCTCTATCAGAATCATCAGTCTACCATCAGACGATTGTCTGTCCTATGTACATGAAAATGAATTTATAAAGCTGAGCATGGTAATGCCCGCCTCAGCTAGATCATGAAAGCAGTATGAAGATAATGTATTGTATTGTATCTTATTACAGGTCTCCTCCCAGCATTGAAAGAACTTCGGATCCTCCTAATAAAGCATTTCACCCGACAAACGGCCTCATACTTTAGGGGGCAACTCTTATAGACATTTTTGTGCCTTACAGCTCTAAGCATGAAATGTCCATAAACCAAGGGCTCCTAAGTCCCTAAAAGTGTTGTTCTAACTCCTAAAGGAACAAGGTCAACAAATTACAGCTTCTCCCAGAAGTTCTCCACCAGAAACTGCTCAGAATTAGTCAAATCAGGATCATTTCAGCTGCTCCACTAGCCAAGTGTGTTGCATAGCACCTAAGTCCACTATCTAGGTGCATTGCAAAGCACCTAAATGCACTACCAGGGTGCGTTGAGCGGGAAATGACAAGTGGCAGTTTCATTCCACGAGGTGGAGAGACAATGGAAGCTTCCAGAATCTTCTCCAAAGACACTTGCCTCACTGAATTCGACCAAGGATGAGTAAGAGGCTCTCAGTCTCCAAGTGGAAGCAAGAACTGACAGAGAGAAGCCACTAATCAATTCATGAGCTGACTCATCCTCCTTGCATACATCTATATATGGATCCCTCATCCCAGAGATCCAGAGGCTGGAATTTTGCACATTGTAAGGAATTGTTGTTGGTTTTGAGATACATATCAGAGGATTGGGTGATCTATGCTTTGTTACGGTCGAAGAAGGGATTCCTTTGTTGGGAGGTTGATGTTGGGTCAGAAATCATCGATTGTAACTCCTCCTAGATCTTCTTTTATATCAATAAAACTATTTGAGTTTCTTCTCCATGCTTGTGTTTCATTGATGCTTGTTACATTTGTATGGTTAACTTAAATCTGATCCTAAGTTATTTATGAATATAAACCCATGTCTTTGTATAGTTTCCTTCTTCTGTGATCTTACAGGTCTTGGTGAAGCTGGGCAAGTGAGGGAGCAGGTAGCTGGGAGCTATCGAAGAGAAGAGAGATTGGATCAAAGGACTAGCGCAAGACACCGGTTGGTTCATCCTATTCCTCTTTGTTTATAGTTCATAAAGAAGAATACAAAAGTAGTTTTCTCTGTTTGTTTCTAAGGTAGCTGTCACACCTTAGTGGGATAGAGTAGATCTAAATCGACACTTTTCCTGATAACACACATTCCTTAGACAAATCCAAATCTTGGTAGTGGAACCTTTTTTTGTCTTGAGGGGGTATGGACCTAGGTTCAGAGTTAGCTACGCCATCCAAAAGAACCCTTCACTGATGGCCCTTTTGGAAACAGACAACTTATCATAGGTTGCAGTCTCACCTAAAGCAGTATTGGGGGATGAAAAAACTAGGTTATTTCATTGAGAGGTTTGTGTGACTCCTAGGGCTTTATCCCAACCCTTGCGAACCCTAACCCTTGAAATGTGGAAATTAAGATAACCTACAGAGAAAAACTTCTAACCCTGCATTGATTTCCTTAAACCTTCATATCATTAAATAAAATAACAGATTTATTACTTTCATGCACCAATTAAGTGTTTATTCAGATAATTACAGAAAACGGAGCGAATACACAGAAAATGCATAAGTAAATAGAAATTCAGAGATACACAAACATGGTTCCAAAATAGTCTTTACTATGATAAATCCTTTTGTTACAAACTCTTTCTTCCCTATGCACATAGCAGCAGGGGCCTGTGCACTCAGCTATGGACTTACCAAGGTTTTTGTGCACACAGCTGTAGGAGCCTTCCCCTTCGGCTAAGTATAAAAAACATATTTTTTTTCCTTAGATCACTTGCCAATACATATATCTTCAATCACTACTTACTTCCTATGAGACTCTATAACTCCTTTATATAGCTTCTTTCATTACAATACCATGGTTCACAAACCATGGGCAGGTCACAAAATATTTTAACTTCTAACAAAATAAGGGGATTTGACCTTCCTAAATCCCCTCTGACATATATGACCTTCACACTTTGCTTCCTCAAAATGTGGATACTTTACATAGATAACAAAATTTATTACAAAATTGACCCTAGGGGACCCTTTCCCAACACCCTATGACTAGAGGCTATGACCAGGGACTTGTTACCCTACCACATGCTACTCTGAATTAACTAGTAATAATATTCCAAAGGTGCACCATGTGTTTTTAAATGAGAACAACAATCAAAACTCATCCTGGGGACCCCCACCTACCCGACTATTAACAATGGGGGTCTATTAAGTCCCTATAATACTAGTGACTCCCCCATTACTATTGTCATTGTATCCCTTATTGTTATTGTTGTGCCCCTATTGTCCCCATATTGTTATTATTGTGCCCCATAGAATCCCACTATTGTTGTTTTTGTGCCCTTATATTATTATTGTTAGGTCGGATTTGGTTATATTGTGACCCCTTAGACTCCTATATATAGAAAGGAGGTTTTTTCATTTGTATCATCAAATAATTGTTCATTTTTGTAATGTAAAGGAGGTTTCCCCCTTGAAGAAGATGATTTCTAAGTTGTTGATTGATCCAGGTGGTTCCAGAGACACACACAGGACAAGGAGGACTCAGGGAATCTCAAAAATCAAAGTGTCTAGATTATACTCGAACTAGGATGATATGAAACTAGCTCATAGACTGATAGAAAAGATAGATCAAGGCCTTAAAATTTAGATTCTTTGAATGGGCAACCTTAGAGCATAGATCTTGTTGTCCTGATCTCGGTGGTACAAACGGTTCGTCAATTTGAGTCCATATGTGAAAGTTAGAAGTAATCAAAGTTGGGTTGACTTTTGCTGACTGGGCAGGCTTAAGGAGGCCACGATTTGAACTTTTATGGCTGACGGAATCTGGCCAACCCCAACCAGATTCTGGGAAAAATTGTTGCCTATTTAAAAAGACTCCTACGATCAAAATCAGATTTTCAAAAAAATTCATATTATTGTTATAAAATCAAAACAAAATATAAAAAAATAGGTCGATGGGCCACCACCCCTGTCGGCCTTCCCAACAACATAACACATTATTGTTATAGTAGGGGGGGTGGCCATGACCTCGCCACCCCAGATCCTTCCTTGAAACAACATAATGGCGGTCTATATAAGGGTAACGGTTAGGTGGGGGTGCAGGCTACCAACCTCGTCGCCCTCCACCTCACACTCATACAACAAAATATGTGCAGGATTATAATGATGCCACGAAGTTGGGGGGGGGGGGGGGAGCAGGCCACCAGGGCTGGTAGACCCGCGTCCCAAAAACTGACCGCATTATAGTAAACACTACAGTGTTAAAAAAAGGAGGGACGAGTTTTGACCGCCTGACCCCTCCTCAACGACTCCTAAATTTTACCAACGCGCCAATGGAAATATGTTGAAATGTCTCCTCGAAAGACCATATAAAAATCATTTTTCTTAGTGCGCAGGATAGAGGAGATGGGGCACAGATTTCGAGAAACAGTTTGCAGAAACTTGAGTAAAGCTGAAACAGGGGGTGGAACCTTGCCTGAGCACATTTTTGAGGGGTTTAGTTTTGGTCCAATGTCAAAATTGGGCAAGTTTTATATCAAATTTTCACCTCTCGGTGACAAGAATTCAATGGTTATGCTAGTTTCTGCAACATAGCTCTCCATTTTTTCAGCCATTTTCTAGAATGGAGGTATAAGATTCCTTTTTGTAAATGATGATTGTATTCTTCTTTCTAATGCCATTTAATGAATGAAGGCCTCCCCATTGATCGAGAAGGTCCCGGAGACATAGTCCAAGTTGGACGAACTCCGTTATCATGCTTCTTGTCTTCTTTTCATGCTTTATGTGTTTCTTCCTCTTCTCTCATGTGCACATTAAATCTATATGGTTAAGCTACAATTTCTACATGTGATTCTTTAATACATCTATAAGCAAAAGATCTTAGATCAAGTGGTATCAGAGCAGGTATTTTTAGATGTGAATTGCATGTTTGTATGCTAACAAGAAACAGGCTCCGAAGAGGTGAAGGGAAACTAAAGTCTTTCGATCCCGAAGTGGGGTGTGCACTTCGAAGGAGAAACATGGAAGATGAAGAGGCTTGTTATGAAGAGGAGGTAAAATTCTACAAGACTTTATACATGATGGTAGATCATGTTGAGAAGCTGTTCTCAAGACTTGAAAAACTTGAGAGTGCAAAGAAAAAAGCTCCAAAAGGACAAGGTTTAGCGCAAAAAGATGATGGAGGAGATCCACCTCCTTCTCCTTCCATGAGTGAAAGTTATTCTTCCTCCCATCATCATCATCATAGAAATTCAAGGGATGCACATAAGAAACCTTTCTTTAAATTAGATGTCAAATTTTATCTTCCCATGTATAATGGTGAAAGTAACGCGGAGAAGCTTAATAACTGGATTAGATAGATTGAGATCTACTACAGGATTCAGCAGATCACAGAGGACGAGGCAAAGATTCAGTTGGCCTCTCTTCGATTGAGTGGCACCACTCTCGTCTAGTGGGAGAGCAAATTGCGAAGCAGTAAGAGCGTGGGTAATCTTCCTTCCTCATGGCCTAGTTTCATTTCTGCATTAAAAGAACAATTTAATCCCTTGGGTTATAAGCAAAAAGCCTTGATGGAGTGGCAATACTTAAGGAAGGGTAGAGGTCAGGATGTTCAAAGCTTCACCGAGGAGTTTAGAAAACAAGCGCTCAATTTGGGCATTGCACTTGACTCACCTGAAGTGTTGTGTGTGGAGCATGATTGTTCAGAGGTCTTTTGTTTCAGCTGGATGTATACCCCAGGAAGTTTGTACACCCCTCCACGTGGGGGGGTGCGGGGGGGACTTGTCCCCCATGCGGGGGTCCGGGGGGACCGATCCCCCCCGGCTGGGGGGTCCTGGGGCCAGTGGTCCCCTGCGCGGAGGTTCGGGGACAGTGCCCCCGAAGCCAAAAATAGATGTAAAATTGCCTTGTAAAAGTATAGTAATTTCTAGTCAATCTGGGTCGTTCATTAGGCAGATGATCTGACGGTAGTACTCATGTTTAGTTTAGGGTTTTTTTTCCCTAGAAGGCAACCCCTCTCTTGGTATGAGGGCATTGTATTTGAGGTTTTGATATAGATGTGTATTCTCTGAGCGAGAAACAAAGAGGTAAGACTGTGAGAGAAAACAGAGGATATTACAGAAGATTTGCTGTAGGTTGTGTCTCTTCATTTTGCTGGATAATAGAAAGGAAGGACTGGCTATTCGGGGTGGACGTAGGCCAAACTGGGTGAACCACGTATATCTGTGTCTCTCTTGTTTTATGCGATTTCTGTGTTTATATTTCTGAAATATTTTATGTGTTCCATTGCTCCGTAATATATAATTTTCTAACAACTGGTATCAAAGCCAAAGGTTTATTTGGCTGATAAACTCGCAGGAAAGAAGGGTTCCTCGTTTGAGTGGGAGCAATGGCAGAAGATGGTAAGTTTAGGGTCGAGAAATTTAACAGCCAAAACTTCTTGCTATGGAAGATGCAGATGGAATATTATCTGTATCAGAAAGATCTATACCTACCATTGAGCAGAAAAACAAAGAAGCCGATGGCTATGACAAATGAAGGATGGAACCTTCTCGATAGAAAGGCACTCAGAAGAATACAGTTGTGCCTCGCTGCATCAGTCGCCTTCAACATTTCAAAGGAAACAACGACAGAGGGTTTGATTCAGGCGTTGTTGAAACTATATGAAAAACCATCGGCCTCAAACAAGGTATTTCTTATGAAACGGTTATTTACTATGAAGATGTCGGAAGGTGGATCTATTGTAGATCATTTAAATGATTTTAATACAGTTACAAGTCGATTAAGTTCTGTAGGGGTGAACTTTGAAGATGAAGTTAGAGCTCTGTTATTCTCGTGCTCATTGCTAGAAAGTTGGAATGGTTTAGTAATGGCCATTAGTAACTCTGTCTCTGGATCTAGTACTTTAAAGTTTGATGATGTTGTCGGTGCTATCCTTAGCAAGGAAATGCGACGAAAAAGCTCTGGTGAGACATCGGGTAATGCTTTGAGTGCAGAGTCTAGGGGAAGAAAAATGGAAAGAGGAAAGAGCTCAGGATATCGCAGTAAATCAAGGAAATGCAGATCCAAGTCCAGATCAGGGATAGTGTGCTGGAAATGTAGAAAGAAAGGACACCTAAAGAAAGACTGTAGATCTCGGAAGGGAAAAGAAGGAGATGCACAGCAAGAAAAAAATCATGAAGCAAATGTGATAGGTGAGGTGTTTCAATATGCTTTGATTCTTTCTTTCGAAAATATTACTGATTCCTGGGTGGTAGATTCAGGGGCCTCATTCCATGCCACACCTGATAAGAAATACTTTCATGACTATGTTCAAGGAGATTTTGGACAAGTTCATTTGGGTGATGATAAACCCTGTAAAATTGTTGAAATGGGTAAGGTTTTTGTAAAACAGTAGAATGGAAACCAATGGCTACTAAAGGAGGTAAGGCATGTTCCAGATCTAAAGAAAAATCTGATTTCAACAGGGCAGTTAGGCAGTGAAGGTTGTGTGACAAATTTCACAGATAAAGCTTGGAAGGTCACCAAAGGAGCCTTGGTAATAGCAAAAGGCGAAAAGGTTGGTACATTATATTTATGCAATGGTATTTCTAACTCTGTTAATGCTTTAACTTCCAAAGGAGTAGATGCAGCATTATGGCATCATAGGCTCGGACACATGAGTGAAAAGGGGATGAAGATTCTTCACTCAAGGAATTTGTTGCCGGGTTTGAAGAATGTTGATTTGGACTTCTATGAGAATTGCATTTATGGAAAACAGAAGAGAGTCAGATTTCTCAGAGTTGGGAAAGAAAAGAAGAATGAAAAATTAGAGCTTGTGCATACAGATGTATGGGGACCTGCTCAGATATCATCTCTCGGTGGCTCTCGTTATTATGTTACTTTTATTGATGATGCAACTAGAAAAACTTGGATTTATTGTATTAAGAATAAATCTGATGTATTTGATACTTTCAAGAAATGGAAATCTTTGGTTGAGATTGAGACAGGAAAGAAATTGAAATGTCTTAGATCAGACAATGGAGGTGAATTTTGCAGCAAAGAGTTTGATAGGTACTGTTCAGAGCATGGAATTTGCAGAGAGAAGACAGTTCCGAGAACACCACAAGAAAATGGTGTGTCAGAAAGGATGAACAGAACAACCATGGAGCATGCAAGGTGGATGAGATTGTATGCAGGATTGCCTTTACAGTTTTGGGCAGATGTTGTAGATACTGTTGTTTATCTAATAAACAAAGGGCCTTCAAGTTCCTTGGATGGTGGTGTTCCAGAGGAAGCATGGACAGGAAAAGAGGTAAACTACTCCTTTTTAAAGCCTTTTGGTTGTGAGGCCTTTGTCCATATTGATAAAGAAAATAGAACAAAGCTTGAGGCAAAGTCAAAGAAATGTACCTTTATTGGATATGGTGTTAATGATTTTGGTTATCGCTTATATGATTACGAAAATCACAAAATCATTAGGAGCAGAGATGTAATATTAAATGAAAAGATATTGTATAAGAATAGGTTGCAGGAAAAGAAGCAAGAAAAAGAAAACAAGGAATATGAATTTCTTGACGAAATCACTGAAAAAGTAAAGGTGCCTGAAAATAATAATAATCAACAACCACAACAACAGCGACCATCACAACAGCAATAGGCACCCTAAACACCTGAAAATTGTGTTAGAAGATCTACCAAGATAAGTAGACCTCTTGAACGATACTCTCCTTCATTATATTATTTATTGTTGACTGATTCTGGTGAACCCGAATGTTATGAAGAAGCAATATAGGTTGAAAGCAGGAAGAAGTGGGAGGTAGCCATGGAAGAAGAGATGGAATCCTTAATGCATAACTAGACTTGGGACTTAGTCAGGTTGCCCGCAGGAAAAACTACATCGAAGAATAAATGGGTTTACAGGCTAAAGGAAGAAGATGGAGGAAAACAGAGGTACAAAGCTAGACTTGTGGTGAAGGGGTTTGCACAGAAGAAAGGTATTGATTTTGATGAAATATTTTCTCTTGTTGTTAAAATGACTTCAATCAAAACTATTCTAAGTCTAGTAGCATCTGAGGATTTGTATCTTGAGCAGTTAGATGTAAAGACAACCTTTCTCCATGGGGATTTGGAGGAAGAGATATATATGCAACAGCCACAAGGATATGAGGTGAAAGTGAAAGAGAAACTAGTGTGCAGGTTGAAGAAGAGCTTGTATGGCTTAAAATAGGCTCTAAGGCAGTGGTATCTTAAATTTGACAAGTTTATGTCTGAACAATGTTATACTAGATGTCACTATGATCATTTTGTTTATCTGAAAAAGAAAAATGATCAAAACTATATTATATTGTTATGATATGTAGATGACATGCTTGTTGTAGGGTCTAACATGCAGGAAATAAGTGTGCTCAAAATAAAATTGGCAAATTCATTTGCAATGAAGGATTTGGGAGCTGCAAAACAAATCCTTGGTATGAGAATCACTAGAGACAGGAAAAATAAAAAATTAACATTGTCTCAGAATGAGTACATACAAAAGGTGTTGAAAATATTTAATATGCACAATGCAAAACCAGTTAGTACACCTTTTTCTAGCCATTTCAAACTTAGTAAGGAAATGGGCCCAAAAACCCAAGAAGACATGGATTATATGTCTAAAGTTCCATATGCATCAACAGTTGGAAGCTTAATGTATGCAATGTGTTAGCCTCCTGTTGCAACAGGTGTTCATCTTTCATGATTGATAGTTTTACATGCCAAATATGTCATACTTTGCATACTGCAATGCTCCATATTTCTTAAAGAGGCCAAAGAAGAGGCCATGAAAATGTTCCAGTCTAAATGCCACTACTGTATTCCAATTTTGATGACTTAACCATTTTTGAAGAATGTTCTGTAAAAGGGAAGTCCAAATAGCTTAATCTTAGCTTCCTTAGGTTTCAATTTCTTGTTTTAGAATGTAGATAATTGATATCTGTCCAAATAGTTTAATCTTGGCAGATTTGTAGATAGGTAGAGAATCAAAGGAGGCCAACTGCTTAATCTGGGCCCTTGGCAGAAATAAGTGTAGATTTAGATAGGAGGGCAGTTAAAAGAAAAATTTTAAAGCAGGGTCTGCAAGTCTAAGTGCACCCAAACCAAAAAGAAGAAAAAATGCTAGGTAAGTAGGCTGGGTAGGTAGTTTTTGAGGTTGCAGAATGTTGATATGTGATCAGTTTTGTGTTTTAAAGTGATATTGTACTTCAGATCACAGGTACAAGGCAATTTTCATTTGGAGGAGCTCAAACTGGACATCTCTAACCTCCCCTTCTTTCTCTTCCCCCAAGTCACTCACTAATTTCCCTGAAGAGGTCAAGATCTGCTTCATTCCTCTTAGTTTCATCATTTTCCATATCATTTGCCTGGTGAAGATCTTCTTCACTCAAAGATTTCCATTCTTCCTCTATGAGTCACTTTTCCCACTTTGATAGCCTAAGATCCACATACTTAGTGCTTTCTTGTCATTTCCATACTAACTACTGACTCTATTATGTAAATCCCTATCTGTGTTCCCCTTCCCCTACTAAAAATATGTTAATACCTCCCCTATATACTTATCCCCTCCCCCTGGTTGAAACATAACCATAAGTTCATTGGGAATTGCTAAGTTTATCTGAAACTCAGCAAGAACCCTCATCTCCACCCTCAAACTATCTTTTCATTCATATTACTCCATCACACATCATAAAATTCCTTTCATGTGTATAAAAACCATCGTATTTGACTTATTTTCACCCTCCCAAGGCATAAACCCCTTGTTTTGCCTTAAAACCCTTCTCAAACTGCATAAATCCGTCTTTCTAAGCTTTCAGACCCCTCCCGATGCCTTTAAAAATCTGTTATAACCCATAAACCTACATTTCTAATGTTTAAAGCCCCCCTCTATTTAATAAATCATTCAAATCGCGCCGCGGGCCCCGTCCCTAATCCTCCATCGCCTCATCTTTGCTACCAACCGTTAGATATGGCATGCTGCAGATCAAAGGTGGGCGGGTCCTTTCCCCAGCGAAGCCACCGAGGGTTAACGCCCGGGAGATCGGTGGTTTTGCCGTCGTACTCCCGCCACGCGTCACCCTCCCAGCTGTGGCGGAGCCCCCTCTGCCAAAACCACCTACGCAGATAGGCGGTATGCCCAAAACCAGATACCGCTCTCTCCCCCTTCCTGCGTCAGCATGATGTCACCCTGCCGCATCACCATCCCGCGCCGGCCTCCCTCCACCGTGTCCTTGCCACGTAGCTGCCTCCGTACCGCCAAGTCACCTCCTCCACCATACCGCCACATCACCTGGCTGTACTGCTGACATCATCTGCTGATGTCATCCTGCCACGTCACCGCTGTACTGGGACCCACTGCTGACGTCATGCTGATGTCATTGTCAAAAAGTGCGAAAGGCGCAAATCGCAGCCTAGGAAGCCCGGAATCAGAATCTAAGGTAGTTTTTCATGCGCTAATCATGCATGGCTACGGGAAATAGGCCAAAATGGAAAGCCCCTCACCGCGCAGCCCCCAGCAAGCCTGAAAGGCGTAGAATGACCTGATTTTCTTCGCGAAGCATCCAGAAGGGGGCAAACACAGTTTTTAAAGCAACAAAGGGCCGAACAACTGCCATGAAAGATCGATGGAATAGTCTAAACCACTCAGAAGATAAATACTCCAGGATCAGCGCCAAAGAGTATCAAAGGGAAGATGAAGTGACAAAGAGTATCAGTTCAACAACATCAAAGTAGGTGAAAATTAAAAACCTTCATCAAAGTCAACAAAGCAGTTAAGGCCATTTAAAATCCTATCTGGTCGGGATTAGTGCACATTAATGCCAGCAAACAGTAGCAAAACCATGTTAGAGGTGGAGATAAAGGACAAATCATAGTTATTACAAGAGGATTGCACCGAGCCACCCAGGACAGACATTAACTCAGTTTTGATACAGCTGCCCTCAGCACAGCTCAAAGATATTTTCATGCATTTAATTCTGGATAAGATTAGGTTAAAGTAATCATTTTCTTTCAGACCTGTTTAGGTCGGCTGTAATAGATTAATTTTTTGATAATTTTCCCTATTTATACCGACCCTCTGTATTGTTTAAAGGGTTGGTTGGTTGATAATCTTCATGAGAGACTCGCACTGGATATCTGAGATGTTTTACTTAATCAAAGATTGCTGAAAAGCTTTGGGGAAATGACTGTCTGCTCTATGTCTAATGGTTTGAAGAATTGAATGTGGAATTCTTGTGCTGCAATATGAATCAATAAGTGTTCTTCACCTCTGTTATTTCAATTTCATTTATGCTCAAGTTGCCGAACGAAGGATTGGTTTAGAATTTGCTTAGCTGCACTCTATGCTTAGTTTCTGTGGCTTTTTAATGTTTTCTTCTTGATTTAGGCATAAATATGAATTCTGTTATGGCTCATGTTTGACCTATTTCACATATGGATGACTGTTATCTAGGAATTCTTAACTGCTCCTAGATAGGGCTCATTTATCTTCTTTCTGCTAACCTGAATGAGAGATTCTTAATTGCCCCTCATTCCTTAGCCTTTAATCCATCTCTTTTACCTTGAATGCTTGTTTCATATGCAGCTAGCTTGCTCCATATTCTTTCTTGTGACCAAGAAAATGCACCAGCAGTCCTACTCCTTGACTCCATGCCCAATGGTTCTAAAACTTTCATGCTATCCCTGCCTCTTTACTTGAAAGCATCATCCTTCCCACCAAAAAACAAAACAAAACCCCTTGAACTCAATAACTAGCCTAAAAACCTTATCAACAAAGCTAAATCAGAAAGAGAGAGCCCTCTCTGATTGCAGGTGGGCTAGAACCTGCAGTCCAAAGGTTGGTCTGTGGTTACCTCGGCTGTATCATTTTGAGCCGACCAGAAAGACAACTTGAGTGATAACATAATGGCGATTCCACTAGGGACATCCTCAGTTATTTTCACAAATCAAGTTGGAAAACTCCGTAGGAACAAAAATCAGTGCTATCTATTCCTTAAAACTACAGATGAAGTCTAAATGTCGGTCAGGAAGCCTTTGAAACTGTTCTTGCTTTGCAGTTACAGGAGTAAATAAATGTTGCTTCAGTCAATCTTCATGCTAGTTTTAAACTACATATAGCTGTCCCGGAAATTTGATCAGTTCCTTGCTAATTCTAAAAACATTCGCAGAAAATACCAAAACAAATTCAAAATATGGCTCCCAAAAATAATTCTTACTATACTAGGTCAAATCCAGGCCCAAATCCCCCAGCTACTTTTGAAAATCCGAACTTAATCCCAAAAATCCTTAGGAAGCAAGAACAAAGAGAAGATTTTGCTGATAACAGTCCTGAAACAGTTCACCCAAGCAGTGTTCCAACCCCTGTCAAAGTTTTATTTTGTTCAACCCCTGTTTCCCCTTGTTCATCATCTAATTCCCAAAGCACTCCTTCCACACCTCCATTCACTGCACATACTACCATTACCACTACTATTGTTCCAGTTGTCCCAGTTATTCCACTTATCCCTGTTGTGTTGGTCGTCCCTGTAAACATGGCCAATAGATATGCACCCCTGCAATTACCTGCAAACCCTGGGGCTATGCCTCAGGATTATCAAACTAAAATCACATATTTTGATGGAACTGGTACTTGCACAGCCCTTTAGCATACAAAGAAGATGCAAGACTACTTTGAGAACTACGAAATAGATGATGATAGTGTGAGAATGAAAATTTTTGTTCAAAGTTTAACAGGTGATGTAAGAACTTGGTTCAGATCACTTGCTGCAAATTCCATAACCACTCTGGCTGAGCTTTACCAATCCTTTACCAACAGGTGGGAGAAAAAGAAAGACCCCTTGCACATACTTGCTGAATACGATACAATAAAAAGAGGCCCTCAAGAGTCTGTCCTAGATTACTGTGCAAGATTAAATAATGTCTATAATGTAATACCACATAACCTAAGACCTCCACCTGACCTTGCCTTGTATAAATTCCCTGATGGATTAGACCCAGATATGGCCTACCAGTTAAAAGAAAGAGCCCCTCAAACCCTTACAGACATGCAAAATGTTGCTGTTAGCGTAGAGGCCAACCTAATTGCCAAAAGAAATAGAGCTAGAATGGAGAGAAGAACCACTTTCAAAGAAGAACCCTCAGCCTTAGATCAGAAACTTTATGCTATTATCAATGGCATGCAAAGGCTGGGAGACAGAATAGAAAGTGTTGAGAGGAAATCATCATGGTAAGGACAACAGTCCAATACCATAAGGAACCCAAATTTCAGGAAAATGGAGAACACAAATGCCGGTAGGTCTAGTCCAGACCATGATATAAGACCACCTTTTCATGAAAATTATGCGGAAGCATCCACATCCAGTGAGCCCACAGAGGACACTCACATGAACCTGGTGGATTCGAGGGCTGAGCAACAAATTTTCCTAACTCAACAAGACCAAGATGAGCATGACTTTAATCAATTTCAGACTAAGTCTGGTGAGTCTTTTGATTTTAAACAAGGCTATGATACTGCTGTTTATGAGGTCCACAAACAATATAAGCTGAGAACTAGGACCATTGACATTCCTGAACCTAACAAACCAAAGGATGGAAAACAACCCAACAAGATTAAAGGCAAGGCTGTCATAACAGAACCAGCTGATATACCTGTCCCAAACCCGCATCAAGTGACTGTAGAGGACATAACACAAATGCAGCCCTCTATTGACCAGCCTCTACCACCTTCTTCCTCGAAAGAAAATTTGAACAACATTCCGAAAAGCCCTCCTAAAACAGAAAAAACGCAATCAAATACTTCCCGTAACACTGATAAAAAAGACCAAATTGCTGATACTCCAATGGAAAAAGGGAAACCTGCCTCTCACAATACTAAAACCCAATCTGAAAAATCATTTGACTTAGAGGAAGAAATAGGTAAATTGAAGATATCCGTCCCCTTATCCGAACTGGCCAAACATGATGTGTATAGGCAACAAATTCAAAGGTCACTTCAAATGCTAGAGGTAAAGGATGATGTGAATGTTCTTGATGATCAACCTGAGCTGCTATTCGATCCAGAAATTAATGGAAAATCAACATATGGATTTGTCTTGCACTTTTATGTCAGTTTACATATACATGACAAAGTCCTGCACAATGCCATGTTTGACTCAGGTGCCTCACACAACCTTATGCCCAAAGCTGTAATGAAAAAGCTGAACCTTGATGTTACAAGACCCTACAAAGATCTATTCTCCTTTGACTCAAGTCAAGTCAAGTGTTTAGGCCTCATCAAAGACATGTGTGTCTCCTTAGTCCAATTTCCTAACAAGACAATCCTCATGGATGTGGTGGTTGCTGACATTCCATTAAAGTATGGCATGTTATTGTCAAGATCTTGGGGAGAAAAACTCTAAGGATCCCTCCAATTAGACCTCTCTTATGCCACTATATCTATCTTTGGGCAACCAAAGAGACTGTATAGAGAAACAATGATGAAATATGTGGTAACTAGTGAGAGCAAGCCTGAAAATTTTCCCATTTACTCAATCCATTCTGATATGGATTCTTTAATTTTATTTAATGATGAAATAAGTCCTCCGATTGATGACAAGCCGTTGGCTTTAGAACTGAACACACACATCAATGAAGAATTGGTTGCCCATACTGATAAAATTTTCAAAACAATCAAGGCAACCAGCTTACAAGAAGAACCTCCCCAAACAGAAAATTCAAATCTGTCCACTGCAAGAATGACTGGAACCCTTGACACTAACCACAAGCAAGAAATCACATGGTATTTAGAGTTTGATGGGTCTGTCAACAAGTTAGGAGCGGGGGCAGGTGTCTGGATTCACAATACACATAACAATCATGCAGAAGGCCATGCCTACAGACTAAATTTCAAATGCACTAATAACATGGCAGAGTATGAGGCTCTCCTCTTAGGCCTTAAACTGCTCAAAGCTCTAGGAGCTGCAAAAGTATCCATTTTAGGTAACTCTGATTTAATCATACAATAGATGAAAGGTAATTTTGTTACCAATGACAATAGAATGAGGGCCTATAGGACTGCTGCCACTACTATACTCAATACATTCACTGAATCCAAGCTTGCCAAAATTTCAAGAGAGCATAACATTCATGCACACAGACTAGCCACTTTTGCTAGTACATGCAAGCTTCCCTTTGAGCCAAATCATCATTTTACTGCTGAGATAAAACACAAGCCCGCTATCCCAAATAATGTTAAATATTGGCAAGTGTTCGAGAATGATGCCCAGATTAACAATTTCCTCACTCTTGAGCATGAGTTTTCAAATATTAACAATGACATGGATGCTATGACGGATGAACAACAACAAAAGAATGAAAATCAGCAGGCTATAACACCTATAACGGCCAAATGAATGCTGAACCCAACTGTTTTTGATAATACAAATATAGAAGAGCTGAAACTGATGCATTTGGAGGAAATAGCTGAAACAGAGGCCGAGATCGTTGATCTGAAAGATAACTTACTCCCTGCTGGCCTCACTCCGTTGGAAGACATGTTTGATGCTAATGATGTTCCCAAGAAACCAAAAATGCAACCCCTAAGCGCTGCTATAGAAGAACATAAGATCGGGACAGCAGAGAAGCCCAAAATGATCAAATTATCTAAAAATTTGCCACCTGATCAGAAGCCCAAATATGTTGATTTGTTCAAAGAATTCCAAGATGTATTTGCTTGGAGTTATGAGGATTTGAAATCCTATGACACCTCAGTAATCCAACACACCATTCCCTTAAAACCAAACCAAAAGCCCTTCAAACAGAAAATAAGGAGAATCAATCCTATGCTTCTCCCTTTGATTGAAAAGGAAGTGAAAAGAATGTTTGAAGCAGGTATCATAGCACCCATTAGATTTTCTAAATGGATATCCAATCTTGTTCCTACAAGAAAAAAGACAGGTGAGATTAGGCTATGCGTAGACCTAAGAAATTTAAACCAAGTCTCCCTAAAAGAGCACTACCCATTGCCCAAAATGGATCATATTCTGCAGAGAGTAGTGGGATCATCTAGAATTTCTTTGCTAGATGGCTTTTCAGGTTTCAATCAAATATTGGTTCACCCAGATGACCAAGACAAGACAACCTTTACCACACCGTGGGGATCATTTAAGTATGTGAAGATGCCATTCGAACTTAAAAACGCTGGTGCTACCTTTCAAAGGGCAATGGATATTGCATTTTCCAAAGAAATACATGATTTCCTAGTTGTATATCTTGATGATCTAACCCCTTTCTCTAAATCTGATCAAGAGCACCTGAAACATTTGAGGCAAATATTCATGACATGTAGGAAATATAGCATTTCCTTGAACCCCAAGAAATCCCTCTTTGGCCTTGAAGAAGGCAAGCTCCTTGGCCATATCATATCAAAGGACGGGATTAGAATTGATCCTGAAAGAATCCAAGCAATCCTCCAAATCCCATATCCAAGAAACATAAAAGAGTTGCAAGCATTCCTGGGAAATATCAACTTCCTAAGGAGATTTATTCCAAATCTAGCTGAGCTGATAAGACTGTTAAGCAACATGTCAAAAAAGGATGCCAAGGTAAGATGGTCTCTTGAAACCAAACAAGCCTTTGAGGGCATAAAATCTGCCTTAACCCAAGCCCCTGTCCTCACAAGTCCATAATTTGATAGGGACTTTATCATATTTTATTTTGCATCTGATCACACCATAGTTGCTGTTCTTTTGCAAAAGGATAATCAGGGAGCTGAAAATCCAATTGCATTTTTCAGCCGAGCCTTAAGAGATGCCCCTTTGAAGTACCCAATCATGGAGAAGCAGGCCTATGCCCTGGTCAAAGCAATCAAATATTTCTGAGTGTACATTTTATATTCACATGTGATTGCCTATGTCCCAAATTCTGTTGTAAAAGACATATTAACCCAAGAGGGATTAGAGGGCAAAAGAGGCAAATGGATTGCAAACATCCTTGAGTATGACATAGAAATAAAACCAACCAAGCTCATAAAGGGACAAGGTTTAGCCAAACTGATGTCTGAAACAAACTTTCAAGCCTTAGACATTAACCAATTGGACAATGAACGAGAGCCGGCGACTCCACAGACCAGTGAAACCTTTTTGCAATCCCCATGGTATGCTGATATATGCTTTGTTTTGTTAAACCTGTTTGCTCCCCCAGGATTGTCCAGAACTAAGAAAATATTTTTAAGAATGAAGGCTTTAAATTTTTGTGTCATAGATGGTGCATTATTTTGGAAAAATCATGAAGGTATATTTCTTAATTGTTTAATCATGAATGAAACTAACAATGTCATGAAAGAATTCCATGTAGGTGACTGTGGAGGGCATCTATATTAGAAGTCCACTGCTGATAAAATTCTAAGGGCTGGTTTCTATTGGCCCTCTCTTTTTTCAGATGTAAAGAATTTTTCTGTTTCATGTCACAAATGCCAAATCTTTGAGGGCAAAAGAAAGCTGTTGCCCCTGCCCCTTAAACCCATCTCAACTGAAAAGCCTTTTCAACAATGGGGTCTTGACTTCATTGGAGAAATCCATCCCTCTTCCTCAGGCCAGCACAAATGGATTTTAACAGCCACTGACTATTTCACCAAGTGGGTTGAGGCCATCCCATGCAGACAAGCCAATGACACCATCATTATCCAATTCCTTGAGTGCAACATCCTTTCTAGATTTGGCTGCCCTGAGAAGATCGTTATTGATAACGCCGCTACTTTTAAATCCAAAAAAATGATCAATTTTTGCCACAAATTTCACATCACCTTGGGGCATTCCACAGCCTATTACCCCAAAGGTAATGGCTTGGCTAAGCCATCTAATAAGAGCCTGATTAATATCATAAAGAAAGTGCTTGAAGAAAACAAGAAGAAGTGGCATAGAAAGCTCACAAATGCCCTGTGGGCAGACAGACTTTCAACAAAGGAATCCATTGGGATGAGCCCTTATGAGCTAGTATATGGCATGGAAGCCAGGTTTCCTTCATCTTTTGGCATCCCTACTATCAGACTGTTACAGGAGATTCAGGCTGAACCAAACGACATTCAACGAAGAATCAACCAAACCATTCATCTTCAGCAAACCAGAGAGCAAGTTTATGACAGAGCTCAGATTTTGCAAGAAAAGCTCAAAAAGATGTTTGATAAGAGAGCTAAGGCTGAGGATTTCTATATTGGTGACAAAGTTCTAAGGTGGGATTCACGAAGAGAAGACAAGGGAAAACATGCAAAATTTGATTTTTTATGGAAAGGGCCATTCGTTATTTCTGTTGTTCAGGGAAATAACACATATTTTCTCAAATCTGTAGAGGGCAGCACGGCTGAATAAGGCCCTGTAAATGGCCGAATGCTGAAACATTACCATGATCCCTTTTAAAGGGATACAATCCAGATCTATACATATCTCTTTGTACATTGATATTTGTATATATCAGCGCTTTGTTTTTAGTTTTTGTATAAGCAGTCTGAGTGTTAGAGGAGTAGCAACAATGTTTGTGAAGACACAGCCAATTGCCAGTATTCCTTGTTTAAAGCTCTGTATCTGCATTACTCTCAGTAAAACAGCAATAGTAGCACTGTCATATCACAAAAATTCATGGTAAAAGCAAACAGTGGGCAACTTGCAGTCTTCAGTCAAACAGTATCAATAAGAGCGGAGCATTTTTTAATTTCACATCAACAACTGTTTCTAGACCAGAGCTAAAGGAAACACATCAGTTTTGATCTATGCTTTTCAAGGGCACAATGCTCAAGCAATACTGTACATAACATCAAGCACGCAGAAGAAAGTAGGTGATGCTATACAATTCACAGTAATTCAGTTGAGGAGGGAGCTGTTCATATTTCAAAGTTTCACACTTTAACAACCACCATAAAGAAGTTTTTTAATCTATAGCAACAATAGAAGATCAAGGCAGTCTGACCTGCTATTCTTGGCTTTTCACAAGGAAAAGCCATCCCCAAGTGGAGCCATTGTTAGCCTCCTGTTGCAACAGGTGTTCATCTTTCATGATTGACAGTTTTACATGCCAAATATGTCATACTTTGCATACTGCAATGCTCCATATTTCTTAAAGAGGCCAAAGAAGAGGCCATGAAAATGTGCCAGTCTAAATGCCACTGCTGTATTCCAATTTTGATGACTTAACCACTTTTGAAGAATGTTCTGTAAAAGGGAAGTCCAAACAGCTTAATCTTGGCTTACTTACGTTTCAATTTCTTGTTTTAGAATGTAGAGAATTGATATTTGTCCAAACAGTTTAATCTTGGCAGATTTGTAGATAGGTAGAGAATCAAAGGAGCCCAACTGCTTAATTTGGGCCCTTGGCAGAAATAAGTGTAGATTTAGATAGGAGGGCAGTCAAAAGAAAAATTGTAAAGCGGGGTCTACAAGTCTAAGTGCACCCAAACCAAAAAGAATAAAAAATGCTAGGTAAGTAGGCTGGGTAGGTAGTTTTTGAGGTTGCAGAATGTTGATATGTGATCAGTTTTGTGTTTTAAAGTGATATTGTACTTCAGATCACAGGTACAAGGCAGTTTTCAATTGGATGAGCTCAAACTGGACATCTCTAACCTGCCCTTCTTTCTCTTCCCCCAAATCACTCACTAATTTCCCTGAAGAGGTCAAGATCTACTTCATTCCTCTTAGTTTTATCATTTTCCATATCATTTGCCTGGTGAAGATCTGCTTCACTCAAAGATTTCCATTCTTCCTCTATGAGTCACTTTTCCCACTTTGATAGCCTAAGATCCACATACTTAGCACTTTCTTGTCATTTCCATATTAACTACTGACTCTATTATGTAAATCCCTATCTGTGTTCCCCTTCCCCTACTAAAAATATGTTAATAGCTCCCCTATATACTTATCCCCTCCCCCTGGTTGAAACATAACCATAAGTTCATTGGGAATTGCTAAGTTTATCTGAAACTCAGCAAGAACCCTCATCTCCACCCTCAAAATATCTTTCATGCATATTACTCCATCACACAGCATATAATTCCTTTCTTTTGTATAAAAACCATCTTATTTGACTTATTTTCACCCTCCCAAGGCATAAACCCCTTGTTTTGCCTTAAAACCCTTCTCAAACTGCATAAATTCGTCTTTCTAGGCTTTCAGACCCCTCCCGATGCCTTTAAAAAACTGTTATAACCCATAAACCCACGTTTCTAATGTTTAAAACCCCCCTCTGTTTAATAAATCATTCAAATCACACCGCGGGCCCCGTCCCTAATCCTCCGCCGCCTCATCCTTGCTGCCAACTGTTAGATCTGGCACACCGTAGATCAACGGTGGGCGGGTCCTTTCCCTAGCGAAGCCGCTGAGGGTTAACGCCCGGGAGATTGACGGTTTTGCCATCGTACTCCCGCCATGCATCACCCTCCCGGCTGTGGCAGAGCCCCCTCTGCTGAAACCACCTACGCGGATAGGCGGTGCGCCCGAAACCAGATACCGCTCTCTCCCCCTTCCTGCGTCAGCATGACGTCACCCTGCCGCATCACCATCCCACACCGGCCTCCTGCCACTGTGTCCTTGCCACGTAGCTGCCTCTATACCGCCAAGTCACCTCCTCCGCCGTACCACCACGTCACACCGCCGTACTGCTGACGTCATCCTGCCACGTCACCGCCGTACTCGGACCCATTGCTGACGTCATTGTCAAAAAGTGCGAAAGGCGCAAATCGCAACCTAGGAAGCCCAGAATCAGAATCTGAGGCAGTTTTTCATGCGCTAATCATGCATGGCTACGGGAAATAGGCCAAAATGGAAAGCCCCTCACCGCGCGACCCCCAGCAAGCTCGAAAGGCGCAGAATGACCCGATTTTCTTCGCGAAGCATTCAGAAAGGGGAAAACACAGATTTTAAAGCAATAGAGGGCCAAACAACTGCCATGAAAGATCGATGGGACAGTCTAAACCACTCAGAAGATATTAAAGACTCCAGGATCAGTGCCAAAGAGTATCAGAGGGAAGATGAAGTGGCAAAGAGTATCAGTTCAGCAACATCAAAGTAGGTGAAAATTAAAAACCTTCATCAAAGTCAGCAAAGCAGTTAAGGCCATTTAAAAGCCTATCAAGTCGGGATTAGTGCACATTAATGCCAGAAAACAGCAGCAAAACCAAGTTAGAGGTGGAGATAAAGGACAAATCACAGTTATTATAGGAGGACTGCACCGAGCCACCTAGGACAGACATTAACTCAGTTTTGATACAGCTGCCCACAACGCAACTCAAAGATATTTTCATGCATTTATTTCTGGATAAGATTAGGTTAAAGTAATCATTTTCTTTCAGACCTATTTAGGTCGGCTGTAATAGATTAATTTTTCGATAATTTTCCCTATTTATACCGACCCTCTGTATTGTTTAAAGGGTTGGTTGGTTGATAATCTTCATGAGAGACTCGCACTGGATATCTGAGATGTTTTACTTAATCAAAGATTGCTGAAAAGCTTTGGGGAAACGACTGTCTACTCTGTGTCTAATGGTTTGAAGAATTGAATGTGGAATTCTTGTGCTGCAATATGAATCAATAAGTGTTCTTCACATCTGTTATTTCAATTTCATTTATGTTCAAGTTGCAGAACGAAGGATTGGTTTAGAATTTGCTTAGCTGCACTCTATGCTTAGTTTTTGTGGCTTCTTAATGTTTTCTTCTTGATTTAGGCATAAATATGAATTCTGTTATGGCTCATGTTTGACCTGTTTCACATATGGATGACTGTTATCTAGGAATTCTTAACTGCTCCTAGATAGGGCTCATTTATCTTCTTTCTGCTAACCTGAATGAGAGATTCTTAACTGCCCCTCATTCCTTAGCCTTTAATCCATCTCTTTTACCTTAAATGATTGTTTCATATGCAGCTAGCTTGCTCCATATTCCTTCTTGTGACCAAGAAAACGCACCAGCAATCCTACTCCTTGACTCCACACCCAATGGTTCTAAAACTTTCATGCTATCCTTGTCTCTTTACTTGAAAGCATCATCCTTCCCACCAAAAAACAAAACAAAACCCCTTGAACTCAATAACTAGCCTAAAAACCTTATCAACAAAGCTAAATCAGAAAGAGAGAGCCCTCTCTGATTGCAGGTGGGCTAGAACCCGCAGTCCAAAGATTGGTCTGTGGTTACCTCGGCCGTATCCTTTTGAGTTGACCAGAAGGACAACTTAAGTGATAACACAATGGTCTGCACAGGGCCTGATATTGCACATGCAGTGGGAGTTGTAAGCAAGTACATGAAAAATCCAAGAAAGGAACATTGGATGGTAGTGAAATGGATTCTTAGATATTTGAAAGGTACCACAAATCAAGCATTATGCTTTGGTGGTTCAAACATTTCTCTACAGGGATATGTTGATGTAGATATGGCAGGTAACAGAAATAACAGGAGGAGCACTACAGGATATGTATTTATTGTTGGTGGAACAACTATCAGTCGGGTTTCAAAAATCCAAAGTGTTGTTGCGCTTTCAACAACAGAAGCAGAGTATGTTGCTGCTACAGAGGCTAGTAAAGAAATGATTTGGTTACAAAGGTTTATGGGTGAATTAGGTAAGGAGCATGATATGGGCACGTTATATACTGATCGCCAAAGTGCCATTCATCTTGTAAAGAACTAAGCATTTCATTCCAGGACTAAGCAAATACATCTCAAGTACCATTTCATACGATCAGTGTTGGAAGATGGAGAGTTGAAGCTGGAAAAGATACACACTAGCCAGAATCCTGCAGACATGCTAACAAAAGTTGTAACCAGGGAGAAACTGAGAACATGTTCAGTTTCACTTGGTCTTCAAGGATGATGATGAAGATGAGAAACAACGAGGTCCAAAGAGGAGTCATTGTCCAACAAATGAAGCAGCGGTGGAGTTGCTACAATCATTCTCCAAGTGGGAGATTGTTGTGTGTGGAGCATGATTGTTCAGAGGTCTTTTGTTTCAGCCAGACGTATACCCCAAGAAGTTTGTACACCCTTCCATGCAGGGGGTGTAGGGGGGACTTGTCCCCCCCGCGGGGGTCCGGGGGGGCCGATCCCCCCCCGGCTGGGGAGTCCGGGGGCTAGTGGTCCCTCGATGAAGGTTAAGGGGCAGCGCCCCTGAAGCCAACAATAGATGTAAAATTGCCTTGCAAAAGTATAGTAATTTCTAGTCAATCTGGGCTGTTCATTAGGCCGATGATCTGACGGTAGAACTTATGTTTAGTTTAGGTATTTTTTCCCTAGAAGGCAACCCCTCTCTTGGTATTAGGGCATTGTATCTGAGCTTGTGATATAGATGTGTATTCTTTGAGTCAGAAATAGAGAGGTAAGACTGTGAGAGAAAACAGAGGATATTACAGTGGATTTGTTGTAGGTTGTGTCTCTTCATTTTGCTGGATAATAGAAAGGAAAGACTGGCTGTTCGAGGTGGACGTAGCCCAAATTGGGTGAACCACGTATATCTGTGTCTCTCTTGTTTTATGAGATTTCTGTGTTTATATTTCTGCAATATTTTATGTGTTCCATTGCTCCGTAATATATAATTTTCTAACATGAAGTAGTAACTAAGTATATTGTATCATTACATAGTTACATTAGACATTCCTTATTATTCTTTGAGCCTACTACCATTGACTCGGCAATTGTAAAGCCCATTCATTTGGAAAATAGGGGAACACATGGACAAGATGACCACTCAAACAGAACCGCAGAAATCAAGGGAAGGGGAGCAAAGATCTCTTGTACACATTGTGAGAAAGAGGGGCATGATGAAGAGAATTGTTGGAAGCTGCACCCTAAGCTGAGACTTGAGAGGAATAATAGAAAGGGGAAGCGTAAGGCCATCACCACCATGCAGCAATGCCAAGATTCTGAGTCAAAGGAAGAAGAGAAGGTCACAACTATAGGATTTTCACGAGGTAGGCCCATTGACTTGGGGTCTGATTCTAGCGATGAGATGAAGTTTGCATCCCTTGGAATCGCAACAGGAGGACCCATAGATTTGGGGTCTGATTCTGGTAATGAATCAAGGATTTCAACTGACATAACGAAAAGGGCACTCACCGCAGCAGAACTCCAAGAAATTGAGGAGATCAACCACTGCATCCAAGTAGAGAATGTTGAGCTAAGGAGGCTTCTACAGGAGGCAAGGGAAGAAAAACAAAGGTTACTACACCAGTTGCAAGCCAAGGATGAGGACTTGGAAATGCTACAACATAGCTATCTAGAGGTAAAAAGCGATTCTCTGATTTCATATGATTTTCATGATGATGAATTTGCCGCTTTGAAAAACAGACTACAGGGATTGGATCCAAACTATTGAAGAAAATGGGGTATCAAGGAAAGGGCCTCGGCATCAAAGGCCAAGGCATCATAAACCCCATCGAAGTCAAGGAGTTTCCACATCATGCAGGACTCAGATACACCAAAAAGGAAATAGGGGAAAGCTTTAATACAACTAGTAACCTGCCAGTGATAGACGATGAAATTCTTTCCTCACAGCCTAGTGATAGTGAGGCCTCCATGAACACTAATCGAAGGAACACCAAGGGAAAGCGCCCCAAGGCAACCCCGAAAGTTTGGAGAAAAAAGAATCGTTGTAGTCATTGCAACAAAGAGGGACATCAACAAGCCACGTGTCTGATGCTCCTTGCTCTGGAAACATCGCTAGAGGAGCCGAAAGGTGAACATGTTCAACAAATGAATCCACCCCATTCACAGTGGTCCGCTTCATTAAGTTGGTTTTTTTACGGGTAGTAGCTTGTTATGGACACCATTGTAAATCATACATTGCAAGTAAATGTAAAAGTGATGGTATGTTTCCTATCACTTCAAACTGCAACAATGATATTTCAGCCTTCCATTATTAATAGATAAGGTATTGATTGTTTTTATGTAATCGTTGACCAAGGAGTAGGTGTTATAAACTCTTGGCAAGGAAGTGGTTGCAAAGAATGTACTAGTTTCACATGCAGGTGATTGGAAAGTGTGGATTGAAAATGACACAACAGTGTGCTAAGTGTAAATGCTTTCGGGGTCCAAAATCTCCTCAATGGGGAGGATTGATCCATGTGGCTCCATAGACACACATAGGACAAGGAGGACTTAGGGAATCTCAAAAATCAAAGTGTCTAGATTAATCTTGAACTAGGACCAGAGCATAGATCTCATCATCCTAATCGTGGTGGTGCAAACGGTTCATCAATCCGAGTCCATATGCGAAAGTCAGAAGCAGTCAAAGTTGGGTTGACTTTTGTTGACTGGATAGGCTTAAGGAGGCCATGATTTGAACTTTTCCGGTAGATGGAATCCGGCCAGCCCTAGTTAGATTCTGGGTGAAATTGTCACCTGTTTAAAAAGTCTCCTACAGTGAAAATTGAATTTTCAAAAAAATGCATATTATTGTTATAAAATAAAAATATATATATAAAAAAATAGGCTTACGGGCCACCACCCCCGCCGCCTTCCCAACAACGTAACACATTATTGTTATAGTGGGGTGGGAGACCATGACCTCGCCACCCTAGAACCCTCCTTGAAACAATGTAACAGCGGGCTATATAAGGGTAATGGTTAGGTGGGGGCGTGGGTTGCCAACCCCGTCGCCTGCCACCTCACACTCATACAACAAAACTCGTACGAGATTATAACGGTGCCACGGAGTTGGGGAGGGGGGTGGGGAAGTGGGCCACCAAGGCTGGCAGACCCACCTCCCAAAAACTGTAATGTTAAAAACTAACCACATTATAGTAAACACTGCAGTGTTAAAAAAAGGAGGGGTGAGTTTTGACTACTCAACCCCTCCTTAACCACTCCTAAATTTTACCAACGCGCCAATGGAAATATGTTGAAATGTTCGCCCCAAAGACCATATAAAAATCATTTTTCTCAGTGTGGAGGACAAAGGAGAGGGGGCATAGATTTCAAGAAATAGGTGGCGAAACCTTGAGAAGAGTTGAAACAGGGGGTGGAACCTTGACTGAGCACATTTTCCAGGGGGTCATTTTTGGTCCAGTGTCAGAATTGGGCAAGTTTTATATCGATTTTGCACCTCTCGGCGACAGGAATTCAATGGTGATGCTAGTTTTTACAACAAAGCTCTCCATTTTTTCGGCCATTTTCCAGAATGGAGGTATAAGACTTCTTTTTGTAACTGATGATTGTATTCTTCTTTCTCATTCCATTTAATGAATGAATGTCTACCCATTGATCGAGCAGGGCCGTGGATGTAGTCCAAGTTGGGCGAATTCCGTTATCAAGCTTCTTGTCTTCTTTTCATGCTTTATGTGTTTCTTCCTATTCTCTCATGTGCACATTAAATTTCTATGGTTTAGCTGCAATTTATACATGTGATTATTTAATACATCTATAAGCAAAAGATCTTGGATCATTTATCTATATTTTATATATTTTTGTGAGCTGGTTTCATAACATTTGGTATCAGAGCTTGGCTTCTAGGGTTTCACTGCTCCAAACAGGTCATCGTGGCATTTTCACTATAAATTTTTTTCTGCAACGTTTAGGAAGTGAAACAAAAAACCCATTTGACCCAAACTGTCTCTCAACCGCAGGTCCAAATTTCAGATCTTATATCACTATATTTGCGGAGATATGGTCCAAGGAAGTTAGGGTTTTTACAAGATCCTGAATTATATCTCAAACATGTAACTTGGGGAAAATCGTCATAACTTTTTGTCTGAGCATCATATTACAATTTTGTAAGACATTACAGAAAGAGGACGTACATTTGTTTTCTGGGTTTCATTTTCTGATCCTAAGGCCAAAACAGTGACACGAGGCACATCGTACAATCGCGCTCTACTGAATCCGTCTATACTCAGGCCATCATGGGATATTTTGCATAACTCTTTATTGGAGAATCCAATCTTGATCAGACTTGAGGGGTTAGAAAGAGTACTCATAGGGTTACTACAAGAAGTAATTTCAGATCTTGGAGATCCAAAATTACAAAGATACAATAAATTCAATATCGATCTCCTACAAAGTGAAAAAAAGTGTGTAGTTTTTTTTTAATTTTTTGCATAAGTTTGGTTTGAAAAATTAGTTTGAAGGAATTCAAAGGGCATATTGAAGCATTATTATCAGTAATTGATTCTCCGAAGAAATAAAATGGAAACACCTAGTAAGAAACCTGAAAGTTCTAGCATGATTCATGAAGAAAAGGAAGAAATGGAACATGATATATCAAAATTATGAGACCAAGTGTAAAAAATTTCACTCACACAAAAAGTAACAGAAGCTAAGATGGATGGTTTAAAGAAAGACGTAGAAGCTAATATGTATGGTGTGGAAGCTAAGACGGATGGTTTAAAGAAAGGTGTAGAAGCTAAGATGAATGACGTGGAAGCTAATATGGATGGCGTGGAAGCTAAGATGGATGATTTAAAGAAAGGGGTGGAAGCTAAGATGGAAGATTTGATGAAATATTGACAAAGTTTCTACAAGAAATGCTTACTAATGGCGAAATGGTGGTAAAGGAAAATAATGATGAGAACAAAATACATGTTAATCATGATTTCATAGACTCTAACATTGGATCTAAGAACCACCATGTTCCAAAGATTGATATGAAGAAGTTTGATGGCAAGGATCTTGTAACATGAATACTACAGATGGAGCAATTTTTTTATCTCCATAATGTCCAAAACACACAAAAGGTACGCATTGCAACTTTCTATTTGGAACCAAATCAGTGTGTATGGTATCAATGGCCTTGCTCTCATAAAATAATTGTCACTTGATCTATTTTTATGGATGAAATGATAACACATTATGAAGATACAAAAAGCAACACTTTTTTTTAGCCAATTGTTAAATGTCAATTAAAAGGGTTCAATGATGGAGCACATTGAGGACTTACAAAAATTGAATATAAGGGTAAAATATAGTCCAGAGGAGCATAGGATTGATGTGTTCATAGGGACTTTAAAGGATAACATCTAACATGAGGTTCACCTTTGGGAACCTAATTCATTGGAAAAGGAATTCAGGTTGGCAAGAAAAATGGAAAGCAAAACTATGGCAACAAGGAAGCCTACCACTCACAATCATAAGGATGGAAGTGTTGTTGCCCCTAGCCATCCACAACCTACAAGGTTGACACTGGAAAAATTGGAAGAAAAAAGAGCAAAAGGGCTTTGTTACAGTTGTGATAGCAAATACACTAAAGGTCATAAGTGTGTTGAGAAGAAATTATTTTACATAGATTGTAAAGAGGAGGAAGAAAAGGAACAAGAAATGTCAAAAGAAGAGGATATACACCAGAACATTGTAAACTTTGAAACAAGAACTATAAATTCAAAACGGAAACTCTGGCTGAAAAACACCGTAAAAACATAAAAAATAGTGCCAAAAAACGAAAAGTGTTCATGCTAGAATAACACCTTTTTTTTTCTAGGTTAAATTTTTCAACATGTTTTAAAAATGGCGGTGAAAACCAATTTTTTGTGCAAAAATTGTCCAAAAAACACACTCAAAACGAAGTGTTGATGTTCGAATAACATTTTTTTTTCAATGGTAAATTTTGTGCAAAAAACACCCTCAAAACTAAAAGTGTTGATGTTGGGATGACAATTCTTTTTCAAAGGTAAAATTTCAACATTTCGAAATAATGGCAAAAAATATTTTATCATGACCCCGGAAAACATTAAAATTTCAAAAAATAATGAAAACATAAAATAAAGAAAAATTAAAATTAAAATTAAAACAATGAAAAAACACAAAAAAAAAATTAACAAAACATAAATTAAAATATATACCATAAAAAAAAAAAAAAAAAAAAAAAAAAAAAAAATCAAACATTCAAAAAAAAATCAATCATAAAAATGTAAAAACAAAAAAACAAAATTAACCTATAAAAGATAAGAATTAAAAAGCTAAAAAAAGAATATAAATTATAAACAAATAAATAGTAAAAAAATCATATTACAAAAAAAAAGAAAAAAAAAAAGAGTAAATCATAAAAAAATTGGGAAAAGAAAAAAAAAAAACATTAAAAAAAACTACAAAATTAAGTAGGTGTAAAAAAAAAAAAAAACAGTAACAAAAAACAAAAAAAAAAAATTGAAAATTAAATAAAAACTAGATTTCAGAAAGAATGAAAAATCAAGAAAAAAAATTAAAAACTACTGAAATTAAGATTAAAATGTTGATTACTTAAAAAAAAACAAATATAAAAATATATATACAAAAAAAATAAAAAATATTAAAAAAAAATCTCATAAACCATAAAAGAACTTGGAAAAAAGAAATAAACTTCAAATATATATATATATAAGTAAAAATAGAAAAAAAAAAAAAAACATTAACAAAAACTACAAAAAAAAATCAAAAACAAACTAGATTAAGGAAAAAAAACCAATTTTTTTTTTTAAACTAGTAAAATTACTATTAAAAACATTTAAAAAAAAACTCAAAAAAAAAAAAAAAAAAACAAAACAAAACAAGACAAACAAAACAAAAAAACAAACAAACCACTAAAAAAAACTAAAAATATATAAAAAATGTCTTTTCAAATTTAAAAAAAACAAAAAAAACAATTAAACTTATAAAAAAAATGTGTTTTGGATTTATAAAAAGAAAAAAAAAAAAAAAAAGGAAAAAAAAATTAATTAAACTTTCATTGTTTATTCAAAAACAAATAAATAAAAACAATTAAAATTAATTTTTATTTTTATTTTTTATTTATTATTATTATTATTATTTTTATACAAAATTTTGTTTTTTTAATTTAAAAAATAAATAAATAAATAAATTTATTATTAAACAATTTTATTTTTTTAAACAACTTTGTTTTTATTTAAAAAAACAAAAAGTTATTAAAAAAAATTATTTTATTTTCAAACATTTTAATTTTTTGTTTAAAAAAAAACAATGGTTTAAAAAAAAAAAAAAATGCGTGCCGCCCTCGTGGCGGTGCGCCCGTGGGAGGAGGGTCTATGTGCAAGCCCTCGGCCCATGGCCGCACCACCACCGGGCGGTGGGCGGGCTATGGGGCGATGCTCATAATCGCCCCACGGCCATGCCACCACCGGGTGGCGGGCAAGCTGTGGGGCGATTCCGAGAATTGCCCCACACCCCGCTCGTTGCCCGGTGATGGTGCGGCCATGGGCGGAGGGCCTGCACGTGGCCCCTCCACCCACGGGCGCGCCACCACGGGGACCGCGAGCATTTTTTTTTTAATTTTTTTTTGAAAAAACCATTGTTGTTTTTTAATATGATTTTTTTCTTAAATAAAAAAAATTAAAGATGTTTAAAAATTAAAAAATTAAATTTTTTTAATAATTTTTTTTAAATAAAAACAAAATTGTTTAAAAAAATTAAAATTTTTTAATAATTTTTTTTAAATAAAAAATAAAAAATAAATAAATGTTTTGTTTAAAAAAAATTAAATTTTTTTATTCGTTTGTTTTTAAATAAACAATGAAAGTTTAATTTTTTTATTTTTTTCAATCAAAAACAATTTTTTTTTTTAAATTTAAAATGGTTTTTTAATTTTAAATTTTAATTTTTTTTTAATTTGAAAAGACATATATTTTTAAAATTTTCATATATATATATATATGATTATGATGATGATTATGATGATGATGGTTAACGTCCGCTGAGACCAAACAATGGTCTATGGGACCTACAGAAACAAATTATTTATTTTGATTTAAGATTTTATTTCTATGCTCAAAAAGCTTGGAGAGAAGCCTCCCGAACTCACTATAATTTTGACATTGTAAAAGGCTAGGAAGGTCAGTATTGTAACAAAGATTGTGAAACTGAGATCAATGTGGTTGTATGCGGGGCACTCTAAGAGGAAGTGGTTTTCATCCTCGATGTTCCTATTCTCACATATGTTGGCATTATGATACAAGTGTTGTCCTTGATGGTAACTCACACAGATGACAGATCATAGTGCAGTAGGTCAGTAGCAAAGAATTGGTGATCAGATTACAAAGAATGAAGGAAGAAAAGTATATACACAGGTTCACTATATACCAAGTCATGTACACACGCAAGTTCACTATATACCAAGTCGCGTATATACGCAGGTTCGCTATATACCAAGTAGCGTATACACGCAGGTTCACTATATACAAAGGCGCGTATACACGCAGGATTGCTGATCAAAAGTCGCGTATGCGTATGCACGCACTTTCATGCATGGAAAAGCGCATACATGTGGGAAAGCTTATTTTTGGGTCCGTGGTATTTAGACCTATGGTTTTGGACCTTGGTATTGCGTCTGAAGTGTTGAACCCAAGTATTGGGTCCCTAGTATTGGTTCTAAATGGTTTTGGACCATGGTATTGAGTAAGGCCTAAGACTATAAAAGGAGAAGAAGATAATTAGGCAAAGGTATTCAGAAAATCGTGAATATCTGATGAAGTATGAGATCCAGTATGCAGGTTATAGGTTCACGATACCTTGCTTGATCTAAGCTAAGAAGAAATATCAGTGATTGATGGAGAACAAGATCTAAGGATAGATCGGGATCTAATGGCTTGGAATGAATCATCTCTATACGGTTTGATCTTGTTAAGTCTAGATCTGTTCACTGGCACACGTAATGTTTTGTAAATATTATGATCTAGGTATAACTTAAGTTTGGAATAGCTACAAATCATGAATGAATATTTACAGATGTATACGCTGGTTGACTATGATAAAAGCATGTACATACGCAGGTTAGATACATCTAAGTAGTGTATACCATATGAGCTATGATGTTTGAAGTTACAGGTGGTTCTGGTTGTTGATGAGTTCTAATGACTGTTTACTGGTGTCAGTATTTTGCATATTCAGTTTGGTTGATTGTGTTTAGCTTCAGTGTTGATGGATGAGATCTATAATGGATCAGGATCATAATGACTTATCTTTATGTGATCTGATGGACTAGATCTGGTTTCTAACTTATGTATTATCCTTGTATATGTAATGATCTTGGTATGTCTGAAGTCAGGAAGTGCAGCGAAGTTATAAGTAAGTAATTGATGACATATACACTGGTTCGCTGTGGTGAAGTTGTGTATACACACTGGTTCGGCTCTTCCAAGTAGCGTATGCACTCTAATGCATGATTTTTGATGATACAATTAGATCTGAATGTTGTTGCAGAGTTCTGTATTCTGCTCTGTGTTCTGGTGACTACAGTTTATTGAAAGGGTTTCAGTGATTCAGTTTTGGATGATTCAGAGATTGATGATGCTAGTGTTGATTGATTGTGTGCTTCAATGATATTGATGGGTCCAGTATGAAAATTGGATGAAACGTGGCCTTTTAGATTATGGTGTTGTGTTTTAGGAGTATCCAGTCTGAAAATTCATGAAACGTGGTACCTGGAGGATGAAAGAGAAGGTTGTAGCCTTCTGTAGGTTGGAACCTATGTACTAGTACATCAGCTAGTACAAGAACCAAAGGGGGTGGTAGCTCCCTTCCAGTAGCAGCTGGAAAATAAGTGAAGGTTGGAGCATTCAGTAGGCTAACACCTACGTACTAGTACATCGGCTAGTACAAGAGCTAAGGCGGTTGTAGCTCCCTTCCAAGAGAAGCTGGAGAATGAGAGAAGGTTGTAGCCTTCTGCAGGTAGAAGCCTTTGTACTGGTATAAGACTGCACCAGTACAGAAATCTTGTAAAAAGAAGTTTCTAATTAAAAGAAGATAGAGACGACTTGCAACAGGTGGTTTTCACCCACATTAGGTTTCCAACTTACATCATGGTGTTCATGTGTGCTTCTTGTGTGTGATGATCTATTCTGTTTTACTGCACCTGTTTACTATTCATATGGTTAATAAAAGTTCTGATGCACTGACTAAAGATAAACATTTAATGGATTAACTGAATCATAAGTTTACTAGATATACGCTAGTTGCATTAGGTACAGTTGTGTGTACACACAAGTTCCCTTCACTGAAGTAGCGTTTATGAATCTAATTATGGAAATGAAAAAGTGTTTGATTTGATAATATTGATTCACCCCTCTCCCCGCCCCCCCTTCTTAGTATTATTTCCAACAACATATATGGTAGATCCTTTCCATCCATGGCATTTTAGGAATTGCCCAACGACCTGTTTCACTATGGAGCTCATGAGAATTCGTTCTAATCTTTGCTATATTATTTTTCTTGTTTGAGCTAGTTAAAATAGAGAGATACTTTTGATCTTCTAAGGTGGGGTTGATGACCTTCTTATAATAACTTAATTTTCTTTTAGTCGCTAAATCTTTCTCACACCACATTTTTTCTTTGAACTTAGAAGTAACAATATCTTTAATGTTATTTATGTTTTGCAATGCATCATTCTTGTTGATCTCCCAATAGTTTAACCAGGCCCTTGTGTCTTTATGCCACCCTCGATTGAGCCTTAGGTGGTTTTGGCTGGAATTTAAAGCTAGCTTACGAAGTCTATGATCATCTATGTTATCTATATATATAATTTGAGTTTATTTTTGTTTTTTTTTCTTTTTTTCAAACATTTTAAATATTAATTTTACTAGTTTAAAAAAAACAAAAATGTTTTTTTTTTTTTAATCTAGTTTGTTTTTAATTTTATTTTTTTTAATGTTTTTTATTTTTTTAATTACTTAATTATATATATATATATATATATATATATATATATATATATATATATATATATATATATATATATATATATATATATATATATATCAATTCTTTTATGGTTTATGAGATAATTGTTTTTTAACATTTTTTATTTTTTTTGTTTGTCTTTTTTTATATATATTTTTATATTTGTTTTTTTTAAGTAATCAACATTTGAAAAAAAAAAAAAACAACTTGAAAATTAATCATAATTTAAAAAAAAATTGGACATAATATTTTTTAAAGTGTGACAAATAACTCCTCTAAAAAAAGGTATGTATCAACACATTGCATCTACACATTTCAAAATCAACATGAAAATCACTAATATTTTAAAAAAAATATTTATATTTGATACATAAGAAAATTTAAAATGTCAAAATTATGATCCCAACAAAAAGAAATGTATTTTGCATAACCATTTTTGAAAATCAGGTCATGTTTTTACTACCACTATGAAACGGGTAATCATATTGGTTATTTAAAGTGCTAAAAACTATGCTCTAAAAAAAATATGTTTCTTTTGCATCGCCCCTTTTCAAAATCAAGTCAATTTTTTGCTATCTCTACGAAACGGGTAACAGTATCAGTTCCCATTTCAAAGTTTACGTTGTTCCAGAAACAAACCCTAGAGAAAGAAGAAATGAATTTGACCATATCTTGTAATGCATTGGATGGAATTACCACTCGTTAAAATATCAAGATAGAAGGGCATATCAAGAAGAAAAAGGTAATAGTGTTGATTGATTCGGGAAGTGCGCATAATTTTATTGATTGTAAGATAGCCAAGGAATTGAATTTCTTCCTATATCCATCACCAGAGTGTCAAGTGATGGTTGCAAGTGAAGGAACCATAAATTGCTCAGGAAAGTGCCAAAATATCAAGCTATCCATGGGAGAATATGTATTGAATATCCCAATGGTTTCAATTCCAGTGGGTGGTGTTGATGTTGTACTAGGAGTCCAATGGCTAGAATCCTTGGGTATAATAGCTTTTAATTTTCAAGAAATTTCCATGAAATTTTCTTCAGAAGGAAAGGAAGTTGAATTGAGGGGTATCACAGGGAAACTGGGAAAGATAATCAACTCTAACACAATGACAAATCTTCTAAAGAAATAAAAACAAGGCATAATTGCACAATTATGTTCACTAGAGGTTCACACATAGAAATCATCTATTTCTCCAGATCTCCAAAAAACCTTGGATAATCATTCCAAGGTATTTGAGATTCCCAAAGGCCTCTCACCTATTCATGATCATCATCATGCTATTCATTTGATTCCAAGAAGTGTTCCTCCAAACATCGGGCCTTACAGATATCCCTATGCCCAAAAGAGTGAAATTGAACATATCGTTGCAGAAATGCTAGAGGCTGGTATAATTCAACCTAGTCAAAGTTCTTTATTTGCTCTAGTAGTATTGGTTCATAAGAAGGATGGATCATGGCACATGTATCCAGATTATAGGGAGCTCAAAAAGCTCACTATTAAAGATAAATTTCCCATTCCTGTCATTGATGAATTATTGGATGAATTGCATGGATCAATTTACTTCGCCAAGTTGGATCTTCATTCAAGATATCATCAAATCAGAATGAAGACTGAAGACATTCCAAAAACAACATTTAGAAATCATGAGGGTCATTATGAACTTTTGTTCATGCCTTTTGGCCTTACCAATGCATCTTCTACATTTCAAGGCTTGATGAATTACATTTTCAAACCCTTCCTTAGAAACTTTTTGTTAGTATATTTTGATGCTATATTAATCTACAACAAGTCTTGGAAGGATCATGTTCAACATGTTGACAGGGTGCTCAAACTAATGGAGGAGAAACAATTATATGCAAAATGCTCCAAATGTTTCTTTGGAGTACAAGAGGTGGAATATCTAGGTCATATTGGATCTCATGAAGGTGTTAAGGTAGACCTTAGCAAAATAAAAGCCATTAAAGAATGGAAAATCCCCACATCCATAAATAATCTACGATGATTTCTTAGGTTGACAGGGTATTATCACAAGTTTGTTAAGAATTATGGGAGAATAGCAAAACCGCTAATGACATTATTGAAGAAAGATTCATTTTCATGGACTCCAGAAGCAACGAAGGCCTTTGAACATCTTAAAAAGGAAATGTGCCAAGCATCGGTTTTAGCTATACTGGACTTCACAAAAACCTTTATTGTGAGATGTGATGCCTCAAGAAATGGGATTGTTGTTGTTTAATGTAAGAAGAAAGACCCATTGCTTTAGAAAGTTGTCCAATCAAAGAAAAGTATTTACACAAAACTATTTATGAGAAGGAAATGTTGGAAATAATACATGCACTTAAGAAATGGTGACCCTACCTAATGGGAAGACACTTCAAGGTAAAAACATATCATGATAGTCTTAAATACTTTTTAGAACAAATATTATCTTCAAAAGAGCAGAAAAAATGGGTCACAAACATGTTGGGTTATTAATTTGAAATCCTCTACAAAAAAGGGAAGCAAAATGTTGTGGCAGATGCACTCTCAAGAAAGGATGAGGATGTGGAAGCATTTCTTTGCACCATTTCTATTATCCAACCAGATTGGATAAATGAAGCAAGGGATGAATGGAATAATGAAAAAGAAGTGTGAGAACTCATTCAAAAGTTATAACAAGATCTGAGTACAACTGATACATTTTGTTGGAAAAATGATTCGTTATGGTACAAAGATCGGTTATACCTATGTAAGAATTCCCAACTCAAACAAAATATTCTTAGGGAATTGCACACCTCTCCCTTAGGAGGGCACTTAGGATTTCTAAAAACTTACCACAACGTTAAGAAGGAATTTTTTTGGGATGGCCTTAAATCAAATATTCAAAATTTTGTGGTAAAATGTCTGGTTTTCCAATAAAATAAATTTGAAACAATTAAGACCCCGAGTCCATTACAACCTTTATCCATTCCAAGCCAACGTTCGGATGAGGTTTCAATGGATTTTATCACAGGTTTACCCAAGTTCGAAGGAAAGAGTGTTATCATGGTGGTAGTTGACAGACTTACCAAGTATGCACACTTTTGTGCATTATGTCATCCATTTAAATGGAGTACAGTTTCTACTGCATTTATGGAAACAATTCAAAAGCTACATGGAAACCCAAAGATTATTGTAAGCGACAAAGATCCCATTTTCACTAGAAATTTTTGGACAAAATTATTTTCTTGTCTTTGTACTTAGTTAGTTCATAGCTCATCTTATCATCCTCAATCTGATGGGAAAACTGAGATAGTAAACAAATGTTTGGAATGATATCTTTGTTTCATTGTATCTGATAAACAAACACAATGGGTCAAATGGTTGCCTCTGGCTAAAGGATGGTATAACACTTCCTTCCATACTGCAACAAAAATGACTCCATTTATGGCACTTTATCGATATCATCCATCATCCATCACATCATATTTAAGAGAAAATTCTAAGGTTCAAGCAGTGGAAGATCACATTGAGAATCAACAGCAAGTCCTCCAACTCTTAAAGAATAAACGCACGTTGGCGCATAATAGAATGAAACAGCGGGTAGATCAACATCGCAGCGAAAGAAGATTTGATGTAGGTGATCGGGTATTCCTACGACTACAACCATATAAACAAATGTCTCTTAAGCAAGCTAATAAGGATAATAAATTATCACCAAAGTATTATGGTCCGTACAATGTGTTGCAAAAGATAGGTACTATGGCATACAAATTTGAGGTTCCTGCAGCTTCCCAAGTGCACCCAGTTTTCCATGTGTCATGCTTAAAGAAGGTTATAGGTGACAAGCTCCTAGTTAAAACAATATTGCCATAACTTGATGAGGAAGGAAAAATCATATTGGAACCTGAAGCAGTCAAAGAAACAAGAACTCGACAGCTACGAAATTAGTCAATTTCAGAGTATCTCATCAAGTGGAAGAACTTACCTATTGAAGATTCCACACGGGAGGATGATAATTTTATGTAGAAGCATCTAAAACTACTCAGTGTTGAGGACAACTCTTTTCTTAAGGAGAGAGGAATGTTAGGTCCCTATAATACTAGTGATTCCCCCATTACTGTTGTCATTGTATCCCTTATTGTTATTGTTGTGTCCCTATATTGTTATTATTGTGCCCCATAGAATCCCACTATTGTTATTTGTGTGCCCTTATATTATTATTGTTAGGTTGTCTTTGGTTATATTGTGACCCCTTAGACTCCTATATATAGAAAGGAGGTTTTTTCATTTGTATCATCCAAGAATTGTTCATTTGCGTAATGTAAAAGAGGTTTCCCCCTTGAAGAGGTTGATTTCTAAGTCGTTGATCTATATTTTCTATATTTTTGTGAGCTGGTTTCATAACAGGGTGCAAGATTTTTTGTATATGCAATTAACTCACCCCTATGTCTCTCAAGTGTGCTATGAAAATTCATTGCTTGATCAGATTTGATGGAGAGGAATGTGCTTCACCCCCCCTACTTTTCCAAAGTTTAATGAGGTGTGGTATGATTTTTTTGTTTGTGTCTGCCTAGAACCATGATTAACTAGAATATTACTTGAACTACAAACCTTCAACCTTAATTTTCTCTTCATTCCTTAGAATTTATTTCAAGTGCCATATACCATTGGAAAGGTATATGAGAGGACTATCTAAATAAACAATTAGTTTCCTTGTTAGAGCTAAGGAACTGAAGAATAAAATTCCTTCAAAGATATTACCTTCATCCTTGACCTCAAGCTAGGAAACAACACACATTAACATACAACAATAACACACTTACAATACCAAGATACCCCTGAAATTAGCGTTTGACATCAATGACTTAGGCCTGACATCACTGAAAACAATTATTGAACAATCTCCCCTTTTAGCATTTATGGCGACACCACCAAACATTGTTGGTCATTAATGGCAACGCAACCACTGGGAAACACTCCTTTTGTCAAGATGAAGAATATGTGATTGTTTTCTCACTCTCCCCCCTTGTTGCTGATGATTGATGACTCTTCATCTTCAATATATCCAATGTTTGTGCACATTCTCACCCTTTAAAATCAATGGAAAAGGGTTG